>JABWPP010000050.1:193531960-194131960 GCA_016920855.1 Puya raimondii | reverse complement strand
ATAAATTTCTAGCTACCTCCTCTTCCTTTCTTTTTCTCTTGATTCAATTATTTTTTTTTTTTTGAGAGAAAGGTAGCATGCATGCTACCCGCTTCGTTTGTTTCTTTTAGAAATAAACTTAGCTGAAAATGTGAATCAACTAGGATTCAAACTTGGGACCTCGGGTACCAACCACCAAGCCCTTGCCACTTGCGTTAGGAACAGTCGGTCTCTTGATTCAATTGTTAATTCCATTTGTAGCCATCTACGCTCCTTTACTTTGTCTCCGTCTCAATTACCTCCTTATATAAAATTTTGATTCGATTTAAACTTGTACTTTATTACTGTCTCAAATAGATCCCAAAAGTTTTTGATGATTGTTGGTATCGGGTGTAAAACTTTATGAAAAGAGTTGTAAAGTGGTGAATACAATATAAAACAAAATTTATGCAAGGGGGAGATTAAGATACGGCGCAAATTTAAAGTGCAGGGAGTGTTTTGTAATTTAGCCTTATTTTTAGCTATGAACTTCTAATTATAAGAAGCAAACACACCTAAGTTAATATAAATAGTTATTGTCATTTTCTTGATCCTAGTATGCTACATCTTATGAATTAAATAAATAGTTTTTGCATTAATTGTATGGGATCGTCAACGAGCCGAACATGAGCTAGCTCACGAGATCGGCTCAAGAATAATTTGAACAGGCTCGCATTCAGTTTGAAATTAAAATGAGCTAAAACAAAATCTAAGTCGTTTTTGACTCGAAATTAATTTGAGCTGGCTCGAAAATTTTTCGAACAGATTTGAATTGACCTTTAATAAAATATTAATAATAGCTATTATTATTATTATTATTAAATAATAATAATTTATCATTATAGATGTTTGCTTTTCTTTGTAGTATTACTAATTAGTATTAAACTTTTAAAAGTCATGCTAATAAAAAACAAAAAGTTAAAAATAGTATTCAAATTTACTACATATGTAATGACCAGATTCGCTAGTAATAAAAACTCGTTGGGCCCAAATCACCGGCCCAAAATGCTTAAGCCTAGTTATTATTATTATGGTCCAGTCTCTTATTTACCTAATCACAACCCAGTTTTCATCCGATGTAGAATTATTGGGGTGTCACAGACTCCCGCCGTTAAGGTCTTGATGTTTTTGTCAGCCCATTCATACACACAGCCCAAGATCACCTCACCGGCAATGTGGCCTGCCTCATACTTTCGGCTGGTGAATCAACTCTAATACCAAATGTAACGATTCGATCCGCTAGTAACAATAACTCGTTGGTCACCGGCCCAAAATACTTAAGCCAGTTCCTATCCGATGTGGGACTATTGGGGTATCACAACATATCAATCTAAAAATAATATTTTTATATATTATTTATTTAGTTTCAAGCTATATATATCAAGCCAAACACGAGCGAGCTGGGTCAGCTCGTGTTTAGCTCGTTTATTTTCTCAGGCTGAAAAAAGTGATCTCGTGATCTGCTTGTTTTTTAAACGAGCAAGCCGAGTTGGAGCCGATTTCGAATCGAACATTGGCTCGCTTATGAATCGACAGAGCAACTGACATTCTAGTAACAACCCACCTAATTAATACCCAAACATCAACATCTTACTAATGAGTATAAATCACATGATCCAAAATGCTTTAATACAAAGCCACCAACAATTATATATATGTGTTACTTATATTTCAATTCTTTTTCTTTTCTTTTTTTGTGACCAAAATGACATTATATAGCTAATGTGAAATTATTGCGCATTCCCATTCAAAAACTAAGACTATACGCTTCGACCCTAACTTTCATTGGGCCAATAATGATAGAAAAATCCTCGATATCAAATTTGACATAATATAGAAAAAATTATAGTAAATTTAGTCAAGTTCTATTTTTTATTTAATATAACAATTGATAAGTTAATAAAAAGTTTTTTTTTTTTTTTTTTTTTTTGAGAGAAAGGTAGCTACCCGCTTCGTTTATTTCGTATAAAAATAAATTTAGCTTGAAATGTGAATAAACTAGGATTCGAACTCGGAACCTCGGGTATCAACCATCAAGCCCCTTGTCACTTGCGCTAGAGACAGTCAGTATAAGTTAAAAAGTTATTGGAGGATAAAATCAAATAATTTTTATAAATAATATTGTAGTATAAATTTATTTTAGGAACATAAAGATATTTTGAAAGAAAAATTGACAGACTTAAAACTTTGGGTTAATTTCATACAGGTCCCTGCAAAAGTATCAAATAGCAAATACATTCTTATAAAATTTAAGTTATCAGATTTATTCCTTTAAAAAAATTTTGGTTTGCAAATATATTCCTCGAAAAGTTCTGGTCCATTTATTTATGTCCCTACCGTTTGATTCACCGTTAGATTTTTAATGGTAGGTACATAAAATGACTATTTTGACCTTACAAATTTGTCCCGGCAAAAAACTAATTTTTTTTTCTCTCTTTCTCCTCGCCTTCGCCGCGACACGTGCAGCGTATCTCTTTTTTGCCGCGACCGAGAGCCTCGCCTTCGGCGTCGCCGCGGCCGTAGGTCTCGCCGTCGCCACGGATAAAAAGGAGAGGATGAGAAAGATGACGAAACTCAACATTAGAATACAAATTATATATATAAAGTATAAAAAGGTCATTTTACCCCTTAGTTAACTGCGATTAGCTTTTTTAACGCATGGTTATTTAAATTTTGGTAACATAAGGATATATTTGCAGACAGATGGACTTTTGGAGATACAAATCTAATAACTTAAGTTTTGTAGGAATATATTTGCTATTTGATATCTTTGAAGGGAGACATATGCAGTTATCTCTAAAACTTTTATCCGCTCTTTTATATGTAGAGCTAATTGGAGTAACTAATGTAAGATCTCTCCCAAGAGACAAATAAAAATGGATTAGAGTTTAAAAACTTGCTATATATTAGATTGGGCCAAATCCAGCCTGACCATAGGTTTGTCAA
The DNA here is from genome assembly GCA_016920855.1 of Puya raimondii. Taxonomy (NCBI): domain Eukaryota; kingdom Viridiplantae; phylum Streptophyta; class Magnoliopsida; order Poales; family Bromeliaceae; genus Puya; species Puya raimondii. The sequence continues at coordinate 194,128,996 of JABWPP010000050.1, read as the reverse complement.
TTGGGCCAGAGGAATTATTTTCTTTGTCAGCAAGATCTAACTCTTAACAATTATAATTCAACAGATATGCTAAGAACCGACTGTCCCTAGCGCAAGTGGCAAAGGGCTTGGTGGTTGGTCCCGAGGTCCCGAGTTCGAATCCTAGTTGATTCACATTTCCAACTTTCTAAAAGAAATAAACGAAGCGGGTAGCGTGCTACCTTTCTCTAAAAAAAAACATATATGCTAAGAGAAAAAAAAGATTTATTTTAGAATTATGTACAATAGAATTGTCTTCATGCATACATTAGTTTTTAGACTAAATTATAGAAAATTTCCTTATAAATACCCGCTTATTTACTTTCCCTTCCTAACTTTCAAAATCTATATTTTACCCCCTCAATATTTCAAGTTGTTGCATTTAGGCCCCCTCCGTTAGGATTCCATCACTATTCCGTCCATTTCTTATAATTTGTACTGAAAATACCCTTCAAAATGATATAAATATATTAAAAATTATTTTTTTTCTTATAGAAGAAGTAAGGTAATTTGATCATTTTGCCCTCTCCATTAACGCCGTATCTTTCTGAAAATATTTCTGAAATTTTAAGGGGGCAAAATATAGATTTTTGAAAGTTAGAGAAGAAAAGTAAAAAAATAAATATTTACAGGAAATTTTTTTTTGTTTGTAATTTAGCCTAGTTTTTATTGCATTCAACTAGAATTGATCTCTAGAATAAACTGACCATTTAATATTATACAATGAACTATACTTTTGTGCAAAGCATGAAATGGTTTCTTGTGATTAATTTACAAACATATTAATTGAAAAAAAAAAAGAGGAGTTGACCATGCATAACTAAAGTAGGCACCAGCTTATCGTCCTTTTTAACAATTAGATAGCATAGGATACTAATTACTATCCAAAATGCTATCAATAAGATCAGAGATTCAATCCTCCATTCTCATTTTGTAAAAATAAGTTCAAGCCCCCAATTTTTCGAGTAGTGTAATAGTATTAATTTTTAGAGACTTTTGCATAGCAACTAATTACGGACAACTTCAAAATATTAAAACAATATAAATAAAAATAAAGAGTGAAGTTCAATTTGTCTCTATGTGGTTTAGCACATTTTTACTTCGCTGTTCTATACTCACGAAGTTACACTTTACTATCCTATAATATTAATTTTGTTTCACTGTAAAGACTACTATTAAACAGGGTATAAATCGCAAGATGGTAAAATATAATACTTGCCACCATATGATTTATAAAATGTATCATCTTTGAAGGGACCAGCCGAGGGGTTATCGAGCACACCTCAAACTCATACGGCACATGAGTATAGCGGAAACAGTATCTTTCGAAGATGAAAATAAACAAGAACGATCATAGAAAATAAGCACAAAAATAGAACGGCAATAAAAACGAACAAGAGAACACAATAACACATGATTTACGTGATTCGGCCAACAACGTATCAACCCACATTCACGGGTAAGAGCTCCTTTATGCGTTCTTTAATTAATCCACGACACAAAAGTAACAAGGAGTAAAATTATATTACAAGAATCTCTTTCTGAGAAGCTTTCAACATTTTACTATCAACTATGGTATGTACAATGAAGCTCTCAACTTTAAAACATGAATTATATATAAAGGTTCCTAAAACCTCAATTCTAATAGGAAACGAACTCTGCTGTCCATCCGAATCCCTGATTCCCTTCTAGCCGTCAATTTTCTCCTAAAAATTCTCTCCAAAGTGTTCCTGAATCATCCCTAATCTTAGGGCACAAGCTTAAATCAAATTGGAGTTACCCAGTATGTTATAGAGTTGAGTACCTGAACCCAAATTGGAGTATCAGTACTGAAACACTTCCAAAATTTCAGTACCGGTATCAAAATCGCGTACTGATACTAAATACAAAAAAAAGCTTTCACAACATCGATTTTTGAGGAACTTCTTAGAAACTTCTGGGGCACTCTGGTACTCAAACTTTAGATTTCGATACTTAACGTCCAGAAATCTCAAATATTCGATTTTTTCACTTTGATATCGACTCGGAATATGACTTCGCATAATCCAAAAGTTTTACTATCATATTTAACAATAAGTTTTTATGACGAAATAGAATAATATCACAGAATAACAAAGTGTAACTTTTAAATCTCTATATATTGGCATGTAAAAATACGCTAAACCACAAAAGAGAGGTTTATCCTAAAATAAAACTCAGTTGTCCACATTGGCACCAAAAGAGCACAACATGTAACTAAACCAGTGGGGAAGGATGTGGGAAAGAGAAGGAGATGATAAATAAGTGGGTTGTTTTCAGGTCCAGCATGCATGATGTATCACATTCAAGAAAGTGGTGTTGCTCCAATTGAGTTGCAATTTTAGAAAGCCAGGATGGGGTCAAAAATGAAAAAAAAACAAAAAACAAAAAAAAAAAAAATTTGGAAAAGCATGCAAATGAAGGGAGGGACCACTTGACTTGTTCTCCTAGAATCTTCTAGAGAGCTTTTAATGATAGTAGATGGATACGTTTATTGACTCTGCTTATTATTTACTAACTGAATTTGATCAGATTCAATAAAATGTAATATACTGTTAATACCGTTTCGCTTAGAAGTTTCGAGTTTATAAATCTATTAGAGCTCAACTTTAGATTAGCATCTCTGAAATTGAAAAACCTATAGACTACCTAGGAAAAAAAGAGAGAGAGTAATGCTAGGAATACAACCCACTTTTGAATTATAATCTTACAATTTGGCTATCTAAAGGCCAAATTTCACCCACTAGTCCTTTCAAATTTTTTTCAATTTTTTAATATAATATTAAAACCTAAAAAGAGTTGGATCAATCCTAGGATGGAAAGTTATATGATTCCTACTCCTTTTGGGTTGTAAACTTAGTATTTCTAAAAAAAGAGCAATGCTACATATACACCTAAAAACTAGGTGCAAGATATACACCCTAGGGGTGTATAGATATAGTATTTTTTTTTAACTAAAAAATTAAGGAGACTTTTTAAACCCCAATATTCATGAGCGTAAGATGTACACCCCATATAAGGGTGTATAGATAACATCCCTAGCGCATTGCTATCTATATACTTAAAAGTGCGTGTAAATTTTACACTTTTTTTTATCTAAATGCCTATTTTTTTACACCTTTTGGCCTCGTTTGGTTATTGTTGTTGTTTTATTTTTTAACACTAATTCTATATAATTAAATATACTATGGAAAGACTTTATTTTAGTTTTCGTGATTAATTAGTTTGTAATACACTTCAGCGAAGTGATCGGTGACAATTTGTTTAAAAAAAATTAAAAGTAAAAAAAATTACTTGAAATTTTTATTTTTTGTTAGTAAATAAATACCTTAAATATAGGGATAAATATTAGTATATCCCTTAAAAGTATACAGATAACTGATATATCCTTTTAAATTTTAAAATAATCTCTATATCCTTTCAATTTTAGATACCTTCCAAAATTTTGGTCTCTTTTCTATACCATATTTTTATCCTTACCTTAATTTGTAAGTATACTGACTCCACAAATTTTTATCCAAGAGTGTTGAGAGTTTACTAATTCCTTCTGAAATTTAGCAAATAAACAATAAATGATAAGATTAGTGAAGAAAAGATAGTCATTGGATTAGAGCTATTGTAAGATTATAACTCAACTGGGTTTTAGATCGAACACAACTCTTTTTTTATGGTGTTATTCTTAGCGATCACGAAAAAGAAATTTTTAATGGAGAGTGATGGAAAGTTAACGGAAAGTAAGGTGAACATGTAGAAAGATACATAGACTATTTTAAAATTTAAAAGAATATTTTAGATATTTGTAAACTTTTAGAAGATACACCAGTATTTATCCCTTAAATATAAAGATTAGAAATAATTCAGCATCCATCCTAATAAAAATTTTATTTAAAAAATAAAAAATAACAAGGTAAAAAACGTACAGAATTTATCTGCACTATGAACCATTTTGAATTAGTTATCCAATCTTTCAAATTTTGATTTTACTACTCAACCTTTCAATTTAATTGATTTGAGTTACTCAACGGTACTTTGAGTTCAAAATTTAAGCTAATCATATATTTTAATAATTTTATAGCTGTGAAAATTACCTAAAGTATACTAACTAATTCTGTTAAAATAAATGGAATATTCAAATTTTAAAATTAACGTGCCGTTGACCGACTCAAATCAAACAAATTGAAAACTTGATAATAAAATTAATATTTTAAAAAGTTAAATAATCAACTTAAAATGATCCATAGTTTAAAGTTAACGTACTTTTTATTTTACTTTTTTGGCTTTTAAAAATTTATATTTATCTTCTAAAAACCTTAAATTGATTCGTTTACCCTCTATCCGTCAGGATTTCGTTACTCTTCCGTTCATTTCTTATAATTTACACCATAAATATTTTTATACTAACAAAAATATATTAAAAAACTATATTTTTATTATAAAATAAGTAAGAGTAATTTGGTCATTTCGTTCTCTCTATTATCGTTGTAACCCTCTAAAAATATTTTTAATTTTTTTAAAAAAATATGAATTTTTGAAAGTCAGAAAAAAGAAGTAAAAAAACTATTTTTTAAAAAAAATTAAGGCTAAATTACAGAAAACTTCCGTGTCAATACCCGCCTTTTCACATTCCCTTTCTATCATTTAAAAATCTACACTTTGCCTTCTTGTAAAATAAAAAATGTTCACAGGAGGGTACGGTGTTAACTGTAATGACAAAATGATCAATTTGCCCCTCGCGAGGAAAAAGGTGGCAATGTTGAGGAGAGGAGGCTGAGGATATTTTGGGTATAAAAAATATAATAATATTTTATGAACGGAGTACTAACGGAAGGTGATGAAGTGAACATTTTTTATTTTACAAGGGAGCAAAGTGTAGGTTTTTAAATGACAGAGGAAAAAAATAAAAAAACGGATATTGACCGGAGGTTTTTCTATAATTTAGCCAAAAAATAAATTCTGTATTTTAGCCCCCCAAAAAAAAAAAAAAAACACAAAACACAAAACACGAAGCGGAATAAGCAGAGAATATTCGCCATCCTCTTCCTCCGCGTAGAAACTCTCCGACCTACGAATGAAGCTGGAGATCACCAATCAATCCCCATTCCACCCAGAATTTGAATCCGAGGAGGAGGAAGAAGAGGTCGAGGAGGAAGCTTCGTCTCCGATGTCGCCGTCGTTTTCTCCGTTCTCCGCCGCCGCCGTCGCCGGAAATGGCGAAGCCGAGGAGGAGGAGGAGGCGGAGGAGGAGGAGGTGTCGGTGGTGGCGCCGCCGCTCAACTTCGCGATGGTCGACCACGGCGTCTTCCGCTCCGGCTTCCCCGACGCCGCCAACTTCGGATTCCTCCGCACCCTCAACCTCCGCTCCGTCTTGTTAGCTCAACTCCCACTCCTTTCTCCCTCCTCCTCTCCAAATCCCCAATCAATCGATCGATTCATGTAATTGCATTTCCATCTCTTTCAAGATCGTATAGTCGTAGGCTAGATTTTGTGTCTTTATTCCACCTTCGATTTCATAATGAATGACGCGATTAATATTTTTAGTTTTTTAATAAACTTTGATTTACTATCCAATCGCAACTTCATCGATCCAAACGCCCTCTAAGTGTACTTTTCGTTTTAAATTTTATACCCTAGCCTTTTTGTGGTCCTCCTTATTAAAATTTTAATATCTTTTTTGGATGCATGGATATCTTATTCCGGATATACCTTTAATTTACTCAAGAAATTATAGTATTTGCTAGAAAAGAGATGTGATCGAATGTTTAGAATGGAATAATATATTCCGCTTCCTAGTCAATTTTTTCGGAATAAGATAATTCACCTTGTAGGTGCGATACATTATCCTATCAAATCATGTATGACAAAAAATTTTAGGGAGCAAATATTCTACTTTTTGTCCTCAATCACACAAAAAAAATTTCATGCCGAATAATTGTTTAAGGATATCTTATTTCAACATCCGAACAGGGCCCGAAGCAGTTTATCAACCCTTGGATTAAGGGTGTAAAGATGTACACCCCCTATAAAGAGTGTACAAGTAGTTATATATGATAGCCAGATGGTGCATCAGCTTTTCAGTATAATCAAAAGTTTCAGGAAGATGCTTGATGGTACTTTTGTACTTCATCGAACATCAGGACATCAAACGGTGTCACTCTATATATAATAGAGTCAGACGGAACTTCAGATTTTCAGTATAACAGAAGCTTGAGGAAGATGCTTGCTGGTACTTTTGTACTTCATCAAACAGCAGGACATCAAACGGTGTCACTCTATATATAATAGAGCCAGACGGAACTTCAGCTTTTCAGTATAACAGAAGCTTCAGGAAGATGCTTGATGGTACTTTTGTACTTCACCAAACAGCACGACATCAAACAATTGTCTCTCTATATATTGTAGAGTCAGATGGAGCTTTGGCTTTTCAGTATGATCAGAAGCTGCATATTAATGCTTCTGCATTCAAGGATCAGAAGTTCATTTATGCTAAACACTAATTTTTTTCTATTTGTTGAAGGCTCTATTTTGGATAAGTTTAGTGGAAAGTAGAAGCATAAGGGCAAGGGCTTGCTTGGCTCTGATATAAAGTGTAGGCTCTGATATAAAATGTAGTGTTGGTTGATGAAGTATTTTATTATTAGTGCTCTTAGGAGAAGAAATATAGTAAATTCTCCGCAACGACTTTTATTTGCGCTAGAATCTAAAGCTCCAAATTGGACTTCTGATTTTGGGGTTCCAAATTATATTTCTGCTTTCCATAACAGCAAAAGCTTTGATTTTTCTGGTAGTCAAATGCTCTTTAATCAATAATTTCAGTAGAAAGCAAAAGCGAAAACAACCCAGAAGGCTTGTTTTGCCTTGTTATAGGATGTAGCCCTTGCTGTAGGATGTAGTGTTGTTTGATAAAGTACTTTTGGACAAGTATTGTTAGAAAAATGCAATATATTAGATTCTCCACAACAGTTTCTCTTTATAGTGGAATAAAACTTAGAAGCTCCAAATTGGACTCTTGATTTCGGACTCAAAATCATAATACTGTTCCTTTATCTGAAATTCTAGATTTTTTTTTATTTATTGTCGAGCATTCTGTTATGGATAACTACAGCTGAAAGCAAAAGCAGTAGTATGCCAAACAAACCCTTAGTTATAGGCTTTGCATTGATTTGGTGGATGGTGATGGTTTTGATTCACCGCAGGTGTCTTTGCCCAGAACCCTACCCGGAGGCCAACATGGAGTTCCTTCACGCCAATGGGATCAGGCTCTTCCAATTTGGCATTGATGGCTGCAAGGTAAAAAAAAAAAAAGGAAAAGAAAGGAAAGCCTGAATTCTTGTGCCTACACTTTGATTTTAATTATCAAGGTTTGTTTCTAAAAGGTAAGCTACTATAAACCATATATTTTTGTATTTGACACTTCGTTCGCTCATAGGCTCAATATATTTTGATATGTTAAGATGTGGGTTTGAATTAAACGGGAAGAAATTAAGTGAAACTAAGAACCGAGAAAGACTTGTGCTTACAATCTCTGTGCTGATACCATGTGAGCAACAATTTGTTTTTAAAAGCTTAAGCTGCTAGAGAATGGTATCTAATATTTTGCATTAAACAAAGAGGTTTCAAAATGTTTATGTTAGTTTATTCTACATTAGCTTATGCCTCTATTTATAACTGCTGAAAGGAAAATTCTCCCCATTTCTCGGCCTCTGTTTTTCCTATTCTCCGTCATCTCATCTTCTCGTCGAAGACTTTGTTTTGTGTGTTTCAATTCTGTATTTGGAGTAGTCATTGGAATGCTTTTGTGCAGCCATAGTTTTAGTTTCTTTTCTTCTACTAGACGTATTCAGGGGAAATATGAAAAGAAAAAAAAAAACGCAAAAGAGAATGAGATTTGCGTGTGCTTAAGACATGAGAAACTTGTGATTATCATGCACGTACTTTAGAAAATACTTGTATTTTCTTGTGATTCTTCATCTACCTCTTCTTCTTCTTCTTCTTCTTCTTTTTCGACTATGAAACCATCCAAACAAACAGGCTAAAACTCACTACAGCTTATACTGAACAAAACAGCATCTTGATTAGTCGCAGAAAACTTATGTAGTCCAAACCAAAAAATTGCAATCAATTATCAATGCTCCCTTGCTCCATGGCCTGTGCACTAGCGTATTGATTAGGTAGCGCAACTCACAAGATTCATTACCAATGTTAGTTTAAGTAATGTCCTCGGCTACGTATTGATAGAATTAAATAAACAGACCATTCATTGATATTCCCTAGGTTCTAATCAAGTACTGTTTCTTGTTCTCCAAATATTTTGACACACCCCAATCATCACTAAAACCAATAATTCTGCAATTGCAGAAGCAGCGACATGGATAGAAACTGTCATATATCACCATAGATGAGAAATTGATGCTCTTTGGATGCCAATTTGCTGTTCTCTGATAATAATCCACAGCAAACTAAGGTTTCTGTAGTTGTGATGAGTTTATTTAATATAGTTGTTTATATAGATAGAAACAAATTTGCATTACATATTGCGATGTTTTCCGTATGATTAATTTTCTAGGATTTCATTAATGACTTGATTAAACTCAATTAGGAACCAATTAATGTTCAAAGTGACTCAAACTATCACCTAACACTTTTCTGTTCATTTGTTTATAGAAACTTTTAAGTGCTTATTTCAATATTTTCTGACATCTGCTCATTTATTTTCTTTTGGTATCTGTGGTTGCACTAAAAGTGATGTCACTGCAGGAACCTTTTGTCAACATTCCAGAAGATACAATCCGGGAAGCTCTCAAAGTTGTTCTCGGTATGAAGTATGCACAGTTTTTTTTAAAATTTTTTTTTCTTCTTTCTCTCCTTGCTTTGTGTTCTTCTGCTTGATTGAATCGCTTAATATTTATTGAGTCAAAAAAATAAAAAAAAATGTGCTGCAGATGTCAGAAATCATCCAATTCTTATTCATTGCAAGCGAGGAAAGGTAAAGAACCAGATCCAAAACTTCTTTTACTCTCTCTCTCTCTCTCTCTCTCTCTCTCTCTCTCTCTCTGTATGTTGTGTATGTTCATGTGTAGGGGAATCTTAAGAATCATCGGTTTCCACTTTTCCACCCAGTTATTCAAAGTGTCGTCGCCTTTTACCACTCTTTCTTTGCTGTTCCATTTGCCCCTTACAACCTACCTGTGTTAATGTGCCGCTAATACTAGGCATTTGGCTATCATGTGGCTCACTAAACAATTATCTATTACAACATTTAATAAGATTACGAAATTACATTCTTATTTACAATGCTTTATTTTTTTACGGCAAATTACACTATACAATCTACAAGGCAGGGTGGTAAAGTGGAATCGGGCTATCCCACTTTGGTTATATATGTATGTATATTGCTCTGATACTCGGAACATTTACTTGTGCAGCATCGCACCGGTTGTTTGGTCGGATGCCTAAGAAAGCTACAAAGGTGGTGCCTCTCCTCAATATTCGACGAGTACCAGCGATTCGCTGCAGCGAAGGCGCGGATTTCCGATCAAAGGTTCATCGAGCTGTTCGACATCTTCAGTTTCAAACATTCATCGGCCTCGTTTTCGTGTTAGAACATCTTATCAATGGTTTAGGTAAGTTGGCTTTTTTCCCCTCTTCATTGAAGACTTCGAGTTCTCCTGCGACTTGTTATACTGCAAATCTTTTAGAGAGGAAATCCTTCTCCTCGAGTATATTGTAGCAGTTTTCTGAATCCAATTAGGTGAAATTAATTTCATCCTTGTTGAAATTAGCAAGTCTTTTATTCTGAATTATACTAAGAGTTTGATTCAATGATTCATTTAGATTTATTAGAGGAAGATGGAACAGCTTTCCTAAAATTTGGAGATAGATACTCAACTCTCCGATCTTGTTTGCGAGCACTATACCATCGACCGGTGCTCTCTATCGCATAGAATTTGTGTTTAGAAAAATAAAAGGACTACAACGGTGCCAAACGAGGCCTAACGCTTCATTTCTCGTTAGACTTGAGCTAGATTGCTTCCAGAAGCGCAGAAACCTCCTGTTTCAACTTCATGTTGAAGGATAGGGCATCTCAATCGAGGATCAGCACTGTTAGACATGATCTAGAGTATTTAATGCGTTTATGAGCTAAATTTTATCGCTCGTGATTGAGCAGTCACGAAATGGACGGCTAAAATCGATGATACGATTCTTTCATTTTAGATCATGGGCATTGATCTTAGTTTGGATTGCGAGAAATATTTTTTATCAAATTTTTCGCTCGTTTGGTTTGCTCACATACCTAAACTAACAAAACGATTCATATCGGCTATTAAAATTATCGGTTCTAAGTCGTGTTGATAAAAATAATATTAGAAAATTATGAACTTTGGTTTCATATCTAGCAGCATTGATCGTCGATTCAAATGTTAGATCATCAAAAACAAAGTAAAAGTACAGTTTTTTTTAAAATTTTTTTTAATTTTTATTTTTTTTGGTTTAAGACTGCTGTTGCAAAGGTGTGAAAGGTAGTGGGCACTGATTTTGTTATCTTCTTTGGCATGTCAAATTTGCTTGTGTTGCATATTCTGTTTAAAAACAATGTTCGCAAATTGGTAGGTGGATGTCCCAAACAAGTCATCAAATTTATAATTAATGCATGTAAAATCAGAAAACTGTAGTCTCAAAATTTTGTATATTCATAATTAATTTATTGTAATTGTAGATGTACTTGCTATTTTTTTTAAAAAAGGCTAAAATACAGAAAGTTTTTCTTGTAAATACCTGTTTTTTTACTTTTCCTTCTTGACTTTCAAAAATCTATATTTTGCCCCCTTAAAATTTTAGAATTACGGCGTTAATAGGAAGGGCAAAATGACTAATTTGCCCTTACTTCTTCTATAAGAAAAAAATAATTTTTTAATATATTTCTATTATTTTAAAGAATATTTTCGATATAAATTATAAAAATAGACGGAATAGTGATGGAATCCTAACGGAATGAGGCTAAATGCAACAACTTAAAATATTGAGGGAGTTAAATATAGATTTTTGAAAGTCAGTAAGAAAAAGTGAAAAAATAGGTTTCAGAACATGAAAAGTTAAACTAATAAAATTAACATATTTATTTAAACTACTAATTGTAATCCTGGTATCAATGATTAGGTTTCTCTAAATTTTAGAAAGGAAATTTAAAATTGGGTAAAATGTCTTTTTTCCTATATGATGTTTGGACTTTATTACTTTCCGTGTCGCTCCAGATCGATTAGGGATGTCAATGGGTCGGGTTTGGGTCGGGTTTTAAAAAACCCGAACCCGAATCCGACCCCCAAATTTGAACCCGAATCCGGACCCGTATCCGACGGGTTTTAAAAATCCATACCCATACCCGACCCGACCAAATATCCGAAATCCGTATCCGAACCCGAACCCGAAACTCAAACCCGAAGTACTATATTTAAAAATATATTGTAGTAAAATCAAAACTTTTGAGCCTTTGAGTGTACCATTGGATGAAGATCCAATGGATAAAAATTATTATGTATTTTATATATTAAATAAATAAATAATAAAAAATATATAATTTATTCGGGTTCGGGTTCGGGTTCGGGTCGGGTACATACAAATTCATACCCGTATCCATACCCGTCGGGTTTTTATTTTCTATACCCATACCCGAATCCATATCCATTTAGTTCGGATAAACCCGACCCGTTCGGATTCGGGTTCGGGTAATTTTTCGGGTACCCATACCCATTGACATCCCTAAGATCGATCAACCAAATTGGGTCGTATTTTGTGGCCTCATCACTGGGACTCAAATTCCACAGCTGATGTGGACGTACTCATATACTTTCGTAATAGATGATGTTATCAGTAAAGCTGATTTTGTTATTGACAGATAGATTCATAAAATTTTAATTTTAAGCGTACGAAAATTTCTGAAGATGTAGGGCATTTTGGAATAAACCGCTCGCCTTTGCCTTTTCATATTGATATTTTCTTAATGGCTAAAATACAGAAAATATATTTTGTAAATTTCTGCATTTTTATTTTCCTCCCTGATTTTTAGAAACCTATATTTTGTCCTGTTAAAATTTCAGAACTTTTTTTAGGGAAGTACGACGTTAATGGAAAGGACAGAATGATCAAATTGTACTTATTTTTTTTATATAAAAAAATAATATTTTAATATATTTGTACCATTTTGAAGGGTATTTTCGATATAAATTATAAGAAATGGACGGAATAATGATGGAACTCTGACGGAGGGGGGCTAATGCAACAACTTGAAATGTTGAGAGGGTAAAATGTAAGTTTTTAAGAGTTAGAGAGGAAGAGTGAAAAAACGGGTAGTTATAAAAGCATATTTTTTTTTTTTTGTAATTTAGCCTTTTTAATTTGTATTTTTATTTGAATTTTTTAGATTTAGTTAAGTTAGAAATTTTGTTTGGCCATTAATTTGTACGATTTTATTTGCTACAAAAAAATAATAAAAATTATTAAAGTTGATGGCAATATTGATGTCCTCCTCCTTGCAACAGCAGGCCATTTTGGAGTGGGCCACTCAACTCTACTTTTTCATATTATTATTTTTTTATATTTTTAAATTTTTTATTTGATTTATTAATTTAAGATGGAAATTTTGTTTGGCCATTAACCATTCTAATTTTATTTGTTAAAAACTAATAAAATTAGTAAATTTGATGGTATTATTGATATTTTTAATTTATTTGACTAAAATTATTTAATTCTTAAAAATTGGTGTAAAACATCGTTTTCTTGCGCTCTAACCAAAATAGCATCAGACACGTGGAATCGCTATTATTTGACTAATAGCGAAGTAGTATCGTGACCGAAAGAGTATTTACGATATAATTTATATATTTATAGGGGTGATATTGATATTGACAATTTTGAGGGAGTGCCTATGATATTTTCAAAATTTCGAGGGACACATTTGAAATTGCCCCAAGTGGAAAAGGCATGTTACAACACATGTGATTTTCCTATAAGTTCATAAAAATCAAGAAAATGTAAAAGAAAAGAACTTGAGAAAACTGAAAAAAGAAAAAAAAAAAAGAAGTCTCATTATGCTTAGATGCTGTACTAAGTATCGAAATCATAATATTTTAAATTCAGAATCACAAAATTTTCTAATAAAAATCTAAACCTGAATCTAAGCCAAATAGTTGAAACCGATTAAAACCGTTTCTGGATCATTTCTTAGAAGATCGATATTTTGATGAATAGAGTATTAGAGTCCGACCTATTATTTCTATTGTTCTTATCTCTCTGTGCTGTGTTTGAGGGTCTATTTGTTTCATCAAAATCACAGTTATCTAATTCGTGGTAAATTGAGTTTGGCCGTAACTTGGCTTCTTCAAAATGCCGTAATTGACTTTGCTCTGTCCGATGGTGAAGTCAACTCTATGAATGAAAGAAATAGAAAAAATAATAAAAAGTTAACTATGATAATATTTGTTTACCTCTTTATATATTAGTATATCAATTGCTATATACCTCTAAAAAGTTTCAAAATTTTTTATATACCCTGCTTAGAAGGCTAATATATAAAAGAAAAAACCATTCTAACGTTTCAAGTTCTGTGACACCCCAATAGTCCCACATCGGATGGGAATGGAGTTGTCATTGGGTTTATAAGAGACTTGGGCCACTAGTAACAATAACTGGGCTTAAGCATTTTGGGTTGTTGATTGGGCCCAACGAGTTATTGTTGCTAGTGGGCTGGGTCGTTACATTTGGTATCAGAGACAGTTCACCAGCCGGAAGTGTGAGATGAGTCTCGGCTGAGCCAGGTTGTGCAGCGGAGAGAGCGAGGCTTTCATGCTGTTGACTGTTGTGGGTGGAGCGCGGCTCACCACAAAGTCGGTTTAGGCTAGCGAGACGAGTCTCACATCGCCTGGTGATCTTAGGCTGTGTGTGTAGGGCCTAAAGCGGGGGAGTCTGTGACACCCCAATAGTCCCACATTGGATGGAAATGGAGTTGTCATTGGGTTTATAAGAGACTTGGGCCACTAGTAACAATAACTGGGCTTAAGCATTTTGAGTTGTTGATTAGGCCCAACGAGTTATTGTTGCTAGTGGGCTGGGTCGTTACAAGTTCTTTCAAATTCAAATATATCGTAGAGTTAAATTTTGTTAGAAACAGTCGTTATTTATGTGAAATTAATATTTTGACTTTTCAAACATACCCTGCTGCCATCACCAACTTTTCTTATTTGCCCTAACTTAGGTGCAAAAAAAATATTTTGACTTTTTGTACTTCCAAATATACTCTTCTATCATCATCAACTTTTCTTATTTGCCTTAAGATAAGGACAAAAGAAGTATTTTGACTTCTTATTATCTCCGATAAAAATTCAGCCCGAGATGACTTAACGAGTACTAATAGCGGAGTTATTTTTGAATAACGGAGAAATATATGAGGGATATATTTGAAACAAAAATAATATATATAAAATATTTCAGAAGTTTTGAGGGGTATATAGGTAATTATTTCTAAATATTTGATGCAAAATGTGGGAGAACTTCAGTTCTAATACTGTCTAATTTTTCATCAAATAAAATACGGCAAAAAAATAATTTTTACCAGTTATAAACAAACAAACAGACCCTAAATGCGATTCAATAATTCTAATTCGTATTTATATTAAATTTTTTTAAAATTTTCGAATTCGAATTCATGTTTTCACACCTATCACTTTTATTACCTACCAAAAATAAGTAGGTGGAATTTAAAAAAAAGAAAAAGAAAGTGACGTCATCACCACCAAATAAAAAATAGAACTTTCCAGAACATTCCAGGTAGGAAGAATCAACGTGCTTTGCGTACGGGCCCCAAATGTAGAAAAGTAATTAAATAAGTAAATAAATAAATAAATAAAATATTTACTGGTCACACGTGTGAAATTGTTTACTAATTTGTGCCCCCGCACGTGAGTTTCATTCGAGGTCACACGCTGTGGGTCCCATATATCTCGGAGGACTGGTCAACTATTTTTTTTAAAAGTTTTTATTTATTTATTATTTATTTATTTACGTTGTTGTCTCAGGTTTTATTGACAATGGTCCCTAACCTTTTCTCAGTTTTCATTGCGGTCCCCAGTCTTTTATTTGTTGTAATCAAGATGTCACGAATGTCGTTGACACAGACATGGACACAGAATATGAGAGACTATGACTGAAACATGATGACTCGGCAGCTCCCAAAAAATTATCACACCAACATGATATGAATAACGCTAATAAAATATAATATTATTAATGTAATAATATATTTATTATATATAAAATATTATTTTGCAAAAATATTATTATATTTTTTATACGAATGAAAGTTAATAAAATTCTTATTAATAATTCATATATTTGAAGAAAATAAATTCTTCACTATACATATTTTATTTAGAGATAATTATGTATATATCCCTCAAAACTTCTGAAATATTTTAGTTACTCCTACTTTTTTTTGTTTCAAATATACTCCTCGTATATTTTTTCTGTCATTCAAAAATATCCATGCTGTTTGTGCCTATTAGGTCATTTCGGATTAAATCCGAGTTAAATTTTTACCATAGTTAAAAAATAGTGAAAAAAATACCTATTTTGTCCCTAACTTAAGGGCAAATAAGAAAAGTTGATAGTAGTAGAAAAGTATATTTGAAAGAGGAAAAAGTCAAAATACTTATTTTGTCACTAACTTAAAGGCAAATAAGAAAAATTGGTGACCATAGAAGAGTATATTGGAAAGGACAAAATGATAAATTTATATAGATAATGATTGTTCCTAATAGTTCAATAACAGAATTTAACTCTACGGTATATTTGAAAGAATTTGTAACTTTAGAAAAGTATTTTTAATAGTAGCCTTCTAGAAGGGGTAAATAAGAAAGTTGGAAACTTTTCAAGGGTATATAAGCAATTGCCCATTTTATTTATGTTGTCTAAAAAAATTTATATGTATTTTCAAAAAGTGAAAATATTTATTTATTTATATATATAATATATAAATGAAATAAAAATATACATTATTTTAATCGGATGTATTATGAAATTGCGTCGAACGAGCGTCCACGGCATATCCGTGACGGATACGAGTCAGACATGAACACGCGAGACTTATAGAAGTATCTGTAATGCATAAATTGTAATTAATGCTGTTGACGTAGCAAAAACATGGTAATTATTATTGATTGATGCCAATACAGTATTTTTGGTTGAAGTTAACAGTGTTTTTAGTAATGAGATTTAATTGAAATAAATGATAAAGGCTAGGGACCTGATTGAAAAAAAAAAAAAAAAGGTTTGAAGACTAAAAATATTAAAATATAAGGTAAATTTTGGGGACCATTGATGCAATTAGCCTCTAAATTTTGATGATCAGAATGTTAAAATTAAAATCTAATTCAATAGATATGACTTATATTAAAGAATATGTATGAAAAGCTATGTAATTTCTTAAAAAAAAATCTTGTATTAACCATAAGTAGTTTTTACAATCAATGGAGAAAGATCCATTATTTGATTTGTAAGAAATTAATACCACATATTTTACTATACTATATATGTATTGCTTGGTTAAGAGGACTTAATTGAAACATGGGTGGTTAAGGACCTAATTGTAATAATTAAAAGATTAGGGGCTCAATTGGAACTTGGGTAAAACGTTAGGTACCTCTCCATTAATTTACCCTTTATTGATTGTTTAGGACAATACAAAAATATATCACTCAAATATTGCATATTTACCTAGCCAAAATTTAAAATAGTATGTAAATTCTTCTAAATATCTAAAGTATTACTATTTTGATCCGAATATATATATATATATATCTAACCTTCAAAAATTTTAATTTTGTTACCAAATCTTTTAATTTACTTGATTTGAGTCAATTAATGACTCTTTAACTTCAAACCTTAAATATATTATTTATCCTTATAGGTTTATTTAGTATATTTTATTAAAGTACGTAACTAGTTAAATTTTATATTAAAAGAGTCATCAAATGATTTAGTCAAAATTTTGAAAGAATTGATCAAAATGATTTATAATTCAGATAAGTTCGAATATGTTGATCTATATTAATGTGAAAAACTTTTTTGCCGATTATTCTTTTACCGCTTATATTGAATTACTTAACAGAGTTTTTTTAAAAAAAATTGAGTTGATCAAACTACTTTGATCAGATGACAAAAATAGATGGAGCTTAATTTGACAACCTCAATTGAGCATCCCCCTTGTAAGAGCAAAATAGTTATTATAATAAAATAGGAGGATTTTTTTATTATTATCCAAAGAATATATTTACAAAATTCTTAAATTTACACGTATATATACAATATTCTAGAATTTAAAAAAATAAATATGCAGTTTCCTAACTTTGTGGGGGATATGTATATTTTTTTTCTTTTTTCTTCTTATTATTGCTGAAGACTTTAATTTATAAGCCCATGCACACATGCAAATTCTTATTAAAAAATAATACATATACACTCTCTTATGAATGTAAATCTTATGATTTTCCCATCCTAAAGTTCATAAAAATTCTAATTAGTTTATAGTATAAAAAAAACAAAGAGGTTGCGAGTGTTACGATTACTATCGGATCTTAGTCTAATACGGATTTACAGTCTTTTTATTATTAGCTTAGGATTATTTATTTATTAGATTAGAAAAGATATTTTATATAAAATATTTATTAGATTAGAAATATATTTGGCCAATTTGTGTAAGAAATCCATTGGTTTCGGATATTTTTTTCAAAAATAGGTCACTTTTTTGAATTTTGTAGATTAAATTTGGATTTTAGTAAACTAACCAAAATACTCTTATTCTTTTCTCTCTCTCCTTTCTCTTTCTTTATTTTTTTCCGCCCTCTTCATCTCCTTTTTTCTCGATGTTCTTTCCTCTCTTTCTCCTCTCGCTTTCTCTCCCTTCTTCTCTTCATCTACTACCCCCACATCGACGTCGTGCTCTTCTCTCCTACCTTGCCCACACCTCCGCCAATGCCGACGACGGCGACGTAGGTTCAAATATAGCACAGATCACAGAGATGAGGTTATGACGTAAGACGTGGTCACAGACGACAATGACGACGAGGGTGTCATGGGATTTTGAGGACGATGGGGAGGAAAAGCGCGTCGGGATAGGGGCGCGGCTCACCACAAAGTCGGTTTAGGCTAGCGAGACGAGTCTCACATCGCCTGGTACTTGTGTGTCTGAGCCTGACGATGACGTCAGGGCTTAAAGTGGGGGAGATTGTGAGACCCCAGATTAGTCCTATATATGATATATAATAGGGCTAAACTCTCAACCCGGCTTAAGCATTTTCAGCGGTGGCAAGGCCGAAGAGGTTGAGAGAGTTAAGCGTGCTAGGACGGGAGTAGTCCTAGGATGGATAACCCCCTGGGAAGTTGGGGCGTCACAGCCGAGAAGAAGGTAAAAGAGGGGCGCGGTAGCAGAAAAGTATGCAGAGGGTGGAAGAAAAGAAGAAGAAAGAAGAAAAACGAAAAAAACAAAAAAAGAGAAAAAAAAAACGTCTTTTCCTTCTTCTGGAAAGGGTACCACACACCACGACCGTTACAACAAAGACTAACAAGTAGAGAAGAAAGAAGAAAAAGAAGAAGTTGTATTGTTTGAGACTAAATTGTACTGTTTGAAACTTAAATTACACCATTTAAAATTATTTGAGACTAAGTTGCAAACCGTTTTAAATGGTGCAATTTAGCCTCGAATAATGCAACTTAGTTTTAAACAATACAATTTCATCTCCAACAATGCAACTTTTCTTATTTTTCTTTTTTCTCCACTTCTTGACCTTTTTTATAACTGCCACAGCACATTATGACCTTCCCAGAAGAAAAAACAAATGGTTTTTTCCTTCTTCTTTTTTCTTCCTATTCTTTCAACCTCTGCATCATTTTCTGCTACCGCACCCCCTCTCTCGCCCTCTGCCGCAGCTGCCGTTGCTGCCCCCGCCCCAACGCGCTCTCCCTCCTCGTCGTCCTCAAATTCTACAGCACCCGTTGACAACCACGCCCTCGGCCGCAACCTTACTTTCGCGATCCGTGCCACATCTGAGCCCACATAGCCACTGTTGGCGTCGACAAAGGTGTGGGCAAGGTAGGAGAGATGAGCGTGGTGTCGACGTAGGGGCGGTGGAGGAGGAGGGGGAGGTGAAGGAAATAGGAGGAGAAATAGAAGAAGAAACAAAGAGTAGGGAAGAGACGAAGAGGGTGGGAAAAAATGAACGAGAGAAAGAAATGAGAGAGAAAGAGGAATAAGGAAGAGTATTTTGGTCAGTTTATAAAAATTCAGACCTAATCTGTAAAATTTTAAAAAGTGGTCTATTTTTCAAAAAGCGCAAAACCAGTGTATTTTTTATGCAAATTAGTCAATATCTTTTAAGATATTCTATTCTTATTTAGTTTTTTCATCATATTACAATTATTATAATAATTTTAGGCCTACAAATAAGAGGTTCTCCTCTTTTATAATTAATGATCAATTTTATTAATAAAGAAGTGAGTTCTACTTAATTGTTTCTAGCTTAGGCTAAGTTTGAAGAGAGGGTCCCTCTTCTCCTTGGAGAGAAAGGGTATCTAATAGAGACGCTAAATCTATCTTTTAATATCAAAGCTACAATTAGCAGAGAAGATCCTAACAATTTGGAGAGGCATCTAATAGAGACGATAAATTTAGCTATTAGGATCAAAACGATAGCTAGGGCCTAGGAGCGAAAGATCCTATAATCTGGTATCAGAGCAATTCGATCTTATGGTATCAATAGCAGAATTGGAATGGTCATGGGTTGAACCGAAACTATTTGAGGATGGTGGTGGTTGGTCATTGTGTGGACGAACAGCTGATAGAGCCGACGACTGGTTGTGCGAAGGAGACTAGAATTCTATTTGTCGATTGGTAGTCCGCGGAGTAATTGAATCAGCTCCATGATGAATTTCGAACCAATATCAGCTAATTGAGAATTGTTCAAATTAACTTGAGATCGTATTTCTGGTTATGATGAGGAGGCACCATCTTTCAGTAGAAAACTTTCTCAAAAGAGTTTATATTCTTGTATCATCTATAATATAGAAGCTTGTAAGGCTTGAAATTATTGATTTTGCGGTTGCTCTATGGTTTGTAATCGGTGAATTATTTTCTTTCCCCGCACCTTATTAGATATTGCTTTCTCTTCGCTTGATTCCTTGTTGTCTGATAGAACTATGGATTTTCTAAAATCCCTTTTGAATGTCATGCATAGAATTTTTTTAATAACAAAAATTAACCTTTTTTTTTATAATATAGACCATCCATAGTACAAATGGCTTAATGGTTGATACACAAAGTCCTAAGTTCCAAGTCTAGCTACTTCATATTTCCGGCTAAATTCATTTCTTAAAAATGAACGTAGCAGTAGCATACTACCATTCTCTCAACAAAAAAAAAAAAAAGTTTACATAAGTCGAGAACACTTAACTAGATTAAACTAGACTCAAATTAGACAAGAACAAACTCGTTTAGTAGTAAATGACTAGTTTTGGCTCGTAACCGCATGAAAAGCTTCAAGCTCTCTCAATGAGCCAGTTGTGATGAGGAAAAGATGATGTAGATCGAAACCCTAGATTTTGGCACGTGGAAAAGATAGTATTCAGGACGTCAAGTGCATTGAAAATGCTAATTCTGGATCAAACGCGAACAAGAAAGGAAGATAAAATTTTCGGCTGCAGATTTCACAAGGCTCTAATGCCAAATATTAGGACCTTCCGCTCATAACTATAGCTTTAACATCGATAGATAAATTTAACATCTATATTAAATGCCTCTATACTTCAAAGGAAAGAGAGACCTGCTTTTCTAAACTAGCCTAAGTTAGAAAGCAATAAAAAAAAGTTATCTCTTTATTAATAGAATTGACCATTGATTACAAAAAAGAAGAACGTCTTATTTATATGTCTATATGATTATAGCAATCCTAATATGATAAGAAAACTAAATATAAAAAAATCAAAAAATATTCCAAATTTAGTAGATATTTTAAATAAAATATCTTCCATAATCTAATAAGTAAAATAATCTATATCTAATAAGAAAAAAGACTAAATTTAGGTAGGATTAGAATTCATGAGTGTGTCTGATTAGGATATGTGAATAATCGTAATAGCGAGCCTTTAGATTAGTAGAGTGTAAGATATACACTTGGTCTAAGAATATGCACTTAGCATTTTTTGTTGGCTTAAAGGGGTCAGCATCCTGTCTTGTGCCAGGAGGTCAGGTAGGGCCGAATCACGTTGGAAATGGCGGGAGGTGGGGCTGGGCGGAGTCATGTTCGAAGTGGCGTGAGGCTTATTAGGCCGAGTCACAATCAAAATTCGTGAGCACTGCGTCTATACGCTTTAAGTGAATTGGTAACAATATTGACCTACTCAGTGTGGCCAAGTCAAATCCATCTGAAGAGAACTTTTGGCCTGCATCAGATGTATAAGTACATCTCACACATTTCAGTTAGAAGATGCAAGTGCATATAAATATTGTTTGTGAACGTTGAGAATTTAATTTAAATTTTTTGTCTTTTCAGTAGTATAAAACTTACTCAAAACAACATTACTTTATATAAAAACTTTAAATTTAAAGTATTTGGACCTCTCTAGCTTACTCTCCATTTTACAAATAAAAAGAAACTAAATTTTAGAGAGAGAGAGAGAGGGAGACCAATGGGTAAAATATTTTGCTTTTATTTTATATTTTCTTCAGTTTACGAAAAAGTTAAATAAAATTGCAGTTATTTTTGCCATATTTTATATTTCTACAAAAACTATTGAAACAACTCTTTGAAAGAAAAATAAAAAATGAATCAAATACCTAGTTTGATCAAATGCAACGCTGGTAACCCTTTCCCTAAAAAAAAAAAAAAAAAAAAAAAAACTTAGATACTTTGTGTTGTTTATCATTTTTTTATTTTAATATTATGGATAACTTCAAATACCACCACCCATGTGGTTTCGTGCTTTCTCACTTTAGTACCCTGTGGTTTAAAACGTATCACTTTAGTACCCTGTGGTTTGGTTATTCTCTTTTTGTTATATTTTTGTTAATTTTTTTGTTAAATTAATGAGAAAGTTAAAACTACAGGATAGTAAAGTGAATATTCGATAAACCATAGGTGAGATATTTGAAGTTTTTCTGTATAATTTAACGAAAAAATTAACGAAAAGATAACAAAAAAAGAAAATAACCAAACCACAGGGTACTAAAATAATACGTTTTAAACCACAGGGCACTAAAGTGAGAAAGCACGAAACCACAGGGGTGGTATTTGAAGTTATCCCTTAATATTAAGAGCATGTTTGATTTCTCCAAAAGTGTGAAAGGAAAAATTTTAGGGAAAAAAATTTCCACGGAAAGTTCTTTTTCTAATTTTTCGTCAGCTTTTATGGAATTTAATTTTTCATATTTTATAGAATACTAGTGTTTGGTTTTTCTAAAAGAAATTAGGAAAGCGAAAACACTAGTTTACCATGAAATATGAAAAAAAATTCTATAAATGCTTGTTTTCTTTGGAAAATTGAAAAAATGATTTTCCATGTAAATTTTTTTTGTTGAAAAACTTTTTTTCGTATAGTTTGAGGAACCAAACAGTCCCTAATAAGTGATTTTAACTGTATTATTTAAATATCATATGGTTTTTATTTTTATTTTTTGTTAGCACCATCATCATCTCCTCCGTTAAAATCATCATGTGGCGTACACGTGTGGTAAAGATGCCTGACAGAGATCAATAAAGATGACACAAAAAGTTAATAGGAAAGGCATGGGACTCCTCAGGATTTAGGGCACGTTTAGTTCAAGATAGAAATCTAAATCGGAATAGGAATGAGAATAGACTGAAATCGAAATAATAATGAAATCTCCGAATTTGTTTGGTTTATGAGAGAAATCAGAATCATAATCATATGCAAAATTAAATTCAAAAAAATAAAATTTTAATTAAAATTAAAATTTACTACCCAAATTCAGAATTAAATTTGAATTTAAATTTAATCTAAAAAATAGAACTTAAAATATGAATTTACAATTCAAATTCAAGTTCAAAATCAAAATTTAAATTTAGAACTTAGTTCAAATATCAAATTTATACTAGAAATTAAATATGAACTCAACAAATTAAAAACTAAAAAGTAAATCCTCTAATTTATATTTAAATTTAAAATTATAATATTTTTTTCTAAAAGTAAATATATATTAATATTTGAATCTAAATGATTATTAGTGAAAAACAAAGGTTCTTTTCTTAATTTCTTATGGAATCAAAGTTAATTCCCACCTCCGGTGTGTAGGGAGATCGATTCCTCTCGGAATGCAAATCAAAATGCTAATCTTTGAAACCAAACACTAACAATAAGAATGTATCATTCCGATTTCCATTCCAAGCCTCAAAACCTTCTAACCAAACATGCTCTTAACTCTGATCGTCTTTGGAGAGTTCACGACGGTGAAAACGCGACAATGCACGACACATGTACACGGCACCTGACGATTTTAACTAAAAAGATAACGACGGTGCTAACAGAAAGCGAAAACAGAAACCACATAAAAGTACTTAAGTAATACAGTTAAAATCAGGAAGTACTAAAGTGGTAAAGCGGTTACCACAAATGAGTATCTAAAATTTACTTACAGGGCCGTTTTGTTCGAGCTTTGTAATATTCTTGGAATGTTTCATAATTTATATTTGGAATAATAAGTTTGGTACTAACTTATCAAAGCACTTTGTTTGGAAGGTTGTTAAGAACTAATATATTATTATTAATAGACTACTAATAATTTTCATCAAATATGAAAAATAAAGATACATTCTAATTCATGATAATCTAGTATTTCTACTATCTACGAATCTTCTGTGATTCTACTAGTTTAGTAATATTTTTTATAATTATCCAACTTGAGTTGAATAGGAATATTTTTGAATATTTTTAATAAAATATGGAGGATTAAGAAAATATTATAAACCATGAATCAAAAAGACTATATATTTTTATTATTTTTTATAAAATGGTATTTATATTTACAACGGACTCTTCCAACACCATTTTGAGATAACCAAAAAAAATAAAAATCATAAAGTAAGAAAATTTTAAATTTCTGATATCAAGATTTGCTTATTATTATTGTATTAAAATTTATAGAGCATTTACCATATAATACAATTAGTTACCAATGCAATTATAATTACCCACAAACTTAAAAAAAATAAAAAAAAATAAAAAAAATGAAATTCACAAATAAAAAACAACTAAATAAATAAATAAATTTTAAAAGGCTAAATTACAGAAAGTCTACTTATAAATACCTGTTTTTTCACTTTTCCACCGTAACCGTCAAAAACCTACATTTTACCCCCTCAACTTTTCAAGTTGTTGCATTTAATCTCCCTCCGTCAGGGTTCCATCACTATTCCGTTCATTTCTTATAATTTATGCCAAAAATACTTTTCAAAATGACAAAAATATATTAAAAATTATTTTTTTTATAGAAGAAGTAAGTGTAATTTGGTTATTTTACCCTCTCCATTAACGCCATACTCTCTGAAAATATTTCTGAAATTTAAAGGGACAAACTATAGATTTTTAAAAATTAAAAGGCTAAATTACATAAAACCTCCCTGCCAATACCCGCTTTTCACTTTTCCCCTGTCATTCAAAAACCTACATTTTACCTCCTTAAAAAATAAAAAATGTTCACAGAGGGGTACGGTGTGACAAAATGACCAAAATGTCATCATCTTCTTCATCTCCTCCTCCCCAATCTTGCTCATCCCGCATCTCGCACCCTCGCCCGCGCCTCCCTTGACCCCAACCCCGACTTTGTGCGAGGGCGAGACGGCGGAGGGCGAGGCGGTGGCCGAGGGCATATGTGTGGACATGGATGAGGGTTTCAGGAGTATTTTGGATATAAAAAATAAAATATAAACGGAACCCTAACGAAACATTGACGGGGCGAAGTGAACATTTTTTATTTTTTAAGGAGGTAAAATGTAGGTTTTTGAATGACAGGGGATGTGATAAAACGGGTATTGACAGAGAGATTTTCTGTAATTTAGTCAAATTAAAAAAAAAGTGAAAAATGAGGTATTTACAGAAAGTTTTTCTATAATTTAGCCATTTAAAAAAAAACAACTTTACCAAAATATTGAGGAGAAAACACACACACACACACACACACAAAAAAAAAAAAAAAAAAAAAAAAAAAAAAAAAAAAAAAAAAAAAAAAAAAAAAAAAAAAAAAAAAACTTCACCAAATTCAATACGAATGCGGAACGTGTGATTATGGTTTTGGCAGTTTAGGTTTAGCCGTTGATTACCTGTTTGTACCGAACAGCAAACACGCTAACACCGTCCACGTAGGATTTGTAACAACCATTTGGTTACACGCGTTGAAATATTATTGGTCCAAAGGCTGTTTCGTGTTGTAGGCATAACAGCGGATCCCAATCACGCGCGCGCCGCGCCACTCCGCAGCGCTTTCGCGCGCGATTACGGCGACACGCTTTCTCTACTACTTCGTTATTTTTCTTTAATTTTTTTTACCTTAATTTTTATAAAATAAATTAAATTAAAATAAAAAAATATACCCCCTTCAATTATAGAATATTTTGAAATTGCCCCCCCTTAGTTGTACTTTTTGTTTTTGGTTCATACGCTCTTATGTTTCAAATTTTTTTATTTGAGGAAAATTTTTAATGATAAGTTATTTTAGTAGCTAAAATTAGAAATTATATTTAATTTAATAGTTCGATTTACTAAAAGGTTGTTAAAAGTATTAAGCTTAGTAAAATTTGTATCAAGTAAATGAATATATAAGAAAAAGGGCCTATTTTTAAAATCTTTGAAATTATAAAACTATAAAGTTAAAACATATTAATGAAAAAAATAAAGTTGAAGGACCTATGTCAAAATAACCAATAGCTAGAGGGGGTCTGCATATATCCTCACCTGTAAAATATCTACATCATCGTACAAATTCTCATTAACAAAGAATATTTAAAGATTGAGTTTAATTAATATAATAAAATAATAACGGCATATAAACTGCTAATTAATTACGTTATTACAACAGTTATTAATGTAAAATATTATTACAAAATAAATAAATCGCAATTACTACCTAAACCAAAGGTCATAAATCCATCTCTTTATAGTAAAAAGGAAATTATATTATTTCAAATATAAATAAATATATATAAATATATTATATATATACACAAATGTGAGAAAAAGGACACAAAAAAAAAAAAAAAAAAAAAAGCTCTTCATGTATTCATAAGAAGAGTGCGAAGAGGAGAGAGAGAGAGAGAGAGGAGATGAGAAGAGTGGAATAAAGATCGATTAAATCGATCGATCGATCGATTCGCGAAATTGGATCGATTTTGGGGGCGAAATCGATCGCTAGTTTTGTGTTTGATTCGAAATTTTGGGAGCGATCGATTTGATTCGATTCCCAAATGTGGAAACCCTCCACAATTTGATCGATCGGTTGGTCTTTTGTTGTTTTTGTTGGTGTTGTTGTTGGTGCGATTGGGCGAGGGGTTGGTCGATTTGAGATTGTCGTTTTTGGTTGCTCGGATTGGGACGGGATTTGGGATTGGATTGGATTGGATTGGATTAATTTGGATTAGATTGGAGTGTTAGGGTTTTGGTTTGGAGTGTTTGGTTCTCGCCAATGCCGGAGAACGGGGAGCTGAATCGTCCCGTGTCGAATCCGGCCAATGCTTCTCCCGACGGCGAGCTCGAAGGTTTAATTTTTGATTTTTTTTTCCCTTCTTTTTGTATGATTATTTCTGCACTGTTTTCTATCAGATCAATCTTTTGAATAATATGATATCACAGCGCTGTGGGTTCGCTTTCCCACATTCGACATTTAGTGGCATATTGCTTTTTCAGTTATCCAGCATACATGTGAGTAGGGTTGTTAAGACTACCAACATCTACTTTTTGATGTACTATATTTGCTACTTCATCTTTCCTAGTTTGATCTATTGTAAAATTGCTTTTGAATGCATCATTTTGCTCTATTTGTGGGAAGTGATAGCTAGGGATAGAAGGTATTGAGATGGGCTTGACTTGTGATTTTGGGTGTAGAGAGGATGTGGGGGTTAAAAGTGGACGATGGGCCGCCGGATTGGGCCGACGGCCACGGGAGTCCGTATCCTTATCGTCCCGGCGAGCCGAATTGCATTTTCTACTTGAGGACAGGGACATGTGGTTATGGTAGCAAGTGCCGATACAATCATCCTGCTTACTACATTGGGCAGGTGAGAGCATAGGCGATTTTGTTACTGCTGAGAAGCAATATAGCTTACTTATTTTTATCTTTAATGAACTTCAAGTTTCTATATATGACCGGAATACTTATCTCTCTCACTTTCCTTTTCGACTTTTTGTAGACGTGATTGTAGGTGTTGAGAGGATTACTTTATTTACTAGTTAATTTGTGATAGGTAATTCAGTATGGGGGCGAACTTCCGCAGCGAGAAGGTCAGCCTGATTGCCAGGTACTAATGCTTGAGATGTATGGTTACTAATTTTATCATGTAAGCTGCTTCGTACTTCTTTTAAGTGAGTCAACATGATAGTTTAATCGAATTGTGCTTGAGGAATGACGTATTTATGGCAGACTGCTTTGTAGGTCTACTAGTCGGTTTAATTAGAAGATCAGAACAAGGGAATAAGTGAAATTCTACTGAGTTGAGAGTACTTGTCATGCATTTTGTTGATAAAAGATGAACGATTTGGTGCCCTAACCAAGTGAAAATGATCTCTCCTCCCTAGAGATCTACATATAGTGTTATGCGGATATGTGTAATCAAACTAAACTTTCTGGATCTTTTCCCCAAAAAAGAACCTAATCTTTCGAAACCACGAAATGAATGTCAACACCTCCTATACTTGCTTTAAGACTTGCTAATAAATGTCTATAAACCAGCTTTGGTGACTGAAGCATCTCGTTGGGATTGGAGAACTGATAATACTTTTGTTGGTATTTCTTGAATTAGCAAATTTTAGTATTCTAGAATGTTTAGTGCTTGCAATTTTTTTAGCAGAAAGTTAAAACTATGACACAAACATGTTATCACAATGGGCTCGGTTTGCGCGTTTTGAGTTTTTGCAGAAGTATTGTTTAAGGAAGCTATAATGGCATTTTATTGAAATCCTCCATAGCCTCCTGCTATAGCTAGAAACAGAATCTTCAAATGGGAGGTCGTGCTTCTAGGTCCAAAAGCTCATTTCTGCTTATTCCTCATGGAAAGGAGCTCCATAGTTTCTTTGTTTGCCATGCATTTAGTCTTTTGCTCCTGACATAGAGAGAGAATTCTAAAAACAGGCATTACGAACTTAATTGAGAATATTTGAACCATCAAATAACAAAAAGCATGCATTAGAAGAGGTGGTAGCATCACCTCTTCAAAAGCTTGTCGTTACGAGTCTTTATTTTGCACGTGGATAAATGCTTTGACTTGTGTATGCAACTTCCAAGCTGAGAACAAGCATAAAATGTTACATCTATACTTGGTAAAGGTAACGACATGTTTATCCATATAATGAACATCTTCATAACTTAGAATGTTTTAAATTTCTTTTTCCAAATTAGATTCTTCGTCTTGGATTTTCTTTTGGAAATGTCTGAACTTGTTAACTTAGGCCTTTCAACATGTATGACATTGTGTATATACCTATTGTTGAAGACTGCTTGGATGATTATGCATGATAATTTTAGGGATTTTCTTGCTGTTTAAACTTGAAAACTAACTTTATAACTGGCCATACATGCATACATTTGCTCCATGATCAATTAGTTGTAATATCTAAATGGCACTGCTAGCAATCATGTTTGGCCATATTGGAATGTGCTAATTTAAGATGCTGAATGACAATTAGTAGTACAGTGATGCCCTATTTGTCCGTGGTGTATACAGGACTATACTTCACGGAAGAACCCGTATAATAATTGATGTTCTCTGTTTTTCTTTTTTCTTTTTTCTTTTTCTTTTGAATAGAAGTTATGGGGGCTAGGCATTTTCTATGTTCTTATCAAACTTTCTTGGTTTTATCATTCAATTCCTGATAAGTATGATATTACTGTATTCTGCATGGGGTATCGCGCTTCTTACATCTCGTCTATATGAGATGTTTTGTTATCTTAGTGACGCCTACATTGCGTAGTGAATCAATTGTGGAAGTAAAACAGGAATAGCATCAACATGTGACCGATAGACACACACACACTCTCTCTCTCTACAGGTACCATGGATATGGGTTCCAGTTATAAAACGTTTTGCAAAGGAGTTTCCTCTCTCTCTCTCTCTCTCTCTCTCTCTCTCTCTCTCTCTCTCTCTCTCTCTCTCTCTCTCTCTCTCTTTTTCTTGCTGCGCAATGATAGAGATCTAATCTTGAACGAGATTATTGCTGACTCTAAACTGTATCAAAAACTGGATGTTCAGCTCTTGTGAATGTTCATCTTTTGTGAATGTGGGTGTTCTGCATCAATGGATCTGCACTTATTGATGATTTTTGTTGTCTATTTCCAATTGAATTTCTTACTGTTTAGATTGCTGGTCTTTGCGAATAATAGCCTGCGATAGTTTCCTATTTTGTTCTAGCTGTTTCATTATCAGGAATAACCCAAATTGACTTGTGAGTCTAGCCAAGGGGAAAATGAAAATTCTCATTTGATTTCTTTTTTATCTTCAAATGAACCTAAAAAATTGAGAGACTAATTCATTCCCACTGTGATTATTAGCATTCCAGTTTGGTTTGCTATTCCTATTCCAATCGCAAACCAAAATTTTAAAAAGCGCTGCACGGTATGCGGGCGATTGCTCGACCGCATAGCACATATGCAGTATGCGGCACATATGCGGGCGCATATGTAGTTTAGTTATTAATAATAAAAAGTATATATTACAAGAATATATAATAATACACTCATTATAGTTAGGAATGTACGAATGACTGTAACGTAGCTAAAATATAAAGCACGATACTACAAAACAGAACATGAAATAAAATAACAGAACAACCAAACAAAAGTCAAGAGAGAGATAGCTAACACTATTACACTAGTTATATTACAAAAAATTAAAAAAGCATATAGTAAATTATATTATGCGGCCAATATGTGGCCGCATATTATTATGGCATACGCGGATCAATATGCAGACTGACCATATATACTACCGCATATCAATATGCGGTGCGTTTAACTTAGCGAACCGCATATGCTGTCACATAGACTGCATTTTAAAACTATTGTTTCCTTCAAGCCTATAAGCAGTAGAACCTTCATTGTCAAGAAAATATAATTGTTAACCTAATTTCCAAGATTCATATATTAGTTTATCGTGCATAGATGAGTTGGCATAATGCGGAAAGCTTCCAGAATAATAACAGTTTATGGTTTTCTTGCAGTTCTTTTTGAAGACAGGAACTTGCAGGTTTGGGGGAACTTGTAAATACCATCATCCACGAGATAAAGTCAATGCACAACCTATCCAACTGAACTATCTGGGCCTGCCAATAAGAGAGGTAGCTTGCTTCACCCGATTCCTATTTTCCTATCTTAAATCCATTTTATGCGGGTATGGTCAACTTATGTTTATTTGATACTTTTACATTTTGTAGGGTGAAAAACCATGTGCTTACTACATGAGGACAGGATCATGTAAGTTTGGAGTTGCCTGCAAGTTCAATCACCCCCAGCCTTCCACTTCTGGATACATGTTTCCTGTCACATCCGGATCCTCTGCTTATGGATCTACTGCTTCTTCAATGGTTTCCCCATCCAGTTTACCTTTAATGGGTGGGCTCTCAACATGGCCATTTTCAAGAACTCCTTATGCCCCTCACTCGCATCTTCTTCTTCCACCAAACCAAAGCACTATGCCCATGCAACATGGTTGGAGCGCATACACGGTCAGCATCTAGAATCAAAACTAATTCTTTCGAAGACTATTAAAATCATTAAATCTTGAAAAGTTTTACTAATTCCTTTTCTTCCCATAACCATGTATAGATGCTAAAATTTCTTTTGTTGCCGTCCCGTATCAGTATCGGATAAAAAGTAACAGATTGTTTTAACTGATTTACTGTAAGTCATATAACTGCTGAATCATGTAAACTGATAATGGGTAGTAATATCTTGTTATCATATGAAAGTAAAACATTATTTTTTCTTATAAGTGGCACACGAAGCAAAAGTATTTTGGATTTAAACGCTTAATAATGTACATTGTCAATTTATTGGTTTTAATATCATTTAATAAAGTTTGATTGCACAAAAAGACTTCTTGTTCTTTGCCCATTTCCTGCAACGAGACCTATCATCCGTATGTGTGTGTTTATATATATGTATATATATATGTATGCATATATATAAGTATGTATATATATATATGGAGCAGGGCTATTGTGCTATTAGGAGCACAGCAGCCCTTGTGCTCCTAACTTCCTAACCATCCATCAATTTTGATGGGTGGTTAGCGTGAGAGAGAGAAGAGAAATTGATGGATGGTTAGGAAGTTAGGAGCACAAGGGCTGCTGTGCTCCTAATAGCACAGTAGCCCTACTCTATATATATGTATGCATATATATAAGTATGTATAAATATATGTATGTATATATATATAAAGTTGAGCTAGAATACTATTGGTAGCAAACGGGTCCCGTTGCTACCAATTTGTTTTTGATGTTGGAGCTTCTGAATCGACGATCGGCACCGTTGAACATGATCTAGACTACTGGAAGTATC
This sequence comes from Puya raimondii, assembly GCA_016920855.1. Classification (NCBI taxonomy): domain Eukaryota; kingdom Viridiplantae; phylum Streptophyta; class Magnoliopsida; order Poales; family Bromeliaceae; genus Puya; species Puya raimondii. The sequence continues at coordinate 194,097,144 of JABWPP010000050.1, read as the reverse complement.
TAGAAATCAAATTTCATGTTTTTTTGTTACTGTTCTCTTGTGCATCAAGTGGACACAAAAATAAACGCCTAAAATTAAATATCCTTTAAAAAGTGGTGATAGAATTCTTATAATCGAGATCAAGAGTATAGATCTTGTTCTAAATAATTTAAAGAATTTTCTAACCAAAATTCAATTGATTTAGATTTCTTTACACCATTAAACAAGCAAACGCCTCATATCGACCATTAAAATTATAAATTTTGCAATCTTTTAAACATTAGGTTAATGATGTCGAAAAGATTTAAAATTTGATTTCTAAATATTTCAAGCGTTATAGATTATGTTCAACGGTATCGATCGTTAATTGGCAGGCTCCATCATTGAAAACAAATCGATAGCAATGGAGCCCGTTTGCTACCGACAGTATTCTAGCCCAACTCTATATATGTATATATATAGAGAGATTGGGCTATAATATTATTGATAGTGTGGGAATAGTATTTACTATCAACTTTTTAACCATTAGATGTTTAGGATTTAGTAAGGGTTGGTGAAACAATAATAATCCAAGGGTGGGAAAGTTGATAGTAAATACTATTCATATACTATCAATAGTATACTGGGTGAACTATATATATATATATATATTATGCTTGGTAGCTCTTGCTTTTTATCTAAGATAACTACAGCTGCAGTTTGCATGATATTGAGGATTTACTTGCAATGTACAACATGCTAAATTTTGGAGGTCCTGTTGAACAATAGTCATACCTAAGTAGTAGAAAGATTGGAGAGTTATTTGCTACATGTATCTGCCTATGATTGGTTTACGGGATTTAATACGCTTCCACAGGATCTTTTACTTAGTGCTTCGCCTGTCTAATTTGAGAGCAGCCTTACTTATTTCGGTGATATGTAGAAACTAGTGTCAAGCAATCAATATTACTGACTGCAAAACAATACACAGATAATAGTGTTGGTCAGTCAATAGGATATATGTCCGCTGTTGTGCAAAGAGTGCCTGTAGAAACTAGTTTTTTTTTTTCCACCTTTTCTTTCAAAAAAAATAAATAAATAAAAGAAAAAAAGCTCAAGCTTATAAGTTACAACTTTGTTACCTTAGCAAAGCAGGGAACCTTTCAGTTTTCTAGATCAGTGATTAGGACAATACAATAATGGAACATGAAGTAGACAATCTGTGCTCGAGTCTTTTATGCTTGTTATATTGCATAGCTGTGTACACCTTGATACGTCTATAGATGTTCCTTTCTATTGGTGTGTTCTAATGTCATCGACAATCTTCTTGCATTGCAACTACGGATAACACTGAAACATTCTTTTGGCCATGTCCAAGTTGCTGTGCAGATAAATTGTAATTAACCTACTACAAAAGGTATTAAAACATTCTTTGTTCATAAACCCTTTTGAGTGGGCCGCTTTTCTTTTTAATTTTGAGCTTGTCTATTTCATACATATTATTTTTAGGACATCTTTAGTAGTCTTAAGAGAGCAATTTTTGTTACTGTGCTATTTGTCCTCTTTTTTCCATTGTTTTATGTAGTCCTTTGGTCGATCTATATAACTTGGAGGTGGAATCTCTTGGTTGATCATAGAATAATCTGTTTCTTGCATTTTATTTTTGTTGAAGTCAGAACATGTTTTCACTAGTATGTCAGAAGTAGACACCAATTAGTGTTGGAGACTACCTTAATTTGTTTTTCTTTCCAAGGGTCACTCAAGTGAATCTTACTAGGGCTTACTAGAATATAAGTTTTTCCATGAACATATAACTTTAGTGGTCCATGATTTGTTATTAATAGTGAATCTAATTCCTCTACCAGTTGTCGCATATTCTCTCTCCCAAGCATATGGTAATTATATGGGTAGCTCCTCTTAGATGATCATATGAGGATGGCTCTCTAGGCTGCCATGTGTCCAAAACTTACTAAATTTCCATCTATGCTGCTAGCTTAGTGAATTTCACTTTTCCTGTAGTTAAGAATTATTTCTTTTCATAACTTGGTCGGATGGTTTGATTGAGATAAATAGTTGGGTTACCTTCATCCACCCCTACTCACATAATCAGCTAAGAGGAGCTCCTCATCAAAGTTTCATCCCTCCTGACCTGGATTTATCTTTAGCTCTTATCTAAAACTGCCAAACGGACATGAGATCCAATGGCTACCACTGAGCTCTCTTGTGGAATGCATCGCATGTTGTTTTATTTCACTTGTTGTCTTTTGAAGAAAAGGTATGATGAAGTCTATGAATCATGTCGATATTAGCTCTTTCAATCGGCTAAGTGACTCATAATGTATGTCAGCACTATTTGCTTGATAGTTTGCCTGAGAATATTCCTCTTTTTGTTTTCTTTTCCTTTTTCTTATTTTCCTGTTCTGTTGCTTGAAACTTTTGGTTGTGTTAAAAATCATTATTACACTTCCTTTTCCTGGATCTTCTGCTACTTTCAGCTTTGTCTTCTCGTTGCTATTTGTGGCTAGTCTCTATAATGATGAAATTTTGATACAGCAAACCAAGTGTTAAAAAAATATTGTTTTTTACGTCATATTTCGAATATTTAATCTAGGATCTAGAGAACTTTGCAGCCTTTTCATGTACTGCTATACCAGATATCATTCTAGCTAAGAACTTCTAAGGCATGTTTGGTTCGCAAATTGGAATCAGAACTGGTAACAGATTTGGAATGGGTTGCAATTGAAATGGCGATGACCAGTACCATTAGTTCGTTTGGTTTGCAACCATGATAGGTATTGGACTGAATGATTGTCCATTCCACTGCGGGATAAGATTCCACTCTGGCCATCTAGGCCTGATTCAAATTGGGGGATCAGACGATTTCTGTTCCACCTTGGGATGGGATTCAGAATGAGATTCCCTCATACCAAACTGCCGGGATTGGAGACGATCATTCAGATTCCCATTCCAAGCACAAAAATTCTGCAACCAAACATGCTCTAATATCACACTGAAAGTCACACATGCTTTTTTCACATTCGGCAGGACGGTGTAAGCCAGATTTCTTCTGCCAAGAATCACGCAGAATCAGGTTCGAGCACCCCATCTAATCTTCCAGATAGGCCTGGTCATCCAGACTGCCAATACTTCATGAAAACTGGAACCTGCAAATATGGAACTTCATGCAAGTATCATCACCCGAAAGAGAGGAGAAATCAAGTTGCTGTGAGCACCGTTGGACCCCTCGGACTTCCTCTAAGACCGGTAAAATATTCCGTTCTTTATCTCTGCTTTTGTTTCCTTCGAGGGAAAAATGTATCGGGCGTTCCTGCTACATTACAGTCCATAAACCTTTGTATGTTTCGCACTTGCATTCCTAACACTATTGGTTGTTAAAATCCTTGATGTTAGTTATGCCGTGTGCTCGGCACATGATCGGTTTATGTAAAGTGACCAATTTAATCCTGTTCAAAATAATTTACACAAAAAAGAGTAAAAATAGTTCCTTTACAAGAAAAATGTTACATGCTGAGATTAATGATGCCAGGGATGCAGTTGCAAAATGCAGAAAATTTCACGATTAAATTGCTTAAGTGAAGAATTTTAGGCACTTAAGTTGCAATTCCTGTTTTACCTATGAGTTGCTGATTGTTGCTTCCTTATCATTTTCATGTGTTTTTGGCTTGATCATGAAGGGCGAACCAGTCTGCAGCTTCTACACAATGTACGGGAGCTGCAAATACGGCTCGGCTTGCAAATTCGATCACCCCCAGATGGTCGGATATTACAATTACAACTACAATTACGCTATGCCCGCACTCTCCATCCAAGATCCATCTGTCGTGTTCCCCAACCAAAGGAGTTCTCAAGTTACAGTAACAGCACCGCAACGTTCGCCTCCGAAAGCCGAGGCTAGCGACGATGATCACGCCAATCCTTCTTCACAATCTTCTCCTTCGAACAACAAGCCTCACTCGCAATCCACGCAAGATCAATCCGATCAAAATTAACTTATACCGATTTCCTCGTGAGGGACGACACCGGAGAAATTTTGGCAGTTTTTGCCGTACCCTCTCGCCTCAATTTTTTTGGCTTTTTTTTTTCGAAGGACAGCTACTATACTTCGGGCTACGGCGAGAAGCGTGAAGATCTTTTTATGATGAATAAATTGCAGGGTCGAGTTTTAAGTTACATATATATTTCTTTGGACCAACTTATGTTATCAAATATGTCGGAGTAAAGAGATGAGTAAACCTATTGTTTCTTTTTCTTTTCCTTTCTTATAAAGCGTACCGCATATGTCAAAATGACCGATGGTAAATGGTAATAAATTGCTCGAAGGAACCACGGATCGACCGTGAGCCGAATGAGCTTGCCGAATGAGTATTGTAATGAAAATTTTCCTTGTAGGAGGGGTTTTTGTGGCTTCTGAGAAACCGAATTTGGTCATCAAAGTTATACAGCATTTTGAGTTCATCTTTGTTACTTTGTGGCTTACTCTTCCTCTTTTATTTTGCAATATTTGTGCTTGTTTAGACATCTTAAATTCTTAATACTTTTGGGTGATGCACTTGGGAGTTGTTTTCAGGTGAAGGACGCTCTAACAAATAAAAACGAACGAAACTTTGATGGTTCGGTCTCGTCTGGTAATCAACAGTGCAGTTGTTGTGAAATTTATGCTCTGATTTGGTTTTCTTTTAGTTTTTGTGAAATCGAATTGAGCCGAATTATAAAGACGAACCGAGGTGAGCCGAAATAATTTGTGTAATATTTAATTTTGATCATCATCTAGTGGCTAACATGCGAATAATAAAAATTTGGTTAACTTAGCATTTACAAGTTTTTCGGGACCTCAATTTGTAACACATAGCTGAACCAAAGTACTAATGAATTAGTGACCCGAACGGAATTATTAATAAACCGAAGCTGAAAAAATCGAAATGAGTTGGTTCGGTTATGCAACGGTAACTAAGAGTGATCACCATTACGAAAGAAATGAATGACTTAGAGTGAGTCTTCACTTATTCCCACGTTTATTAGTTTGTTTATTAGTTTATCCTTACGGGACAGAACTTTTTTATTTAACTAATCAAACTGATAGGGCTTGTTTGACTCTGCTTTTGCTTCCACTTTTAGATATTGTTTGGTTGTATGTAGTTGCAACTATACTGTAATTGTAACTGCATGTGGATCTAAATTTGGCGTTTGTTTTGAAGCATTTGAATTCAATTGCTACAGTTGTAACTGTATAAGTAGGCTCAACTACGGCAGTTGAAACTACACCCAAATTGGATGCAATTCCAACTATCGCACTTGGAGAAAGTAATTTTAAGTAAAAATAATCTTACCTCACTAATAACCTTTTTAAATAGATTTTTCTTTATTCTTTTCCATATAGGGGTAATCTCACCACCCGTATATAAAATGATAGAAATTTGTAAATGCATTTCTCAACGGCAAATCAAACAAAATATTTATAGCTGCAGCACTTTCTACTACATCCAATTAAACAGATGCATATAATTATCATTATTGTATTTTCAACTGCATGCATATCCAACTACACTGTAATTACAATTACTTCGAGCCAAACGGTCCTTAGTAGTGATTTCAATAACACCAATCTTTTTTCGTAAAGCATTTAGTAAAAAGAAAAACTTTGTTTTTATTTCTGGCTTCAACAGAAAAATGATATATAGAGTATTAAAGAAGCTCTACTTTGGTACTTCTGAATTTGTTGCGCAAAAGAATTGTTGGGAGTATTTAAATGCTGTGCGCGCGCGCGCATATGTGTGTGTTCAAAGCTATGTGTGTGTGTTTGTTCTTGTTATCAAAATGATAATGTGAAGCATATGGTGGTTTCATTGATACCAAGTAAAACAAACTTTCTTTTTCTGTAAAAACTTAAGGGTGTGTTTGTTTCAACGTAATCACAGCCCGCGGAAGTATCAGAGTTCCATCCATACGGTGAAACTCGACATTGCGCGTGACGAGCACGAAGTCGTGAGTTCGCGCCGTACGCAAACTTGCTGCCCTGTGAGACGAAAATGAGCGTAGCATCGTCCGAACACCGGTGATCTCTTGCTACACGAACTCGCAACTTCAACGCTGGACTTCTGTGAAAACAAACAAGCTGCCAGAGAACAATGTTTTAATATTTTATATTCAAGAGACCATTTGTCAAAAAACTACAGAAATAAAAAAAAAATTATATTAAAAGGAAATAGAAATAGTAGAAACTTACCAAGGAAAAAAAAAAAAAAAAAAAAAGCAGGAATAAAAATGGCTCAAACAACCCCACAAGTGTATCGAGCAAATTGCGTCAATGGTGATTTTTATGTCATCAAACAAATTCTGCTACATTACACATATACAAGAAACAACAACTCTCAAAACAACCTTCTTTTGTAAAATTTTCTAATATACAAACAAATGATCATATTTGCATAACTCAGAAGTTTAACACCAACACAACATATATCGAGACAAAACACGAAAAAGAAAAAATCGCTCAGATGCAAAACCAATCCAAGTCGTGGCGGCGAATCAGCAATTTGGTTGAACGAACAACCGAAGAAGAACACACCACGCTACTGTGTTTTCATATCTCGAAGTAGAGCAAATCCTTTCGAGAATCCACACACCGAACGAATAAGAACATCGAAATCGGAGATCTTCGGCTTCACGAGATACCGATTGTTTTGCTCAAAAGCCACAAGAACAACGTCCATTCGAGCGTAAAGATCGTGTGGAGCCATGACCTGTCGAGCGTGAAGCCGAAAACCGTAATCCCTGCTTTGTTGTTCTCCAAGTAAGTCACTGCAAGGGGGAAAAAAAAAAGATGAAAAAGAACAGTGTGTCAGTGCTTCTAGTCCTTCAAATCTAGTGCTTCTTGTTACTGCTTTTACGAAAAGCTGGATTAGATGTCTAACCAAGTGCTTGTCTGTTTTGAAAGGAAATTGTCCTAGCAATAGGTTTCACAATCTTTGTGTTCTCCAGTGCATCCTCATCACCAGTCCCATCATACGACGACCACGATTCGTCCTCGCTGTCGCTCGCGGGGTACACGCGGTACGTTTTGGGAGCAGCATCGGAGGAGGGTGCCTCGAGGTCGACATCCGAGAACTCAGTGGTAGCGCACACGTGCCATTTGGCGGCAAGGCCTGTGAGCGCTTGGGCCTGGTGCGTGATCTTCGCCGCGCTGCGCAGGCATATGAGAAGTCCCGTCACAAGCACGATCGAACATAGCTGCCAATTATTGATCAAAGTACGAAAAAATAAGTCATTGTATTCAAACTGTTCAAATGCAATGAGGATCACTAGAACAAAAGAAAAGCCGGTGTTATGTTTTTCAATGAGGATCTGCTATCAAAATGCTACTAAAAGCAAGTACATGACAATTACATCTCTCATTAAAATGTTTTGTATAGCCCGATTTCACTATACCATCATGCGGTTCAAAAGTATAGCACTTTGTCAACCTTCCTAACAGCATTTTTAAATGTAGATTCTTGGCCAAAAATAGAACAATGACCACAGGGACACAAAAGTATTATGAACCACAGGTGGCATCAAGGGGGCTTTTCGAAGTTTTCTCGACAGGATAATGAAGAATAAAGCCAGTGAGTAACTGCAATTGTGTAGAATGAGAGGGCTTATAGCTTGGAAAAGTACATTGAGCAAACATGTGGGAATCTAAAGGTTGTACAAATCTTATTAGGAGTGATGTTATTAGCGGAGCTAATTTTGACAATGACGGTTAGATATTCTGAATCTAGTCACTATCTTGCTGACTGAATTTGATCAGATTTAATGAATCTACTATGCCCCTAATAAAATTGGCTATGTTAGATAAACTAATTTTTATCTCTTAAAACACTAACTCCAAAAGAATCCTAGTGTAAATAGGTATTCTGGAAACATCAAAATCCTCGTGCAAAAATCATCTCGACTGGCCGAACCCAAACATATCTCATTCTTCTAGGCTTCTGTAGGCTTGTGACGAAAAGTAGAAAGTGCTTCTATGCTCTCTACATAGCTCATGGTTAACTACAAGGTGAAAAGATATAAGGGCCCCTCAACCATGGCCCATTTTCGAATAGACCCCTCGACTATCTTTCTTTTGATTGACAATCTCTCAACTTTGATTCTTTGACTCAAGTCATTCTCATCAATTAAATTAGAGATTATGCTAAATTTAATGGTGAATCTAATGAACTAAACTATTCTAAACAGTTGTCAGCTAATGGAATTGCCGATTTCATAATTCGTTAATAGTTGATAGCTAACTGAGTCATTAATTTCAATGAATCTCAAATTCAATTTAGGAAAATAACTCGAAGAAAAACAATTAAAAGTTGAAGGAAAATAACTCGAACAAAAACAATTAAAAGTTGAAGGTGCATCGTCAATCAAAAGAAAAATAGTTGAGGGATCTATTTCAAATGGCTCGTAGTTCAGGGGGTTTTCATACCATCAGTATCTGAATCACAGATTACAGGTACATTGACGAACAACCTTCCACCTTAGATTAGAAACAGCTATAACCAGAAGCACAAACATGTTTTATGAATCTACTGCCATAGCTGCCAAAAACATATAATTCTGAAATTTTCTCTTTTGACTCCCCTAATAATATGATAAAAACTCTCTCATTCATTACTCTATTGTGTAATGCTTATCACACTTAATGGAGCCACTCTATATATCACCTGCTTGACTCTCACCATTTCTTAAGTAGCTAATCACTACAACAAGAGTACTAAACACTACATTTCCAAAATTTGCCGGAACTTTATGTGATAAACCACACAATCAGAAGCTCCCCGTAATGATTCACTGTGCATTTTCCCGTCAAGAAAAAACATGATCATCTACTTGTTAGTACTCACAACTTTCTAGCTCCTATGTAAAGCTTCTCTTTGTTTTCAACACCACTTGCCATGGATGGCATTTTCCTCGCACATCTTCCAAAATGAGCAAAGTCGATGATAGCTAATATCACTTACTATTAAGAAACAAGTAACGGCCGTTGGATGTGCACAAGTTAAGAATTTAATAGGTAGAATTTTCCCCGAAAAAATGTCGAAACTAATTAAACCTACACTGAGCTTGTAGTTTCTTTAATGCCTCCTTTTGTCGCCACGATCAAAAATTAGTATCGCTAATCTCTCACAGGAACAAATTGCTCGAACGCACAGCGAATTATGATACTCTGTGGCAATAGAAGGGTAAATCACACCAGTTCGAAGTTTCGCTCATGCCAATGAACTCCATTTTGTCCGAATTTAGTCTGTACACCATAGTTTCTACTATAATAAGACCACTTCATCGAATCTAATGATGTGACAGCTGAATTAACTACCATGTCATCTCTAAAAAATGATGTTGAGATGAAATGATTCTAATTGAGCTAGCATGTCTTTTGTTAAAGATGGCCTGGAGTCAAATTTTGATGGTTTTGAAATGACGCGACAACTAATCACCAGCCGCACCATCATCACCGCATCATCTTTCGGAGATGACACGATAGTTAAATCAGCAACCACATCATTCTCCATTACTGACGTAAAATAAATTTCGATAGAGCGACTCAATCGACACGAATTGAAATTCAACAATTTCAAAAAAATTGAATCATCTTTTGGAGACGACACGATAGTTAAATCAGCTAAGATATCATTCTCCATTACTGATGTTAAACAAATTTCGACAGAAGTGACTTAGTCGACACGAATTGAAATTCAACGACTTCAATAGCATTGAATCATCGTTTGGAGATGACACGATAGTTAAATCAACTACTACATCATTCTCCATTACTGATGCTAAACGAATTTCGACGGAGCGACTCAATCGACACGAATTGAAATTCAAGAGCGAAAATTTTACCGCGAGCTCGGTGGTGTTGAAGAGATCGTCCTGCGAGTCCTTGCGGGTGGTGAGCAGCACGGAGGCGAACTGGCTGGCGGTGACGAGCAGCAGGCAGGCGACGATGAAGCCGCGGTAGCGGTGGCTGATCACGCGGAGCTGCCGCCGGATATCGAGGTGCTCCGCGAGCACCGCGGTGGCCTCGGTGGCGTCCCCGTCGAACGCGGCGGCGAAGTCCTGCAGGCGCAGGATCTGCAGGTGGCAGATCAGCCGGAAGAGCACGCAGGCGAGGAGGAAGACGGCGGCGCGGTAGGCCCAGGAGGCGAGCTCGAGGAGGCAGGCGAGGGCGTCGGCGAGCAGCCGGCTGCCGACGAAGGGGATTCGGCCCTCGCCGGCGCCGACGCTGTACCACCAGGCCTTGTAGGCGGCCTCGAGCGCGAAGCAGGGGAGGGCGAGGGCGGCGAGGAGGCGGAAGGAGCGGGCGAGCTGCGCGGAGTAGTGGGTGCGGACGCGGAGGGTCTTGTAGTGCAGGCGGTGGAGGAAGAGGAAGCGGCGGAGGCCGATGCGGCGGGTGCCGGCGGCGAGGGAGACGAAGGAGAGCGCGGAGGCGGCGGAGAGGGAGAGCTGCACGACGGCGTCGTACGGCCGGCGGTGCGGGTGGTAGGTCAGCACGAAGTGGGAGACGCCCGGGACGGCGACCGCCAGCAGCAGGAAGAAGAACCACGAGATCACGGCGTGGCCGGCGGTCGAGTGGTCCATCCCGATCCACCGCAGGCACGACCGGAACCACCGCAGCTCGTCGTCCGACCGCGACGCGCGCGCCATCAGCGCCTCGCGCCCGCCCTCGCCCTCGCACTCGCACTCGCCGCCGCTGTCTTTACCCATACAGCGTGCTTACGATCTAAATATAGTTAAAATTTAAAGTTACAACAGGGGCTAGCTAAGGAGGAAGTGTTTCTTCGATTACAATTTATAATCTAGGAACACTAAATAATTAACTTATAGCCGGGGGAAACGGCAGAGAAGAGGGAGGAGCACATGATCAGGAAGACATCGTTGGGTGTATTCGGGGTTTAAGTAGTTTAATTTATTTTTAAAATTAGTGATGGGGGAGGTGGAGAGGGGGATTGGAGGACAAAATTTTAGTGTGGAGCTTTCCATCGATGTCTTGTATATATTTATTTTTTAATACTAAAATTTAAAAAATAATTTTTAAATAAAAATAAAAATAAAAATGATATGAAATGGAGTTTATCAGTGACACGTTGAGCTTTTTTCCGGATTGGGGAGGGAATTGGGAGGCAGGTGGTGGTGGTGGTTTGTTCTGGTGTTTAGCTGGTTTTGGTTGAGTGCTTGCTTCATGTGAAGGGTTGTTTGACTTTAAGTTTATGTTATCCAATTGAGAAACAGAGCACCAGATCAAAAAATATATATATATAAAAAGCATGAGTGAGAGAGATAATCGCGATATGTTATAACGTTGATTACGGCGTTTTACAACGCCCGGGAGTCTTATCAAAGTTGGATGGTGCTTTTCTGTGTTCTGCGTTTCCGAAAGAGTGATATATTATGTTGGGTTAATTTCATACAAGTTCTTATAAATATAGTGGATGATAAATATATTTCTATAAAATTCAACCTTCATTTGTTGTCCTAACAAAAGTTCTGATATTTTTAAATATATTCCTGCCATTAGAATCCGTTAGAAAAGTTTAGTTAACAATAGATTAAATATTTAACCATAATTAGTTTTTAACATTTTTACCTTTCTTATATTATACTATTTGGTTTTTGGAGGAACATATTTGCGATGGCCAAATTGAAAATATAAACATTTTTTTAACGGTTCTCTAACGATAACAAACCAGAAGGACATATTTGAAAACATTAAAACTTTTGTAGGGACAACATATAAAATTTAAACTTTGTAGGAATATATTTGTTATTCACTATGCTTGCAAGGACCTGTATGAAGTTAATCTTATTATGTTACTAGTGGTTGATACATTGAACACGTAAGATAGTACGATTTTTAATAATATTTTTTTATATAATACTGATATGCCCTCGTTATATATTACACGAAGATTTTTAAGTGCTCATGCTTACAATCCTATATGTCATATAAATAATATATACTATGTTAGAGGTGCTTCAAAATTTGATTCGTGCCAAATTTCACGATGCCATAGATTTTTTGAGAATTTTGATTCGTCAACAGTTTCGCGGTGTGACAAATTTTTTACGAAAATAAATTGTCAAGAAAAAATGAATATTTATAATGGGTCGTGGAGGGCTCAACTGATAGATCCGAGCCCGTAGCCCACCACTGACATCCGCCCGGGGGTGCGGGGGGCTCCCCTCCCAGCGGTACGGATCTGATCCGATAATGAAGAATTCGCTAAAAAATTTTGTTATCCTTTTTTGTCCTAGATGCAATGCAGTGTTGGTAATCTTCAGAATATAGTATTTTTTTTTTCATAGTGAAGCTCTCTCCTCCTTCGCCCTTAATTTTTTTCCTGCAGAAAATTTTTCATGTAAATCTTTGTGTTTATTTTATTTTCTATTTGTGATTTGTTTACTTTACGTTTGCCGTTTTTATTTTTGTTTCTGCGCTCGTCGCAACATACTGTAACATTATAGGACATATATAGCAATAATACTAAAACGTTGTTTTTAGATTATTAAAATATTGACAAATATATATGATATTTTTATTAACTGTCAGAAGTAATAATATTATATTTTTTTGGGGCAATTGCTTATATACCACTGAAAAGTTCTCGAATTTTTGATTTTCCCCTCTTAGAAGGCTAATATTGAAAATACTTTTTTTACGTTCCAACCTATTTCAAATATACTCCTAGAGTTAAATTCTGTTAATGAACTGTTAGCAATAACTTGTTATCTCTGTGAAATTATTATTTTGCCCTTTCAAATATACCCTTCTACCATCACCGACTTTTCTGATTTGCCCTTATTAGGGGCACAAAAAGTATTTTAATTTTTGGTCTTTTCAAATATACCCTTCTACCATTACCAATATTTCTTATTTGTCCTTAAGTTAAGGGCAAAAGAAATATTTTAATTTTTTTAACTCTGGTAGATATTTAACTCACGTTTAACCCAAGTTAACTTAACGGATGGTAACTGCATGGGTATTTTGGAATAACGGAGGAACATATAAGAGGTATATTAGAAAGAAAAAAATAGTAGGGGTAAATGAGATATTTTTAAAGTTTTGAAAAGTATATAGGTAATTATCCCTATTTTTTGTTTAACTCGAAATGATGAACACGTAGAGCCACCGAATGATGCATTGTTTTTATTTTGTATACCGGCATATTCAAAATATATAAAAATAATATTGTAAGAAAATATCACTTTTAGATGGCGTAAATAAATTAATCAAATACTTTCACAATATATGCGAGCACATCAAATTAAGAAACTTATAGTAAAATTTTTTTATGCTGTCTCTAATTAAACAGCTTATGGATGAAAAATCTCAACTTTTAGACATTTACCATTTAGGTACCAAAATGAAGAAAAAAAAAAATGGTGTTGGATTAAAAAAATCATTTTTCAGAAAAAAAAAATTGTCAAAACTTATAAACTTTAAAGCATCCTCGAGGTTTGAGCCTTAACAGGACCCGGTGCATAGACCGGGTGCATGCAATAATTTGGTCACAATCATATGGACGATAAGATAATAATAAATGGCACCGAAAGAGGGATAATGAAAGCAGTGGATACATGCATAATGCAAGAGGTCTGAGGGAAACACAAATGTGAGTGATTTTACTAAAATACCCTTTCGATCTCTATTAAAATAACAGGAGTTCTAGAATTATGACAATGTTGTTCTCCTACCTAAAGCGTTTGGATCGGCGATAACCACTTATCCCCCTTTTATATTCAAACATAAATTTTTTATCCGAGATTAGTAGTTCTCGGATATCTGAAATAAGCTAGTATAACTATTCTCATATATATTTTTATTTTCTATATATAACTACCCACTATTCTTCTTATTTCATATTATCTATCCAAACGTTATTTTTTCTTATCTCCGGGAACAACTTAATTTTTATCCAAACGTTATTTTTCTTATCACCACACTTGTACCTATTTCTGGAATAGTTAATTCTTGCTTATACCCGAACCAAAGAATATACTTGTATACATGATATTTTTCAGCTGTGTACATAAACAATTAAATGCATCAATACATTTATAATTTATAGAAAAAAATTGATATTATCATAACTATTTTTAATATTGCCAAAGTTAAAAAGTTAAATCATGACCAAATATAATATATCTGACAATATCAAAACTAGATTTGGCAATATCAATTTTCTTTATGAAAAGGACGTATTGAGAGATCTATAGCAATGCTCTCACGAAAAATATTTTACTTATTCTATAATGAATCGGTACTTATAATATAAAGGCATTCGTTTAGTTCATATATTTATTTCAAAGTATCGTACAAATTAATTTGTTATTAAATTCGACAGTATAGTACATGATTAAGTGAATAATGACATGTCGCCGATGTGGCAATAGTGTAAAAATATTTATGATTGATAACGTGACAATCACTATCAGCAACACATCATCATGCGGTCAACTAATTAAATTATATCGTTTGGATTTTATTGTAGCAATCTAAAACGTTACGAGCCGAAATTAGGAAGATATACGTTTGAGGTATCAAAGTACTATTGGTGTTATAATTTGAGGAGCAAAAGTGCAACTTAGTCTAAATACAATTTGTTCTATGCGCTGATGTAATGTAAATTTTCATTCAGCACCTTCAATATATATGAGTCCTGGGATAAAAGCGTGTTAGATTTACATCCATTTTGGATGTTCAGATGTTATTTTACTACATAAATATATGCTAGTGCCAATTAATTATGGCATGTTCTAAGAGTCTTCCAATAAAAGCTTGTTTTCTTTGTTTTATTTATATATAATTTTTTATATGATCCGGCACTGATATAAGTATCTCAAAATATCATTTTTATGGACTACTGATATGTTGATATATATATGATATAGAGTGATATGATTTCTTCACATATACAAACTAAAACGCCTTAAATAAGATGATCAGTGCATTAACAGCCAATAAAAAATATATTTATAGAAGGGAACCACAATGTATATGGCCCCGTGCACAGAAATTTTTTATATAGGACGCTAAATAAAATCCAAATCCTAAAAAATAAGCAAAGCATTTTCTTTTTCATGTCATTTCTTTTTTATTATGCTATGGATATACTTTGTTAAAACCAAAAGAAAAACAAGTGGGAATGAAGTCCTTCCAAAATCATACCTCAGAAATTTATTTAACCAAAGAAAAATTCAAAAATATAAGTCATTATTTGTGTATCAAACCTAATGTTTAGAGTACTTGATTATTTTTTCTTAAACTAATTTTCTTTTCTTTTCTCTAGTGCATCATATTTAGATAATCTTCTTTGTCTGAGAGCTCTTCTTTTTTAAAAAAAAATTATTTTATATATAGTTTACTAGGTTGATTTTATACGTACCCTTCCTCCAACTCTTAATAACACAGAAACACTACTAAAAATATCAGTATATAAAAAAAACTCTTTTAATATAGAGATATTATCATAAATATCCATATTAACAACAATTTATCTAAAATTTAAATTTAATTTCTGTTTTGCTCATCATCTTTTATCAATACCTTTAATTAAAGATCTTTTGCTTGAAAATATTATAAATATAATTAAATATACAATAAATAGAAACTAATTAATTAAAACAAATTAAACTGCACAAATAGTAAAAAAAAAAAACAATACTAATTTAGACAAAAGATAGTAGATTCACAAAAAAGTATAATATATCGTTAGCTTTAAGATCAACATGAGATCCATATGATTTTGAATCAAAAAGCAAATTAGTCTAAATTTTTTAATCAATGTAATGGAGGACACTTTTGATAGAATTTATTAAATATAGTGGCAAAAATGATATTGATAATTTTGAATGGGGATTTACAATATTTTATAATTTTTGAGAGGGAAATTGCCCCCTAGTTTATGAATATATATTTAGGATAAGATAATTTATCAAATTGATTTAATAATGAATTTTATTTTATGTATGGATGATAGTTGCTCACTATACTATAAATCCATATATTATTACTATGCTCAATATTTTTGACTCGAAATTTTTAATTTTTAATTTTCACATCTCATTCTTGAACAAATAAAAAAAAAAAAATTTTTACATTATACTGAAGGAATAAAAATTCAAATAATTAATTAAATATTCTTAGATTGTATGGAAAGATGCTTTATAGTGACTTTTGCAAAAGAACAACTTAATATCAGAATATATCTAGAAAAATTAGCATTTAAATTTTTTTAAAAAAAAATTTCTTAATAGTCAGGATCCGAAATGTATATTATTATTACGACTACTATTTGATTTGACTGTAGGCCCTAATTTCATCTCACCTAATAAATAAATCCTTTTATTGCACGCAGGAATTGAAGCTTTCGATCTTAGAAGCTGTTTGATTGCACGCAGTTACATTTCATTATAACTTTAATTACATACAAAGTCGAATACGATGTTCAGATCGATGCATTTGAGTTTAATTGTTGTAGTTTCTACTACGGTAGTTGCATGATCGGATTATTTAATTTCTTTTTTTAAAACAACCACGCGGATAAAATAAAATTAAAACACTCACAGGCGAATAAAATTCAAATAAAATGAATGTACTGTATCTATAATTACGTCCAATAAATGATCTTTTATTGAAGACTGCAAATCCCATTGGTAACAATCAATGAGCTGGAATGTGAAAGAATGCATTAGTTTGATGGCGAAATAGTTAAGGGCATTTCGGTCAATTCATAAAAAAAAAACTAGTTGGTTCCTTTTCCATCACATAACGACCTGTCACGCATCGTCCCATGGGCCCTGATCTATCGTATAAAAAAAAAAAAAAATTGTTGTCTATACATTGGCATGCCTCATATGTAGGGGTGTCAACGAGCCGAACACGAGCGAGCTGGGCTCGGCTCGTATTCGGCTCGT
Organism: Puya raimondii; assembly: GCA_016920855.1. NCBI lineage: Eukaryota > Viridiplantae > Streptophyta > Magnoliopsida > Poales > Bromeliaceae > Puya > Puya raimondii. The sequence goes on along the minus strand of JABWPP010000050.1, from coordinate 194,080,221 downwards.
TTCATAAACGAAACGAGCCGAACACGAACTGGCTCAGAAACATAAGTTAAAATAATTAAAAAATATATATATATATATATAAAATAAATTTATGAGATCTTATTCATTAGATTTTGATTTAATGGTTGAAATTTTACATATAAATTAATTTTTTATAATTGAGTTGGACTAAAAATCAAATAATAAAAAATTATATTTATATATAATTATTTATTTATATATATATATGAATAATATAAATAATATAAATATTAAATATATATATTCGAGCTGTAATCGAGTCGAACACGAGCGAGTTGACCCCATCTAGTGTTCGGCTCTTTTACTAAACGAGCGAGTCGATCTCGAGCTCATTTCGAGCCGAACACGAGCTGGCTCGCGAACAGCGAGCTGGATTGCCACCCCTACTCATATGTGGCACCTTATCATTTGATATCTCTAATTTAAAATCAACCGACTGTTCCTAGCGCAAATGACAAAAATTTAATGATTAGTATCCGAGATCCCAAGTTTGAAGCCTAATTGTTTAATATTTTCAGTTAAATTTATTTCAAAAAAAATAAACGAAGCGGGTAGCATGCTATCTTTCTCTAAATAAAATTTTTGACATCCTCGGTCGTCTAAATGATTTATCTATAATAGGGCACCGCGCACTCTCCATACACTCTAATTTGAAGTATACATCTTATGCTTTCGAAATCGAACGGCTAGCATTCATTTAATTTTTTTATTCAATTTTTTTTCTTTTTTTTTATGATCATCAAGGCTTTTCTTCTTTCTTTTTTTTTTTTTTCATTTTCCCTCGATCTCTTCCTTTCTCCAGTCTCCCTATGTCTCCGTCTTCCTTCCTGAGGAGCGTCCTGCGAGTGAGGGAGAAGGAGAGGAGAGCAACAGAGTGGAGAAACCCACATTTAACCAACTGAGAGAGAAAAGAAACCACCCATGAGAGAGAGAGGAGGGCAATGGGGAAATACTATAATAGGAGGTAAGAATTGTGACACTTGTCGGAACCATATATGGAATATAATATGGCTAAATTTTTTAATCCGGCTATAATATTTTGGACGGTGGTTAGCTCCAAGAGATTAAAAGGATTAAGTGTACAAGAGCTAGAATAATTCTAGGATGGATTGTTAAAACTTTATCAGAAATTAAGATCGTACCTTCTGCCATGATTTCGATTTCTTTACCGGAATTGTCGTCGATGATTCTCGCTTGTGGTCCGTCCTCGTTCGCGATCTGCAAAACAGCGGGACGTTTCGAGTCTAATTCCCTTATCCCCGGAGATGGAGCCGTCACAGGTATTTAAGATTAGGGTTTTGACCGGGACTTCCATATGATGTATTTATATACAACTTAATGTAAGGATGTTAAATCACGTCCGTCCATCAAGGACGTGTCCAGATACATCCTAACCGTAAGATCTAATATACTTTATGGATCGACTTGAATAGATTGACTGTATCTTTATGGATCGACTTGAATAAATCACGTATGCCACATCCAACATGGATAACCCCCTGGTAAGAGGGGCGTCACAGTTAGTATCAGAGCAAATTACCAGCCGAAAATGTGAGATGAGTTTCGGCTAAGCTATGGTCAGAATGACAGGCTAAATCAGGGTCCGAAAATGACAGACTACGTCAGGATCTGAATGACAAGGCTAGCTAGATAAGTTCTCACATCGCCTAGTGCACTCCTAGGATTTAAAATAATCCTATATATGTAATATAATATGGCCAAAATTTTAATCTAGTTATAATATTTTGGGCGGTAGTTAGGCCTAAGAGATTAAGAGGGTTAAGCGTGTTTAAAATTAAAATAATTTTAGGATGGGTGACCTTGGGAAGCGTAGCATCGAATAAAATGCTTTGTTTTAAAAAAAAATCTCAGTCATTCCAGTCTGGGTATGCCAGTGGTATTTTTCGTATTAATGAGAACTGCTACCCATATACTCCAATTTGGAGTGTAAATTTCAGTTCTTAAATTTTAATTATTGTAATTTCTAACTTGAACTTTATATATTGTTGCTATTAAGTGCTATCACATAAATTAGTTGGCTAAATATTAATGTCTCGTTAATATATATAGAAGTTCATATAGTATATTATGATTAATGACAAAATAATAATTAAGATGTTATATTACTTCCACATTAATTAATAAGACGTCGATATTTAATCAACTAAATTAGATTGAGAGTTTTGATTGTAACAATTTATAAAATTTGAACTAAAAATTACAACAAATTAAAATATAAGAGCTAAAGTATCATGCACTTCATAATTTGAGGACCAAAAGTGTAATTTAGCCTATAAACGAATAACAATATTTAAAAATTCATTACTAAGGAAGGATGGGTGCTGTTCAGTTTAGTTAAGATTACAAGATAAATTAAAATCAAATTGATCTAATTTAGTTTGAAAAAAAAAAAGAAAAACCAAAGCCAAAATCGAAGTAATGGTGCAAAAAATCAAAGCGAAATATAAAAATTTTGGTTTGGCTTCAGTTTGATTTGTCAGTTTAAACACTTTAGTATTTTTCGGTTTGGATTGGTTTTCTTTTTATTTTCTCATCCAAAACTAAATAAAAATTTTTGGTTTATAATTTTTTCAAATCAGAATCAAACCATTTACAATCAAAACCAAACCAAACCAAATGATAATTTTGGTTTGGTTTGGTTTGGTTTGGTTTGTTGGGGTTCTCTACGCACCCCTATTACCGTGGTATTTAGTAGTTTCAATAATCAATAATTGAGAAAGAATTATTATTTGATTTGTGAAAATTAATTTCTAGTTAAAATAATATTTAAAAATATTAATTTTGTATTATTGAACAAAATGAAAATCTTTGATTAACCAGTGATCTTCTAATATAAGTCACCGACACAAAATAGCTTAAACAAGTGTTCAAATACTCGAAAACTCGACTCAACTCAAAAGTAAGTCGAGCGGAGTTTTTTAGTGTTAACGTAACTTTAGTTCGGTTGAAAATTAAATTTGATAAGACTAAAAATATTGATTATGTCATCAACTAGTATAATGTCGGGAGAAAAAATGGAGATGTCTGCTATGTATGTTGAAGTTTTGATGTAATTTTGTAAAGTCATTCGATCTGAATGGTACATGAAGAATATAAGTGAGAGGACGGAACGGGGAGACCTAGGATGTAGAAGATCGTAATATGATTGATTCGGCAGATTTGAATCCCCTATATATATATATATAATTGAGTGGAGTTTTTAGCAACTCAAGGAGTGTTTGGATTAACGTAATTATAGTTCGGTTGAATATAGAATTTGGTGAAACTAAGAATATTGATCCTGTCATCAACTAGCATAACGTCAAAGGAAAAATATAGAGATGCCTCCTATGTTATTCAATATGTGGAAGTATCGACGTAATTTCATGAGTCATTTAGTCTGAATGCTATTTGAAGAACATAAGCTAGATGACGAAATGGGGAGAACTAGGATATGTAGAAGATCCTAACATGAGTGATTTTCGGATTATTCCTATATATAGTCGAGTGGAGTTCTTTAGCGACGCAGGGAGCGTTGGGATTAACGTACTTATAGTTTCGCTGAAAATCAAGTTCGGTAAAACAAAAAAATATTGATCTTATCATAGACTAGCATAATGCCAGAGAGTTTTACCATCAATTATAGATAGAATTTTAGATCTTTTACAAAAGATGACTTCGGATCATTTCAAAGGTTATCTATTGAATCCTTCTTGTTTCTTCATGATGGATGGCCAGATTAATATTTTTAATTTTGATTTACAACTAGATCGCAATTTCATTAATCTAAACGCCCTAGCTCTTAGTTGAAAACTCCTAGAGTTGTAAGTATAAAACTCGATATATCAAACAGAGAAACCTATAATCAAGAATTTAAGTGCCCATCAGCACGGGTCATATCTATCGTGTCGTATCATGCCAATAAGATATCAATACGATACAGCCTCCGTGCCGATGGCACAGCTCAAAATCCTCTATTCTTTAAATTAGTAAATAATTTTTTCAATAAAATTTAAAAAATTTGATAAAGATACATAATGAATAGGTAGAATATTTTGTTGCTAAAAAAAATAAATATTTTATACAATTATGTGTCAGCACACATGTATTTTTTATAACCAGTATACATCGACACGGCTCAGCACGCATCGTGTCATACCGTACCAGCAAATTTTCGGTATAATCTCGTACCACGGCACGTAAATTCTTGAATATAATACTATTTTATGCTTGTCTACGTCTATTAAGCAATAATATCATACATAACTCAGTAAAAACTTATGAGTTCGGTCCGAGTTTCAAGTAATTCGACCGAGTCGAGTTTTCATATCGAGTCGGGTTGAAATTTGACTCGCCCGAGTTTGGAGTGGGCCCGCCGAAATTTAGTACACTTTGTGAGCCAATTAACAACGTCGGATTTGTGCTCGTAACTCGTGATAACACGTGGCGAAATATTACTGTTAGCGTGTATCAAAATCCACACGTCGATTTCGCAACACAAATATGATGCCACGTGGAGGGGCACGTGGCAAAAGAATAATGGTTCCTTGATGGTCGGGGAAAAAATATTAGCGTGTATATTTTTTTTGTGGTAACCAAGCAATTACTTGTGGACACAAGAAGCTCAAATCCACGTAACCATCCAACATTAAAGTCCACAACAACAATAACTGGAGAAGAGAAGTGCTTTGTTTGGTTCCCCAGGTTTGAGATAACCCAATATGTAGGGATTTAGGATTTCGCATTTAATAATAGTACTTTAAAAAATAATAATAATAATTTCAAATATTATTCATGTGGTTTCGTACTTTCTCACTTTAATACCATGTGGTTTAAAACGTATCATTTTAGTACCCTGTGGTTTGGTTATTCTCTTTTTGTTATCTTTTCGTTAATTTTTTTGTTAAATTAATAAAAAAGTTAAAACAACAGGATAGTAAAGTGAATATTCGATAAACCATATGTGGGATATTTGAAGTTTTTCTGTATAATTTAACGAAAAAATTAACGAAAAGATAACAAAAAAAGAGAATAACCAAACCACATGGTACTAAAGTGATACGTTTTAAACCACATGGTACTAAAGTGAGAAAGCACGAAACCACTGGGGTGGTATTTGAAGTTATCCCAAAAAAAAATTTAATTTCATATTACTCTCTATAAACATGTCAAATAGCAAATATATTTCTACAAAGTTTAACTTTTCATATTTATTCATGCAAAAATTCAGTGATATTTATATTTGTCCCTATGATTTGTTACTGTTATAGTACTAATTATTTTCTGACCGTTGCATAATTTGTGAGGGCATTTGTGAAAAGTGCTAGTATACCCGTTACAGCTTCCTATACTTATTAAGTCGTACACAGCCCAGCACAACTTACCTTAAATGTAGGGATGTCAATAGGTACGGATATTTAAAATTTTTATTTGAACATGAATCCGAACAGGGTGGGTTTATCCGATGTTAAACGGATATGGTTTTCGATACGGGTACAAAAAATAAAAATCTGACGGATTTGAATTCGGGTATGAATTATGTCCCTACCCGACCTGAACCCGAAACCAAATTGATTTTACAATATAATATATATATATATATATATATATATATATATATATATATATATATATATATATATATATATATATATATATATATATATATATATATATATATAGAGTTGAGCTAGAATACTATCGATAGCAAACGAGCATTTTTGCCATCCATTTGTTTTCGATGATGGAGCTTCCAAATCGATGATCGGCACCGTTGAACATGATCTAGAGCATTTAAAGTATCTAGAAACTAAATTTCATACTTTTTCGACATCATTGGCCTAATGATCAAAAGGTTTCAAATTTTGTAATTTTAATGGTCGATATGAGACGTTTTCTTGTTTAACGGTGTAAAGATATCCAAATCAATTAATTTTTTGTTAGAAAATTCTTTAAACTATTTAAAATAAGATCTATACTCTTGATCTTGATTACAAAACTCCTATCATCACTTTTTAAAGGATATTTATTTTCAACCATTCATTTTTGTGTCCACTTGATGGACAAGAAAATAATATCGAAAAAGTATGAAATTTGATTTCTAGATACTTTAAATGCTCTAGATCATGTTCAACGGTACCGATCGTCGATTTGAAAGCTCCATCATCGAAAACAAATGAGTGGTAAAAGTACCCGTTTGCTATCGATAGTATTCTAGCTCAACTATATATATATATATATATATATATATATATATATATATATATATATATATATATATATGTGTGTGTGTGTGTGTGTGTGTGTGTGTGTGTGTGTGTGTTTGGAATTGAGCTTCTTCGCTTTTAAAAGTACCAAGTTATTGGTGCTTGTAGATTTTTGGCCACTGGATTGAGTAATGTGCGGTTAGGATGATATAGACCTCTTAGGGTTGAGTGGGTGGTTGGTTGAATAGTATAATCTAACGGATAGAAATGATCAAAGGATAGATCTAACGGTAAAAAATTTACAAGCACCATAGCCGGACTCTATATGTTTGATGTTATATTTGAACTTATATTTTAAAAAATTAGATTTTTAATATAATAGGTTTTGAAATATGGTAAAAAGAAACAATTGTTTCGGTTTCCGATTTCGGATTCGGGTTTGGATTTGGATATAAATTTTCAAAATCAGTCGAGTTCAGATTGGGGTTCGGGTTTTGAAAAATCCGTCCCGAATCCGACCCTTTGACATCCTTGCTTATGTCATTACGTGCGAGCGCATGCAGTGCCGTGCTGGTCCAGACAGTGACACGGCCCATGACCGTGTTGGGCCAGGTCAGTCCATGGGCCGCCTGGCCCATTTGATACCCTTATCGTTTGGAGAGCCATTGTCTTGGATTGAAAGCTTGAAGGATGAACTTGTTTAATTTCAAATTTAACCCATATAAAAACATTTTCTCAAATCTCTTAAGAGAATGTTTCTCTCACTTTTTTCAGTTTATAACCCAAATTACACCTTTTTCCCAAATTTGAGGGTGTTTTTGCCATAGAATTAGGGGATACTTTTTTTTTTCTTTTTTTTCTTTTTTTTGAGAGAAAGGTAGCACGCTACCCGCTAGGGGATACTTTATTGATCCTTCTATAGGGTATTGCTAAGTTTTATAGCTTTCTTTTTTAGAAGTCATAATAAATTATTGCTTTCAAATTCCTAACATATAGGGTAAAACAACTTACTCTTTGTTCTGTATTATTTTTCTTTCTTTATTTTTTCGAACATAATTTTTTTTTTTTGATTGGATATTTTGGTGAATAAAGTTCTCTATTCTTGTTATTATTAATAAGCTTGCAATGCATCTAAATCATATGTATATAGTCCTGTTATTGTTTAACAGATCTAGTCCTGTTATTGTTGCTTAATTTGCAAACGCATATTTAAGGGAATCATAAGTTACTAGTTTATTCTTTTATCAAAAACAAGGGGGAAAAAATCAAAAAAACTTGCATTAAGCTATTTTACTTGCTGGAATTGCTTGCCCAGTCTTCTTAATACCGTACATGGCGATCCGACTTAATGACATGGGCTCGAACCGCTTTCCTGTGAAATTGTCTCAATTGGGTTCGGTGATGGTCAGAGGTGCGCCCGTCGTGGGTTTAATTGGTGGATTGGTCTGTGTTGTCTCAACCCTACCTCTTTTCCATTATCCTGTTTTATCTGCTCTATCGTGATGGCTTGTGCATATATTTCCAGTTACATGAACTGAATTAATGTGATAGGTTTCTATTTGTTATATAGTTCATAGCCAACATTGTTATCTATGTACTTTGGCCTTTTTATTCTTATTTATTTCCATCATGAATTCAGGGGTCAACAAATGTTGAAAAGCTAATTTTTCTTCATTTTTATTTGCAGATTTATAAGAGGTGTGACGACAAATATTTTGGCAATTTTTTAGCAGTATTTTGGCGATGTATTACATCAAGTTTAAGAACTTAGACATATCTTGATAAATTTACATTTGATATCATGTGGAAATGACAAAAGCATTATTATCGCATTTTATTTTTTGGGTGTGTTGGATGATTGTAAGGTGATAGTGATACTCTAACATGGTTCTTGTGAGACAATCTAAGTTACTTATTTACTTTATATGATTATTTGTGCTCTTCTTAATATTTAAAATTAGATTCAGTCTTGTTTATTTGTGTGAATTTTATGATCAAATACTTTAAAGAAATTTACCTAGATTTAATATGTATTGGTTCTAAGCTGTTTGAGCCACAGTGCTGAGGTTTAATTCGGTTTTGAGAGGACTAAATTGAAAATTAAAAGTTAAAATTTAAGGAGAGTAATTGAAATTTTTATTACTACCAATTATTTTTTAAAAAAATTAATTTAGTTCAGAAAATTGGCGGCGACAATAGTCGCCACCATAAAAACTAGACATACGCTAATTATCTAAACATTTCGCGGCGACAATATGTCGCCGCTAATTATCTAAACTTTTAGCGGCGGCGATAAGTCGCCGCTAATTATCTAAACTTTTAGCGGCGACAGCATGTCGCCACCAAAATAGTTTTACCGACAGGCTTTTAGGCGGCGGCATGCGGCGACAGAATGTCGCCGCCAAAAGACCTTTAGTGGCGACAATGTTGGCTATAGTGGCGACATTTGTCGCCACTATATCTTGTATCTGTAGTAATGTATATATAAATATTAGTACTATACATAATTTTTTTATACAGTTTTTTTATGGCCTTTTTGCATAAAAAATCCACTAGTTTTGGGCTTTTGCAAAATTGGGCCGCATTTTTCATTTTTGCAGATTCGATCCGGATTTTCAGCAAACTGACCAAAATACCCTTGTTACTTTTTCTCTTTCTCTCTCCTCTTTTTTTTCTCTCTCCTCTTTTTTTCTCTCTCCTTTTTTTTTTATCGCTCTTTTTTTTTCTCTTCGAAGAAGGCGGCCGAGGCGGAGGCGGAAATGGCCCGCCTCGCCTCTGCCCCTCACGACCTCGCCCTCGCCCTCGCCCTCGCCCGCGCACCCCCGCCCTCCTCGCCTCAGACCCCGCCGAGGCCGCGCCTCACCGCGACTCTTTTTTTTTTCCCTCTCCGACCCTCCTCCACCTGCCGTCCCCGCCGCCACCGCCGGCGACGAAGAAGAAGTGCTTCTTGGGGCCGAGAAGCACGCCGGCGAGGGAGGGAAAAAATATAGTTACACTCCGGCGAGGGCGGTGGGTCGTGAAAAAAAAATTGTAAAGAAAAAAAAAAAAAAATATTATTTTCCTACTGAAAAGAACAAAAAAATAGAAAAAAATGAAGAAGATGATGAAATTACACTGTTAGAAAAAATTACACTGTTTAAAAAAATATTTGCACTGTTTTAATGAATGTTGCACTATTTAAGAGAGAAATTACACTCTTTTTAGATGAAATTTACACTCTTTAGGCTAAATTGTACTATTCAGAATAATGTTGCACCATTTCTTTCTCTTCCTCTTCTTTTTCTTCTACTCTCCATCTTCATCCCCTTTCTCTCTCTCTTTCCTCACACTCCAAAATAATTTTGAACCGCTGCGGTCGAAGCCGGAGGAGGAGGAGCGGTCGTAGTCGCGGGGGTCGAAGAGGTAAACGGAGAGGAGGAAGCGGGAGGCGTCGGCGGCGGCGCGCGGGGGGTGGTGGGGGGCGGCGGGCGGGGGGGGGGGGGGGTGGTGCGAGCGCAGGCGGCGCGGCGAGTGCAGGGGGCGCGGGCGCGGGCGCGCGGGCGCCCTGCGATCCCCCTGCGCCCCCTCTCCCCCCGGGACGCGCCCCCTAGGGGCGCGTGCGCGTGCGCAGGGGGCGCAGGGGGCGCCCCCTGCGCCCCCTGGGGGCGTGCGCAGGGGGGAGCGCCCCCTGCGCCCCCCTGGGGGCGCGTGCGCAGGGGGCGCACCATGCGCCCCCTACGCCCACCAGGTGGGGCGGGCGGGGGCCCAGGCCCGGGCCCGGGCGGGCGGGCGCAGCCCGCGCCTGCGCCTCCAGGGGCCGCAGGGGACGCGTCCCCTGCGGCCCCCGCGCCCCGCCGCCGACGTGCTCCCCTTCTCCCCGTTTATCTCTTCGCCCCGCCGCGCCCTCGCCGCCGACGTGCTACTCCCCCGCTCGCCTCTCGCTCGCCTTCGAGATTCTTGACCGCGGGAAGATGGACGAAAAATAAAAATACAACGAATGTGTATAATAATGCAATAAATGTTAAAATAGTACAACAAATGTGTAAAATAGTGCAACGAAGGTCAAAATAGTGCAACGAGTGTAATTTATGTAATTTCTTTGCACTATTTGAGAAAAGAGTTGCACTCTTTAGGCCAACGTTGCACTCTTAGAAAACTTTACACCATTTTTTTTTCTCTTCTTCTACCTCGTTGCACTATTTCTTCTCGTTGCACTATTTCTTTGCACTCTTTCTTCCCAACCAAACTCGATCCGGTCACCTCCCTCTCCGGGCCGCGCGGCGCGGGGCGGATTTCGAGGAAGCACTCGGAATCCGGAGGGAGGCGGGGAGGAGGAGCACGACGACGAGGAGGAAGCCTCAAAGGAGGAGGAGGAGGACGACGACGGGCGTGGGCGCGGGTGCAGCCGGCGGGGGCGCCGGGCGCGGGCGCAGCCGGCAGGGGCGAGGGCCACCCGGGGGGGGCCGGCGGGGGCCCGGGCCCGGGCCGGGCGGGCGCGGGGAGGAGCAGGGGGCGCGCCCCCTGCGCGCGCGCAGGGGGCGCGCCCCCTGCTCCCCGCCCCCGCGCCCCCCTGGCGCAGTGGGCGCTCCCTGCGCCCCGCCGCCCCTCGCCGCCGACGTGCTCCCTTTCTCCCCTCTCCGTTCTCCCCGTTTATCTCTTCGACGAGTGCTTCCTCGAAATCCGCCCCGCGCCGCGCGGCCCGGAGAGGGAGGTGACCGGATCGAGTTTGGTTGGGAAGAAAGAGTGCAGCAACGAGAAGAAATAGTGCAACGAGGTAGAAGAAGAGAAAAAAAAATGGTGTAAAGTTTTCTAAGAGTGCAACGTTGGCCTAAAGAGTGCAACTCTTTTCTCAAATAGTGCAAAGAAATTACAGAAATTACACTCGTTGCACTATTTTGACCTTCGTTGCACTATTTTACACATTTGTTGTACTTTAACATTTATTGCACTATTTTACACATTCGTTGTATTTTTATTTTTCGTCCATCTTTCCGCGGTCAAGAATCTCGAAGGCGAGCGAGAGGCGAGCGGGGGAGTAGCACGTCGGCGGCGAGGGCGCGGCGGGGCGAAGAGATAAACGGGGAGAAGGGGAGCACGTCGGCGGCGGGGCGCGGGGGGGGGCAGGGGACGCGTCCCCTGCGGCCCCTGGAGGCGCAGGCGCGGGCTGCGCCCGCCCGCCCGGGCCCGGGCCTGGGCCCCCGCCCGCCCCACCTGGTGGGCGTAGGGGGCGCATGGTGCGCCCCCTGCGCACGCGCCCCCCAGGGGGTGCAGGGGGCGCTCCCCCCTGCGCACGCGCAGCGCCCCTAGGGGGCGCGTCCCGGGGGGAGAGGGGGCGCAGGGGGATCGCGCCCGCGCCCGCTCCCCCTGCGTTCGCCGCGCCGCCTGCGCTCGCACCACCCCGCCCGCCCGCCCGCCCCCCCCACCACCACCCCGCGCGCCGCCGCCGACGCCTTCCGCTTCCTCCTCTCCGTTTACCTCTTCGACCCCCGCGACTACGACCGCTCCTCCTCCTCCGGCTTCGACCGCAGCGGTTCAAAATTATTTTGGAGTGTGAGGAAAGAGAGAGAGAAAGGGGATGAAGATGGAGAGTAGAGGAAGAAGAAAGAAGAAGAGGAAGAGAAACAAATGGTGCAACATTATTCTAAATAGTGCAATTTGGCCTAAAGAGTGTAAATTTTATCTAAAAAGAGTGTAATTTCTCTCTTAAATAGTGCAACATTCATTAAAACAGTGCAAATATTTTTTTAAACCGTGTAATTTTTTTTAACAGTGTAATTTCATCATCTTCTTCATTTTTCTCTATTTTTTTGTTCTTTTCAGTAGGAAAATAATATTTTTTATTTTTATTTTTTTTCTTTACAATTTTTTTTTCACGACCCACCGCCCTCGCCGGAGTGTAACTATATTTTTTCCCTCCCTCGCCGGCGTGCTTCTCGGCCCCAAGAAGCACTTCTTCTTCGTCGCCGGCGGTGGCGGCAGGTGGAGGAGGGTCGGAGAGGGAAAAAAAAAAGAGTCGCGGTGAGGCGCGGCCTCGGCGGGGTCTGAGGCGAGGAGGGTGGGGGTGCGCGGGCGAGGGCGAGGGCGAGGGCGAGGGCGAGGTCGTGAGGGGCAGAGGCGAGGCGGGCCATTTCCGCCTCCGCCTCGGCCGCCTTCTTCGAAGAGAAAAAAAAAAGAGCGATAAAAAAAAAAGAATAGAGAAAAAAAGAGGAGAGAGAAAAAAAAAGAGGAGAGAGAAAGAGAAAAAGTAACAAGGGTATTTTGGTCAGTTTGCTGAAAATCCGGATCGAATCTGCAAAAACGAAAAATGCGGACCAATTTTGCAAAAGCCCAAAACTAGTGGATTTTTTATGCAAAAAGGCCTTTTTTTATTTATAAAGACCATCATAAATTATTGCCTCCCAACTTTCTGATGCCCAGAGTAAAAATAGTTTACGTTTGTACTGTATCATTTCTCTTTCTTTATCTTTTTCAAACACATCTCTCTTTCAATATTAATACTATACATAATTTTTCTGTACATTTTTTTTTATAAAGATCATCATAAATTATTGCCTCCCAACTTTCTGATGCCTAGTAAAAATAGTTTACATTTGTACTGTATCATTTCTCTTTCTTTATCTTTTTCAAACACATCTCTTTTTTTTTTTTGAGAAAAATGCAGCACGCTACACGCTTCGTTTATTTTGGAAATAAACTTAGCTAGAAATGTGAATCAACTAGGATTCGAACTCGGGACCTCGGGTACCAACCACCAAGCCCTTTGCCACTTGCGCTAGGGACGGTCGGTAACACATCTCTTTTTCAAACACAACTTTCATGTGATTAGAAATTTTTGTGGATGAAATTTTTTATTCTTGTCTTGATTGGTTAACTTACAATACATTTATATCATATATAACATGACAACTCTTTTTAAAAAATAAAGAAGTAAACTAAATTTTTTGTTCAAGTTTCTGTTTCTTACAAAAAAAACAAGTCTATAAAAATTAATAACCATAACCAAATTCATCATTTACTCTCATATACTTTCACATTGAATTTCTATATTAAAAAAATAAAAAATAACTTCATTAATTAATTCCTATAGTACCAATGCAAACGCCATGCATACTAACATTATACTTATTTTCATTATATAAATATTTTGATAGGAGAGCTTCTATGATCACATCACTTTTCCTTTAAATTCAAATTGGTCAGGATAGTACCAATGCAAAACTCATGCATACTAATGCTATACTTACTTTAATCGTATAAATATTATGATAAGAGAGCTTCTATAATCATATCACTTTTTTTTTGAACTTTTTGAGTCGGGTGTAGTTTCTTACAACGCAACATCATCCATGTCCAGTGTATTTTAAATGCCACCTCATAACCCCACATGGTAATAACTTTTATATAGAATTTTAATGTATTATATAGAACTTATTTTAATTATGCTCAATTTGATATCACTAACTCATATTTAAAAGTTAATTTTACTATTTTTAAAAATTATAATTCTAGTAAGTTACCTCTCAGTTAAACTGACTCGAGTTATTTGATAGCTATTCTATTATAATATTTAGATGCAACGATTGTCTTAATGAGAATGCAATTACATAAATAATATGAAATACACTAATTAAGCTAGTTAAAATAAATAATTAATTTTTACATCAAAAAAGTCATCATATAACTCAAATCATTATAAATGATACTTATTATTTTTAATGCTTGTTATATAGACAAAAGTACGTGTTTATTTATTATAATTCTTATATGTTTGCTATAAAGATTATAGAAATTATTCGATTTACAGCAAGCTGAGATAATTATGAGGTTAGAAGTCAACGAATTTATTGTAAAAGTATATTTTGTAGAATATTTATTAAAAATTAATATAATAATTATTACTTTATTGGCTATTTTTTTATTTAATAAATTATTTGAAAAATAATGCTATATGTTTTCATCCACCATCATAGTAGAAGCGGAAAATGCAAGCAGAATCGATATGACCAACTAGTGGAATAATGGAAGGAAGAGTTGGTGAATTACTATCATAAAATATATTTATTTTTTAGTAAGTAAAGTGTAAGTAGTGTTGGGTGCTTACAGTGGACTCATAAGAAATATTTAAACTATATTAAAAAGAATGACATTGCAAATAATGTTGATAATCTATATGTTTGACAAAGATAGTTTGTCAGATGAATAAAGACATAAGTTAAATTATGTTATAAAACTTATTTACTATTAGTATATCTGTTAATTTTATTTTTATAATTTTAAATTTTTTCTATAGAACAGAGTAAAGATTGAAGATTTCTAAATAAGTTTGGAAATAATCCATAGAAAAAAGTAAACTGAAGAGATTTTGATGATATTGCTGGTATAAAAGTGTTTAATAACTTTGCATTTTTGCCAAGAGATGTTATTTTTTATAATATTTAAATTTTGATATATTTAAAAATTTGGTAATAATTTTTTATTATTTTTTCATGCTATGTTTTGTATGTGAGGCCTCAAATTCGAGAATAACCAAAAGAAATCCAATTGGTTACTATTACTAGATTTGGTATTAATAATAGTGTAAAATACTATCTAATAAAAAATTCTTTTGATAGTAAGTGGGCATTTGATAGTAAGTGGGCATCGATGGTTACGCAAAAATAAAACGCAATCTTTTCAGTCACATGTTTATAGCAATAGGCGTATACATAGTTGAAGATAATTACTTTTTTAAAATATATAAATTTAAGTATATTGTTTGTTTTATATAAAACTTGTTAGAAAATATATATACGTTTATATGAAAGATAATTTATATATATTTTAACAACTTTTATATAAAATAAATAATATATTAAATTTATATAAATTTTTGAAAAAATGATTATCTTCAACTATATATATGCACCTATTGCATAGACATGCAACTTAAAAGATTGTGCAATATCTTTGCATAACCATTGGTTTTCCAATTACTATTCTAAGAATTTTTTATTATGTAGTATTTTACACTATTTTAAATACCAAATCCAATTATAGTAGCTAAGTGGCTTCTTTTTCTTCTCCAATTTGAGGTCCCAAATACAAAATCTAGTGTAAAAGAAAAATATTTCATTATCAAATATTAAATCAAAGTTAAATATTTCAAATATTATCCCACCATCTAAAAGTTTGTCATATCACATACGGTTTAGATGCATTGCAAGGTAACTAATCATGATAGATTTGGAGGCAATAAGATTATATAAGAAAGAAAATACATTCAAAAAATATGTATAGTATTGGCATTTATAAAATTTTTATTGATACCTCTCTCCAGCCCTCTAAGCTTGAGTAATTAGGCATAATTAAATAAATATAGTTGAAGTATTTAACCGAAGAGAATAGATAAGTGAGCTATTTTACTATATCACAACTAAATGGCTTAACTGAGAAATTTAGGCGAATTAACATAGTTCTATGGTATTTTCTTAAAAAAAAAATAGATTTTCTACGTAACTTTTTTTTTTTGCTTTAACAATTTGGTAGAAATGAGATCTTCTTCATTTTCTATCTAATAATGAACAAAAGGGCTGTCTAATGATGTACAAAAAGGAAGTGCTCACTGTAGTTATATTTTGATAATAATAATTTCATTGTCTATCAGATTATATCAGGTTTGTTTTTTTTTTATTTAGAAAAGTTTGTTTTTGCTTGTTTAAATAACTTAAATGGTGTCTCTAGGCGATTTAGATTCCATTTTTAGTTTGTTCCAAGCAAACTGCTGTAATAGATTGCTTGCTCTAGCCTATTATGTTCAGTAGAAGTATTTGATCTATTTTGCAAATTATATAGACCGAATTTGTATTTTATTCAACTAAATATTGATCAATATTCAGTGATGTAATAACTTTTCTTTTTTAAAGAATCATTAAAGTGGTTTTATGATGACTTGAGGATTAGTTTACAAATAAAGTTGAAGAGTTATATAGCTCACTTAAAAAAAGAGCATGGTAAAGAAAATATTCCAACTAACTTAAATAATTATATCTAATGAATGTGAAAATTAGATGGTGGATCAAATTATTGAAATTGTTTCTGGATTTCATCTAATAATTCTGTTGTCATCTTATTTGGTACCAACAATTAAATACAGAAAATCCACAAACATACAAAACAAATTTAAAGTTTGAAAATGAAATCCTGCCTCACCAACAGGTCTTGATGCAGTCAAAAAAAAATTAGAATTAAACTTTTTAAAAAAATTTCAGAAATTTTATTTTTGATCATTTTGTTTTAGTATTTTTTTAGGATTTTTAGAATTTTTCTATAGGGACTAAATCCCTAATAATTAGCGATATGGTTTTGAAAGTTTTAAATTAGGATTAAATATATCCGTATCAGAAAAATTGTCAAAATTTTGGGTTTTGATTTAGAGTAAGATTTGGATTTCGTAAATTTATTATAAATAGGATAAAAATTTATTGTAGAAGAAGACTTTTGGAGTTTATTAATTTTTTTATTCTCTCTCGATAGAGATTGTCTATTCCTCTCTCGTCCTTGTGCTTTTTTATCTTAGCCATAAAGAGCTAAATCGAACCTTTGAAAATGTTTCTTGGTCATGACTGGAGGTCGATGACGAAATCAGAACGCTGCAAATCAGAATCAAAATGCAGGTGTTCGTATCCCTTGAAACCAGAACGACAATGATCTTCCTCATAGACCACCTCAAAGAGAGTGAGATCTTTATGGTATCGAGATCAAAGAATTAAGAAGGCAGATTGAGAAATTGATTGGGTGTCAAATTAGAGCCATGTTGACAACAACCGTGGTTTTATGTCATTTGGCTTTGACAATCCTTTCCATGACTGTGGTGCGTCAAGGAAACCATCAACGCAGGTGCATCAAGCAGATGGGATCTATCGATGGAGGGATTTTAGCATCAAGATTAGACCTTTCTGAATATTCTGGAAGCCTACAAGTGAAAGACTTCATCGACTAGATTGATACGATTGAGCGCATTTGTAAATACAAATGTGTGCCGATCGAGCGCATTTGTAAATACAAATGTGTGCCTCGATCGAGCGCATTTGTACTTCATCGACTAGATTGATACGATTGAGCGCATTTGTAAATACAAATGTGTGCCGATCGAGCGCATTTGTAAATACAAATGTGTGCCTCGATCGAGCGCATTTGTAAATACAAATGTGTGCCTCAGGATAAGATGGTGAAACTTATTGCTTTAGACTTTTTAGTTCAACTTTTACATGATGGAAGCAGTTAAAGAAGAGTGAAGAGAGTTTGTCCATCAATTTTTTTAAATCAGTTCGTACATATCGCGGAATTTGAATTTCATCATCAGATTGTATTACCTTTTGAATTCGATCCACGCCGCGATGATATTCGAGTTATCTCGAGGACGAGTTCTTTGCCGCGGCGCGGAAGTGAATGACACAGTCAAAAAATAATAAGGATTAAGTTTTTTTAAAAAAAATTAAATTTTTACTTTTGGTAATTTTGTTTTAATGTTTTTGTTTTTACATTTTTAGAATTATTTTATAAAAAATAAATCCTTTAGAATTAAGGATATAATTTTAAAAGTTTTAAATTAGGGTTAGATTAATTCGTATTAGAAAAATTGCTTAAATTTTAAGATTTAATTTGGAATAGAATTTGAATTTCTTAAATTTATTATAAATAGGACCTAAAACTCGTTGTAGAAGAAATTTTTTGGAGTTTATTATTATTTTTTTTTAATTCTCTCAGAAGAGATTGTTTACCCCTCTCTCGTCGTTATGCATCTTCATCTTAGTCACGTGATTTAATCCTGGATCAGGTGTCCATAAAATACATAAAACAGCGTTTTCAGGGAAAAAAATAAAAGAAAATAAAGAAATTTCCAGCTGAAATGTACAGTAGAAAACAACTCATTCATCACTATCTATTAGTATTAAGAAAAAACTTCAAATACCACCCCAGTAGTTTCGCACTTTAGTACCATATGGTTTAAAATGTATTACTTTCGTACTCTGTGATTTTATTTTTCTCTTTCCGTTATCCACTCTGTTAATTTTTTCGTTAAATCATTAATAAAGTTAAAACCACAGGGTACTAAAATAAAAATTCAATAAACCACAGGGTGCCGAAATGAATATTCGATAAACCATAAGTGGGGTATCTGAAGTTTTTTGTATATGATTTAACGGAGAGTTAACGGAGACGCTGACGGAAAGATAAAAATAAAACCACGGAATATTAAAGTGATACACTTTAAACCACATGGTACTAAAATGAGAAAGCGCGAAATCACAGGGATAGTATTTGAAGTTTACCCTAGTATTATTATATATAACAATTCCTGAAATATGCAGAGCCTATACAGTATTGTAGGCATTATTCTGTTGACTCTGTGATCTTGTTTATTAGTTAACAAAAGCAATAAAAGGAAAACAAACACTTCGGCGTACTTACTATATTTATCTTACTATAATACATTTATATGTTAGAATTTTCGAACTTTGGATCTTATGTATGAGAAGTGACGGATTTTTTAACACGATCAACAATACCTTCACAATCAGCTTCAGGCAGTAAACTTTCTGAATCATCGCAATCGTCTTCTTCCAAAGGTTTGCGAAACGAGTGTGGAGAGCGGAGGCTTCCGTGGGTTTGACACGCCTTCATTGTCTTACAGTGCTCCGCTTCGTCGTCTCGGATGTTTACAAACACGTCATACAAATTCTCTGCAAACAAATTCGGAAAGCTAAATATTTCTTCCTATAGGCGGTCGAAAGTTTCTAAAGGGTCACGGCACAAAGTGAAAAACATCGGATAAAAGTTGAGAACAGAAACATAAAGGTGCTCATAGCTTTACCTATTTGGGGCCTCCGAGAGCAAGGAGCTCTGGCTGTCTGAAATTCGTCTGGAGAGACGCAAGCAAGTTAATCAAAATTTATGGTACAGCGAAAAAAAAGAAACACTCAAGTAGCTACAGAAGGGATATGAATTTCAAGTCGATTACCAAACAAATATAGGTCTTCATTCATGTAATAATCTATAGCCACCTTCGGAGCAGGTAAAATTTTCAACTCTTCTGCAACACAAAACAATACACATTAGGAAAACTAAGCAATTGTGAAGTTATGGTTTCACGAATCTGGCTGCGTAGGAATTACTTAAACGAAAGAATGAAATAGACAAAAGAAATCAACTCTCCCTATCTACCAATTACTGCATTACCAGTAAGTAAACAAAAGAGATTTGCTGAACAAGATAGACAAAAGAAATTAATCCTCTATCTACCAATTACTGCATTGTTATTGAGTAAAGAAAAGAGATGTACAGAATAAGAAGTTCACGCATCCAAAGAAAGGAGATGTGCCAAACAAGATATTCATACATCTGAACAGGGGCTTAATGTGGGCAAGCACCAAGTATTTAAGTGGTGGTCAAAATTGTTCTAATGGCTGTAATGAAACCACATCAGAGGAAGATTGAAACACCCTCTTTGGTAGATAACTTCATGAAATGGCTACGGAACTCGAACATTTCTGAAACATGGAGGTATTCAATGAAGGCCTAAAAGTTCTCAATGAGTTTCATAAAAGACCCACTAGCTTCTGATAGTGTTTGCCAATAACAACTTCGGTAATTTGTTTACAAATCTAAAGTTCTTGTTTTTCCCTCTTATTTTGTGCAAATTTCTCGACTTCTTTCACTTGATATTCTCCTCCAGATCTCCAAAAGCAATGAGGCCATGAGCATTTTTTTGAAGAATGTTACCCACCTCGTATATGAGCATCAAATAGATTAACAACTACGGTGTTTTTTACTAGTTAGTATCAATCTAATCTATTGCTGCTACGGATCTCTAGAGCGACATAAGGGCCAAAGACGTACAAGGACAAAAGGTCTTGGTTCTTTAAGCGTGTACCTGCTATTGTGTACACACGGTAAACAATGAAATACAATGCCATCAAGACTCAGATTGATGTTGGAGTCAACAGTGCAGAACAATTAAAAAGCAAATACAGACTCTTTTTTTCCCCCTCTTTCTAAGAGAAAGTATAGACCATACAAACTGAACATCAAGGTTTTTAGAAATTAAATAAAGGAAATACGCTTTAAATCGAAAAACACTCAGTTCAAGGTCATTTAATTATGCTAAAGCCAAAAAAAAGGTGTAAATAGAACAAGAAGATAATTTTTGAAAATCATTGTCACAAAAGCATCACAAAATCTTTTTCCCACTAGTCAAGTCCCACAACTCTCAAAGATTAGAAAGATTGCATTGAAGACTGAAATGATGTTAAATTCATTGCTAGATAAAAAGCTTTAGTAAAGATACGGAGGCTTGTTATTGTTCTAATTTCTAAACTTAGCCCATGTGCTTATTCCTTTTCCTAGTGGTACAACGATCGAGTCATCAAAATTCCAAATTAGATCATGATCAGAAAACAGGAATTTGATTTTTAATGGTCGAAAACTGAGTTTGGATCATCAGTAAAAGAGGAAAAATAAATTGTTTAAGTCTAAACTAAATATAATACTTTTTTCTGTCTAGAATTAATCATTACAATAAAATCTTCACAAGAATCATAAAAACACGAATTGCCCCATATATTAATACCTCCTTGGAGCTTTAAGAACTTGTCATAAGTTGAATATGCATGCCTCTCAACGCATTCAGAAAAATGATCTGCAAAGAAGCATAGGCATAGCAGATGAATTAGCATCCTTCTCTTTACAGATATCCAAGTGCATAAGAAACCCACAAATAATATCTAATTCTAAAAATACTGAGGCCCATTATTTGTCAATCAAGTACACTAAACATAACGCAAATTATTTAAGTTTCAATAACTCCTACAAGCCTCTAGACTCCAGTAGTTACGAGGTTCCTTCAATAGTAACTTGTTCCCACATCAATCCTTTTCGAGGTCACGCTCATTAATCTCTTTACCATCTCATAACATTATTACTTTGACCTACTTGCATGTATTTCTTTCCAGCTGGTATGTTCCTCATTTCAAATCCTAGCATTAACTATCAAGTATATCCAGAAATACTATTATACTGCAGAATGTTAACATCTACGAGGAAAAAAATTTAAAAGAAGTACTTACATGCCATTCGTGGGCTTAATACATACATTCCAACTGTCATAAAGTAATACAAGAATGCTATGATCTGTGCGAGAAAGCGATCAAACCAGAAAGAATTCCCCCCTAATTCCTGAAGAAAAGACGAGAAAGAAAAAGGTACAGCTAACAGATATAGCAGTGATCATACATAAGCGAAAAACTAGCAGATACAAAGGAAAAGAGATTCAACAAGCATCTTGCACAGCATGACACCAACAATTAATCCTTGTTTAGATGTTAGCATTTGCTATAAAGAGATGGCAGATTAGTTATAGCCCTTTCCAACAGAAAATATTGGAACCGCAAAAATTGGTAGATTTTATTACAAGTGGATTAGATGACCATGTATTTGTACAATTATTAATGACAAAAATGTTCTCACATTGTCTGCTGTATAACTATTGTTTAGACAATCTAAATGTAGCAACAAGGAGCATATAAAGCAGTCAGTTTTAGCATTATCATAGGATATGCATTCTTATACATAACAATTATCTCAGGTTCTGCTAATTTGTTTTGGCATGCATTTTTTAAGCCATAAAGGTGGAAATGCCAACCTTCTCGCTTCATAAAAGAAAGGCTAAAAAAGCATCAACACCGCATAGCATCAAATTAATGGGACAAGACTTATTACATACGAACAAAGAATTACTTAAAATGCAAGTGATGTGGTCCGATGAATAGAGAGTAGAATGCAGTTTTTACTTACATGCATATCTCATCAATGTTCCGAAAAGCGGTCTATGCAGTCGCATATGTGGTTCGGACCATAAACCAGTACATATGTGGTGTAGTATGCGGCAGGCGGCCGCATATGCGGTAAAAATTTTTTAAAAAAAAAGTTTTTTAAGGTGGGATTGAAATATAATGTTGAATGAGATTGATTAATAATTATACATATGCCTATGACTATTTTCAAACAACTTTAATTAATAATAATGCATATAAATATAATCTAACTATCTCTCTTCTTATTATAGTAGGTATTATTCCTAATCTATAATAAGTATATTTAGAAATATTGATGACTAATTTTGTAGTTGCTAGATGTTATTATACTAGGTTTTGTTTGAGTGTTGGTCTCTTAAATGATGTGAATGACAATTAATTTAAATATTATTATTTTTTATAAAAGTTCAGCATACCGCTTTTTAGAACATTCATTTTTGTTTGACATTTTTTATGATTTTACATTGAAATTTTATTTATTTCTCTATTTAATAATTAAGAGTAAATTACTAATTGTTAGTTTAGTGATACATGAGTGCAGATGAGGTCCCTTACTTAAAATTAATTATTTTAATTTGTGAATTCTTAATTTAGTTATTCAGCTTTGTTAAGGAGCATTTATATATTTATATATATATATATATATGTTAATACCTATAAATATTTTATTAATATTTTAAAAGATAGACTGCATATGCATCCGCATACCGCATATGCGCTATGCAGTAGGTAACCGCATAGATACCGCATACCGCCTTTTGGAATATTGTATTTCATATTTTGTTTTTCTTCCTTTATTCTTCTTTCTTTCCGTGTGTGTGTCTGTGTCATAGAGAGAGAGAGAGAGAGAGAGAGAGAGAGAGAGAGAGAGAGAGAGAGAGAGAGAGAGAGAGAGAGCAGTACTTCCATGATTAGCAGATGGTGCAACTCATTCCAGGTTTCAGCAAAATGCACCTTCAAATAGTCAGCTCTTCTCCACCAACCAAAGCTCTCATACATATGAAGAACAGATATAAAGGCTGCCCAAAAATAAGTTGAGCTATAGTAAGAAAAGATATTTCTGAATCTGTCCTAAAAAGCATGAAGACTTGAGGGCTGCACAAGTAAATTGTGTTGATAGTAGTATTATATCTTAAGAATGTGAATGGACATAAAAGAAAGGGTAAATTACACTTTTGGTACTCAAACTATAAGGCTCGCGACACTTTGGTCCTCAAACTTTAATTTCTTGCAATTTCTGGCTGGAACTTTCTGAATTGTTACAATCAAGTCCCACAACCCAATTTAGTTGGCTAAATATTAACAAATTATTGATTTAGAAGTGATATAGCATCTTAATTATTGTCGCATCATCAATCACAAAACTTCCACATCACTTCTACATCAACAATTTGTATTTTGTCAACTACATTGGGTTGTGGGACTTGCTTGCAATAATTCAAAAAGTTCAAATCATAAATTATAACAAATTAAAATTTAAGTACCAAAGTGTCACGCTCCTCATAGTTTGAGGACCAAAAGTGTAATTTACCCTAAAAGAAAAGAGGTGATACTTACCAAAATATGGCACCCTGGCAATCGTTTCCAGCACAAAAAATCTAGCGTAGTGACGGTCATGGTATAGTGCATCAAGTACCTGGATCATTGACTCCTACAGATATGACATGTAACGCCAATGAACAACTAATTTTAAACAAAAAGGCACAGCCAAACATTATTAAAAAAAAAGGAATAAAAACTGGCAGCGATAATGAAGTCAAATGAGAACAAGTAACACCACAATATGAAAACAGAATCTTCTCATTAGTCATTGGAAAAGCAAAAACTAAATTTATGATGCATATTAAGCCGGTGAATATACTGACAGTATAAGAATGATACCACCAACAGTTCCTAAAATGTTTCTTCAATAATGGACCAAAAACTAAAGGAATACAATCTAAGTGATGTAGTAGTTGGCACGAGTTCAATAAAGATAAGTCCTGATCAGTTTCTGGATGGTTGGACAGATATTCTGCACAAAACTGCAGCAGAATTTTCAAATTTAGCCTTTCTTTCATTTGGAATCACATCAAACAGATAATTCTCCACATGACATAATGCACGACAACGTGCAGAAGGGCATGAACGTGCTCGATAACAAGTTCATTATGAATATAAGTTCTCACAAGACATGATTATAAGCCATGCAAATATCACTGAAACAAAAGAAGCATGCATACCGTGAGGAGAATATTCACAGACTGCTCACACTTGATAATCCATCTCTCCAGCATTCCTGGTGTGCTGGTCGTCACATCATCGGCACCTGCCAATCTTCCTGCATCATCGGGGAATGTCTTAACACTAAATGATTCTTCCACAGCCACCTTTTCATCTTTCTCCCGCAGTGTTGTGGCCCTTACTCGACATGATTTCCTTCAGGATTGACAATAAGAGTGAAGATCAGACTAATTCTTAAAACCAGCTCAACAAGTCATCAGACTTAGAAGAATACAGCTATCAATTCATAGCATTACGGTGAAAAAAAAAAAGAAAAAAAAAAAAGTTAAAACTTCAAAATGGCTCCCTTATTGTATAGTACCCTATGGTTTAACATATGGTATTTTGCCTTCATGTAGTGTCTGTTTAGATTTTATACAAAGAGGACGGCAAAGGGCTATGTTTTATAAAACACTGGTGGTAACGTACAAATCACAGCATAAAAAAGTGTAATGTTTTACCACTTTGTGGTTTGTGATAGTAATTTGTGACAGAAGCTATTTGGCCCCGCTTATGCTTCTAACTTTAGTAGCAGCTGCCAAAATAGAACGTTTGTAGAGAAAAAAAATCTAGAGCTTTTCCTGTAGGATAAAGCAGAACTTAAAGTTCTAAGCCTCAAAAGCAGAAGCTCCAATTTACTACTAATTCTGTGCAAAAAAAAAAACTAAATAAATAAATTCTGCTGGAGGAATTTCAATATTATTCTTCTCCTGATAATACTACTCCATCAGCACTTCATCAAACAGCACAATATTCTACAGCACAACATCCTGATAACACTACTCAACAAGCACTTACACTATGTTTGGTATCAAATCATGATAGAGTTGAGTTCAAACCCCTAGATCTACTCACACCTACATAAATCATCCCAAATCATTCAAATCGATTCAAATCACAATTACTAACGTTTCTGAATAAACGACATAATGGACTGTGATTTGTGATTGCGTACATATCTATGATTTAGAGGATTAGGGCTAAGGTTTTAGGGTTTAGGATCATAAACTACAGTAGGGCAAAGTGCTATACTTCAAACCACGGCATAGTAAACTGCAATTTAGTTCATCCAATTGGTAGAAGATCAATACTAATACCAAGAAATAACCGAACAAACGCATTTTTTTTTCTCTTTTTGACAAATATACCTAGAAACGAAGCCGCGAAAAGGGCGAAGCGGAGGCGGCGATCGGAGAACGGCGAGAGGGTTGTAGAGGAAGAAGCGGTGGCCGGAGCTCGAGAGGGAGGCGATTGTGAGGGTTCGTGAATTGGAGTCGGGGATCGTCGGAGACGACGGAGGGGACAAAGCGAAGGAGGAGATCGTCGTCGCCGCCGCCATTGTCACCATCTCCCTCCTCTCTCTCTCTCTCTCTACTCTCTCTCGTAGTAAGGAGGAGAGAAATTTGGGGACGAAGAGGGGGGAGAGAGGAATGGATATCAAGCGCCATTTAAGGGCTGTAATTTTTTTTTGCATTTAAAAAAAAATTATAAAAAATACTAACAAATTTATATTTGCATAAATAGTCCTCTTCTTGTCACGCCGCGAGAGCCTATATGAATTTTTTAAATTGAACACGATAAACACGGTGAATAAATTACTGTATTTCTTTCTGCATTTTTTATCGCCCTAAGTTAAAAAATGACTAAAGCGTAGATATGAATACAGTGATTCAATCGCTGTGTTCAACTTAAAAATACCATCGTGACGCTTACATGGCAAGAAGAGAAGCATATATAAAAACATAAATTTACTAGGATAATTTATAAAAAAAATATTTTAAGAGACTAATTGCAAAAAAAGCCTGCCTTTTAATGTTGTCGGTTAGGTGCTCGTTGAAATGCCACTAAAAGGAGTGGAATATACTCTGCGGTTTTTTTTAAGGGTAAATTACACTTTTGGTCCTCAAACTATGAGTTGGTGACAATTTAGTTCTCAAATTTTAATTTATTATAATTTTTGGCTCAAATTATGAGACACATAATATTTTAGTCCTCAAAATTTATTTAGCTGTAATTTCATCTCGAATTATAGGGTGTGTAACACTTTAGTTCTCGAACTTTCTAATTATTACAAACTAAGTCCTGTAATTCTTTTCTTTTTTTGAATACGTATTGATGAACTACTTATATCGAAATAATATAGTATTTTAACTATTATTGTATCACTAAGTAAAATATTGTTATAATTGAAAAAGTTTAAGAATTAAAATGTCACATACCTCATAACTCGAGCTTAAAATTATAATTAATTAAAGTTTGAGGACTAAAGTGTCACGTGTCCCATAATTTGAACTAGAAATTACAACGAATTAAAGCTCGAGGTCTAAAGTGTTAACTGTCTCATAGTTTGAGGACCAAAATTGTAATTTATCCTTTATTTAACGTGACCTCGGCAACTATTGCCGTTTCGAAAATGGCCTCTGTTTTCAGGAATAATTGCAATTATATCCCTTCAAAATGGAGATATCGCATAGTTGCTTCTCTAAAGTTTAAAATATCTTATTTGCAAATATAGCCTTGAACTAGTCAAAACTCATTTTTCATTGGTAAAATAATCTTTGATTTTTGACTTAATGGGATTAGTAAAGCGGACAAGGACTAAATAGTCTTTTAAACAAAATTTTAAAAAGTTACGAAATATATTTACAAATTTTTAATGTTAGCAGAAATATATACAATATTTTAAAGTTTAGAGAAAAAAATATGTGATATTGTAAGTTTATTAGGATATATTTTAAATTGGCCCTTTGTTTTATTTGCACCTTCTTAAATTATAAACTTTTTCTTACATCAAGTGTTTCAAATAATTTAGGTCGCAAATATATATAGTTGATTTTTTTCTACCAAATAAAATTAGAATAAACAATAATAAATAACTAATAAGGTCATTATACTCAATAATTTTTTAATTTAACTATTTAAGAAAACTCAACTCCCAAAAAAAGAATCAATAAACTGTTTTAGTATCTGCATTCATCTTTTCCAACACTAATAAGCAGATCTAGAATATAGTATTTAAATTTTTATGAATGAATTACTACTAATTATTAACTAAATTTATACTTTCTTTAACTAGAAAGTAGTTAGAGGCATAAAATTTTGTCCGTAGTCCGAACCACTAAATATTTTAAAAAATTGCCAAGTCAATTGAATTAAACAACTCGAATCAAAATAAAATAAAAGTTAAGAAAAAAATAATAATAAACTGCAGGGGTTTATTTCAAACAGTCTTATACTTGAGGAGTCTCCATGCATTTTTCATTCAAATATATTAATTATTAATACAATATTAAACTCATATTATAATAAAAAAAATAGCTAAATTACAGAAAAGCTCCCTATCAAAACTCGATTTTTCACTTTCCATCCCTGTCATTTAAAAACCTACATTTTACCCTCCTAAAACATAAAAAATTTGCATTTTGCTCCCGCCGTCAATGTTCCGTTAGGATTCCGTTCATATTTTATTATTATATTTTTTTTAATACTCAAAATACCTTCGAAACCCTCTCCTCTCCCAGATCCCCTTCTCCCTCCTCACCGTCGCCACCTACCGCGTTGCTTCGCCCTCCTCTGCCGCCTCGCCGTCGCTCACCGCCCGTCTGATCCCACGCACGCGCTCGCTCTTCTCCGCCGCCTCGTGCTCGCCTTTGTCCACCTCTCCCTCCACACCCGCCCGAATCTACTTCCTACCGTCATTAAAATGGATAGGCGACAAAGATACAGGAGGAGTGAGGAAGCAGTCGAAGGAAACGGAGTCGGATTTGGGGTTGAGGGAGGCGCGAATAATGGAGTAAAAGGACTGTAAGGTTGCAAGATTGGCAATTATTCCTAATTTTTATGTGGTAACTCAACATGCATAGACATTAATTCATCCTTGAGTAGGTGAAATATTTGAGAACTTCTATGGGGCATAATCTAATATTGCAGTGCATTTCTATGTATAACCAACCTGGTGGTGTTCTAATAATAAGTTTGCAATTGTGACCGACTGTTCCTAGCGCAAGTGGCAAAGGGTTTGGTGGTTGGTACCCGAGGTCCCGAGTTCGAATCCTAGTTGATTCACATTTCCAGCTAAGTTTATTTCTAAAAAAAATAAACGAAGCGGGTAGCGTGCTACCTTTCTCTCAAAAAAAAAAAAAAAAAAAGTTTGCAATCGTGCCCTCTAGGGTCATCTCTCTGTTGAAAGGCTCATGTTGATGCTGTTCCATTTACATACATAGAATTCTCTTATGCCCTAATCCACTGTTCGCCAGAAAATTCCTTGCTCTTTCTTTCGTTGATTTCATTTTTGTTCTGAAAAAAGAAAAAAAAATTTATCTAGCTCTTCCACTGTGGTCATACTTTGGGCGGTGTTCTTGATGCTGGACGAAAATATGTCTTAGGACAGTGTCTTACACATTTCGATGATAAAATTTCTGAATCCAACTTCTTCAATTTCTGATTTTCTAGCACTTATCTGTGAATTTAATTTACTATTTTGTCATAATAATTTAGTTAGATTACTTAATCACATTCAGGTTTCAGTAATTTTTCTGTAAGCATGTATAAGTAGGGGTGTAATGTGAGCCATGCCGCGTCGGCGCGGCTCAACATTAGTCGGGCCGAAACTGGCTAAAGGCTGGCCCGGCCTGGCCTGGCCCTCCGGCCCGGAAGGCACGGGCCGTATCGAGCCAGGCCGTGCTCCGGGCCGGCCCTTTAAAGTTTTTATTTTTAAATTTTCTTTAAAAAAATACGAAGAATAAATTATTTCTATTTAAATTAATATTTTGATTAAAAAATTTAAAATTTATAAAATAATAAATTTTTAAATTTTTAGGAAAAATATATAATTTTTTTTTTTTTTTTTTTTTTTTTTTAAAAGATCCAATGGACTAAAATTGTTTGGTCCATTAGATCTTTAGTTGCTGCTATTATGCTACTGCATAGTACAAAGATCATATTTTAATAATCGGAGATGTGCTGCATAGATCTAAAATTTTTTGGATTGATGGATTATCTGAAATTACAATACAATATCCTAGAAGGTAGGCACATACCAGAGCCTGGGATGGAGGTCAGGAGTGTCTGTGAGCTTCTGGCTCGGGACCGCCGCCAAGGGGCAACAGCGAAGGATCTATCTAGGGTCGCAACCTGTTGGTAGATGATCTGACGAGAAAGAAATAATATAATTTTTAGGAACCAATCATTTGATCCTTTTTTGACTATTAGACAAATTCAGGACGTGAGCAGAAAATGGGCTGAGTTTTGCAGCTCTTAGTGACTTGGTTTTGAGTGAGGAGTAAAATTATCAATTTTACTACGATTTTTATTTTTATTTTTATTTGTCTTTTTTATTTTATTTTGGTTACCTTCAATATTTTCCGAGGCCGCGTTGCCTCAATCCATATAGCTAAATTCATTTGCTAAATGAATGAAGCGGATAGCGTGCTACATTTTTCTCAAATAAAAACTATTAAACCCATTTGATCCTAAATGATTTCTCAATTTTGTGGTAACTGAATGGATCTCCCAAAGGGTTATCCAAAAAAACACCCAACTCTACAAGTGGAATATCGCGAGAAGTGAAATATCTGCACAAAATAGGATTTGTAGCGACGAACTCTGATTGACCGTAAATAATTTTTCATAAAAAATCACCTTTCTGTATAACTTTCGTAAGTAATTTGGCCCACGGTGTTAAATATAAAAATATGAAAATATTCTATTTGGTTGAAGGTTTGCCGAGTCCTCGTGGGTTATAGTATTGTAAAATATACCGACCACCAGACAGATGTTGTTAAATCAACCGAGAGATACAGCGACTAGATGGATCCAGGAAATCGGCCTCTCCAAATTCCTTTTCGATCTTTGTTTTGTTGCAACGTACTAAGAATTTTGGAAAGAACGGAAACGGAGAATCTTTGACAACCATCAAACTCGAAGTGAAGATGTGGGTAGAAAGATTACTTTCATGTTAAATTTTGGACCTCACTCTTCGGGATAGTGAGTTTGTGGTCAGGATAATTGGAGTTTGGGTGAGTCCCCTTTTCTGTCAGTCCTTTTAACTTAATTATATCTTGCATGCACTTCCTCAAATAGGGTATAATCATTTTTAATAAAAACATAAAAGAAATAAAACACCATTATCTACTATTTTAAATTTTTAAAGAAAAATGATTATTTTATATAATTTAATATGGTATCAGAGATAAACGAATGTTTCATAAATTTAATATCTATAACTCTATATGAAGGCACAATAAGTTTTGCCACGTGGCAAACAATCCTTCATCCTTTTTGAACCAACAACCTATATGAAGGCTCAATAAACTTTTTATATGTTCTAATTATTTTAATTCTTATCTATAATCTATAACGTAAATTTAATGATTAGTAATTGCTAATACTAACTATAATTTAATATATATAACAACTTTCATGATTAGTAATGGAAAGTAATTACGCTTCATACTCATCTTTAAACAAATAAAAATTTCTAAATTAATGCACATTTAATTTGGCCGTTTTTCTTTCTAGGAGTGAAATCTTTAAATAAAATTTTCAACAATACTTTTTTTAATTTGGCTTAAATATGAGAATTAAATTCCCCATTTACTCCTTTTTATATTGTCTCTTCATTTGCATAGATAACGGTTACAAAAATTTTCAATTATAAGCCCACTATAAATATTGACTAGAGTAGAATGAAAAATTTGTCAGATTTTGGTCAGTAATACTTTTTTTTTTTTTGCTTTCCGAACATAGTAGATTATCTTATTCTTCTTTTCTTTATCATGCATTCATAGCCTCCCAGTTTTTTATTTTTCTTAGACAATTCGCACCGTTATCCTTCATCGAGAAAGTAAATTAATCTGATCAATCATTTGATTAGAAAAGAAGATAACCAATTAAAGACTTAGTGTAAGTTAACCAATTAGTTTTTTTTTTCTTTATTTCTTCCATTTTGTTTCTTCACGAAGCAAAGACCATATAATTTTTAATATATTATGTCACAAAGATTTGATATGTTCATCTATAGATAATTTATTATCACCTTTATATGATATAGTGCATATTTTTATATAGGCAGAAAATAATTCCCTGTATCATATTTGATACACTTAGATTTCACATACCTTCTATAATTTTTTTAAATTTGATTTTGTCATCATTCTTCAATTAATTTGCATATTTCTTTCTACACCTTTCTTTCTTCCTCTCTTCATCTCTTCGCCGTATTGTTTTTATACATGTATAATTCTGGACTATCATCGATGATCAACGATGATAAAAAAAATTATTTCAATAATATCTGCCCGCTGCATCGCGCGGATAACTACACTAGTGGTATTGAAAGTAATATATCCTGAGTTTGAGTCACATTGGGATCTTAGCATAATTGATTTCCTCCATTTATTTCAAGTTCACGTCATGAGTCTATCAAAAAAATTCTGAACCCAGACCTGGGAGGAAGCATTAAATATAAGAATATAAAAATACTATTCTTTAATAGCTTATACTTTTGGGTATCGTTTGGTTCGGAAATAAGCTATTTTAGACTATCCATGGGATAGGTACAACTCTTGGGATAAGCAGGAATAAAATTAATTTTGCGTTTGATGAAAACTGAATTTTTCTCGGGAATAAGCAAAATAGCGTTTGGATGGTTAGATTGGAATAGTAAGAATATGAATAATAATACTTTTAACATAATAATATTTTATCTAATTAATAATAGAAGATATTAATTAAATAATAATTCAACTTATTTAATTTACTAAATTAATCATGAATATTGCTAAATAACCCTAAATGTTAATTAAATTAGTAATTAATAATTTAATTAATCAAGTAATTTATAAATTAATAAATAAATTAGTTAATAACAGTCAGATAATTAAATTAATCAATAAAAATATTGGTTATTGAATAAGTATACTAAATAATTAATTATTTAATTAGCAAATTAATTAAAATAATAAATTAATTACTCAAATAGCTAATTAAATATTTATTAAAGTAATAAATTAAGTAGTACAATTAATAATTTTATAATAAAAATAATATATTATAATATATAACATATTATGTCTATATAATTTAGTTTTAATTCAAGTTATAATCTTAATAAAGCATGAAATTAAACCTTGGCATAGCACTATTTCGTCAAAATGGTGGAATAGTAAATCTCAAGCTATTCCGGGATAGCCATGAATAGCAAGGTTTGACCGGAATAAAATATTTCGGCCAAAAAACATTTCGTTTGGCGGAATAGCAGGGTAACTTTCGTTATCCCGGCTTTATCCCCGAACCAAACGGCCCCCTGAAAAATAACGATTATTTTATATAATTTTAATACAAGAAGATATATTGCAGACTTGCAGTTTAATATATTCATCAATTTGTTCCGACCTCCCTCACTCCAACCTGACCCAACAAAAACGAAAAATGTCCCGACATAGGCTTGACCTGAATCCGACCCAATAATTTTTTACCTTTTTTGTTAGCGAATATTGATTTAAATTCGATCCTGGCTTCATCATTCTAACAGATGGAGGTAGCTGGTTAAAGAGTATAAGAAAATTGAGGGTAAAGTGGTGGATTGAATACCAGGTGACTAATACTGCTAGTAATTATTATTATTATTATTATTATTATTATTATTATTTGCATCTGGCTTATCTGTACATCTCGTGCACAATATTTTATGTACCATCCATCTCATTAAATACTTAAATCCTAGCCATCGCCCTTCAAAAAGGATAAAAGACTCTGTAACTATGGACACTGTAGTAGGGCTGGCAATCTAGCTTGTTGTTCGTAAAATAGATCATGTTCGGCACGAAATGAGTTCAAGATCGATCGGTCGTTTAATAAACGAGCCGAATATGAGCTGAATTTTTCAGCTCGAAATTTTAACGAGCCGAACATGAGCTGGGGTCAGCTCACTCGTGTTCGGCTTGATATCCATACTACAATTTGGATTTTAGGCCAATCCAAATTGAAAGAGGCTTATGTTTTGTGAATTTCAATTATTAGATTAAAATTCTAATTATTTAATTTTCTTCCAACATATCACTCAGTAGTAGGGCTAACAATCTAACTTGCTGTTCGCGAGCCAGCCCATGTTCGGCTCGTTAATAAACAAGCCGCACATGAGCTGAATTTTTCAGCTCGATATTTTAACGAGTCAGCTCGCTCGTGTTCAGCTCATTGACAGCCCTATATATACTGCAGATTAAAAGTGTATGTTAGAATGTATAGAGATTATCTTAACCATTGATCAAATAGGTGCATTCAAAAGTTTTTAACTTTTTTGACATTATCATTTCAGCAATTGGCCATACACTCCTCTGTACATCCACACACCAGTCTGCCACTTGCTCTCCATTTCATCTCATATCTCTCTTTCTCTATCGATCACCTGATTGCAAACTTTCTGCACGTAAAATTTGAGTTGTTTGATTAGAAACATGAGATGGATTGATACTGACATGAAAACTTTAGCAAGTTTAGATATTGAAATGCAGGTCTTAAAAGTTCAAATTGTTAGGATTTCCATAAATGTGGCTCAATTAATTATATTTAAATTTGAATTTACTATAGATAAAAATCAATCCTAACAGATATAGAACTGCTTGATATGATATATTGTATCCATTTCCCATTTATTTAAATTAAATAGAATCATAATCAGATTTTGATGGAAAGTCGATATGAACTCTATATAAAGGGGATATTGGTTCTGCCACTTTCTTATGTGCATTCTGGTAAAGAATTACTATCGGTTCCACACCATAAAGGAGAGTGCCTGAGATAGAAAGAGAAACCAAATTATCCGAGTTCGGTTGATGGCGTTCATATCGGTACCGGACTTCTCGCTTCCGCAGTTGATCAGAAATTTTTTCTCTATGACGCTCTGTAAGTTATTTATTTTATTTATGATCTTGAATTTTGGTATGTATTTAAATATTGTTATTTTACATACCTATAAAAATCTATCACAAATAGCATTATGCAAATTGCTTCAGAAAAGGCTAAGCTTCTGATTCTCGGAAAATAAATACAAAAAAAAACTATATTATTGACATTTTTTTTAAAAAAAGAACCTATATATGCACAAATTAAACTAAAGTATAGGCTTAATTGCATTAATCACTGTACTTTAAGACTTTTTCGTTTTCTACACTTTGCAGGGACATCATTAAACTATCATTTTTTTAGTTAATTTTAACAGTACAAACAATAATCCTGAAATTTTAAAAAGCACGAGTTGAAAGTAATTATAGAGAATTTATGAAACCTATTTTGACAGGAAAAGAAATATAGCTTAGAATTATCTACAAAAATATTTAAAATAATTTGCTAGAAGCTTCTAATGAATATTCCTTGGAGGCTCATTTTGCTTTTCCTACTATCTAATTAGTGCCTCTTAACAGAGTTGGTACTTTCTTTCTAAAATAATATATTTGTTGACAATAATGCAGATATCGATGAGAAATCATAATTTGGTGACGCAATATAGAGTTTGATAAGAAAATAATGTCGGATCGTTAGCGCAAATAATTAATTCTAAAAGCTCGAACTGTTAGAAATATGCAACCAATTTACTTAAAGTGTATAGACACCGCATTCATGTGTCTCAATTGTGACTCGGCCCAACTAGCCTGACACCATTTCGAACGTAACTCTGTCCAACTCGGCCTAACGTCATGTCGAACGTGACTCGATCCAACCTGGCCTTCCGCCATATGGCAGGATGCTGGTCCCTTTAAGCCAACAAATTATAGTTCAATAATGTCTTAAAGAATAGCATGGTGTCACAAATAAAAAGAATACTAAAGTACAATGTGGTAGAACATAATGAAGCCTAAAGTTTATAACAGTATGGATATATAGGGATGTCAATGGGTTGGTTTTGGAGCGGTTTTTGAAAACCTGAAACCGAACTTGAATAGAAAACCATCCTGTCAATACCCGATTTTTCATTTTTCATTCCTGTCATTCAAAAACCTATACTTTACCCCCTTAAAAAAATAAAAAATATTCACTTCGGCCCCCACCGTCAGTGTTCCGTTAGGATTCCGTTTATATCTTATTTTTTACACCCAAAATACCTCTGAAATTCTCATCCATGCCCACACACATGCCCTCGACCGCCGCCTTGCCCTCCGCCGCCTCGCCCTCGCCCACCCCTCTGTCCATGCCCAGACACATGCTCTCGCCCTCCTCCGCCGTCGGGATGAGCAAGATTGGGGAGGAGGAGATGAAGAAGATGAGAGTAATTTGGTCATTTTGTCACACCGTACCCCACTGTGAACATTTTTTATTTTTTAAGGAGGCATAGTGTAGGTTTTTGAATGACATGGAGGAAAGTGAAAAAGTGGGTATTAATAGGGGGTTTTATGTAATTTAGCCTTATAACTATATGCATCACGTTTGATTGGAGGTAGTAGAAAGTGCTGTGACTATAAATAATTTATTTAGTTGCATATAGTTGAGAAGCGCATTTCTAAAAGCTGATCACTTTACATGAGTAGTGGTGAGATTACCTTTAATGTAGAAAAGAAAAATATTTTCAGCCTAAAAAGTGATTAGGGAGGTGAGCTAACCTTTATTTACAGTTACTTTCTTCAGCTACTACAGTTGGAACTATGGCCTATTGGGTGTAGTTTCAACTGTTGCAATTAGGTCTCCTCCTACAATTCTAACTATTGCATTTGAATTCAAATTTATCAAATCAAAAACCAAATTTGGATATATATATATATATATATATATATATATATATATATATATATATATATATATATATATATATATATAGAACTAGGCTGGAATACTATTAATAGCACCAAGGGCTTGGTGCTATTAGTTTTTCAACCCTTGGATGAAGGAGCGTGCGGCTAAGATGATGTGGATCCCCTAGGGTTGAGTGAGTGGTTGGTTGAATAGTATAATCTAACGGATGAAAATAGTCAAGAGGTTAAATCTAACGGTGGAAAACTCGATAGCACCAAGCCCTTCGTGCTATCGATAGTATCACAGCCGGACTCTATATATATATATATATATATATATGAACTAGGCTAGAATACTATTAATAGCACCAAGTAATTGGTGCTATTAAGTTTTCGGCCCTTGGATGAAGGGATGTGCGGTTAGGATGATAATAGTTTTCTAGGGTTGAGTGGATCGTTGGTTGAATAGTATGATCTAACGGGTGAAAATGGTCAAAGGGGTAGATCTAACGGCATAAAACTCGATAGCACCAATGCTTGGTACTATCGATAGTATAATAGCCGGACTCATATATATATATATATATATATATATATGGTTACAACTGCAATGCAGTCGTAACTATCTGCAACCAAACAATCCCTTATTTTCGATCAAAACCATCTTAGTCGGATTCGGATTCGGGTTCGAATAAACGGTTGCGGATTCATGTCTGTTGACATCCCCAAGTATGGAGGACAAAAGGAAGACGGTCCACAGAATGTTCAGATGCACCTGGTGCAGGCAATATTTTCTCTAGTGCTAGGAAGTAGTCCATTAGAATAGGTGTTCTCTTGTTATCTTTCCCATGAACTCCACTGGAGCAAAGGAGAAAAGAGCAACAAAAAAAGTGCTTCTTGAAAAAGTGGGTGATCTTTTCAGCTACAAAGTCACGAGAAATCCTTGACACCCTTTAAATCCCTCTCTCTCATCTCATCTCCAGCAGATTCCAAAAGCCATTTTAAGTCATGGTGGAGAGAAGGGAAAAGACAAAAAAAAAAAAAAAAAAAAAAAAAAAAAAAAAAGGAGAAAAGAGTTGATTTTTTTTTTTTTGGCTTCTATATGTGCACTTTTCCCTCTATCTTTGCTTTTTTCCTTGATGAATCATATGTACTTTAATATGATAATTTAGTACACATGATTCAAAAATTACATATACATACTCCTGCAAAATACTAAAAAATTATAGATTTATTTCTTAAAATTTTTAATTATTAAATATATCAGTACGAAGTTCCATAATTTGCAAATTAATCTCTTTCAGATAGCTGACCGATTTGTTTTAATACTTTAATATGATGTTTTAGTTTCACTACCTATTCTATCTCTCATATCATTCTACGTAATTAAATTGCAAATATTCAATCCCAAAATATTTGAAACTCTAATAGTAGTCAATTGAAAGGAAAATTTTTGATAATATTTTAAAATTTTGGAGGGATATATTTGATCCACATTGTCGAAACTTTATAGAATGTATCTGCATGTGACCTATAATCTAATTTAGAGAGAGAGAGAGAGAATAGTAAAGTTATGTATGCATTTGACCTGTAAACTAATTTATTAAGAGAGAGCGGGAGGAAGTCTATAGTGTCACACTTGCACCACATCATCAGTAACAATAAGTCAATCATATTTCTTTTCTTGAAAGAAAAGTATAATAAAAATATTTTTCTATTAATCACGATGGGACGGATGAACCTAATGAAGACAATTTTATTGGTTGGGGACGCAATATCAGCAATATAACTGATGCATTCTAAACTTTTTTCCAAAAGAGAGAGAGAGAGAGAGAGAGAGAGAGAGAGAAGTAAAGTATGCATTTGACCTATAAACTAATAGAGAGAGAGAGAGAGTACTTGAACTGATGGTGTACCTTTCCCTCCATGGCAAGTTGCTCAGGATCCTCTTGCTTCACAACACCACCTAAATCACCCCCCCCATCACCTTCATGCCTCTCTCAAAAGCCTCAGAAACCACCACCACCACCACTCCAAAAACAAAAAAGAAAAAAAAAAAAAAAAAGCCTTAGAAACCCCCATGCACCTTCTCTCACACCTCAATCCACTTCTTCACCATAACTCAATTTCTCTTCAAAACCCATGTCTTAAAATCCTACTAAATTTTAAAAAAAAAGGCCCCAAAAAGCTCTACATAGAAGAAGATTCTTGGTCCTCTTTTCTTGTTTTCCTACTTCTTTGGAGAAACCCATATCCCTTCCTTTTTCTCAACTCATCATCTCCAATACTACCCCATGTCCAAGGCATTCCCCCAACACCTAATATGCATGTTCTTATTACACTACTCACAAATTCCATATAAAACACCTACTCTAGATCTCCTCCATATTATTATTCTCTCTTAACATCTTAGTTTCTTAGCTTCTAATTCTAGTGACTAAGTTATCGTAATGTCTCGGCAAAACTTTCTATTCGCCTTTCTTCGTATCCTTTCCTATTCCCCGACAGGTATCATGTTGTCGCAGTTCTTGAACTGCCTCAGTTACACCTTCTCTTTCAGCTAGTTTTTCTCCGGCCCGAATTCGCGAGCTCGATCGGATCGTCGAGAAATGGTTTCGTGTTTGCGGGCGCTGAGGCTGGGGAGGAAGAACAAGGGGGGCAATTCAACGCCCTTGCCGCCCCCTCCCCCTCCCTCACAACCATGTTCCTCCTCCTCCTCTTACCCTTCCTCATCTTCTTACCCCTATCCGATGCATTCGGAGCTGGAGATCATGGAAAAGAAGAGGTGGGACAGCATGGAGTCGTGGTCGATGCTGCTGGAGCCCGGAAATGGCGAGAGTTCGGAGGGGAACTGCGAGGAGTGGATGGCGGACCTGTCGCAGCTGTTCCTAGGGAACAAGTTCGCTTCGGGGTCGAACAGTCGGATCTACCGCGGGATTTATAAGCAGCGGGCGGTGGCGGTGAAGATGGTGAGGATCCCCGACCAGGAGGACGACGAGAGGCGGAGGAATCTCGAGGAGCAGTTCAACTCCGAAGTCGCTTTCCTCTCCCGGCTTTACCATCCTAATATTGTGCAGGTTCAGATTTCGAATTTAAGTACTTTAAATCCGTTTCCTTATTCTCATGCAACACACTATATACCGCAACTTATAGTAGTTATTGATTTACACCACTCTTGAATTGTGTGTGAACATGCTCACGACTAGAAGATTGTTAGTTTCGATCCTTTATTTACGTCTGTTATGGCAAATTTGCAGTTTATAGCGGCATGCAAGAAACCACCAGTGTACTGTATCATCACAGAGTACATGTCGCAAGGAACACTGAGGATGTATCTTCACAAGAAAGAGCCGTATTCGCTCTCGACCGAAACGATTCTGAGGTTAGCGCTCGACATATCGCGAGGAATGCAGTACCTGCACTCGCAAGGAGTGATTCACCGAGACCTCAAGTCTCACAACCTGCTCCTGAACGACGAGATGCGAGTTAAGGTTGCTGATTTCGGCACGTCGTGCCTCGAGACGCAGTGTCGGGCTTCCAAAGGTAACATGGGAACTTACCGATGGATGGCGCCCGAAATGATCAAGGAGAAACCGTACACTCGGAAGGTCGATGTCTATAGTTTCGGAATCGTGCTGTGGGAATTGACGACCGCGCTCGTTCCGTTCCAGGGGATGACGCCCGTGCAGGCGGCGTATGCTGCTTCGGAGAAGGTCGGTGCTTTGATTTTCCGTTTAGTTATGTTGTCTTCTGCTAAGAACAGCAATAATGTTTTCATGCATAATTCACATTTCTCATATTCTATCAATCATAAGCATAGAGAGTTTCATTAAAGGCACAATTATTTCTTTTTTGTGTTTCTTCCTTTGCAATTCATGAACAAACTATTGAACATGTATTATTATCAGCTATTTTCATGAACAAATTATCAGCTATTACAGTTTGCTTTTTAATCAGAGGTCAATCATTTTTTGTAAGCATACTTACAATAAATGTTTTTCTTGTATTTTTTCCTTCACAATTCATGGACAAACTATTGAACATGCATTAAATCAGATAATTTAGTTGCAGTTCATTTTTTTTTTTTACTTTTGTATTTACCACAACCAACAAAAATACAGAGGAAAGCATTTTGAGAAGTGAGTTTGTTATTTGTACAAGCATTTTAGAGTAATTTCTTGTGCTTCTTCCTTTTCATTTGATGGACAAACTATTCAACATTCACCTTTCTAACTTATGATCATGCTTCACTTCTAGCAAATGACACCACTGTTAAGTGTGATAGTCCTAGATCCGATACAAAATGGAACCTTGACCTCTATATAATGTAAAGGCATCTCTACCTAACAGTTTAAGCTTTTAGACTGGCCTGAGCCTTTTTATCATGGCATTAGTATAAGAGGTTTTGAGTTCAAGTCACGTTCGAAATAACGGAATGTGGGGTTAGGCCGAATCATATTCGAAGTTAGCCAGGAGGCTAGTTGGGCTGAGTCACAATCGAGACCCGTGGACACTATGTCTGTATGTTTTAAGTGAATTGATTGTATTTTTTTAATAACTCAAGATTTTAGAATTAATGGTTAGCGCCAAAAATCCGACAAGTGGTATCAGCTGCGAATTTGTGCAGGTGCAGGTGTTGGAGAAAATTGTTGGGTTCAAGGGGCCAGCATCCTGGCCTTGTGGCTGGGGGAATTGTTGGATTCAATTGATTCCATCTTTCTAGTAGCTCACGTTTTTAGAATTAATGGTTAACGCGCTCAAATTTTAAGAATTAATAGTTAGCACCAACAATCCAAGAAGTGGTATCAGAGCCAGAGATTACAGGTTTCATTCCCTTATGCTGCGAATATGTGCAGGTGCTGGTGTTGGGGAAAATTGTTGGGTTCAAGGGGCAAGCATCCTGGCCCTATGGCTGAGAGAAATTATTGGGTTCAATTGATCGCATCTTTATACTAGCTCAAGTTTTTAGAATTAATGGTTAGCGCGCTCAAGTTTTTAGAATTAATAGTTAGCACCAACAATCCGTCAAATGGTATCAAAGCTAGAGGTCATGGGTTCGATTACCTTATGCTGCGAATTTGTGCATGTGCTGGTGTTGGGGGAAATTGTTGGGTTGAAGGGGTGCAGGTGCTGGTGCTGGGGAGGGGATTGTTGGATTCAAGTGGCCAGCATCCTAGTCCTGTGGCTGGGGGGAATTATTGGGTTCAAGGGGCCAACAGAATTGTTGGGTTCAAAGGGTGCAGGTGTTGGTGCTTAGGGGAATTGTTAGGTTCAAGGGGCCATCATCCTGGCCCTGCGGCTTGGGGGGAATTGTTGGGTTCAAGGGGTCAGCATTCTAGTCCTGTGGTGGGAGGTCAAGTTGGACCGAGTCACGTTCGAAATGGCGAAAGGTTGGCTGGACCGGATCATGTTCGAAATGGCGGGAGACTAGTTTAATCAAGATCCATGGATGTTGTGGCTATACGCTTTAAGTGAATTGATTGCATCTTTCTAATAGCTCGAGTTTTTGAAATTAATAGTTCGAGTCATTGGAATTAATGATTTGCGCCAACAATCCAACTATTACACGTAAATTATTTGTCAGAAACTTATTAAGTCGATTCACACTTAATTTTAACTTTGTTATTTTACATAGGTCAAATTACGCTTTTTGTCCCCGCTGTTTAAGCCTGTGACACCTTAGCCCTCAATTTTAAATTGTTGCAATTTCTGATTCAAACTTTTTAGATTATAGCAATAAAATTCCATAGTCCGATTAAGTTAACTGAATGGTGATGTGTCACATATGTGGCAGTGATGTAACATTTGCTTTGATTGATGACGTGACAACAACTTAAGATGTCATGCCACTATCACATTTGCAACACATAAGTATCTAGTTAACTGAATTGAACTGTCAAACTTAATTACAAATTTACAATAGTTTAGAAAGTTTGAGCGAGAAATTGTACTGAATCAAAGTTAAGAGGACCAAAGGGTGACCCCTCATAGTTTGAGAATCAAAAGTGTAATTTAGCCTTTTACATATGGCAAATTTACTCCTTTCATGTCCTATATAAGTTGCAGCAGTATGATATATTTGAGTTGATCCCTCAGATAACTGGAAATACAACCTGTGTTACAGGGGGGAATCCAACATAATCTGGAAATTGAACATAATCATGTTTAAGTGTATCAAAAGGACAAAAGATAACAACAAAAAGTAAAGCATGCATGTAAATGCAGTTTTCGAATTTTAACCAAGCATTCTACAACCTCATGTCTCTTTGTAGTACATATGTAATTTTTTCAGTCTTTTTTTTTCACTCATTTATAACCTAACTGTAAAATTTCTTTGATCTTACTCTTGTGTTCTTGAGCAGAATCTGCGACCGCCCTTATCAACTACTTGTTCTCCCGTCCTCAATCATCTCATCAAGAGTTGTTGGTCTGCGAATCCGGCAAAAAGACCCGATTTCACCTACATTGTTTCTGTGTTGGAAAAGTTTGATCACTGCCTCAAAGAAGGCTTGCCCATCCTTGTACACCAAGAATTCGGAATCGGGAGTTCGCTTTTCGACCTCTTTAAGGGATGCATCATGCCACATTCATCGATACCTGTTCGCGCTTGAGAAAAAAGCAGTTGAACAATGTTTCTCGAAAGTACACGAAACTGAATGTTCTAGTTTTATGTATGTTTATGATGAAGTTTTCCGGTCTTAATGAACAGAGGCATTGTGCCAAATGGTGTAAGATGTTAAAATTCGGTCATACCAATTAAGAATGATTGCATATTTTTGCACTTTATTATGATGGAAGGCTTAGGAGGTTAAAGTTGATTCATCTTGTTGTACAGAGTCACTAAGCTTTTGGAAGCACGGAGCCTTTTGTGCTGTTGCTTCATTTTTTTTATGATAGAGCATTTGAATCGACAATCATGAAGGTTTCTAAACGCTCCTTTATTCTTGCAAATTCACGAAGAAATTTGGTTTACAGATACAAAAATTTGCTTCATCATTGAATGGATCTTCAAGGCTATTGAATGTGAAATTGATGTTTTGCTTGTGGTGTTTTTGACATACACATCTTCGGGTCTGTTTGGCTACAACAGCAAGTATTTTTTTCCTTTTTTTAGTTTTTTTTTTTAATGATAACAAACTCTATCCGTCAGCGTGTTCGGGTCAATCAGAATTTGGGAAAAAGACAAACAAGACCCAAAGATGTATTGCTTATGATTAGAACCTTTATATTTTTAAGGAGTTATTGGTGCTCTGGCAGTTTAAAAGCTGCCCTATAACTTCAGATATCCTAATATGACTTCTGGTGCAGAGACTGCATTTCTGCAATTATGTTTCTCTCTTGCAGTGCATCTGCTGCCGGTATTGATGTGTTAGTCACATGTATGATCCTCAGAATTCTCCCACATTATCATATGCGGTATCAGATGTGTCGGATCGTTGGCGCTAACCATTAATCCCAAAAGCTCGAGCTGTTAGAAATACGCAACCAATTCACTTAAAGCGTACAGATACAGCGCCCACGGGTCTCGATTGTGACTCGGCCCCACCAGCCTCACGCCACTTCGAATATGACTCGGCCCACCTAGCCTCACGCCATTTCGAACATGACTCGGCCCAACATGGCCTCCCGCCACAGGGCAGGATGCTGGCCCATTTAAGCCAACAAGATGTAGATGCTAATGATGGCTTGTTTCCATTAGCATTCGCTGTTGTCGAGGCGAAAAACTTTTTTACCGTCCACGTCACGTAAAGAATATATTATATCCGATCGTACAGTCTTTGCCAACATATTTCCTCTATAAGAAGTTCATGTTCATGGTACTATCTATGGCATCTGTACAACAAGATAATGAGCAAATTTTCTTGCAAGGCATTGGCCTTTTACTCCTGGTTCCGTGAAGAAACGACACCACCATTTTGTCACCAGTGCAGCGTTCATCAATGTCATGTCTTTGATCCCAACTCCTCCCTCTCTTTTGTTCCTACAGACACTCTTCCATTGTAATAAGTATGAACCACCCCAAGCAGCCGCACACCCTTTCAAGAAGAA
Source organism: Puya raimondii (assembly GCA_016920855.1). Taxonomy (NCBI): domain Eukaryota; kingdom Viridiplantae; phylum Streptophyta; class Magnoliopsida; order Poales; family Bromeliaceae; genus Puya; species Puya raimondii. Next base: position 194,036,130 of record JABWPP010000050.1, on the reverse strand, counting down.
AGACCTCCTTAAGGCCTCTATACGGCGAATAGTCCATTTCGGTGCCATAAAAATCAAGAAGAAATGTACGGGCAAATTGGACAGGACTGAATTCATCAAGATAAGTCTTCCGCCCCGAGAAAGAAGTTTTAGTTGCCAACCTCCAATTCGCTTTTCAATTTTGTTAATTACGATACACCAATCATCTTTCTTAAGTTGTCTGCTGGAAAACGGCAATTCTAGATATTGTAGAGGAAGCTCTCCAAACTTGAATGATAGGGTGTTGGCCAATCTCTCTCCCTTATTCTGTATGTTGCCGATGTAAAAATGCTCTGACTTATCTTTATTGATTTTCAATCCCGAGGTCCACTCAAATAGGCTCCACATGAATCGGAGGTTGTCAATGAAGTTATCCTTCGCTTTGCAGGAAAAAATTGTATCATCTGTGTAATTTATGAGAACAACTTTACTTCCTTGAGAGGACCCTAGGCCACAAAAAAGGTTATTCCTTATTGCGACCTCCCTGCTTTAAACCCCTTCTCTGCTTTATCCATTTTGAAGGCGCATTATTTATCAATACCGCAACTTTGGCATTGTAGATGCACTGTGCTATCCATTCCTGCCACTTTTCATCAAAACCAAGCCAACTCAGTGCCCATTTGAGATACATCTAGCTCACTTTGTCGTAGGCTTTCTCAAAGCCAATCTTTATTCCTACTCCATCGACAGACGTCTTCTTGCACTATGGCACAAGCTCACTCGCTGCCACGGATGCATCTGAAATGACCCGACCCTTCAAAAAAGCCGATTGTGTTGGTGAGATAATGGTACTCATGCCCCTTCTTGCCTATTTGCAAAGACCTTGAAAATAATTTGCTGTATTGCGTAAATAAGACTATAGGTCTGAAGTCATTTGCCCGAGTAATATCGTGTCTTTTTAGCACGAGACAGATATATGCATAGTCAATGGGGCCTGTATCTAATTTTCCATTGTAACATAATGAATTGATAATTTATCTTTTATGCGAGTTTTGTGTTATTTGTTGGCTACTAGTGAAAACTTTAAAATCATTTCAAATGTTTTGAATTAGATTTTGAAAGTTATGCCAATCTGTAGCATTTACTGTTCCTCCTCTAGGAATCTAATTCTTTGTAGGAATTTTCAAAGGTGAAATGTACAAAGACCCCTTAAACTTCAGCTCTTTGGCAAATAGGCACCTGAATTTTCAATTTTGCCAATTATGTCCCTTAAACTTTATCAAATAGTTCAATAAGCCATTCTCCTCAATTAAAGTTATTAACTACACAATCATCTTGGTAATAGCATATAGTTTTATAAAGCTTTAAAACACACAAAAATTTTGGAATGGGTACTTGAAGTTTTAAAGTTTTGATTTTACTACCTAACCTCACATTTATTTGATTTATAAAAATTAGCATAAATTATGCCATTTTTACTAGAATTTAATCTTTGTAATTAAAAATACTGATTGAATATTCCATCAAATGGCAATTACAAAACCTCCTGCCAAAAAAGTCAAGCATACCATTGAGATCTGATTGAGACATACTTACTAAATATTTAAATAAAACATATTATAAGATTGGTAGTAAAATCACAAGTTTCTAAAGACACTGTACTTTGTTACAACATAAGGCATACTAGTTTATGTAAGGTCCACACAATCTTTCTTAACAGAATCCTGAAGAATATGTACAAACTATCATTGCACAGCAATCTATCTTCTATCTATCTATAGTCTATAGTAATAATATACTATTCCTCAATAACATTACATCAAGCTCCTCAAGATGCCATGTGTACTTAAGGCATTCACAAATGAGAGAGTGCCATGTCTAAAGGGGAATATTGGGTGCACCCGCTGCACCATAAACCAATTCTAAAATATGAATAAAAGATAAATTTTTATAGTACAATAATTTATTTAAATTTTTTTATATTATAAATATTATATCATATATTTTATTGCAGTACTAATCATCAAATATTTCACTAATCATCTAATATACCTGTCATTGTAAGAATCAACAAAAATAGCTCCACGTTGAGCCAAGTTGCCATTTAAGCTAAGAACCAATTGGAGCTTACCAATTATTCAATAAAAATTTTGAACACACCCAGTGTACCGTAAACCGACTCATATATATCAAAAATAAATTTCAACCAATAGTAATATACTATTCCGCAATAACATCACATCAAGCTCCTCAAGATGCCACGTCTATTTAAGGCATTCACAAATGAGAGAGTGCCATGTTTTCAGGCATTCCTCCACACCATCACATACAACATCATAGTAACAAACCATTACATAGTCTCTGACAGAACATAGACCACAAGAGATCCCAAACAATTACATGTAAAGAAAGTATGCAAAGTTACTGAAATCATTCTGCCACAATAGGTAGTAAGCCACAAACAATGCAATATTGTAATTCTTTGCCCTAGATACTCTAGCTAAATAAAAAATTTCACCAGTAACCATGCTGCTGCAGTCGCCAATCTACACAATCTGTGGATGTAAAGTTCAGTCAAATGTGCAGCACTTCAACTTCATGGCTTCAGTAACCTCATTTTTCTGACTCTGCAGCAATTCACAAAGTTTTGGTTTCTTGAGTATAAGAAAAGATGTAAGGGAAGAAAACAAAATAGTAAATACAAAAAGTGAGGAGGATATGATCAGGCTATCGAACAAGCTCGGCAAAACAACACATGTTTTAATCCCGAAACTAGCGAGTGACGGAAGGTGAGTGGATCCATAAATTTTGTACTAAGCAATCGATTAAGTATCCTCCTCAGTTTTGTTCTTACACCTAGTCAAAGCATCAGCAAGGACTTGTTCCTTCATCAAAACATATTGTCATTCTATTGTGTACTAAAATATTGTAAAATTCAATTGCTCAAAATACATACAATGTAGGAACAAAAGTAGTTCTAAATGCATGCAACCACAATGAGCTTAACACCTACCGTAGAGGAAGCTTGGAGAGAGAGTAGAGGAGGAAGAAGGGAGCAAGAGAAATGTACTGGCCACTAAAACCTTGTTCCAATCATATTAAATATGAATGAAACTAATTACAATAGCCCATGGAATCCTAGTCCAAAACAGGTAACGAAGAGCAGAATCCTACTCCTTAGGATCTGTACTTGTATTTTATGGAAAATTGATACAATTTTATGATCTCTAGATCAGACACCTCGAGTATCTCAAATTTGACCGCAGACTCGAATTTGAATCAAAGTTTCTATAAAAGAAAAGCCTAATTTTGACCAGAGATTTGAAGACTTAAACTACCTTAAAACAGTCCAAAACCTCCAGGAAAAAAAATCTTCTACACCTGAGAACTCGTCCTTCTTGTCGAACCAGACACACGAAAAAAAAAAATCCGCCTCAATCGTAGTCCGGCTGAGGAAGATATGGGGCCTGGAATTCGGAGGTGTTGTATCAAGTATTTGGTTGATTTGACCCAATTTTCGTGTTGAACTGACTAATTCCAACTATCTATTGCTGCTGTCTTCACCCAAACCATAACTGGTGAGATATGTTGGGAATCTGGTACTCACCCCGATACCAGATTTTGAGAATCCGCAAACCGCTTTGATACCGACTGCTGTGGATCCGGTATCGGTTATTGGGATTCCGCAACGGAAGCGTCAAATGGGTTTTTATCATAAATCCGTCTTCTCAGCAAAAGCTGATATAATCACAAAAGAGAGAAAAACCAAACAGAAAAATATGCGGATAAAATAAGATTTATTAAATAAAGAATATTACACTTGACTCCTCTTCTGCATAGAGTAGTTACAACCCGAGCCCTCTTTCTGAATCTTTCCCACCCTTCTCTCGTCTTCCATAAACCCGCAAAAGAAGACTTCTCTCTTTTCTCTCTATGCACCCGTGCACTAGGTGCATCTACTCATGGCCAAGCCTCTCTAGTACGGTCCACCTAGCACTCAGCCGTACTTCACCTCTTGGAGAACCTCAACTTGGCCGTACACCCCTCACAGGCTCTCAAACTTTTAGATACATTAGGCTATATATATAAAGCTCACCCAAGATGTACCCAAATCCTAGGATAATTAGGAATCCTAGTCTATTTAATATTTAAATCTATATTAATTTATCTCTAATAGATTTAAATATTTATCCTAATCCAATATCTTAATCCAACTAGGAATCAACTACAAATCTAATACTCCTGGATCACCCACTACATTAATTAACAACTTTCTCCTCCTATATTTTCCTATAGAATTAGAGCCACCTACAATCTCCCTTAGAGGCCTCTGGTTATGAAAAGAAGTTCTACAATATCTGAGAGCCCTTTCTCTCCTTCACACGTATTTTCATTTTGCAAAAGCAATCAATGAAATCAAGAAAGTTTTTCATGTTTTTGTTTCTCCTCCAAGTTCTTTCATTTTAAAGCAAGGACTCCGGAAAAAAATCTTTCCAGTTTTGCTATTACCAGCCAGCTTGTAAATTCACCTTTTCTGACAGAAAAGAGTTTCTCTCTTTTGGTGTCAACAAATAACATTTGTAGATTTAGAGCTTGTGAACAATGCCATAATAGCCATAATATATATATAGAAAAAAAGGGAAAAAAAAAAAGATTTCAATCCTGAGGTACCTAGACCTCAAAGGCTCAAGGAACAACAAATAAGAACAAAAAAACATAAAACTTAGAAATCACACTTACTAAAATTTCTTTGGCTACTCTTCGAATGGGCCTCTGGAATGAGGATTAACAGAGAGAAGTCGGAACTATATTATATTGGGCAGGTCGAGGGAAAAGCGAGAAGGCTAGCACACCTGCTTGGATGTAAAGTCGGTAGGTTACCTACCAGGTATTTAGGTCTGCCTCTGGCGATCAGACCCCCTTCCAAGGAGGATTGGAGAGGGATCATTCGTAAAATTCAAAGTAAAATTGATGGATGGCAAGCGAAACTTCTGTCGAGAGGGGGTAGACTCATTCTTGTTAACGCCGTCCTCACTAATCTACCCTTATATTTTCTATCTGTGTTTAAGACACTCAAATGGGTAATCAAGCGTATTGAAGCATTACAGAGAGATTTTTTCTAGAATGGAGGACTCTCTTCACCTGGTAAGGGATGCCTAATATCTTGGAAGAGCGTTTGTAGGAGCAAGAAAGAGGGAGGACTTGGCATCCTTGATATAGCTGTGATGAATCGGGCGCTTCTTGTTAAATGGTCGTGGAAATTCCATACGGAGCCTCAGCTACAATGGAACAAGATAATCCACGATTTGTTCTACCTTAGAAGAAAACCCCTGAAGGAGGGGAGGTTCTTTAGCCCATCCTCTTTTTGGTGGAAGGGAGTCCTAAGTCAAAAAGAAATCTTCAAATGGGGAGCATATTACAAGTTGGGCAATGGGAGTAATATCGATTTTTGGTCAGATCGCTGGAGTGGGGAAACCACTCTGCTATCGTCATTCCCCGAGGTGTTTCACTTATCGACTCGTAAAAACTTAAAAATCAGTGATTGCTTGAATAGTAACGGTTGGTGTTGGTACAAGATTCTGGGTAGCGTCAACACTACTGACCACAGGGTAAATCAAAGCGTTACAACACTCAAAGCAAGGATCTCCAATTTCAGAATTGGACAGGGAACGGACACTGTGCATTGGCGGTGGAGCCCCGACGGGCGTTTTACAGTGAAATCAACGTATTCTGCATTGTGTGACGGGGGCACGAGGGACGTCCGTACTAGCAAGATTTGGAGACTTCCAATACCGTTAAAAGTGAAAGTGTTCTGCTGGCTAGTCCTCAAGAAGAGGCATCTTACTGCAGATAATATGTTAAAGAGAGGATGGCTCGGCAACACGATCTGCGTGCTGTGTGGGTCTGAAGAGGAAACAGTTGACCATCTCTTTACTCGGTGCGTTTTTTCCAGATTTGTTCTGGTGATGATTCTGGAGAATGTCCAATCAGAAGATTTGGGCGAAGATGTGCATCTGGTCTGGGATAGATGGAAAGGAAGGAAGGGGACACAGTCCGTGCGCAACGGCTTAATTGGATTAATAGCCTGCTGGTGGGTCATTTGGGAGACCAGGAATGGAGCGATCTTTAGGACGACCCAGCCAGATCCTATCCGTGTAATTTACAAGATTAAACAGCTGACGATCCTGTGAAAGAAACTTCGCCCAGCAGAGAGACATTGCTAGTCTTTTTTTTCTTTTTTTTTTTGGCTTTGGCTTTCGGCCCTTTCGTTTTCGCCACCACTGAGGCCTTCGTTGCCCCACCCAAGTAGCTAAGTTCACCTTCTGAATGAATGAAGCAGGTAGTGTGCTACCTTTTTCTCAAAAAAAAAAATTATCTTTCTGTTTTTGTGCAAAAATTTTCTGCTTTTGTCGCTATCATATACATCTTTTGCATTAAAGATGAGATCCAAACATCACGAATTTAAAGGGCAAAAATAATGTCTAAGCATACGGAATGAAATGGTGAGTAATCATAAGGCAAGAATCATGAAAATATTTAAATAAATGAAGACAGAGTATGAAACAGAATGACAAGAAAATGTTCAATCATTCATTTGTGTTTGATATTCAACAGAGAAAAATGCTATCATACCAGAGTCTCCATGATTCAAGCATGTTAGTGCACCGGTACTTCCAGCATCATGTTTGATGCTATCATCAAACTTTGGGCAACCAGATATGGACAATTTAGGCTTGGATGCAGAGTTCCATAGCCAATCTGGCAAAGTCTCCAAGTTTCTACAGTTCGTTATGGTCAGGTAATGGAGGCACGTAAGGTGGCGCATGCCCTCTGGCAAACTAATCAGCTGATCACACTCAGAGATTTCCAGCTCCTCCAAAGCAGTAAGGTCATGCAGCGCCTCACATGTTGAAGTTGCAACCAGCTCACAGCATAATCCAATTGTGAGCTTTCGAAGAGATCTACCAAAATATTTCAGAGCTCCAGGTGTGCTATACAGCATTTCAATATTAAACAGCAAAGTCAAGTTTTTTAGAGATGAGCAAGTAAAGTGCAGCACCTTCAGCTTAGGGCAATGAGCTACTGTCAGATCTCTAAGACAAGGGAATTTGTTCTGATTATCTTCCATCACCCATTTCTCCAGATTAGGCATTTGAGAGAAAGTAAGTTTTTCCAGTTTTGGGAACATACCATCATTTCCAGAAAAAGTATCATCAACACAGGTAACTGCATTCACTCCTCGTATCTCGATGACCTTAAGACAAGGAAATAGTCCGAGGGGTGGTAAACTTTCCAATCTCTTAAGGTTAACTAGTCTAATCTCTACCATAGATTCAAGAATTGACCCATTTGTCATCCATTCAGGTGCCCCTCTTCCAGGGTATGAAAATATGTTTAGCATCTCTAAACTTGGAGGCGGTTGCAGGGCTTCAAGAACTTGCTGTGCATTTCTATCGGAAGCTTCATTATCATCATTATAGAAGTTCAACCAACTCCAGTGTAATGCCAACGACGTAATATTTCTCTTAGCATTCAACTGTGCTCTTTTGGCATCTTCTGTGTCCAACACCTTCTCAAGGTTCTCAATCTGCAGTGCACCTTTAAGATTAGCTAAGCCCTGTAGCTCCCCAATTGTGCACTCTTCCTCAGCAGTCGCAATGTATCTTGGCAGTGTCTGAAGGTGAGATAACTGCCCCAGTCGACACGGCATGCTAGTTAACAATGAACACTCTAGGACATTAAGATGTCTCAGCTTTCTTACATAACACAAGTTTTCAGGCAAACCGTCAAGCTTACAACAACCTTGGAGGTTTAAATTCTCCAATTTTTGAAGCCTAGTGATTGAGGCATTCAGAGTACGAAGTTCTTTGCAATAAGAGAGATTAAGAACCTGTAGCTTCCGGAGGGTTGTCATAGATTTTGGAATTGTTTTTATATTAGTTTCCGAGAGATTGAGGTACCTTAGGTGTGCTAAAAGCAAGATTGAGTTAGGTAGCTTTGAAATGGCACAGGAATGTAGATCCAACACACGAAGATTTCCTAGATACAAGAAAACATCATAATCAATCCTTGTAATGCCGATTTTCTGTTTAAGATCATCCATTTTGCCCTCTCTGAATAAAAGCAATGTCCGTAGATTATTCTCTTGAAATAAAGCTCTAGGAAATGTCCTGGTATTCTCATCACATAACAATGATAAGTGGCTGATCCTTTCTGGGAGAGCAAATAGGACATTATTCCTGCATCTTACAAACATCATCCCCTCACTGGCATATTCCAGAACAAAATATAATTGAGAACTAATATGGTATTTTAAATTCCCTCGGCCATCTAGGTATTGCACCTCCTGAAGAAAGCAATAAGAGACCAATATATCGATGCAATGATCACCATAATTTTCGATGTTATCACCTTGTTGGGTGCACGAAATGAAGCCCATAGCATTCCATAAATCAATTATTTCGTGCCGATCAAAAGTATAATCACTTGGGAACAACGTAAGGTACAAAATGCAAAGCTGAAGATGCGACGGCAAAGTTTGATAGCTGAATTTGATCAGAGTAAATAAGTCTAGATATCCAGTAGTACATGAATCCAGAGACTGCAGCAGGCCGTGTGCATTTTCTGGCTGATACGGCAACATCCCGCCTATCATGTTTATCGCTAAGGGCACGCCATGACACTTCTGTACTATCTGCTTAACTATCTCAGAGAAGGCCGTCAAATCCAAGTTGTTTTCGGTTCCAGAAACTTTGTTCACTAACAGCTTGAAGCATATATCTTCCGGTAATGGTTTTAGCATATACGGGACAGCTGGCTCAATTAAAGTCATTGGGCCTCCATAGGATTGTGTGGTAGTAACGATGACGGCACTCCCTCTCCTACCAACACTCAAAAGTGATTTTACTAGTTCCCACACCTGTTCATTTCTGCTCCAGACATCATCCAGAACCAGGAAAAATTTCCTCCCGCCCAGCGCTCGGCGAAGATAACCTAAATCCGGCATGTGATTAGCTGACCGAGTTACACACCTTATGATTTTCATCACGATCAGCTCGATATCAAACTTTCGAGGGACCGCGACCCACATTCGGCAGTCAAAATATTCCTTTACGCGCGGGTCATTGTAAACCAGCCGCCCGAGGGTAGTCTTTCCAGAGCCGGGCATGCCGGAAATGGGAACAAAAAGGACGCCGTCGGACGGGCCGGAAGAGATGATCTGCCAGATCATCTCTTTGTCATCATCTCTTCCTAAAATTTCAGACTCCAAAGATTGGGATCTCAATATATGAATCGGCTGGGGGATTACCAGAAGATGCCTTTCCGTAGCATACGAAGGAGGGACTTCCGGAGGCTCGAGCAAATTCGCGAATGTATTATTCAACATCTCTAAGTTGGAATCAACATCGCTCAAGTTTATGAGAGCGAGCGAGTTGGCGGACTTGCCGCCGCCTATGATCTCTTTCATCAGCCGCAGCATGAGGCCAAGTCTGGGGCCAGGATTAAGTAAGCGTACCTGTGTGGCTGGGCCAGGAAAAAGTGAGCGTGCCTGTGTTGCTGCTCGTGATCTTTGCCGAAATTCATGGACCAAATCGACGAAACGATCAGGCATGGAACGCTCATCATCTTGAATTTCCTCGTGCAGATACCGCAATGCCCGGTCCGACAATCCTCCAGTCTTACCCGCCAAATGAATATCGGTCAGCCGTCCAATCAGCATTTCGTGTTCAGTTCCGAAGCCGGCGCCTGAGAGCTCGGGAGAGAAAAGCTTCCCGAACAGCTTCCTGACCATTACCATCAGGAGGGCTTCCCCCAGAAAGCTCCCCACAGTGAGAACCTCCATGTTCCCTCGCCCCGACGCTTCCAAGCCAAAGAGAGAAGAAGCTGAAGAACGCTCGCTCTACCTGGAAGGAAAAGCGGAGCTCCTGCTGGTGCTGATAATTGACCGAATAAGTTGTGCCCCGGTCCAACTCCTCCTAAAGTCAACTCTTGGAGCAGATCGCTTCTTTTTTTTTTTGTGGTGTGGGGGGGGGGGGGTGGGGGGGGAGGATTTAGATGAGCTAATGAATTGTTGATATGTTATTATACATAAAATTCATAATTTTTAATCAATCCGCTCGTACAATTGAAGATGCCCTGTAGATTTGTTAACATTTCAATAATAATAGGTAAAAAAAAAAATGTTCGCACAAGGCATTGCATTTTAAATTATGAGAAAGACGGGACCCAAAGGAGTTCTTTTGTAATTATGGTGCCATATTCAGAATGGACAAAAATTAGTTGAGAGGGATCTCTACGGGTCACAACCTTGAGGCCTCCGTGAATCCGTACCGTCGATCATAAACCAGCATAATATGGTTCAAAAGTCAGACTAGTGCTTTAAGATATTGTGCCGAGGTGATCCGGAGGCGCAATCAGGGTTGGGAGACGTGTGTCTGTTACCGATTTCCATGAATGCAGTCTAATTAATTATATTTAAATCTAAATTTACTATAAATAAAAATATATTTTAATAGATATAGGATTTGTTTGATGTGATATATCTTTTTTTATATATATATATATATTTAAATTAAATAAATTCTCATCAGATTTTGATGAAAAGTCGATATGTACTCTATATAAAAGAGTATTGGTCATGCCGCCTTCTCGTGTGTATTCTTATTAAGAATTACAATATTTTAGATAAGAGGAGAAACCAGATTATCCAAGATTTCGGTTGGTGACGTTCAGATCGCAGTCGGACTTCTCGCCTTCGCAAATTGATCAAATTTAGATGTTAGATAAATGTGTAGAAGAGTAAACGAAGTAGAAAGATGAAAAAGGCTTCAAGACTTGTAGCAATGTCACTCTCTTAAGGCTTAATCTATCCCCACAATCTTAGCAATTTTGTGTGCACTGAGTCAACGAATAACCTTGCAGATTACAATGGAATAAAAATCTCAACTACATTTGCACACATGAAGTCGAGCCTTTGAGCACTCACTCCATTAAGCTGTCAAAAAAGAATGGAATAAGAAAAAAGAATGAAATTATTATGAATGGAGACTTAAATTCTTCATCTATCCTTCAGCAGTTAATGCTATGACTTATTTAGACCACGAATAGGTGCTTCATGAAGTGACAATTTATGAACGGATGTTTCATGAAGTAACTTTTTAATTTGTGACTTTTATTTGATCATAACTACCAATTAGTTATATGAGTCAAATTCAATAAATGTAAAAATTAATTTCAACGGACAAATGCTATATAAAGTTGTCTTTTCATACCTTATCCTTCACTAAAAATTACATCCTTTCACATTCACTAAGAGTCATAACCTTTAATTAGAGTCATATCCATTCAGTAAAAGAGTTGCATCCATTTACTATAACTCAAATAAATATATTATTTTAAAAAATTTCTTACAATTTTGCTATTTTTATTGAACTTGTGGACAAAATCTCTTTTTGTCAATAATAATGTTTAGGTCTTATGGTCTTATGATGAATTAGTACATGTACGTCACCGTTTGGATCGGGGATAAGGCCGGGTATAAGGCCTTATGTAGAATCCTGATTTTGTAGTTTAGACATTGTGTGGATTGCCGATTAATGTGTGAGCATGAAATTGGGATGAAATGACTCCATTTTGGCGCGAAATTGACGCGAAAATGAAAGAAATAGTCCAATTGTATGTGACGGGGACTAAAATGCAAATTGAAGAAATTGGTGGACTAAGGTGCAAAATCACCTTAGTGGATTTTTTCTACAAAAATCTCTTCTCATTCTCTCCCTCTCTCTAGACTATTCCCTGCAGGGAACTCTTCCCTGCAAGGGAAAAGAAAGAAAAAGAAAAGAAAGAAAAGAGAAGGAGAGAAAGAGAAGAATGAAGAAGAGGAAATTGAAGAGAAGAAGAAAGTAATCTCTTTTCCTTTCCTTTTCTTCTTTCTTCTTCCCTTTTTCTTTCCTTTTCCTTTTCTTTTTCCTCTCTCCCTCTTCTTTCCCTACTGCTACTACTGCAGTTATTGCTGCAGCAGCAGCTTTTTGATGCAGCAGCTGCTGCTGCAGTGGGAGCAGGCGCAGCAGTAGCAGCAGCTGCAAGCTGCCCTGCAGCTGCTGCTGTAGGGATAGCAAGGAAAGAAGGAAAGAAAAGAAGGAAAAGAAAGAAAAGAAAGAAAGAGAGGGAAAGAAGAAAAAGAAAAAGAGGAAAAAAAAAGAGAATGAATGAAAGAAAATGAGAAAGAGAAAAAAAGAAAAGGGACGATGGAGAAAAAAGGAAGAAGAATGAAAGAAAATGGAGGAAAGTGAAAGAATGAAATAGAATAAAAGATCGGCAATGTACGCAACTCTAAACTCCAAATTGACACTTGCAGGATGTTTAGGAGCGGGAATTCGAGCTCTACGCATGTTTGATTAGTTGCAATTTAAGGTAATTATTGTTCAATTGGTGAAAATTAAGCTTGATTAGAAAAGTAGACTTTTGATTGGAAATCCGGATGTTTTACTTTGTTAGTGTTTTCGGGCGACCGTGAGCCAAGGGATAAGCCTGTGAATGATGGTTTTCCTATCTTAGCCGACGCGGCATGTCGAGGTGGGTACCGAGTCGTCGAAAATGGCGGATTTCCCTCTATGTCTATTTGAATGCACAGGCATATGTATTTAATCATATTGATTCATGGACTTGTGTCGAAGCATACTTTCCTCATAAGCGGTTATGTGAACAACAAGTTATACTTGAGCATCGTGTCGAAGGGATAACATATGTTTTCATACATAGTTTGACTTGTCGATAGAGACGGTATTTACTTTTTCTTGCATTGTATATGCCATGAGTTACATCATAGAGGACGAGGGTTCGTGAAACTTTTGTGGCTAGATCTTCAGCCATATTGGCATTGAATTGAGCCCCTCGAATAATTTTCTATCAGCATTGAGTAGAGACCACTGAATTAATTCTTGTGATACTTAACCACTTCATTACTAATAGTTGAGTTATGATGACCTTAGCAAGATTTCATACTCGACCTTTTAACTTAGGTTGTGGGAGGCCAGTTAACAGCTTGTGCATATTGATGAGTTCTCTATTGCTCCTGAGTTGTGCGAGCCGCTCTGTCATCTATGTAATTAGTGCATATTATGAACTATGTGATAGGCATATTAATGGACATAGAGATAGAACACTTGACTTTCTGAACTTTGTGACATTTGGCTCCCGTACCTCTATTGAGTAGTGTGTATATTGTATCGTGGCATTTGACTTACTGCTTACCCTATGACTACTCTGAGGACATTGGAATTATCTTGTGATATTGATTTATGGTTACGCCATGACATTGTGATATTGTGACAGTATTGATCATGATCCAGACCATAGCCTGCAAGACCACTTTGAGCTTAATAGTATATGAGCTATGAGCTATGTGATATATTACTCGGTAGGGGTCGCTCCCCTCGAGTGCCACTCCGAATTGCTGGCTCATGTTAGTGAGACAGTAGCCTAGTTTTGAGGGTGCTGTCACACTCATGGGAGTGTGACCTCATACTAGGCGGGCACAGGCTTGACCGGATCAGCGAGCCGGTCGTTGCGATTGGGTATGATTACAGTATTTGTTGTTGTAGTGACGTTGATGCATACACTGTTTAGTTACCTCCCTCTTTCGCATTACTTGGACAGAGATCTATTTACAGTATTTTGTGGTTATTCATTTATTGTTGCCTGACACTTCTCTATGCAGGTTATAGCCAGGTAGTTAGTTTTTGTACTTTCTTTTTATCTGTTCAGATAGTTTACCTATTTACAGTATTGCCAGTTATCTTTCTGTTATTCATTTATTGCAGCTTTTACTATCCTTTCATCAGTCTGGCCTCCAGTAGACCTAGTGGGAAGGTCGTGGTTATCGCCGACCGTACCCATTGGAAACTACTTTTCAGTAGTTCTCACACCCGGTTGTGGTTTATTTTTTAGCAGTACGTACAGCGACGGTTGGACGAGGTGAGGTAGATCGCATCGTAGATAGCATCCTCTACCAGCGTGTCTATACATTAGAAGGCCACCAGATAGAGTGCTACTGCGTACTACATCCATGTATCGGCGAGGGCTAGGCCCCTTTCTTTCTGTATTTTTTTTTGGAAGTGAGTTTTATTTGATGTAGTACGTGATGTACCGTAGTTTAGCTTGTATAGTGCTTTGATACATGTCGTTTGTTAGTTTCAGTGTTGTGGATTTTGTTTAGATGATTGTTTGAATCGCCTGGGAATTGTTGTTTTTGTTGCTGCTTCGCTCGGACAGAAAAAACTCTGTCCGTTCGGCGGGTCTGTTCGCGTCCCCGTAAGTTTCCGCTGCGAGCTCAAGACGTGACATATTTTGGTGGTATCAGAGCATAGAAATAGGTCATGTGGACTTAGGAGCCTTAGGACTTGGTGAACCTTAGGAGTTAGGACGTGAGAGACGAGAAGTAGAGACGAGAAGTATGGCGAAAGTCACTAAATTGGGTTGTGTAAACTCTTCAAAGGGAATTGAAGAGTGATTGAAGGATGCTTCTCTTTTCTTCCTGGATAAGTATGTTGGCTGCAGACAACATAATGTCATAAAAGAAAAGAGCAAGGTCCTTCCGGACTTTCGCTTGATTGGGTCGTGCTGGGCCTAGGTATGCCGTTTGGGATGAATACTGTGTGTTTTGTTTTAGGCATTCATGATGACATGGCGTGGGCGATTAATGACGCTGACTGTACACGCTTTACTTGCTAGGTTGAAGCTGATTAGATAAGGTGGGACACATGAGCTGGGCACAATAGTTAGTGTGATTGAAGCCACTAGGCAGTAGGAAGTATTCTTGTAATGGAAGTGAAAGGTGGAGAACACAACATACTTTCTGGATGGAATACATGCCCTAGGTTGGAGAATATTACCAAAGGGATTGTCAGTACAGGATGTGACTGGGTTGTTCAGTTTAGGAAAACCACCTCGATAAGGTGGCGGTTCAGTGGAATTAAGCTTGTTGATAGAATACAGATAGCTGCAGTGACAGGATCAGATGCTGTGTATTATTTCTGGAGGGCCGCAGCAGCCACAGACCTAGTGATGCAGCTAATTTGGTGTTCGGAGGCGTGCAGTGAAGTTTGGTTGAGTTGAAAATTTCGTTGGGTTCGAGCAAACATGTAATTCGTGCGAGTAAATTTCAAACGGACATAACTTTTCGCTCGGGTGTCTATTTTTAGCGTGCAGCCTCAATCCGGAGAACACTTTTTGAGATCTACGTGTTGCATAGCCAAGCTATGTTGGCTGAGTTTGGGACCCAAATTCAATTATTTCGACCTCCGTTTTTGCAGTTTTAGGTTATCTTCGGGAGTTTCCACCTGTATAGCTAGTTTTCATTCAATTCTTTGATTTCGTAATCTCTACTGGGATATAGAGAGATCTTCGAATTCTTTATGAAACCTCATTCTTGTTGAGGAACCAGTTGTTCCTATATTCTCTCTTTCCATCTTTGTGCTATCTTCTTCTCAATGTAGCTACAGGCTTGTGCCAATTGTACCCAACGAGAGGAACGATGCTTTTGTTGTAGATGGATGGGATCTTGTTCATCAACCTATTTTCATAGGGCTCCACTGTTAGAGATACGAGTGATATGTATGGGACTACACAGATCCGATCGGTGTAGATCGAGGGAAGGCTAGTATTTCTGTCATGAGCAGCTAAAGCCTGACGGTTTGTGAGTCGTTGGACAACATTCTCAGCTTCGTCAACAGCGTTCACACCAAACTCTATGTGGCTGTGGACGGGACGTACCCCAGTACTTCTGGCCTTGGATGAGCGAGTGGTAGTGGCTTATTAGATGGTTCAACTGTCGCAGAAGTGAAGTGATCACGTCCTGGTATCATGGACTATGGGACTTTGTGATATTAGCTTTTGGGACGTTGTAGTTGAGCCTGTGGATGATGCCTCACAGACCTGTTAGTGCTAAAAAGGGAAGGGTCCACTCACTAGATTGCGATTAGCAATTGCCAGGTGGAGATTATAGTATTTTGGCAAGCGAGATAGGTGAAACTGTTGTAGGAGTTGTTGGACCATCCCTTTCGTCATGATAATCCCTACGCTAAGAGCAAGACGGATCATGCATTGTGGTTGTGTACCCTGTTTGGCGACGGTGGTTGAGGTGCTTTTGGTGGTATTGGAATTCAAGCATATTCGTGAAGACTGATGAAGTGCGACCATTTTCCCTCCTGAACTATCCGAGGAAGCATTGAACGTGGAGATAGAGTTGGAGAAGCAACCAATAATGGCATGCAAAGGATGGTATGAATATTAGGAGCTTACAGAGATGCCATTTGAAGTGAGAAATATCCCTGCAGCATATGTGAGTTTGAGACATGAAGCTTAAAAAGGGTCAAATTGTTGTGGTACTCCTAGATGATCTCTTCGTTATTCCTGAAGTAAAAGGCTGAGGAAGGGAAGATTGAATGTCAAGCTAGAGGTACAAGCCTTGACTTTGAAGAGTGACGCTAGTATATGGTTTGCTTCGCTTACAGGGTAACACATCCAATCCTTGCTCTTTCAGTACTGGCAAAAAGAAAGTGTGAACTACAGTGAAGCCTCCGGTAGTGGTTTGGGATACAAGCTAATGTAACATGATGTGATACTCGGGTACGTTATACCCTGCATACGATTGAGAGCTCATCGATAGGCGTCACTTAGATCATGAGGAATTCAAGTATTTGTTCATGTAGAGGGAACCAAATTTGAGATAGCGTCAGGGATTTGCATTGCTGAAGGATTCTAGTATGCCTATCCACGATCATCCTGGAAAGACTGAGATGATGGCGGAGGCATTGAGCCGCAAATTCGTGGGAGAGTTGAGAATAAGATTGATACGCTTTGATTTCGAGATCGGTTACGTGTGCTAGTAGATGCAGTGCTCCATAAGGACATTCTGGGAAGACTTACCTCTTCCCTTAGATGGTTCACCCTGGGGAGGGAAACTACAGTGTATAATGGCCTGAAGAAATATGGTTTACAGTTGATGCGGTAACAAGTAAAATGGAACATGCTTCAACACTTTCACTCCTCGTATGACACTAGTAGATGATCACGATAGATTTTGTGGTTGGAGTACCGTGATCTCATAATGGACAGGATGCAGTTTGGATTAGGACCATAGCCTGCAAGACCACTTTGAGCTTGACAGTATATGAGCTATGAGCTATGTGATATATTACTCGGTAGGGGTCGCTCCCCTCGAGTGCCACTCCGAATTGCTGGCTCATGTTAGTGAGACAGTAGCCTAGTTTTGAGGGTGCTGTCACACTCATGGGAGTGTGACCTTATACTAGGCAGGTGCAGGTTTGACCGGACAAGCGAGCCGGTCGTTGCGATTGGGTATGATTACAGTATTTGTTGTTGTAGTGACGTTGATGCATACACCGTTTAGTTACCTCCCTCTTTCGCATTACTTGGACAGAGATCTATTTATAGTATTTTGTGGTTATTCATTTATTGTTGCCGGACACTTCTCTATGCAGGTTATAGCCAGATAGTTAATTTTTGTACTTTCTTTTTATCTGTTTAGATCGTTTACCTATTTACAGTATTGCCAGTTATCTTTCTGTTATTCATTTATTGCAGCTTTTACTATCCTTTCATCAGCCTGGCCTCCAGTAGACCTAGTGGGAAGGTCGTGGTTATCGCCAACCGTACCCACTGGAAACTACTTTTCAGTAGTTCTCACACCCGGTTGTGGTTTATTTTTCAGCAGTACGTACAGCGACGGTTGGACGAGGTGAGGTGGATCGCATAGTAGATAGCATCCTCTACCAGCGTATCTATACATTAGAAGGTCACCAGATAGAGTGCTACTGCGTACTACATCCATGTATCGGCGAGGGCTAGGCCCCTTTCTTTCTGTCTTTTCTTTTGGAAGTGAGTTTTATTTGATGTAGTACGTGATGTACCGTAGTTTAGCTTGTATAGTGCTCTGATACATGTCGTTTGTTAGTTTCAGTGTTGTGGATTTTGTTTAAATGATTGTTTGAATCCCCTGGGAATTGTTGTTTTTGTTGCCGCTTCGCTCGGACAGGGAAAACTATGTCCATTCGGCGAGTCTGTTCGCGTCCTCATAAGCTTCCGCTGCGAGCTCAGGACGTGACACCTTATCCCCCCCCTTTATACCCAAACATAAATTTTTTACCCGAGAATAGTAGTTTCTGGTACCTGAAATAAGCTGGTATAACTATCCCTACCTATACCTCCATTTTTTATATATAACTATCTACTATCCCTCTTATTCCATATTATCTATCCAAACACTATTTTTCTTATCCCCGGGTATAACCCAATTTTCATCCAAACACTATTTTTCTTATCCCCACACTTTTACCTATCTCTGGTGTAGCTAGTTCTCGCTTATCTCCAAACCAAACAGTATATATTATTAATATTATTAAACCTTTGTTTACTCACATTTTCGCAAATTGATCGTAGTTTTGGATTCATGTTACACTAATGGATATTCTCATTGCTTGGAAAATTCTATTAGCAAAAACTAGTAAAATACTACACAAAAGATGTTGATAGTATTGTGGTGCATGGAAGGTCGTACTGACTATTTTGGGTATTTGCCGCCATGACTCATACTATTAATACATGTAGCAAAGTATAAAGTTTTCCATAACTGTTGGAGTGAATGTTTTGAAAGTGGTGCAACATTTGGATTAATGAATTTTCTAATCCCATCAATAGTTTATTTAAAAATATATATATGTATATTGTCTTATTTATAAGTTGTGGTCATGTCAAATAGGCCAAGTGGGAGAATGTTAGACTTAAGTCATATGTGTTAGACTTAAGTCATATGACCCATTTCAGTGTGGCCCTATTTGACCGACCCGCAACCTATTGGATGGGGTTAGCATTATTATCCGCTCTATTAAGTTGATTATGGAAAATTGATAGGAACGGTTATGGGGAGTTGGATCCACTACCTCAATAATTGGCAGTTATCTCCGTCACTACTTGGTAGTTATCCTCATGATAGAAAAGGAGGATTAGTGACATACATATGGGATAGTCCTTTCTCTTTGGTGGTATGAAAAATTGCAAGCTTGTGAACCCATCATAACTCCACCATTGTAAGAGAAATAACCATTGCAATTACATAATTGCATTCCGGTTATTTGATAGAGAACCAAAGGAGTCGATTAAGATACGGGATCGAGAGGTGTTTGGAGATGAGATTAAAGTGTTTAAGACGATCCTCAATTTTAATTTCACCATGGCGTCAAGTATAATCCGCATGTTTTCTAACACCAAACACTTTTGACCTACTGTCCCCTCAACACACGATCAGAGGGGAGGCTAAAACACTGTAATACTGGGATTGTCTTTTGAAGAAAAAGCCAACATTGGCAGGAGAACATAACACTAAATCCTTTTATGATAGATATTGTGCAGATATAAGTTGATACCAAGCTCCTATGGAATGCTTTGCATGTAGTGGGCATCCTACAGTTTAAATGGTTGACATTCCTGTAGAAAAGCGCCGGTGCATCCTGATGAATCATTGTTCTTATGTTACCCATATTCTGTCCTCGGTACGAGGGAAGGATCTCAGTTTGGGACAATTGGAGTACTCCAAGCACAATAGATGCGGGAAAATGACAAGCAACTGAGTCCATTGGATATTAAAGTCCTTCAGGGACTTAAGGCGCAACACCTTTACATCCCAAATATCGTCACCAAGGCGAGAAAGCTTTCCTCCGCGGATATACAACCTTTTTAAGCTCCGTAATGCCGCCGGATTTAACCAGGTTGGTGGCTCAGCTCTTGGGAAGCATCGGACATCTAGCTTTTCAAGTTTCTCAGGTGTAGAAAGTTGTAACTTTACACTGTCATGCTCTGTTTCATGCACTCCCCATGTAATTGTCAACGACCGAAGGGCAGCGAACTCTTTCAGTTTATCAAAATCCCCTTCAGTAATCATCGACTCTCGCCCAATGTTAATACTTAGTTTTCTCAGTTTCGTCAATCTGGACAGATCACCAAGCCGGCATGGATCTTTGCTTCTCGTGTTTCCAATCACAAAGCCCTTCAACACTTGCAGATTGGTGAGTGAGCTAAGCCCTTTAGGCATGTGATCTAGTAGATAACACTTTGAAACATCCAAGTGTGTTAGTTTTTTCAACAATGTGAGCTTGACTGGTAGCCCTTCCAAATTGTGACATGCTCGGAGATCCAATATAATCAGGTTGGTGAGATTACCAATCGAATCTGGAAGTTGCGTTATCCTTGAAATGCCTTGGAGACTGAGGTATTTCAGTTCAGTTCCCAATCCTTTGAAGAACTCAGTATTTTCTGCTTCAATATGGTGGCGTTCCAAGCAATGCCACCGCCCAATTTGCATCACAGCCATGTTTCTCATTCTTGGGTATGAGCTCTCTTTAAATTTCAAGTATTTCCTATCCATGTTGAACAATGTCCACACTTCATTCTGAGCTACCGTAGTGCTAAAGACTTGTAGAGTACCATCATGTTGGTTGTTTCTGAATGTTGATTCTGCATGTTCTTCGGGATTCATTGAAACGAATTGGCTTTCTTCAGCAGCAGAAATCATAAGTTTACGAAGATTTGACTGCAATCTGCAGCAGTCCACTACCCAATTAAGCTTTCTATAAATGGGTATGACTAAACCTGTATTAATTAGCTCCATCAAGATGATCTCGCCATTCTCCTCAGCTGTTCTCCCTTGTGTAGACTCCGCAAGTCCCAGACTAATCCACCAGTATATCAACAATCTCTTTTTCACAACCGAGTTTTCTGGGAAAACAGCAAGACAATACATGCAATGTCTCAGTCATGGATCAAGCATATTTATGGTCTCCTCGCTAAATGTCATAGCAGTACTGTGTAGTGCATAATTTGCTGTGCTATTGAGATGTGCTGTGTTTGATGATTCCCCAACTTCGAATGTTGAATTAGGTGAAGAGCCGGATGTCTCAACACTTGAAGTGGCAATGACCGGAGAAAGCTCAGACGGAGGTTTGAGAATTTTCTTAATTGATGTGATATACTGTTCAATATTTTGAAGCTCGGTTTTAGTTTGATTGGTAACACTGTCAAACATGTTATCCACATATCGGCCCACAGCTCCAAAGTCATACATCAGATCTCTCTCCCACCTGTGTCTCTCAAGGAGAACATCCTTTATGTCATGGATATCCCTCACAATCTTCTCAAACATATTCTTCATCTCAATATCATCATTCTCTTTGAGCGCATGATCCTTCGCACTCTCCAACTGTCTCAGCAATGGAATAAGAACGTCTTCAATAATACTCACTTTCAGCATCTTAATTCAGCATAGGATGATATTACAGCCCTAATTCATTTATGGAGACAGGTATACAGATCAACATTTATCTTGCTCAGATATGTTGCAATCCTACACACCACATTTTCTTTTCCGTTGACCACTCCATGCAGGTAGACAGGTGAGACAGCTCCTCTCTGCCACAGATTCTGCATGAAATTTTAGACATTTAATCCTATTAGAAACTGGCAATGATATTCAGCAGGAACAAGTGCATTATAATGCAAACATATTTATGAGAGAGACTTGAAATTTTTGAAGAACACTGAAATAACTTATTTAGATGTCTGAAACTCTGAATAATCAACTTCTACATTCATAGTTACATACTATCACAGACGCAACTAATTACTAAATAGAGAGTAGAGTGAGGTAAGTATATTGTATATTGTAAAAGAAGCCTTTATCCACCTCTTACTTAAAGAATCGGATTGTGTAATTACATGAAAGTAGAAAATGAAGAAAGGAAAAAAATGGTAACAATGAATTCAACGCAATGAATTTCTTAATATGCTCACCTTCCATTAATCGGATAATTGGAGTCAAATCGGGAGAGGAATCATCAGATGGCTTGTTTCTAAGAAATGAAAGAGGATTTGCTGAAAGTCAAAGACAAGTGTAGAGATTAGCAAAAACTTTGAGCATATTTTTGCAAGAATGCTATCGCAAATTTTTCTTGGGATGGTTTTGATTTCTAGGACTACTATTACATAAAACCATAGGATGTGCACAAACCACAACCATGCACTGATCCCACAGGCCACAGCTAGACCTTCCAGAACCACTCTGTAATGTGCGCAGACCAATATTCGATACATCCATAAATTGTGATAAATTTAAATTTGAATGTAGACTTGAAAGCCATGTACTCTTGTGTTGTTATTGATCTCTAGATGGCATATACATACAGTAATTGCTCTTATTATGGGCTAAAATTTTATAACACATATCATTTAGTTTATATATAGGACAATAGCTGCATACATTCTAACATGACAAAACTTAAGTGAGGAACTCCCTAATGAGACCTCGTTGAGGAGCTCTTCATCTGCTGCCAGAAAGAATTAATGGTGGTCGGCAAGAAAATCCAATCTGCTTTATTAATTTTGAATCCGTTATTTAAGAAAGACGCTAATTCTACAACTCAAAAAGGTTGTAAGATTACAACAATCAATCCAACGGTTGTTATCCTACCTCTACGGTTTATACAACCCTTCTTGGGTTCTAATACCTAAAAAAAAGAAAGTGATATGACTAGTAGAAATGATCCCAAAGTTTTTCTTCCAACTTGCCCATTCTAATATTAAGACTCAAAAAGGATTGCATAAACCCTAGAGATAGGATTACATGTCAGATCGTTGACGCTAACCATTTATTCCAAAAGCTCGAGCTGTTAGAAATACGCAACCAATTCACTTAAAGCGTACAGATACAGCGCCCACGGGTCTCGATTGTGACTCGGCCCAACTAGCCTCACGCCACTTCGAACATGACTAGGCTCAACCCAGCCTCACGCCATTTCGAACATGACTCAACCCACATGGCATCCCGCCACAGGGCAGGATGCTGGCCCATTTAAGCCAACATTACAATCCTACACCCTTTTTGAGTTGTAGACTTAGCATTTCTATTAGTGGTTTCTTTAAGATAAAGCAGGTTGAATTTTCTTCGCAACTTCTATTAGTGGTTTCTTTAAGATACTTGTTGTTTAGACTTATGACAGTAGATAGGAACTATTCAATAATAACCATTTTTGAAATTACTTTATTTTCTTCAAATCCTCCTACCCAACTAATAATTTCTAGCGCCCAAAGAACTGCAACGAAACAATGCAATCAACTATACCTTATTTTTAGAAATTAAAGATACTTTTTTTCATTTTTCGGCAAAAATCTGTAATAGGTTGTAATCTAGCACAATGTTATCTTAATTTAAACGTACGTATGTTCTATGATTAATTAAGCTGCCGTTTCAAAATGCAAATGTTCCTAACATGGCATTTTGACACATGAAAAGATAAAAAATAAAAAGGAAAGAAAAAGACAAGGGCAGAAGCTCACTGGCTTATCAAGCCTCTATGTCTTCACCATTCTTCCCCGTTTCCCTTCCAAGAGGCAGAAGCACGGCTGGTGGTGGTTTTTTTTTTTGGGGGGGGGGGGGAGGTCGGGCATAGTCGGAAGGGAAATTGGAGGGTAGCATTGACTGCAGTATAACATGACAAAATACACTTCTACGCAAAAATAAAATAAAATATTATACACAGATGATTCATGCACTATTTTCATTTAGCAACCTGCTCATGTTCGTTCAACTTAACCTCTTCTTTTTAATTTATTCTTGCCATTTATTTATTCTCTTATTATAGGGCCCATTTGGTTGGAGGCGGTTATCCCCCCAACCCCGAAACACTATTTTTTGGGGGTGGGGATGGTATTGGGGGTGGGATTAACTAATCCCACCCCAATTTTATTTTTAAATTTAAATTTATAATTTATAATTTAAATTTTAAATTTATATTTACATTTTAAATTTTAAATTTTTTAAATTTAAAAAATTGTAATTTTAAAATTAATATTTATAATTATAAATTATAAATTATAAATTATTTTTTAAAATTTTTTAAATTTAATATTTGATATTTGATATTTGATATTTTTAAATATAAATTTAATCTTAAATTTAAAATTTAGAAGTTCTAATTTTTGAATTTGAGATTAAAAATTTAAATTTTTTTTTGAATTTTTAAAATTTTAAAGTTATATATTTAAATTTTAAATTTTAAATATAAAATTTAAAAATTTAAATTCAAATATAAGAAAACAATATCATTATTTTCTATTTATAACTACCCACTATTTTTCTTATTCCATCTTATTTATCCAAATATTTTTTTTCCTTATTCCCGGTAACAACTCAATTTTCATAAAATTGATCCAGACTTAACCCCAAACTTAATCCTATTTCTGAAATAACTAGTTCTTACTTAACCCCGAACCAAACGAAGCCTTAAATAAAATCTTTAAATAAAAGAATGGAGGAGTGGACAGCGAACAACTTGCCATCCTTGCATTCAAATATATATATTTTAAAAATAGAAAAGAAAGAAAATAAAAAATAACATTTTTTCTTTGTTTGTTTGTTTTTTTTTTTTGTGTGTGTCATTCGTCACAAAATTCCGTTGCATTAGAAGCTAATGCGCAACAATGCCAATAAAAAGACATTCTATCAAATTACATAAAATGTTATATTTAATTTTGTTTTTGTTTAAATTTTTTAAAAAATACGATACCAAAAACAAAATATAATATAATATAATATAATATAATATACCGATGGTCCCTACACTATTTTCATTTAGCAACTTGGCCCTTGCTAAGTCAACTAAAGATTCGTTGCCATTTATTTTATTTTCTTAAATAAATAATTTAAATAAAAGAATGGAACAGTGCATAGTAAACAGCTTGCCATCCTTGCATTCAAGTACTTTTTTTTATAATATAATCTAAAATAAAAAATAATTTTTTTTTTGTTTTTTTTTGTCGTCCGCCTTATAATCCCATTGTATTACAAGCTTAGCAACAATACCAATAAAAATACAATCTACCACGTTACATAAAATATAATATAATATAATATAATATTTTTATTTAGAAAACAAAAAATAAATGTAGTACCAAAAAATAAAAGGCCAATTTGCATAAAAAATTCACAAGTTTTGAGCTTTTGCAAAACTAGATCATATTTTTCAATTTTGCTGATTCGGGCTGAAATTTCAGGAAACTGACCAAAATACTCTTACTCATTTTTCTCTCTTCTTTTTTTCTCTCGTTCTTTTTTTCCCTTCTCCGAAGCGAGAGGCGGAGGCGGAGGCAACCCGCCTCGCCTCTGCCCCGCGCGCCCTCGCTGGCGTCCGCGCACCCCCCGCCCTCCTCGCCTTCGACCCCAATAAGGTTGCGCTAGCCGCCACCCTCTAGGACGCTCCTCCTCGCCTCCGCCCCATGCGCCCTCGCCCGTGCCCGCTCACCCCCCGCCCTCCTCGCCTCTGATCCCTCCGAGGCTGCGCCGCGATCCTTTTTTTTTTTTTTTCTCTCCGAACCTCCTCCACCGCCTCCGCAGCCCTTCGCGACGGTAACGAGGACGACATTGTGTCCTCTTCCTACAACTTTGCTTTCCACCTCCATTGCAGCAGATTTTTCACCCACCAAACCTACTTCTGAAAATCCGTCGTCCTCACCGCCGCCAACGATGAAAAGGAAGCGCTTCTCGATGCCGAGAAGCTCGCCGGCGAGGGAGGGGGCACGCGACCCACCCAGTGCCGGCGACGAGTGAGGTGGAGACAGAGGAGAGCACCACGATGCTGGAGAAGAGGGCGGGGCGGCGCCGAGTGCGACCTCGGCGGGGTTGGAGGCGAGTAGGGCGGGAGTTGCACAGGAGCATCTCTGGTCAAGCACTTTTGTTTGCTTAAAACAAAAAAAAAAATAACTAAAAACTAAAAACTAGAGAATAAGAAAGAAGAACTAGAGAAGAAGGAAGAAGAAGATGAAGTTGCACTATTTGAAAAAAAAATTGCACTCTTTGCGATGTAAACTGCACCTTTTAAGATGAAAGTTACACTCTTTAAACAAAAATTATACTATTTGGGAGGAGAAACAGTGTAACTATCTCCCAAATAGTATAATTTTTATTTAAAGAGTGTAACTTTCATCTTAAATGATACAGTTTATATCTCAAAGAGTGCAACTTACGTCTATAACAGTGCAAAGTTTTTCTAAAATAGTGCAACTTCATCTTCTTCTTCCTTCTTCTCTAGTTCTTCTTTCTTATTCTCTAGTTTTTTTTTTAGTTTCTTTTTTTTTTGTTTTAAGCAAACAAAAGTGCTTGACTAGAGATACTCTCGTGCACCCCCCACCCTCCTCGCCTCCGACCTCGCCGAGGCCGCGCTCGCCGCCGCCCTCTGGGACGCCACGCTCGCCGCTGCCCCACCCTCTTCTCCGCGTCGTCGCGCTCTCCTCTGTCTCCACCTCGCTCATCGTCGGCCCCGGGTGGGTGCGATGGATCGTGTGCTCCCTCCCTCGCTGGCGAGCTTCTCGGCGTCGAGAAGCGCTTCCCTTTCGTCGTTCGCGGCGGTGGTAAGGACGGCGGGTTACCAGAAGTGGGTTTGATGGGTGAAAATGAGAGAGAAAAAAAATGAGAGAGAAAAAGAAGTAAGAGTATTTTGGTTAGTTTCTTGAAAATTCAGTTCGAATCTGCAAAATTGAAAAACGTGGTCTAGTTTTGCAAAAGCTTAAAATTTGTGAATTTTTTATGCAAATTGCCCTTTATTTTTTTGGTACTATGTTTATTTTTTGTTTTCTAAATAAAAATATTATATTATATTATATTTTATGTTTCATAGATTGTATTTTTATTGGCATTGTTGCTAAGCTTGTAAAAATAAAATATAATATAATATACCGATATTCCCTACATTATTTTTATTCAGCAACTTGGCCCTTGCCCGTTCAACTTGAAGCTTTGTTGCTATTTATTTATTTTATTAAATAAATCTTTATATAAAAGAATGGAGGAGTGGTTAGCGAACAGCTTGCCATCCTTGCATTCAAATATATTTTTTACAATACAGAATAAAAAAATTAAAAACAACTTTTTTTTCTTTGATTTTTTTATATGTCATTCGTTATATAATTTTGTTGCATTAGAAGCTAATAAGCAAGAATGCCAATAAAATAACAGTCTATCAAATTATATAAAATATTATATTATATTATATTTTTTATATAAAAAAAATAAACACTATACCCAAAATATAATATAAGATAAGATAATATAATATAATATAGCATACCGATAGTTTCCACACTATTTTTTTTAGCAACTTGGCTCTTGCTTGCTCAACTGAAGCTTTGTTGCCATTTATTAATTTCTTAAATAAAATCTCTAAATAAAAAAAATGGAGGTGTGGATGCGAACAGCTTGTAATCCTTGCATTCAAGTATTTCTTTTTACAATACAAAATAAAAAGAATATATATAACTTTTTTCTTCTTTTTTTTTTTTCCCTCATTGGTCATATAATCCCCTTGTATCGGAAGCTAAGCAACAATGCCAATAAAAATAAAATGCCAATATTATATTTTATTTTATTTGTATTAAAAAATAAAAATTAACACAATAAAAAAATAAAATAAAATAAAATAAAATAAAATAAAATAAAATGTAATATAATATTATATACCGATGGTCCACGCACTATTTTCGTTCAGCAACATGGCCCTTGCTCGTTCAAAGCTTTATTGCCATTTATTTATTTTTTAGGCTTTTTTGCATAAAAAATCTACTAGTTTTGGGCTTTTGCAAAATTGGATCGTTTTTTTTTATTTTGCAGATTCGGTCCGAATTTTCAGTAAACTGACCAAAATACCCTTGTTACTTTTTCTTTCTCCTCTTTTTTTTTCTCTTGTTTTTTTTTTTCCCTTTCCGAAGAAGACGACGGAGGAGGAGGTGAAAACGGGGTGCCTCGCCTCTGCCGCCCTCGCCCTCGCTTGCGCACCCCCCGCCCTCCTTGCCTCCGACCCC
This sequence comes from Puya raimondii, assembly GCA_016920855.1. Lineage (NCBI taxonomy): Eukaryota > Viridiplantae > Streptophyta > Magnoliopsida > Poales > Bromeliaceae > Puya > Puya raimondii. Next base: position 194,008,251 of record JABWPP010000050.1, on the reverse strand, counting down.
GCCGAGGCCGCGCCGCGACTCTTTTTTTTTTTTCTCTCCGACCCTCCTCTACCGCCTCCGCAACCGACCACCGCCGCCGGCGACGAAGAGAAAGTGCTTCTCGGGGACGAAAAACACACCGGTGAGAGGGGGAAGAAAACTCCGGTGAGGGCGGTGGCTGCGATAGAGGGTAAGGGAAAGATCGTGACCAAAAAAAAATTATAAAGTTTTTTTTCCTATAGAAAAGATCAAAAATTATATAAAAAGAAAGAAGATGATAAAATTGCACTGTTAAAATAATATTACACTATTTTAAAAATATTTCACACTATTTTAAATAAACGTTGCACTCTTTGAGACAGAAATTACGCTCTTTAGAATCAGATTTACACTCTTTAGAATAACGTTGCACTATTTAGATAAAATTTACACCATATCTTTTTTCTTCTTCTTCCTCCAATTTACATTATTTTTTTTCTTCCTCTTCTTCCTCATTCTTTCTCCTCCTTCTCCTCCTTATTTCCCCAATCGCTCACCCGCAAGCAGCGGCGCCTCCACGAGGCGGAGGAGATCGAGCTCCTTGACTCGTGGATCGAGGCCATGAAGCCTCCCTCGGGGACCAACCCCCTCGCGGTCACCCACCCGCCGCCCTCCGCCCCCGTCGGCCGCCTCCCCCCCCCGTCGGCCGCCTCCCCGTCGGTGGCGGCTTCTCGTCGTACGCCGGGTGCAAGCTCTTTAGCCAATTGCCCATCTCGCGCAGGATGAAGGACGGGCTCGCGCACAAGTACACGGAGATAAGGGAGATCCAGCGCGCCTCGCTGCCCCACTCCCTCTGCGGCCGCGACATCTTGGGCGCCGCCAAGACCGGCTCCGGAAAAACCCTAGCTTTCATCGTTCCGGTAGAGTGCCTTTCTCATGCTTCTCGTCTATTTCAAGTTCTTAATCGTGGACATGTTTGGTTGTTTAGTGATTATGCGTTTATGCTTAGAGCCTAGTTCCTGCTGTAGGGTGTAGCACTAGCTTTTCGACGGAAGTGTTGCTTCAAGTTCTTAATCGCCGACGCCACCCGTTGCCGCCACCCGCGCCGTTTGCCACCGCCGCATCCCACCTTCTCCGCTCCGCCGCATCCCACCTTCTCCCTCTCTCTCTCTCTTCGTAGGGCTTCAGGGAGGAAAAGGAGGAGAAAGAAGGAGGAAGAAGAGGAAGAAAAAAATGGTGTAAATTGGAGGAAGAAAAAAAAAATACTGTAAATTTCACCTAAATAGTCCAACTTCATCCTAAAGAGTGTAAATCTGATTCCAAAAAGTATAATTTATGTCTCAAAAAGTGCAACGTTTATTTAAAATAGTGCAATTTTTTTAAAATAGTGTAACATTATTTTAACAGTGCAATTTCATCATCTTCTTCCTTCTTATATGATTTTTGATCTTTCCTGTAGGAAAAAAAAATATTTTTTTTATTTTTATTTTTTTCTTTATAATTTTTTTGGTCACGATCTTTCCCTTGCCCTCTATCGCGGCCACCGCCCTCGTCGGAGTTTTCTCCCCTCTCCCGCCAATGTGCTTCTCGTCCCCGAGAAGCACTTCCTCTTCGTCGCCGGCGGCGGTGGTCGGCTGCGGAGGCGGTGGAGGAGGGTCGGAGAGAAAAAGAAAAAGAGTCGCGGTGCGGCCTCGATGGGGTCGGAGGCAAGGAGGGCGAGGGGTGCGAGGGCGAGGGCGAGGGGTGCGAGGGCGAGGGCGAGGGCATGAGGGGCAAAGGAGAGGCACGCCGTTTCCGCTTCCGCCTCCGCCGTCTTCTTCGGAAAGGGAGAAAAGAACGAGCAGAAAAAAAAAGAGGAGAGAGAAAAAGTAACAAGGGTATTTTGGTCAGTTTACTAAAAATTCGGACCGAATCTGTAAAATCAAAAAAATCGATCCAAATTTTGTAAAAGCCCAAAACTAGTGAATTTTTTTATGCAAAAAGGCCTATTTTTTAAAATAAAATCTTTAAATAAAAAAACGGAGAAGTTGCAACTTGCTACCCTTGCATTCAAGTATTTTTTTTAACAATACAAAATAAAAAATAAAAATAATTTTTTCTGCATAAAAAATCTATCGCTTTTTGAATTTTTGCAAAAGTAGGCCATATTTTTGAATTTTGCAGATTCGATCCGAATTTTCAATAAACTGACCAAAATACAAGTATTCTTCTTTCTCTTTTTTTTTTCACGCTCGTTTTTTTTCGTACGGTTCGTCTACTTTCTTTTCGTTATTTTTTCTTCTCTTTTTCCTCCTACTTTCTCTCATTTCTCCTCCTCTTTCACCACCCCAACCTCAACGCCGCGCTCCATTTTCTTACTTCGCCCGCACTTCCGCCGACGCCGGCTCGGATATGACACAAATCGTGATGCGGCAGAATACATGACTGCGAATAGTGATGGTGACGGCGACAAGGGCGCCGTAGGTTTTGAGGACGACGGAAAGGGAGAGCGCGTCGGGGCAGCAACGACGCGGCTGCGGCAAAGGGCGGGGGAGGAAGTGTGGAAACAGAAAGGAATGCAGAGGGTGAAAGAAAAAAAATAAAAAAAAAATAAAAAAAAATATTTTTTTCTCTTGAAAATAAATATAGTAGGGCTACTATAATCTTATGAATATAGATTCTTTCATACTCATAATTTTTTTTTATGATGAGCTTCCAAATTGACGATCCATACCGTCAAATATGATTTAGAGCATTTGAAACTTTTAGAAAATAATTTTTTAAATTTTTTGAAATTATATTAAATTCCATCAAGCGAGCATAAAATGAACGGTCAAAATTGAACGATCTCCTAAAAATAGAGATCAAATTTTTCTATTTAAGACCGGAGTTATTAATCTTTATTTAGATAGTGAATAAAATTTTCTATCAAAGATTCAATCAATTTCGATTTTTTTATACCGTTAAATTAGCAAGTAACCCATATTGGCTATTAAAAATTGTCAAATTTAAGATCTTTTGATCGTAAGATAAATGATGTCGAAAAATTATGAAATTTAATTTTTAAAAATTATAAATACTCTAAATTATATTTAACGGTATAGATCGTCGATTCGGAAGCTCTACTATTAAAAACGACTTATGAGTATGAAGACGATCATATTCATAAGAGTATAATAGTCGAACTCTCTCTCTCTCTCTATATATATATATATATATATATATGGTTAATTGCATACACGTCCCCACAAATATACTGAATAGCAAATATATCCCTTCAAATTTTAACTTTGTAAAAATATCCCTACAAAAGTCCTGCCGTCTGTAAAAATATCCCTACCGTTATACTCTGTTAGAAAAACTGAGTTAACCACAGTTAAAATGCTTAATCATGGTTAACCAATAAGGTGAATTAACGATTTTGCCCTCATCCCCTTCCTCTTGCTCTTTCTCTTTCTTTTCCCTTGATCGGAACGGCGCGGGCTGATAGGAACGGCGGCGACGTCGTTGTTGCCGTCGATGGCATCCTTCGCGTCGACGTCGTTGCCGGCGAGGCCCATCTGCAGGAGGAGCCACCGCCCACCGCCGCCCACCACCCACCGCCGCCCATCAGCGATCGACCTCCTCCTCCTCCTCGTCCACCTACTGCCGCACTCTGCCGCCCAGAGGATGCGGGGAGGGTGGTGGTGGTGGGGGGGGGTCGCCATGGTAGGCGGCAAGGACGAGGGACGCAGGCCACGACGGGGACGAGGGGAGCGAGGCGATCCACGACCACACCTCCTCCATTTCGTTGAGGGAGGGAGGGACGCCGCCACGAGGGGGGGAGCACCGCCGCCGGCCGCCGGCCGCCGCCCCCTTCTTGTTCTTCTTCTTCTTCTTCGTACTTTTGAAGGGACATTTTTGTGAGGGCAAAAACGTCATTTCACGCATTTACTGTTAAAAAATAAACAGTTCTCTAACATCAACAAACCACAGGGACATATCTGCAATGGTTAGAATTTTTGTAGAAATATTTTACAAAAGTTAAACTTTACAGGAATATATTTGATATTCACTATATTTGCGGGAACATATATGCATAGATATATATATATATATATATATATATATATATATATATATATATATATATATATATATATATATATATATATGCTGCTATATCTGTGCTTTGTTTAAATCTCTCTAATACCTATAAATTTTGAACTTCTAGAACTGTTGACAAATTTTATATACATCACGCTTTCGGTGTACGGGATGCATCCTGTGCATTCGACGTACGGGTCTTGTTATCGTGTCAGGTAGCTTTCACTGTAAACCCCGGGCACGACAACGTAGGGGAGAAAACGAAGACGCAAGCCACGGAGTGGAGAAACCCAAAGAAAGAGGAGGAAAATAGAAAATGCTTTTGAGAGTCAGTTTAGATAAATAAGAGGTGAGAATAAAAGGCAACTTTTGACTGAGGAAATTTCGGCCATCCCTATCCTATTTAGAATGTAAAATATACACTCCAAACAATAGTGTATCGCTAATATTTCTCTTCAGCAAAAAAGACGGCCCTATGTGCAGACACAAAGTAGCAGCAATTAATAGACAGCAGTAAACAGCTTCCAAATAGCTGCAGACAAAACACTTTCTGCCAAAATTCATTCTTACGTTTAGCAAGTGGATGGCTAATTTGACCATATTTTTCATCTAGATTTAAAGTTTCGCCGCTTCTAGTAACAAAACTATTCCAGTAGAAAACAAGACTCTTATGCATAAACAAAAGGGAAGCAATTAACATACAACAGTTTAGAACTAATAGCCGCAGAGAATATACATATTGCCACAACACATTATTAGGATACACTTTTTATCCTCAACATATAACATTTTGGTCCTTAAATGTTAAGTACAATTCTTGGCTCAAATTTTTTAATTTATTTTATTCATATCATACAATGCAATTTAGTTGATCGAATGGCAACTTGTCATTAATGTGACAGTAAAATGGCAGTGTTGTGATCGATAATATGATATCACATTACTGTCATATCAACGACACAACAGTATTTAGTCAACTAAATTAGATCGTAAAAATTGTGTTTAACAATCTAGAATATTTGAGCCAAAAATTATAATAAATTAAAATTTAAAGGCTAAAATATAATTTAGTTTTCGACAATCAACTTGGCCCTAGCATGCCCTGCCTCTACTCTGTACTGCTCTCCTATCCCCATATGTGCCGTCAGAAGCCAAACAACAGTGAGCAGCTCCCCACCCATACTCAGCTGCTTCGCGTGGAAGTTCCCCCCGCACTTGCTGGCTGCGTAGCACAGCATCTCCGCCCACACGACGCCGATCAGCTTCCATCTCTTATCCGCTGGCAGCTCTGTCAGCCCTTTCGCCAGCCGGCACGCGTCGAACAGCACCGACTTGCTCCGGTCGCCCTTCACTTCCGTCGGCGCAATCTCTGTCTTCACGTCGAGAATCATCTTTGCAGCTTCTCGCTCGTCTGGTGCCTGTTGAATATAAGATATTAAAACACCTTCTGAGATTTGAGAGTAGGAGGTTCTGAACGTCGGGTCCATAAGAAAGGGAGATTGCTGAACATAAATTTTATTTAACAGCACCTTCTCCCCCTGTAAGAAGAAATTCTTCGCCTCCGCGCAGGTGTCACCGAACCGGATCTGCCCGATGCCCGCCGTCAGCATGTATGGCCGCACGACGAGCAGGAACAGCATGTAGTTCGATATCGCCCGGCTTGTCGCGGGGAAGTGCGAGAGGCTGTTGGCATCGGCAACGTCATTATCGTTGCGGTAGTAGAAGCAGAGATCGGTGGCGATGTGCCAGAGGAGGATACTCTCGTCGAACTCCGCCTCAACGCTCCAGCCGAACTCTTTGTAGTAGCCCTTGCGCTGGAGCGCCCACTGGCCCCTGTGTTCGCCGAATCGCCGGTAGCTCTCGACGTCCTCGATACTCTTCGCCTTGTTCTTCAGCTCCCGGAATATCAATTCCTTCAGCTCCGGGGAGACGCCAGCCTGCTCCGTGTACCAGAACTTGTCCCAGTACTGCTTGGCGCCGACGAAGCTCGCGAGTGAGCTCATGCAGGTAGGCCGGTCCCTGAGGCAGTAGGTTATCAGATTGTACTGCGCCATTATGTTCGACCATCTGGGTCTCTTCTCCGGCCGGAAAAACTTGAGAATCACGAAGATGGCACGGGCGAGCCACCGGCACTTAAAGCCTTCCACCCCGACGTACGTCCAGTAGGAGAAAAGTATAAGGCCGAACGCGTAGATCTCAAGCCCGAGAGCACCACCGAACAGCACATAGGTGACGAGCACGTCGACTCTATCGTAGCGGCCTTTGTCGCGCACTGTGAAGAGGACGAGCGCCGCGACGGTGGAGAGCACCGTGGTGCAGCGGAGCAGGCGGCCGCAGACGGTGCCGATGAGCGCGGCCTTAGTGTGCAGGATGTCGTAGAGCAGCGACAGCTCGAGCTCAATGACTTTGTACGCCTGCTCCGGATGAAGCGGCAGGAAGAAGGATTGGCTGTTGGTGCGGTCCTGGAAGCTGAGGATGAGGTTCACGACGAGGCGCCGGAAGGTTTGGAAGAAGCCGTGGGCCTCGGACACCAGCCTGGAGTACTCCACGTGCTCGTCTTCGCCGCCGACTGCGACGGCGACGTCCGGCGGCCGCTCTCTCTCGACGATAATCTCCGCGTTGAGCCCGGCCGCCTTACTCGACGAGTACTCCTCCATGAACTTGGCGTAGTTGGGGCCGGGGTCCGGCGGCGTGACCATGGAGCTCCTGAGGCTGTCCATGCTGGCGCTCTTCAATGACCACACCCGCTCGCCGTACTTTACGATGCCGGTAACGAACATCAGTATTCCGGGGACGAGGAGCGCGGTCCCACGCAGCAGTGATTTGGAGAAGACGTAGGCTGCGAGGAGGACGTGAGAACCCAGGTTGAGCAGCTGCCGCGTCCACAGCTCGTTGTCCTCGATGGCGAACGACGTGATCGTGTCTTGGCCGCCGAGGTGCAGGAGAAGGAATGGTGCCCAGAAGGCGCGGACGTGGTAGTTATCGTCCGGCATGCCGCACTTGTCTTGGTTGTGGGAAAGGTACCCCAGGGCGTAGATCGCGACGGAGTCGGCCATCAGGTAGAAAAGCCAGAGGAGCAGCCCGACCGTACCGGAGACGTTGCGCTTCCGAACGCCTCCTAACGAGATGAGGAAGACCTGCAAGAAGAGGCTGGCCAGAACCAGTATTCGGATTTCCCATTCGTTCCATAACGTCTTGGTGTCGGAGGAGCGCATCCTCCCCTCCTTCTTCGTCCCCTCTGTCTGCCCTTCCCCACTCCAGTCTCAGTGAAAATCCAACAAATTATTCAGATTTCAGAGCCCTCCTCCATTTCACAGTTTCTCTAGGGAAGAAAGGTGGAGCTTTCTCGAAATTGCGAATGCTTGGTCCGGTTAGTATTGAAAATAAAGAAGAAGAATCGGAGCTACAAGAAAATTTTCTGAGATCTGCATTTTTACTTCCAATCTGTGAAGTAGGGGGGTCAATGCCTTCCCTGTCAACGCCTTCTCTGGAGGACCTTTTGGCCTGTTTAGCTTGGGAATCTTTTTTCGAACTAAGCTTACTGCTCAGTAACATTTAAAAACCTTTTAGCTTCTGAGGAGTGCTTCTGTACTTTTTCTCTTTTAATATTATTTATTCATTTTTTTTTAGATTCAGATTTATTTTTATTTTTTTTAGTTATGACCAGTAATAATAGATCATTTTGAGAGGTGTACCGATTACCAAATACCTTATAGAGGGATATTTTATTTTTTCTAGACCAAAAATTTTGAGTAATTTTAACTCCTCTATATTATATAACGTCTCTTTTCTCAAGCTGTTTTAAGTTTTTGTGTTTGGATTTCAAATTTTTGGTCAGTTTCGAATTTGTATATAGATTTTTAAAATTCATAGGGTTCAGTATAGATTTTGGAATTAATAGTCGGGTTCGGATTCGAATTTTTGAAAACCCGCTGCGAATCTAACCGTCGCTAACCGTTGGTCCTGACCATTACTCTTTTTTTTTTTACCACTAATCTTAACTTTTTAAATTTTTACATTTAAAATTACATTTAAAATATATATTATCTCTAACGGTTAAAATGTCATTATGTCTTAAAATATTTATTATCTCTAACAGCTGAAAGCTGTTTTTAATCTTATTCAGTTCAAAGGGTTGAACCTAGCAGTTACGATCTAACCGTTCGAACAAGTTGGTTTAATCTGATTTTTAAATCATTGATACTAACTTAATTAAAATGAATAATAAAAGTTAGGAATCTGATTGCAAACTTAAAAATAAAGAACTAAATTTAAAAATCGACGAAAAGCTGAAAAATTTTAAAGGTAAAATCAAAACCAACTTAATAAATCAAATCAATTAACTAATCAAATTGATAAAATATACACATAACCTAGATTTGTTTCATATAGATTTATTTAATTTATCTATGGTCCTAATGTTATTTAGTCTATTAAAACTCTATGGCAGAGATTTATTTAAACTTAAGGCTAAATTACAGAAAACTCTCCTGCCAATATCCGTTTTTTCACTTTCCCCCATGTCATTTAAAAACCTACACTTTGCCCCTTGAAAAATAAAAAATGTTCATAGGAGGGTACGGTATTAACTGTGATGATAAAATGACCAAATTGTCCCTCACCATTTTCGTCTTCTCCCCAATCTCGCTCAACCGCCGTCTCTCCTCTTCCGTTCTTCGCTCAGCCGCCGTCTCCCCTCACCATCTTCGTCTTCCACCTGCTCCCCCGCTCCTCCTGCACCCTCCATCCTCCATTTCGGCGATGGTAAGAAGGAGATCGGGGTGGGCATGGACGGAGAGGTGGGCAAGGGCGAGGTGGCGAGGGAGCGCGAGAGCATGTGCGTGGGTGCGGATGGAGAGGTGGGCGAGGGCAAGGCGGTGGAGGAGGGCGAGGCGGGAGGCGGCAATGGGAGGAGGCTGAGGGTATTTTGGGTATAAAAATATATATAATATTAGGATATAAACGGAACCCTAACTGAACACTGACGGGGGGGGCAAAGTAAACAATTTTTATTTTTCAAGGGGGCAAAGTGTAGGTTTTTAAATGACAGGGGGAAAAGTGAAAAAGCGGGTATTGACAGGGGGGGTTTTCTGTAATTTAGCCTAAACCTTAAAATTTAAATTGTATAGTTTAGATTATTCAGTCGTAAGTTTAAACTACACTATATTGTTTAGATTTATGGGGAGTTTCTATATACTGTTTAGGTTCTAAACTTCAAATTTATTTTCAGCTTAAATTTTAAATTATAGTACATAATCTTATTATTTTAAAAGATCAATTTTTACTACTAAAGTTTGAATTAATTTAGCCCGTACAATTCTATTTTAAGAATAAATTTGAATTTTATCCTATATTTTTATTGAATCAAATATTTACCCACATTTAAATTTTTTTAAAGGGTTAATTGCATACAGGTCCCTGCAAACTTGGTGAATATCAGATATATCCCTACGAAGTTTAACTTTTACAAAATATTCCTGCAAAAGTCCTACCGTCTGCAAAAATGTCCCTGCTGTTATACTCTGTTAAAAAAACTGAGTTAACCACAGTTAAATGCTTAACCATGGTTAGTTAATAATGTGAAATGACGATTTTACCCTCATCCTCATCCTCTTCCTCCTCTTCCTCCTCTTCCTCTTCCTTGATCGGAACGACGTCGTCCCCTCCCTCCTCCTCCTCCCTCCTCCGCCGCCGCCGCCGCCGCCGCTTCCTCTCCACCGGCCGATCCCACCTCCTCCTCTCCTCTTTCGATCCCAAGCCGAAGCCCTCGAAGAAACCCTCGTCGTGTTCGTCCTCGTCGCGCGGGCGCGGCGATCCATACGTCGAGGGACGCCACCACCGGGGGAGGGGGAAGCGGGGACACCGCCGCCGGCCACCGCCTGCCGCCGCCACCGCCGGCTGCCGCTGCCAACACCTTCTTCTTCTTCTTCTTCTTTTTGGAGGGACATATCTGTAAGGACAAAAATATCATTTCACTCATCTGCTGTTAAAATTTTAACAGAGTTCTAACAGAAACAAACCAGAGGGATATATCTGCATAACTTAGGACTTTTGCAGGAACATTTTGCAAAAGTTAAACTTTGCAGGGATATATCTGCTATTCACCATATTTGCGGGGACATGTATGCAATTAACCCTTTTTTAAATAGTGATACAAAATTAATGTCTAAATTATAGAAATTCTAAAATTTCTTAAACATATTAAATATTTTGAATTTAAATATTTACCTATTTCAATTTTTTTTAAAATAGTGATACAAAATTAATGTCTAAATTAAAGGAATTCAAAATTTTCTTAAACATATTAAATATGTTGAATTTAAATATTTACCCATATTCAAATTTTTTTAATATTGAGACAAAATTAATGCCTAAATTAGTGTACTTCTAAAATTTCTTAAATTAATACCTAAATTAGTGCAAAATTAGCCTAAATTTATGGAAGAGATATCAATCAATTTTTTTAAAAAATTTTGTAATGTTTAATTACGAACATACTCTTAACATGAAGTTACCTTTTAACAAGCTATAGGTTAAAATGATATTTTTACCCTTTATTGATCAGCGGTTAAATTTTTTTTTTGTATTTATGAAATTAAGAATCGAATCATTTCTCTTAATTTTATTAGTATTTAAAGAAAAATATTGACAAGACAATGGATCATTACGATCCTTCGGAGAAGAGGTATCCGTGAACCGAGTCGGGGGACTAGGTAGTTGATATACTATATCCGTACCCTAAAAAAAAATGGGTAGAAAAAAATATATATACCCTACCCAATTAACTTCGGGTTGGGTCCGAATCTGGGTACTTAAGTTAATAATATACCCATCGGGTTTATTTGAGCGAGTCTAGGTAGTGACTATCCGTATACTACCCGCTTAAGATCGGGTATGGGTCGGATACGGGTCGGATCTAGATCGGGTATGGATACCAGTATGCATATATTTTTTAAAAAATTTTATTAAACAATATATGGACAAATCATAAACCTCTCACTATAAAAAACTCGCATTCTAATAAGTTACACATAGTACAAGAAAATTCATTCAGAAGAAAGATTCAAGCAGTAAACAGAGCGGCTAGGATTAAAAAAAGGAGTAAAATAAAAAAAGAGTAAACAGAGTGACTGGAGTTTCACTAGAATGCAAATGTGAGGACTGAAATTTTTTCTATAATTGTTTGACATCTTTTTTAATGTTATCATGTGTTTTATAATTTTAAACTTGCCCGTCAGATTTCAGTGAAAAATGATTTAAAACAAAATTTTTACACGATTTTTAAATATCACTTAAAATGAATAGTAACCGGCGTTTCTGGAATGGACCAAGAAGAGAGAAGGGCTTCGGACGAGAATCGAACTCCGATTCAGGCGTTCCAATTGCTCGTTTTCAATGTCTCGACTATTCTGGAACCAATGGTGTTGACAGATTTTGCATTTGATGCACGGTTTTTGTAAAAAATGGATTTTTATCACTGAAAAGGTTTTTATTCCTTGTTGTTCTTGCTTTTTATAAATGTTTGGTGCCCCGTTTTGCATGAAACTTCGTGAGTAGAGGCCTACCTGTGAGTGACAGTCTGTGCTGAGAGACTTTAGTGGTAGTTTTGCTTGTCGGGGGATGTTAAGGCGTTTATTGGTTGGTTTGGTGTTTTGGTTGATCGTGAGGGGATGGGTTTTGTCGCGAATCGGTGACCGTTCCTGGAGATCCAAAATCGTGAGTTCGACGTTCCGGCTGTGCTGATAGCGATGGCGCGATCTGTTCGTGAATCCGACCGTCGGATCGCGAGATATCGCGATATCATCGTCGAGGGGTCGAAAGTCCAATTTTTGATCTTTTCGCAAAATGGTCCATATTTTATGCGCCGAATTGCGCGAGAACGGATGTGGAGGGGTGTCGACACGTTTTACACGCGCTGCAGAGGGCCTAGGATGTAATATTAGGGTTTGGGTGGGCTTTCCTGCAATTGTACCTTGTATATATATGTGTTTCGTGTGTGTTGTTGGAACCCTAACCCTAATTCCTTGTGCCCTACCCTCAGCCGACCTTCCCTCCTCCTCCTGTTCCATCCCCGAGCGCCGCCGCCGTCGCCGGCCCGTCCTTGGCCGGCCGGAGCTTCCTCTCTCTCTTTCTTCTTCTTTTCTTCTTCTTCTTCTCTCTGTTTTTGGCCGAGACCCTGGGTGGACCTCCCCTTCGTGTGGGTCTCCCTCTGGAAAGTGCCCCGACACCGGCAGCCTTCCTCCAGCCCTGCGCTGCCGCCGCGCGCCGCCGTGCCTCGCTGTTGCCGCTGCTGCTGCTGGTGCGGGCAACTGGTTGCGGATCTGAGAAGCCGCCGCCTCCCGTCGTCGCTGCTGCCGTGCGCCGGCCTCAGGAGGACTGCCGCCGCCGACCCGTGCCTTCCCGGCCGCCGCCGTGCCGCCGGAGCACCGCCGCGGCCGCTTGTGCCGCCGCTCGGGCTGCTGTTGCAGCCGCGGCCGAGAGCGTCGCGCCGCCGCCGCCACCTGTTCCTGTCGCGGCCGCCCCCCTTCCGACGTCCTGCGAGGTCCTCTTGCCGGTGCTCGTCGTCCCGACCGCCGCCGCCGCCGTTCGTTGCCGGAGCAGCCGTGCCCTAGCCGCGGTTAGCCGACCCGAGAGCTGTCGCTCTCCTCGCGCCACTACCGCCACTCCCTGCCGCCGGTTGAGGTCCAGTCGACACCCTTGAGAGCCGTCGGTGTTAGGCTCTTCCGTACCTTCAGGTGGGTACTTCGATCCGGAGTTGGTTCAGTGGACTACGGTGATACCTTTCTATCCCTTCTCTCGCATTTCGTTATTAGTTCACTTGACTCCTATTGTCTCTACTTATATGTGCTTGTCATTAGTAGAGTAGTACTGTTTGCATGATTTATTGTGATGGCCTGGTTGGCCGGTGGTGATCGCCTGTTGTTTCGAGCGATCCTTAGACTTGGTCTCGTTGCTTTTCTCGGCTGGTTGCCGTCCTGTGGATTGAGCATTTTGCATCGACCGTCACAGCTCTTCTAGCACTTCACGTACACCAGCGGTCTGATCCACCGCAGGAGGGTGTTCTTTTCTGAAAAAAGGTCGTGGTTTCCTACCCGTGAGCCTCGAGGCACGTGCATCTGCGGAGGTTATGTGCCTGTAGTTGAGCAGGAGGTGACAGTGCCAGGGATCCGTCCCTGTGGCCTATGGTGATTGGGTATTTTTTTGTGGTTATTTACTATTGATGCATATGCTATCTTACTTGAAGTAGCTTAGTCATTCATATCTGGTTATATTGTGCTAACATGTGCTACTGTTTTCGTATCCCCAGCTATTTGTTGACCCTCGTGCCGGTGTGTACACCTCACCTTCGTCGGCTTGTGGTACCCACTGGGAGGGGAGACATATTTATCATGTTCTCACCCCCCCGCCATCGTTGTTTTTTTCAGGTGAGCTGGGTGGTGGGAGTCGGGACGTGGTGAGACGCGAGTAGCTAGCGTGCATTAGAGGTCCCGACCTGTGATTCGTCAGATTTGGTTTATCCTGATCCTATCTCTTATAGTAGACATATACATATGGTTCAGTTACACTGTGTGCTTGCTTATTTGTTTATCTAGTTGATCATTGTGATATCAGATGTTTATGATTCCTCGTCATCTCTTGTGGATTTTGGTTATATCTCTAAGTATGGTTTTATCGTGGATTTCTACCCCTCGTGGTAGCGATTTTCAAAATAAGGTTTTCGGGTGGGAAACGGTTTTCAAATGACTTTTCGATCGTTCGGCTTTTGATTTTCAAAAGAGAGTTCTCGTGTGGGGGACAGTTTTCAAAAATGTATTTAAATGATTGAATTTAGGGTTTCAAAATAAAGCTCCTGAGTGAGAAATACTTTTATAGAATGATCTGATGTACTGTGCATTGCATCATCCTTCGCCTAAGAACTTGCTTAGATTCATGCAGGTTAAGGACTGTTAGCTGTATGAAGGTTGGTTGTATTGTTGTTGTTGTTGTGATGAATGAATGATATTTGGGATCCTGTTATGTATGATGGTACGCCGTGCAAATATAGGGGAGACTCTGTCCGAGTGGACAGAGGGACCTATATTTGTGGCTGGTCTGTACGTCGCACGGGCTAGGCATTCAAAAAAAAAAAAAAAGCCCACGTTTTCCGCAACTAAAACTAGCCCGGGGCGTGACAAATATATAGAGACTTTTTATCTATAAATCTTATTGAAATTGATTTCTCAACTTCAAATCTTTTTTATTTTACTATCGGGTATTTCACCAAGTCCGGGTCCGGATTTGAAAACTCTTCCGGACCCTACCCATTCAAAGGTCGGGTTCGGGTCGGGTCCAAATTGGTTATGGGTATAAAAAATTCGGACCCATACCCGAAACTTTAATGGGTAAATTTTTTACCTCGTATACTATCCATTTTTTATCAGGTCCGGTTCGAATCTGGATAGGGTCCGGGTAGGGTCCGGGTTGGATATGGGATATCGGGTATTTTGGACATCTTTAAAAAATTTATATCCCTTTTAGGTGTAGGTTAGGACTAAATTTCTTAAAATATAATTAAAATATTTTTATTTTATCTCCTTCTTATTTTTTTTCTTTTAGATTTTTGAAAGTACAACTGACAGCCATAATAGTATATACTTTTTTTCAAAATTCGTACTCTCACATGATACAAAAATTAAAAAGTAAAACTAATAAACAAAAATAAAATAGTGTTGTCGCCTTTCAAATAGTGCAATATATAAATATAAAATCGTACAACACCAGTACAAATATATACAAAGAGTATAGCATAAATAGTAGATACTTTTAATGTTTGAAATTTTTAATGTTTGAAATTTTTATTAAAAAAGATCAAAATGCTACACTTTTGGCCAAATGTTGCACTATTAGAGAGAATGTAGCACAATTTCAACATATGTTGTAAGTTTGAAAATGATGTTGTATAATTTTAAAATTTAAAATTTTCAACAGAATCTACCATTCTATTGATGTTATCTTTCTTGAAAAACACAACTAACAAATCATAATTGTATATACTTTTTCTCAAGAGACAAGACTCCTCATGTAACACAAAAAAATTAAAAATAAATATAATAAGCAAAAAAGAATTATGCACCACGGTCTAAAATTGTGCAACATATTCTCAAATCTCGCAATATTCTATTAAATAGTACAATATGTTTTCAAATATTACAACATTTTAAGTTTTTTTAACAAAATTTTTAAATTCTTATCAAATAATGCAGTATTTTTCAAATGGTGCAATATAATTTAACGTTTAAAATATTTATTAAAAAAGATTGCAATGTTTCACCTTTGATCGAATATTACATAATTTCAGTGTATGTTGCATAATTTAAAATAGTATGGCGTCAGTTTTAAAATTTAAAATCTCAATAGAATCTAATGTTAAATAGATATTATCTTTTTTGGAAACCACAAGTCGTAATTGTATGTATTTTTTTTAGAGATAGAAAACCCTCACTTAAGATAAAAATAAAAAATAAATATAATAAACAAAGAAGAATAGTGCAATGCGGTCTAAAATTATGCAACATATTATCAAATCTTGCCATATTGTATCAAATATTTAAGGAGAATATATTTAACAGTTTTGGGAACAAGATCACAAAGCATGCAAATATCGTCACGAAGAATATGTAAATAATGCAGAAAAGCTCCAGTAGGAAGTCTAATGTAACAAACATTCCATAAAAATACTTTCAATCTTGCATCAATTTTCCAAATAATTTTCCATCCCTCCCAGATTTCAAAAGTGATGGAAGGCTTCAACCATCTTTATATACTGTTGTTTTGAGCAATTCTCTTAGAATGGGAGTTCATTTGAATAAATTGAAACTCTTCTTATTGAATGATTCCAACAGCTTAAACTCGGATCGTGGGGATCACCGGAATACTTCATATCACTAGATAAGATATTCGGTAAATCAATATTTGGTTAGATCTGAAATCTGCTATTGAATTGTTTATTGAATTTTTTGAGGAACGTATGGAGAGAGAATTTGATTTAGTTAGACAATGCTTTCACATATACCTCGACGATTCACGAGCCCAAATCTACTCATCCTTGACCTTAGAACATAGCGCGGCGGGAATACAAGCAAGAAGCTTACCAACGTAATCATCCAGGTTTTGGGTTTTCTGTTCTCTATTCAGTAAAAATTCATTGACAGAAATATTCATATCTATATGTTCGACATTAATAAAGGTGGATTTCCAGATGAGTGGTTCACAAAAGTGCCAAACATCAGTGTAAAAACTGATATCGTTTCCGGAACCAATAGATTTTTGAAGGCCACCTTGAATACAATGCAAGCTATGTTGAATGGCCTTCCGGCTCCATGAGCTGTTCTTGGCCCTTGTGACTTTCCAAGGGTTCAAGTTGACCATTTTTTTATCACAATTTCAATCCGCAGACAATCATGTCAGATCGTTGGCGCTAATCACTCGAACCGACCTCCCGCCATTTCGAACATGGGGCAAGATGTTAGCCCCTTTAAGCTAACAATTCCCGTAACATCTTTGTAAGCCAACAATCCCCCTTTAGCACAACAATGCCCGCTTACCACCTTCCGATGACCTCCCGTCATTCATTTCGAACGTAGGGCGGCCCAACTTGACCGCTCCCCCCCAGGGCCTCGAAAAGAAAACACCTTTAGAAAGAAAGAAAAAAAACCCCTTTCGACGACCTCCAGCAAAGTTGTCACGCCCCGGGCCCTCGTGGGAGCCTACCAGGCACGTGCACAGACCCGCCGTGTACCTCTAAACAACACAAAGTACACAAGGCGTCTATGACAACAACAATCAAGTAGAATAAGGAATACATCCTATACAAGATAATCAGAGCGAGAACATATTTCTACAACTAAATCAAAATCAACACAACTAAAATCTCAAGATATATAATAAAATTATACATCTTTACAATACTAGGAGATCACTCACTAGAAAATAACTATACTCCTTTCATATAAAATACAACGAAAGGACATCATGGTATGCCTACAACAACAACACCGTAGAGGCTCTAGCTAGCTGCTAACCCCTCGCCGCGATCCCAAGCCTCTCCTGCTGCGGAATGCTCTGAAATAAAAACCCAACAACAATGGGGGTGAGAACTATTAATCAATAGTTTCCAGTGGGTAAGCCGCCGAGAGTGGCGAATTACACCGCTAGGTCAACTGAGGCAAGATAGTATAACGAAACATAAAGCATAAAATATTAAATGCTAAACAGATAGTTCTACAACTATCATGCCTCCAATGACTAACTCATCTACATGAACATGAATATGCTCTATTGTCATATGCTCAACATTCAATCACCTCATTTTACATGTATGTCAAAATTAATGCCATGATTATGGTTGAAAGAACCTCTTTTCATATTATCATCGTATATTCATGCCACTATACTAACCAATGTGAGTATAGGCCTAATGCTACTATGGATGCCAATGTATGTAGTGACTAACTAATATGTCCAACTACAAATGAATGCATCCCAATAGTGTCAAGCTAAGTAATGCCACGATATGGGACTCATTACTAAGTCCATACGCTACATGTATATGCATCAAGCAACCAATGTACTATGTCCAATTTATTCAGCTTTTACCCAATCCACAAGGGACTTACACATGGTAACGTCCCGGCCTGTGCCATGCCTAATGGCTCCGTGGTAGTCACCACCCTCACGCTAAGGATGAGCCTCGCCCACGGCGGTTCCATTTCGGCGTCTCAATACTGCGCGGGCGAAATAACTGTCGCAAGCGAAATAACTGTCGCATAGGCTAACTCCGGAGTGCCGGCTTGTAGGGAGCGACCCTCACAAGCATGTGCGCATGAGCACAATGGCCAACAAGCATAGTCAATAGCATAGGAAAATACGCTCATCATGTCTAAAACATGGAATAGCCAACCAATGTCCAAGGATCTAACATTATGTCACAATGTCGACCTAGTTATTCACCTAAGTGAAATACAATATGCTTAACCTCACACTATGTCAAACATGTCATATTATGTTTACTACATTCAATAGCCAATATGCTAAATGTCCACGATGTCATGTTGTTCTCAAATTTGTCTGTTGGTATGTCCCTACCAATATGCACATGTCTCTAACATGTAAATGCTCATCTCTTAGTTTACTAAGTTCATAGACCATGCATTATTCTAATGCCATATATCATGCATTCTACAATGCCAAAATCATGCATTATTCTAATGCCATACATCATGCATTCTACAATGCCAAAACACTAAATCCATGCCATGCATGAGCTACAACAACTTCTACTATATAGAGTATAAAGCTATCATGCAAGTATTCAATTAACCAAATGGACTCGTGTTTAACCAATTATAATTATCAAATGCAAATAGAATTTCATTCCTCATGTTCTTAAACATGGAATCAAACCACGACCAAAAGGTCGAGCCCAAGGCCAACAATACCCGTCACAATTGCTCACCTAGTTGAGGTGCAACAAACACTTGTCATATTCTTCCTTTCTCTAAACAAGCATACTTAGGTATGCAAAGAGAATGTACTAAACCATTACCCAAGTAGTGCCTCATATGACACTTCTTTCTAGCATGCATATCTTAATTAGCATTTCATAATGCATCATTACACTATTAGTGCAAATACCCTAGCATGCAAGTTATTCTCATAATGTCACACTATATGTACTATGCATTTTTCATACACAACATATATGTCTCATGCAATCACAATTCTCACCATGCCATAATTATCATAATTATGCATCTAATCAATCCTATAACAAGATAGGAGACATAGGGGGAGTTCACCCATTTCGGTGAGATCAGACCCACCGGATATCCGTCGAAACCTCGCAGTACTTCGAAACGAAGTTGTCCCTCGAGCTTCTCATACCCTAAGATAATTTTCCAAGGGGTTAGGGGTATCGAACAAGTAATTTCGAAAACCACCAAAAACTATGAGGTAAAAGGGTGAAAATTACCTTGAGCAAGTAAAACTTGTTCTAAGTCCTAATTGAGGTTAGAGATCTTCAAATCTAACCTACAACAACATTCTACACCCATCAATTCCACGTCAAGGGCTCACAATCACGAAACCCTAAACAAAACCCTAATTTCCAAGAAACTAGGTTTACAAGCAAAAATCCAAGCAAAAATCACAAATAGAGGTTGTAAGAGAGTTTACTAACCTCAAATCAAGCTTCCAACCGGGCTTACACAAGCTAGGGTTGAAGCTAGGCCCACCAACAAGCTCTCCTCAAAAGCCACGAGCTTCTCTAGCAAGCAACAAGCAAAAGGAGAAGAGAAAAGAGATCAAAACCCAAGATTTCAAGGGTTTGGGAGAGAAAATCTAGAGAGAGAGAGAGGGAAAACCCTACATTTCCTTCTCCTCCAAGTCCTCAGCCACAACAGCATAAGAGGGGGTGAAGGGGTACTTAACCCAATACACAAAATCCACTTAGGCCCCTCAAAAAGCTAAAATTGCAAAACTGCACAAAATGCATTCTGCAGCATTGTATACCGGTATGCGCATGTGTATACCGGTATACTGCACAAATTTTGCAAAACCCGAGCCTCGGCCAGCAAGCTGCGCAACCACATTCCGATATGCCAATTCCAGTACCGGTACTAATCACTTCAGTACCGGTATGCGAGTTGCACATACCGGAATGCTAACCTATTCCGGTATCCGCTGCCGAATTCCGCAGAACCCGAGAGCTGCGCACAACCAGTCTTCACTGGATTCCGGTATCCCTAACCCAGATACCGGTATGCAATGCAAAATCTGCACTTCTACAGATTTTGACTTCCGGAGTCCGTTTTCGCACTTTTCAAGTCCCGAAAACACTCCGAAGCTCACCAAACTCAACCCAAAACTCCAGAATAGTATAAGGCACTATTCTCACACTAGAACTCCGCAATTTGTTAAAATTCAGTGTACTACAAAAGTATCAGGAAGAGAGAGGAAAAACCTAGCGCAAAAGATAAGAGGAAGAAGAAGCTTGCAGATTTCAGGTAAAACCCTTTCTGTCGCTTTGATGCTTCCTCCCCTAACAAACATATATGAGGAAGATGAAGGTGCAACGACTCAAATCCGTATTGCGCAAGATAGGGAATGTGGCCGTATCTTGCGGGTTACCAGTTAAGGGCTAAAAAATTAAAACTCCAAAAAACAAAATAAAATAAAATGAACTGGTGCCCGGAACGCACGCACATGCCGCCGCCCGCCCGGCTCGGCTCGTGCTCATGTCGTCCATGCGTGTGTTTAGTCGAGAGCATAACTCTCATTTTCTCCCACGTAACTAACTTGAGAATGGAGGAGTATATATATGGCAACCACATGCTTTTGGTTTTCAATATGGGACTAATCCTCACATGTGAAAACCTTAGCACGGGCTCTTAGGCATGGCCCATTGAGTATTGGGCTGCCCAGGAAGCCCATGAAGTTTTAAATCACAAGAAAACCCAATTAAAAAAACTAACATTCCCCCACATGATTTAAAATTTCAAATAAAGAAAATAAATAAAACTGAAATTCAAAACAAGTCAAAAGAATGCTGGATCTCTTATACCACGTATTCGGCGAAGGTACCTTTCGGATTTGAACCTTCACTTAGTGCTTGTTTATGTACATCCGAGGGCACAATGGTGAACTATGCCTTGAACCAAGGCCGGTGAATCGGATTTCCACAAACAGCACACATGGTACAGCCGTTTAGGTTCTAAGCGGGTGAGCACTTTTATGGCCATCCGCTGGTATCGATTCATGTGTGTTTTAGGGAACCGCCCTCTTCCTATAGTCGCGGTCTCACGACTCCACACATGTAGTAAGGTCCTCAAAGGGTATCTGCAAGGTCACACCTTGCCTCATGGGTCTCGGAACCATTCAGGGCCAATGCCCTTCCTATCCACTTGTAGATATGAGCACCGTCGCCACATGGATGAGGATATAAAAACAGTGCTCCTCACAGCTACCTGTTCGACTTATTTTTACCCATTGAATCTGCAACAGGTTGGGTTGCCGTCGCCGGTAACTTCTATTGTGGGTTAAGCCCCATCATTCTCGACGATTCTAGGATCAGGGCCCTAAATAAACCCTTGGTAAGCTGATCAGCCAAATTTCTCGCAGATCTCACAAATTCTAATGCAATCATATTTTTCTTAATATTCTGCCGAATGAACTTATGTCTCACTTCATGAATCTGTTCATCTTAGTCTCCACATTCTCTTGGGCACATTTATCTATTGCAGATCTACAATCACAATGAATACATACTGGTGCTAAAAGTCGCTCCATCAGTGGCAGATCATAAAGAAACTCTCTAATCCACATAGCCTCTGCTACAGTAGTATCTAAAGCTATAAGTTCAGATTCCATAGTACTTCTAGCAATCAAGGATTGTTTAGTCAACTTTCAAGAAACAGCTGCTCCTCCTAGGAGAAAAATAAATTCAGTAGTCGACTTTACATCAGCTGTATCACTAATCCAATTGGCATCACTGTATCCTTCCAATACTGCAGGAAAACTACTATAATGCAATCTATAGGATACAGTCCCCTTCAGATATCTCAACACTCTTTCTAAAGCATTCTAATGCTCTCTATTTGGATTATGGGTATATCTTCTCAATCGATTTACAGTATAAGCCAAATCAGGTCTATTGTAGTCTACCAGATATCCTAAGGATCCTATAATCTGTGAATATTTATTCTGACCTATTGGATCTCCTCTATTCTTCTTACGATGTACACTAGAATCATAGAGTGTCACTACAGGTGTAACATCAAAATATCCAAACTTCTTCAATAACTGTTCACTGTAGTGAGACTGGCTCATAACTATATCTCTCAATTTTCTAATGATCTTCATATTGAGAACTACATCTCCTTGTTCAAGATCTTTCATATCAAAATTCTCATTTAGTAATTTCTTCACATCATTTATCACATTCATATCAGTACCAAAAATTAAAATATCATGAACATACAAACATAAGATCACTATTTGTCCATCATATTCTTTCGAAGAGACACATTCATCAGACATATTCACATGAAAATTATTTGATACTACTAGCGAATCAAATTTCAAGTGCCACTGCTTAGGAGCTTGCTTAAGTCCATATAAAGATCTAGTCAATTTACACATTTTATTCTCATGTACATCCAGAAATTACAAAGCCTTCAGGTTGCTTCATATAGATCTCTTCATCTAAATCACCATTTAGAAAGGTTGTCTTAACATTCATTTGATGAACAATCAAATTATGGATAAAGGCTAAGGCAATCAACACTCTAATAGAAGTAATCCTAACAACAGGTGCATACACATCAAAGTAATCTACACTAGGCTTCTGTGCAAAGTCTTGTGCGACTAATCTAGCCTTATACTTATCTACAGATCCATCAGGTCTCAACTTCTTCTTAAATATCCATCTATAGCCTATAAGGCTTACATTCTGGAGGTAAATCAGTCAACTCCCAAATATGATTCTGTAGAATAGACTACATCTCAAGATTAATAGCCTCTTTCCAAAATGATGCATCTACAGACTTTATAGCTTGGTCAAAGGTAGATGGAGCATCTTCTACAAGTAGGACACAAAAATCATCTCCAAAAGTTTTCTCTAATATAGGACGCTTATTTTTCCTAGGTTCAATCTCTCCTATAGGTTCACTAACTCTAGGTCTGCTAGAGCTACCTACAGGCTCAGCTAGAATAGGTCTATCTACTCTAGTCCTAAAAGAAAAAATATCCTCAAAGTATACTGCATCTCTAGCCTCAATAATAGTATAGTTAGAAATCTCACTAATCTCAAAATTCACCACCAAAAATCTGTTTGCATTACGATCTAGTGCATAACCTATAAAAATTGTATCCACAGTCTTAGGTCCAATCTTTCTCTTCTTATTTTCAGGTATCTTCACTTTAGCTAGGCACCCCCACACTTTAAAATAATTCAGATTAGGCTTTCTACCTTTCCAAAGCTCGTAGGGAGACACATTACAATTCTTGTGGGGAATCCTATTTAGAATCATTCATGTAGAAATCAAAGCTTTCCACCACAAGTTCTCAGGTGCACCTGAACTAATGATCATCGAGTTCACCATATCCATCAAAGTCCTATTCTTACGTTCAGCAACTCCGTTAGATTGAGGTGTATAAGGAGCAGTCACTTGATGCACAATTCTAAATTCTTGACAGAAAGCAGTCATCTCATTTGAAGTATATTCACCACCTCGATCAGACCTCAAAATCTTGATTTTCTTATCGAACTGATTTTCTACTTCAGCCTTATAAATTTTGAATCTGCTTAAAATCTCATCTTTTGACTTGATCAAGTAAACATAACAATACTTTGAATGATCATCTATAAAAGTCACAAAATATTTATTTCTACCTCTACTAGGTCTACTTCCATCACAAACATTATTGTGCACAAGTTCTAAAAGATCACAATCTCTATCCACAAATTTAAAAGGTTTTCTAGGCTCCTTAGCTTGAACACATATTTCATATTTATGATCAGGTAAATCAGATTTAGGAATCAAATCAAGATGCATCAATCTTTTAATAGTATTATAATTCACATGTCCCAATCTTCCATGCCAAACACTAATAGAAACAACATTCAAAACAAGAGCACTTTTATTAATAGGAGAAGAAGATACAAATAATTTAAACAAACCATCACTCAAAAATTCCTTCCCTACAAAATTCACACCCTTTGTTATAACTACCCCATTACATTCAAAGACCAACTTAAAACCGTGCTGAACAAAAAGAGAACCATAATCAAATTCTTCCTAATGTCGGGAACATAGTGGACTCTGTGCAAGGTTAGGGTCTTCCCAGAGGTTAGCTTCAAATCCACTCGACCGGTCCCAAGCACGCGAGAAGAGGCCGCATTCCCCATGTTCACCGATCCTTCACATGAGTCCTGATAAGTGAAAAACCAAGAACGGTCAGAACAAGCATGAACATTTGCTCCAGTACCTATCCACCAATCAGAAGAACTATAGGCAAGGTTAACCTCAGGTAAACTGGATCCTAACCTGATAGTGGAGTCAGAAAAGTCAGACCTAGCAGTCAGCATATTCATCTGGCGCTCGGGTGGAGCTCCCTTCTTCTTCTTTGGTGCGGAAGGCCGAGTCTTGCGAAAGTGGCAATCCCTCGCAAAGTGGTTCGTCTTCCCGCACACAAAGCAACCAGAGTTGCCTCCACTCCCCTCAGGTTTAGGTTTCTTAAAGTTTGGGTTGAACTTCCTATGGTGGAAAGGCTTCTTCTTAAAGTTCCTATGAGGCTAAAAGTTTTTACCCTTATTTTTTGAATGCTCTACTAGGTTAGCTTGGGTTGTAGGCTCACTAGACTTCTTATCCCTAGCTCGGTTCGACTCTTCTATCCTAATAGATCTTAGGACATAATTCAGGGATAGCTCACTCTGATTGTGGTTAAGATCGTTTGCATGGTTCGACCAAGAGGGTGGCAACTTATCTATAAGGATGGCAACTAAGAAGCCCTCATCAAGATCTACACCACTAGATCTAAGCTGCTCAACTATATACTCAAAATTATGAAGCTGGTCAGACATTGACTTATTTTCTACCAACTTAAACTTAATCACCTGCAGCTTGGTATCTCTTCTGGGTAGGATCAACCTGACCATACTTATTTTCTAAAGATGTCCAAAGTTTCCTAACTGTTTTAGTACTACAGTAGATGTCATATTGTTTGTCAGATAGGGTACCAAGAATCTGGTTCAAGCAATGATAGTTGATCATGTTAGGGTCAACAGGAGGTGCAGTTCTAGGTGTAGATGCAGTAGCAGTTTCAGTATAGGGAGGAGTGGATCCGGCCTGGCTTGGCTCCAAGTAAACGGTCTGTTGACCGCAGTCTGAATTGCACCTTCAGGTGCAAATCCATTGCTATTCTCGGCAGGATCTGAGATAGCAGAAACCAGCCCAAGTGTGGTGAGCCAGAACCTCATTTGGTTCTGCCACCTTTTAAAATTACGACCATCAAAAGTGAAAGATTTCACCGAATCCTCCATCATGAAAAATCTGTTTACAAATAATTATACTATAATGTCACAAAACTGTTCTAAAATTTAGAGGAATAACAGTAAAATATTCTAGATTATGTTCAGGGCCAGTATGATATATATGTATTGAAAAATAAATAGATTATGAATTATCAGTGCAACAACGAGAATATTATATATTCAATATTATAGCAATAGCAATCGCAAGATATATATTAAACTACAGCAACAGGAAGGTAATGTTTGATCTACTGTACTAAAAGATATAGAAGATAAAATTAATCTCGCTTCTAGATTGTTGGAAAAATCTCTCTATTCTTTTAGTAATATTTGTCTTTTAAAACAATTTGAAAGTTCAATTTCAGTTTTGGAAAATTCCGAGCAGAAATTAAATAGTCAATACTATAGAGAAAAAGGATTAGAAAAAGCCTGTGGATCGAGGCGTGCAATGCACTGTCCTAAAAGCAAGATTGCCCCTCCACGTGCGAGGCTTCCCGGCAATCACTTCCAGCGATACATCATCCATGATCCACCCCGTCGGCACGTCTTCAGGGTGGTGCAAGATGAACCCAATCAGCTTTAGGAGATCCAGCAAAGTATCAGGAAGAGAGAGGAAAAACCCAGCGCAAATGATAGGAGGAAGAAGAAGCTTGCAGATTTCAGGTGAAACCCTTTATGTCGCTTTGACGCTTCCTCCCCTAACAAACATATATGAGGAAGACGAAGGTGCAACGGCCAAAAAACAAAATAAAATAAAATGAACCAGGTGGTTGGACCGCGCGCGTCGCCGCCCGCCCAACTCGGTTCGTTCCCTACGTGAACCCAATCAGCTTTAGGAGATCCAGCAAAGTATCAGGAAGAGAGAGGAAAAACCCAGCGCAAATGATAGGAGGAAGAAGAAGCTTGCAGATTTCAGGTGAAACCCTTTATGTCGCTTTGACGCTTCCTCCCCTAACAAACATATATGAGGAAGACGAAGGTGCAACGGCCAAAAAACAAAATAAAATAAAATGAACCAGGTGGTTGGACCGCGCGCATCGCCGCCCGCCCAACTCGGTTCGTTCCCTACGTGCGCGTGTTTAGTCGAGAGCATAACTCTCATTTTCTCCCAAGCAACTAACTTAAAAATGGAAGAGTATATATATGGCAACCACATACTTTTGGTTTCCAATGTGGGACTAATCCTCACATGTGGAAACCTTATAGCACGGGCTCCCAGGCAAGGCCCATTGAGTATTGGGCTGCCTAAGAAGCCCATGAAGTTTTAAATCACAAGAAAATCCAATTAAAAAAACTAACATAGAGAGGGTTAGAGAAGAAGCTCTCTTGTTCTTCTTGCTTGATTCAAAGCTTGAAGGTTAATTGGAATAATTCTAAGAGACATTTCGAAGCGGAATTCATGCAATCAGAAAGTGCTTTAAAGAATGTGTAGCAAGAAGGATTTTTCCAATTGGAAGGTTGCAAGTCTATTATAATAGAGTGGTAATCTCTAATTAAATCTTATAATCTCCTCAATTTGATAGTGAATTTGATCTCTCCGTTCCCGTGGATGTACTTTGGTTTGGGTGAACCACGTAAATCTTCTTGCATTATGTGGTTGTGTTTGGATTTTTTCTTTCTACTTTATTTACTCCAAACTTTGCACTTCTTGATCGTGAGTAATTTAGATACATATATTTGTTTACTAGTGTGGTTAGTATCTCGATCGTGCACGTTTCGTCATTATCGTATTACAACTATATGCAAGAATGTCATCCCCATACATCAAGTTGCACGAATTAAGATAGTGCTATTAATCATGCAAGGTTGAATCCTTCCTCCAATCATCTCTTTATTCAACATACTAGAAAGATTGTGGGCACATAAAATAAATATGGGGGCAAGGATAGTTTCAAACCCTTAAAGCAAACACACTATGCGTTATCCATATTTATGAATAGGCAGTACGTTCAAGGTTAGTTCAAGGAAATCCAAGGATTGCAATTGTTACAAGAGAAAATATATTCATCTCAATGAAAAAGTGAAATACAAGAGTAAATGAAGAAATCATGTCAAAATAATTGTGCCAGCACATTTTAGCTTGTTCAGCATCTTTCAAAAACACAAATCTTAACATGTAAAAGAAGCGAATGCCCAGGCTTTCTTACAAACTAAAAGACACAAACCAGGAAAGAATGACATTTGAAAGACGAAGCACGAGTCATGAAGAGCTCTTTAGATGACTCTTAATCCACGACTCAAGCGATCACAGCTCTTCAGGTGTAATCGAATGACCAAGATCAGGATAAGCCTGCAAATTTGCATACTATAACTGTAAAATGCACAACTCACAAAACCAGTTAGAGGTTCGACAAATTATTTGGTTGGCTATGTAGGTGTACAAGAGAGTTCAAGCTCAAGCCATTTTTATTTTCAGGGTGTATCAAATCATTTTGTGTGTCTCTTTTGGGTGATTTCAGGTCCTCTTTCTTGGACCAACTGGGCCGCTTTTCTGAATTGGACCGGACTCACAACTGGGCTTGCTCGATAGAGCAACCCTCTGTCCCCTTGCTAGTCGATCCGGATCCGGCTTCTGACAATCCGACCCATTATTCTCCATCTTAAGATCCCTGCAGAATCTATCTTATCTCCTATCGCTCATTCTCTGCCCTAGCTTCTTCCCCGTGTTCGCCATCAGACGCTTTGGGCTTGTTTGGATCACCTCTTTTAGATTATGAACTCGGAATGAGATTTACTAGTTTCGATAATTGTTGTTTGTTTACAAAAATTGAATTCCAATTCCCATTTCACCCTGGAATGGGAATGGCCTATTCCAGAGTAAACTTCTCAAAGTCTTCTCTCACAAACACTTCTCCCTCCTCTCATTTGATCACTCTACTCTCTCTTAATCAAAATTCCTCTTTCCAAATTCTAGATGCCCCAATTGTCCATTCCGATTTCCATTCCAATAATGAACCAAATATTTTTGGATGATTCGTCATTCCATTTTTCATTCCAATACAATCCAATCATGAAAAAAAAAATGCACATGCTCTTAGAATATGTTTGGTTCATGATTGAAATACAAATGAGAAATGAAATTAGATTGCATTGGAATGAAAAATAAAATGACGAATCATCTAACAATGATTGATTTATTATTGGAATAGAAATCGAAATGAATATCTAGTGTTCTGAGAGTGATAAACTAAGGGGTTTGGTTAAAAGAGTAGAGAGTGATGAAGGGAGGAGAGAGAGGTGTTTGTGAGGAAAGGCTTTGAGTGGTTTGGAATGGGTCAATCCGGAATTCAAAACCGAATTGGGCCATAAATAGATTGAATCATTTTTCATTCTAGAGTAGAATGGAAATCGAAATTCAATTCCTGTAAAATAAACAACAACTATCGAAATCAATGAATCTCATTTCGATTCTATAGACTAAAATAGGTGAATCAAACAAGCCCTCAGATCTTATCATAAGTGAGCATAGAGATCTTTACTAAATTAGCCACCACCATTGGGAAATCCAGCACAGGAACAAAAGATTTTGATCCTCCCATAGATTCTTCTGATAAATTTTAGAGAATAGTTTCAAACCCTTAAAGCCAACATACTACACATTATCCATATTAATCCTTGAGCCAACAAAGGAGACACATCTATGAACATTTAGTACTTTCAAGATTAGTTCAAGGAAATCCTCGGACTGCGATTATGACAGGAGAAAATATATTCATCTTAATAAATGAAGATATCATGTCCAGTAATTGCGCAAGACATTTTAGCTTCTTCAGCATCTTTCATAAACACACATCTTAACATTTAAAAGCAGTGAGCGCGCAGGTTTTCTAACAAGTCAAAAGACACAAATCAGGAGAGAATGAAATTGGAAAGACGAAGCACGAAGGAAAAAACTGCCTGATGTCATGAAGAGCTCTTTAGACGACTCTTAATCCACGACTCGAGCGATCGCAGTTCCTCAGGTGTAATCGAATGACCAAGATCAGGATAAGCCTGCAAAGTCACAACTATAACAGTAAAATGCACCACTCACAAAACCAGTTTTCCACAAATTATGTGAAAAGCCCTAATATACAACATTCTATTATCCAAGTTAAATTTATCTTCTTTTACATCTTCAATCAAAATAGCTATCTATCAGGTTTGTAATGTCTTGCTTTCAAAAGTTTGGAAAATTAAGTCGACTTTTCGTATGATATGTTTCTAGTTTACAAAAGTGAGAAATGAAATCAATAACTTGGCATTTCATAATGTAGTTTAGAATTGTCCCAATCAAATTTGCTGTTATCATTTATATTTGCATCTTATGGATCTTGGCGGGAATCTAATAAGTACAAATTTGACAACAAATACAAACAAAAAAAATATTCGCAGAATAATTATAAAATGTTTCAGAATTCTATACAACAGTTCTTGTAACTCAGATAACACAAAGTACAATTATCAATTGACTTAGTTTCTTAGAAAAACAATATGAGCTTGTTTGGTTCACCAATTTTAGACTATAGAATCAGAATGAGATTCATTGATTCCGATACATGAATCGAATTCCGATTCTTATTCCACTCTGGAATGGGAATGGCCCAATCCATTTATGGCCCAATCCGGCTTTGAATTCCGGATTGGCCCATTCCAAGCAAACCATTCAAAGCCCTCTCTCACAAGCACTTCCCCCTCCTCTCCCTTCATCACTCTCCTCTCTCTTATTCAAAACTCTCTCTCAAGATTCTAGATGTCCATTCCTAATGAACTAAACATTTTTTAATGATTCATCATTCCATTTTCCATTCCAATGCAATCTAATTCCATTTCTCATTCCTATTCCAATCACGAATCAAACATGCCCTAAAAGAAGACAAGCATCGGTACAGTAGAACGGTTGCATAATTAGGCTCTCCGTTCACCCTGAAATAGCAAGAGCTTCATGCACTGACTTCCGTTTTAGAGGAAGCTTCTTAAATGTACATGGCGAAATAGAAACTTCATTCAACACCTACATGCGCAACCTATGACTTATATAACACCTGATCTAATCACATTTAACAGTGCAGATCTATAGCATTCTTTGAAGGCAAGTAATAAAGATGAACAGAATTTTAAGCTTGCATTTCTACAATTGTAGCCGATGTATTTTAATGAATTTCGATCAATTGAGTTTTCAGGACACAAACACATTCTCATTCCTCAAGGTAACATATAATTGTAAACAAAATCTAACTTTCTTCAACGTAATTTTTCAGTCTTCTGAGTTTCGTTCAGTCTTATTCAGGTAGTTTCTGGTCTGTCTTTTGTTCAAGCTGTTCTGGGTTTCAAGTCACTGATAATTCAGGTTGTTTCGAATTTTCATCGAGGATCAGAGGAGTTAAGATTAAGCCAGACAGGTTTTGACAGTAGGCTATCAACCTTTGGTCGACTTGAGTTAGGTCAGTATGGCACATGCTATTTAAGTTAGCTTTAGCCGCATCTACAACCAAACTATAAGAAGTTAAAAATTTACCTTAAATTCACAACTCATGCCAGCTTGCTGTAAAAATGGAGGTCCAGCTTGTCCAGCTTCAAATAATACAGTTCTGTCAGCCATACCGTGAGACCACAAAATAGGCGTCTGCAAAGTTTTAAATCGTTATCTAAATGTTTTTAGTAGCAAAATTATAGATAGATGCAAACAAGTAGAACTAAGGAAATGCTAGATCCCACATAGCAACAATAAAAGGGTGAACTGCTCTGGGGATGCAGCCATTTTAGAAGGTCTTAGTTTGGACTCCAACGGTTCAATACTTTACCTTTCAATAGTTACAATTGGGTCCTCATCCTTTCCATGCAACTGTAATCTTACATCTTTCACAGAATTCCTCAGTTAAATTAAATGGAAATGTCACCATATGAGAAGTAAAAAAGTCGCCTAAGTGGCAGTTAGATTACAACTATGAGTGGAATTTTCTGTCCAATTTCATGGAGAAACACGACTGAAAGAGTGAAATCACAATAAAATGCAAATGCTAGGGACTCAATTGTCACAATAGAAAGGTTCGGACTTCGGACCAAGCTGAAACTACATTAAACGGTTAAGGACCCTAAAAGCAATTTTCACAAAAATTGTTAACAACGATTGATCATCTTTCAGAATAAGTTGGTAGTTTATAGTCCATATCACACTCAAGTGACTAATACCCAAGAACTTTGTTCACACCCTCATGATTACTAAAGATTGATTATCTTTCAGACTAAGATAGTAGTTTATAGTCTATAATTCTATATCACATTCAAGGTGACTAATACCCAAGAACTTTGTTCACGCCCTCATCAGCTCCTGTAATCAATGAGATCACCTAGATTATCCAGATAAATTACACAACAACAGGCCAGGTCCAAATAAGGTTTAGCTGCAATTTCCTTGGTGCATTATTAGTCGATTAAGTTACGGGCTCATTGCATTATGCAATGTTCAATGAGACTTCATCACATTAAACATGAATGGGAATTTCATTCTAATTTGTTTGGAACTTAGGTGTTGCCTGAAGGTTAGACCACATGCAGCAATAGCATGAAGTCGCATAAGGCAAACTTTATTATTATTATTTTTTAATCAATGAATGTTTCGTGCCAACTTATTGAGCAATCGACTTCTTACTCACCTTCAGAAAGATTATGTGTATACTATTTCTCATCGAAGGAGATTGTATTGATATCCAAAAGGCTGAGTCTTAGAGTTACTACCCTTCAACAGTGGAATGTCAGATAACATAAGAGACAGAAGTAGAAAAACAAAAGAACGCATCAGAATTTTCTCCTTGATAGTTTAAAAAGTACTAATTTGTTTATGATAGTTTTATTTTTTAGATTAAATAGGAACAATAGTTCAATATCTACAGAGATTAGTTATATTACACTTTTACCTCGGTGACTTATTGTTTGTTATGTGCACCCTGAATTTTAGTTTCAGCTCTTCAGAATTTTAATGAGAGTTGTTATCTGGGATGAGTTCATAGAGCATGCTTTGAATTCTTTATATGAATGAACTCGACTAATTTAACATTAAACAGGATCTGTTAGTCCAAGCACTTTCACACAAATTCTATTCAAATAGTAGAGTATTGATGTAAGAAGTCGTCTTCTTATAATTGACAACAGGTGTGGATCAGTCCTACCAATATAAGGAAGTTGATGACTCTCACAACATAAAAAGACCTGTGAATAATCAACATCCATACCTAGTGGGTAAGTAAAAACAACCCGGTTCATTTTAACATACCTTTCTTGCTTCAGGTGAAATACGTTCAATAATTGATGAATTAAAAGGAACCCATCCACTGAAAACCGCACCACCTCCTAAAGTTTTTGGATAAAGCAAAACACTCGCTAAGGTCAATGCACCTGCCAAGCCATTAATAGCACTCAAGTCTCCATGTCTTATTAAAGAATGTTGTAGAGAACAAGCAGTGAGTATGCCTACCCCCTTGACTAAATCCGCAAACAAAAATGTTTTCAGGATTTATCCCAGCAGCTACCTCCCTGTCTATCATCGCATGCACATTCTCAACAGCTTTGAGAACACCCTTTTCATCTTTTGGAGATACCTAGCAATCAAGTTCCAAGCAAAAGAACAGTTCAGAATAGAAAGTAGTCTATCTAAAATTCACACCCTAATTCCAATTGGATTATGTCATTATATTGATACAAAAGGAATAAGATAAACCAATTTGCATTTGTATTTCACCAAAATAAAAAATTGTCCCTTTCTCTAAGTAAATAGAAGCCACCTTTTATGAAGTTAAACGAAACAAGAGCAGAGGTCCTTGACAACAAAGTGGAATAACATTAGAAGGAATAAGTCAAGTACATATATATATATATATATATAGAGAGAGAGAGAGAGAGTTGAGCTCCTGTGCTTTTACGTGCTTGTAATTTTTTAGCCGTCGGATCGCCTCAAGATCTGTACAGCACTAGTAAAGGGGACTTAATGGGACACACTGTTACTAGTGTTACACAGATCTTGAGGCGATCTGACGGTTAAAAAATTACAAGCACAAATACTCCTATGCTTTTAAAAGTACTGTACACAATAAAACCTTTTAGGATTATCCAAGTGATGGGAAGGTTTTAATCAAGCAACACTAATTAACCGAAGATCCATCTTTGAAACAATGTAAGTTAACGTCTAAATTTCTAACTTCACAATAGCACCAACACTTGTCAAGTAAAACTTACAGCGGCCACAGGAATCTCATGAATGTCAAACCATGAAGGCATGATAGCACCATCTGCAGAAAAAAATGACATTGAACAACTGACCATCATGGGAAATCAAAAAGAAGCAAAAATATATAAAATATTTCCATATTTTAGAAAATCAAATCTAGATGAAGTTTACTCGAGTATTTTAGTGCAAGATGATTTGTACAAAAGCAAAAGGCAATAAAAAATTACAAATTGTAACTACATTTTGAGCACAATATTCACATTCAATTTACATGATAAATTTCCAGAATAAGTCATTAGTAGGGAATCATTATCAAGATATCCCATGCATCTCTAGAAATATGCGTAGAGAAATCCACTCATACACATCGAGAAAAATGTAGAATGCAAGTAATAATATACAGAAAATACTTATGATTATACTAATTGCTCAAAACAAAACTTGTCTCTATGAAATCAGTATAAAGAATGATACCACAAACTTTAGTATGTATGACCTAAATGTCTAGTGACCATTTTACCAAAATTCCTAAACTAGTACTAACAATAGTTCATCTTGGAATTGAAATATAGCTTGCATGATGAGGTAGGACAAAAAAATGATTTGGACTACTATCGTGGTGTGGTGCCATTATAATACGTATCACATTATGGACTGATTAATGAGAGACATTTCACAAATAAAAAATGCTGGCAAATATAGTTAGAGCGAATCATGTCTAATCATGTGGAAGCAGTAATTGACTAATTGTGGATTAAAAGTTTCACCAACAACTACGTGAGTTACAATTTTTATTTGTGCTCCAGTCACTTCAAGAAAAATTCTCTGGTCATTAGCTTGCAATCATTAAGAAGCCAAGAAAAAGATTCAAGAGTTCCCTTTCAAGTCATTTAACAAAAAAGACGATTACGTTAAGGCAAACATGCCTTTCCACATTTTCAGCTACAATAGTACATGCCTTTCCAGATTCAAGAGTTCCCTTCCAGTATTTCAACCAGCTTGGAATAATATTCTAAATTAGGTGAAAATATCCTAGGGAGGAAATAACCATAAACAACCTTCTAAATATTCTTCAATCTGTCAATCATAGGTCCTTTGACTTGTTGGCCTTGTTTGGATGTCTGGATAATTCAATCAGGTCACTTTTTTAAACTTGAAGTAATTTTCCAAACAAAAAAATATAGTAATAGCTAATTCAGTTACCACCTCGCCTTTTCGAGACGACATGGCCACCTATTAATCTCTTAGAGATGATCTGCTTCCTAATTCAGTTATTAAATCAACTCTTCGAGATAATGTCATAGTTGAATACTATTGATAATTTTGAAATATTATACCAATTAAAATGACTAGCTGTCATTGCATTTTCATTTCTTCATAGCTGCATTAGCCGCAGAGCCATTACATCACCAAAAAAATCAATAGAAATATGTGCAGTGGTCCAACCGAAAGAAATAGTAAACTTTATGTTAAGACAAATTCTGATTTGTTTCCTACTAGATCGATCTTTTCGGTAACATGGTATCAGAGCCAAGTTCTTAGCCCCCTACTTCTAAAGAGGCCGTGAGTTCGATTCTCGCCTCCGTCATTTTATGGCGTACGGCATATATTCCTATACCCTACTTTTAAAGAGGTCGTGAGTTCGATTCCCGTCTCCGCTATTTTATGGCATACAACATATATTCCTGTCTATTATTCCGTTATCTTTTTCATGGCATTGTTTACCTGATTTTTACCATGCATGAGAGCAGAAAGACAAATTCTGGGCCGTTTTCTACTAAGGGGTTGTTTGGTTCGGCGTAAAACGAACCAAAAAGTTGTTTTCAGTATGAATAATGCTTTTCCGCTTGCTTCGTTCGACGTAAAAACATTTTCTCTTAAAAGTATTTTTACGGATCTGGAGAAAATTTGTAGTTTTCATTTCTCGCTGTTTTTTTCGCGAAAAACGAAAACTCAAGCTGCGTAAAAAATTTTCATTTTTTTTTTCCATGGAACCAAACAAATATAGATATTTTTTCTCCTTTCAACCAAACCAATGTTGATGAAAAACTATTTCCTACAAACCAAATGCTACAAAACGTAAAACTTTTTTTCCACTGAAATTTTTTTTCCACGGAAAATTATTTTTCATGGTTTCACGTTGAACCAAACGGACCCTAAATCCATGAGTACCAGTTTGATACCAC
The DNA here is from genome assembly GCA_016920855.1 of Puya raimondii. Taxonomy (NCBI): domain Eukaryota; kingdom Viridiplantae; phylum Streptophyta; class Magnoliopsida; order Poales; family Bromeliaceae; genus Puya; species Puya raimondii. The sequence continues at coordinate 193,972,769 of JABWPP010000050.1, read as the reverse complement.
AATTGCCGCAAACTACTTTGCACAGTTGAGAATGGCTTACAGTAGAGGGAGGTCTACTCACATTTTTATTAGTAAAAAAACAGGATCTAAAAGGCCCGAATTATGATGTTCCGAACAATAATCACTTATTCTACGTGTGACGCCCCAACTTCCCAGGGGGTCACCCATCCTAGCACGCTTAACTCTCTCAACCTCTTGAGCATTGCCACCGCCCAAAATGCTGAAGCCAGGTTGAGAATTTAGCCCTATTATATCCTTTATATAGGACTACCTGGGGTGTCACACTACGTGTCGATTTCGATTTGCAAAATGAGAATCTCATTTAATCCAGCAGGAATCAAAAGATCGAGATAAATGAGGGGGGGGGGGGGTTTGATTACAGTTGCAGGAGACGGGGGCGTGGGGGGCGGAGGGGAAGGCCCACTTGGTGAGGTTGAACTCGGGGGAGGTGAAGAAGGTCCGGAGGGGCTCGTTGGCGGGGCCGGAGTCGCCCAGCCCGTGCAGCCACAGCACGAAGCTGCGACCCGCCATCGACGGAGAAGGCGGCGGCGGCGGCGGAGAATTGACGGCAGACCGCCGGGGGAGGAGGAGGAAGGCGGAGGAGAAGACGGTGAGGGCGAGAACTGCGAGGGAAGGCAGTCGTCGCAGTCGCGGGGGAAAGAGGGAAGAGGAGAAAGAGCGGAGGCTCATCGGTCGGTAGAAATCTTTCTCCAAATTTCTTTGTTTTGGTGAAATATGTACGAGAGCCCCTCAACTGTAGACTCTTCTGAAGTGGAGCCCTCAATTTTTTTTTGTTTTTGATTGAGTTAAATTACAGAAAATCTTCCTTGTAAATACCTGCTTTTTCACTTTCTCTCTCTGACTTTTAAAAATTTTTTTTTTTTCTTAAAATTTAAGAAATATTTTCAGAGGGTACGGCGTTAATAGAGAGGGCAAAATGACCAAATTACCACTACAAAAAAGATTACATTTAATGACGCTTTTTCTATAGTTAAAGATGCTTAAAAGTGTCCCAATATAATCTAATGTCGCATTTGAAAGCGTCGGCAAATGAAGAGTCGTTAGGTATATACCGACGCTTATGCCAACGCTTATGCCAAGCGTCGGTAAAATATATTTTGACGCTTTAAAGCGTCAGAATTTTTTAAAATCCTGACGCTTTGAAACGTCGGAAAATTAAAAATAATAGTAAAGTTTAATATTTAATAAATTAGTTTATTACAATATATGGTTCATTTGACGACGCTTTTTGAAGCGTCGGTATTTGCTACATTATAGGGATGCTTGGGGACGCTTACCCCAAGCGTCATCTAAAAAGCGTCATTATATTGAGATTTTCTTGTAGTGTACCTTTATTTTTTCTATAAAAAAATAATTTTTTAATATATTTTTGTCATTTTGAAAGAATATTTTCGGTATAAATTATAAAAAATGGGCGGAATAGTGATGGAACCTTGATGGAGGAGGGCTAAATGCAACAACTTGAAATGTTGAAGGAATAAAATATAGATTTTTGAAAAGTTAAAGAGGTAAAATAAAAAAGCGAGTATTTATAAAAAAAATTTCTGTAATTTAGCTTTTTGATTGATTGTGACCTCCCAACGCCCAATTGTTTTCAAGTACGGTCGTTTTGATTCGAATATCTAATTTTTTAAACATTTTATTTCTAGTACTCAAACTTTTAATTTATATAAGTTAATTATTTGGTAATTTTTTTGACACAAAATTTAGGCCGATTTCTTTGTTTAATGATTGTAGTCGTATAAATTATATAAATAACGTAAATCAAGCTCATCAAGTAACTAGTGCATCCAAATTGCGAAGTATGAAAATTATTTGATGGTTCAAATCATATAAAAAAGATTAAATAGCAAAATCAAAGTTTTTAAAGGTTAGATAGTTTGATCAAAATGGATCACAGCTCAAATACGTGCTACTCATTTTCACCCTTTTTGTCGTATATTTGAGACCCCTTCATTTTCTGTTTTAACGATGTCACAAGATCTGATAGCTAGCAAATGTAAGCACTTGGCTTTTCGTATTATGTCGGATACGAGAAAACTCACCATCATACAGACTCCACAGCGCGACGGTCGAACAATGCTCTTCCCTTATTAGGAATCCACCAAGGGAATAAAAGCAAGTATCAAGAAAAAAAAAAATCTTTCTTAAATGAAAGTAGAAATTCCAAATATCATATATAACTATTGAAACATATATGATTTTTGATATATTCGCAAAAACTACTCAAAATAATACAAGGCTCAAAGTCACCGGAGAGCTCTGCAAATAAGTCCCTAGGCATATATACAGCCTATTTCCAACAAAAAATAATAAGTTTTTATCTTGATTGCACATAATTCTAAAATACTCTAGAAAAACGTTGAAGATGACACAATATTTCTATGTTCACGAGTTTTGCCCATTATGACTAAATTCTAACTATGCTACGCAACTTTTGTTTGAATACAGATGCTATAAGTATTTGCTGAAAATAAATAAACCAATCTTTCATTAATTTCAAAACGAGAAAATTATAATGGTTGGAGCCACAAGCTTTTCTGCTTTGGATTTTCATTCTAACTTGACCTCTATAAAGCACGCTACGTTCTACCGCTTGACTCAGGCCGAACTAAGATGGATCGGTCTAGTTGACCTTTTAACTTGAACTGAATGCCTCTAAATATTTTGAGATTTCATGTTTAGACCTCCAAATAGTCGAAATACCAGGATGATGTGACTATTATTGCTACTTCTCCTGCTACTCCTACTCTCGACTAGAATTATGCTACCAAATTTCATTGTGAATAAAGAAGTTACTCCTACTTGAAAATCGTCTGAACAATTAATATGTTATATATTGTTGTTGTGGAAAAAACTGATGTCTCTATTCGCTTGTGCGATATTTTTAATCTTAGCATCCTGATATAGAATCCAACTGAATTACTCGATCATCAGACAGCTAAAATAGTTTCATCTTGATATAGAACCAAAAGATCGTGCAAACAATGTCCCTTTCATCAGTCGAAATTAGGACAAAGCTTTTGGATTTCACCGATGAAACTATTCCCTTTTCACCGCTTGTCTATTGGACCCATATTTATTTTCTCTTACTTGTGAAAAAGAAGTATGTAGCCAAAACACCAAGGCCATGTTTGGTTGGCGGGATAAGCGGGGATAATTTTAGTTATCCCCGCTATTCCGTCAAACGAAACGAATTTTGGCCGGAATATTTTATCCCGGTCAAACTTCGTTATTTTCGGTTATTCCGGAATAGCTGGGATAAACTATTCCATCGTTTTGACGGAATAGTGCTATTCTAAGCTTAATTCTAAATTTAATTAAGATTATAAATTTAGTTAAACATAAATTATATAAACATAATATATTTAATTAATAATAAAATAATAAAATATCCAAGCTAGATTTATAATAAAATATTATTTAACTAATAATTTATATATTAATTTATTTACTAATTAACTAGATAATTAATTAAATATTTAATTTATTACTTTAATAAATATTTAATTAATTTTTTGAGTAATTAATTTATTATTTTAATTAATTTACTAATTAAATAATTAATTTACTAATTAAATAATTAATTATATTGTTTAATTAATTAATATTTTGAGTAATTTAATTATTTTTTCTTAATTAATCATCTGACTATTATTAACTAATTTATTTATTAATTTATTATTTTATTAAATTATTTGTAATTAATTAAATTATTAATTACCAAGTAATTTATTTATTAATATTAAGGGGTTTTAGCAATATTCATAATTAATTAGTAGATTAAATAAGTTAAATTATTACTTAATTAATATTTTGTCTTAATTAATTAGATACAATATTATTATTTAAAATTATAACTATTTTTATCCTCGCAAATCCAATCAAACCATCCAAACACTATTTTTCTTATTCCACAAAAAAATCTACTTTTCATCCAAACGCAAAATTGATTTAATCCCCGCTTATACCTCAATTTATATCTATTCCTGGAATAGTCACTTTTTGCTTATCCCCGAACCAAACGATACCCAAGAGTTTTAGCTGAAAACAAGTCTGCGTTCTATTAATAGCACTGCAGCTTAACTCGCAAGATCATAACTGAACTATTCTATAAATAGAAAGCCTTCTATAGGATATATTCTTTCATATATAATCCCTAAAGACCAGGTCACTTATGAAAGGAAGAGTGGTATTCTCTCTAACTCCTAAACCACCTATTTCTCCTTACCACCACATCCATAATTACCTTCTAAATCCACCCTCATTTAAACACCAACTCTTCTACACTCCTCCATGTCCTTTCCTTCCTCACCTCCTCTTCTTTAGAGATCCAAAATGGTTGCACTACGTGCATGGCTCCTCCTCTCTTTGCTCGTCGCCTTCGCCCTTCTGATGCGGTCGACGCACGCCGAGGACGCAGACCTAGCGTCTGGCAGCCATCATCAGTGCGCGCCGACCAACAAGACGTGCCGCCCGGGCGACCCGCAGGCGCCGGAGAACCAAGAAGAGGAGGCGCTGTCGGTGAACGTGCCGTCGTCGACGTCGGAGAACGAGCAGTATGACATGGATGAGTTACCGCTGGAGCAAGAGTTGATTGTTCTTGGTCATTAGCTAGCTAGTAGCGCATGATCTAATTTGTTGGAGAAAATTCAAAAGTTTATTTGAGTTTATTTATTCATTCATTTATTTATTATATATTTATTATTTATTTTGTAGAGCGGAGAGAGAGAAAAAAAGAGAGAGAGAGAGTTCTTTTCCTCCTTAAATTCTAATTTATACTTTTTTTATTGCTTTCTTAATATCTCTAATGGCTGTTTCTAGTTGTACCTTAAAAGATGATATTCTCGGTTAATCCCACACGTAGGATGGAAATTTTCTGTCTCCTCTTCTTCAACAGCTTCAGAATTTTTCGTACCGATTTTAATTTCTTGTGAGTGGATTTGTTGATTTTTTTTTATCACAAAATTAGTTAGATGATTTAATCACAATCGGATTTTATTGCTATTTTCTGCAACACTAATGCTTTTTTTTTTTTTTTTTTTTTATAGAGAGAAAGATAGAGATTATCTGTATATAGGTGGTTCTTTGAAGTTTTGAGGCCCTACTAATTGTATCTTTAACGGGGCTTGTTAGAAATAATTTGTATGATCAACTTCATTGTTGATTATGATATTTGATGAGAAAATTAACTTAAGTTGATTACATATTGTTGATGCCAAAATTAGCGCGCCATAAAATAGACGGCCGGCTCACGTACGAGCAAAAAAAAAAAAAGAACACGTGGTACGTCAGGAGCCGACAACAAGGCGCCTGAAGGTGAAGAGACCTTAGGCGGAAACAATTGAGGTGGAGAGACCTTAGACGGGAACGGTTGAAAAGTGGGGCGTAACTTCCGCGATCATGGCTATAGCACTACCCCCACTACTAATTAAATCGATCAATAATGTGAGCTGATAAGTTATTACTATAAATAGTAATTTCGAAACCTGTAATAGAGGTCTTTCTCTCCCCTGCGAACGAGAAGATCATTGCATTTTCAATACTTCTATACATTTATCGCTTTTCTAGGAGTAGTCTACTTGTAATTTTTCTTCTTTCCTACACTTACTGCTTTTCCTAGGAGTAGATTAGAGTAGAGTTACCTCTGTAAACAATCCGATTTTATATATGAATTTTCATTCGGCTCATCAGCCGACCAAACTGCCTTGTGTGCTTATTTTTTCGGCTCATCAGCCGACCCGAGTCTTTGGAGTGTTTTTCGAACTCGGCTGATCCGATCACTCGCATGATCGTCAGTCGAATCGCTTGATATAATCTTGGGGCACATCTTTCGAGGATCATTTCAGAAAGCTGTTTTATCTTTTCGCATATATATATCGAGAGGGTTCGGATCCAGTCAACGGTCCAGGTAAAACAGAGCCCAACACATATATTTACATGTATTGATACTTATATTTATAGAATGCTACTATGCTAGAATTAGCATAAACCCGTTGTGCTACTTACTCCAATTTTTATGATCTAAGTTTTCAAATCGCTAATCAGCACTGTTGAACACGATTAAGAGTATTTAAATAATTTAGAAACCGAAATTTTAGAATTTCTTTAAACAAATTATTTAGTGATCAAAAGGTTTCAAATTTGACAATTTTAATTAAATAGTCGATGTGAGTTGTTTATTAGTTTAATAATAAAGAACAATTCAAATCGGCTAAATTTCTAATGGAACGTTATATTTACTATCTAGATCAAGATTAGAAATTCTAATCTTGAATTTAAAAAATTCTTCTTTATTTTTAAAATTTGTTTGATTATAATTGTTTATTTTATTGGCACTCGATACATTGGCAGATGATATTTAAAAATCATAAAACTTACTTACTAGATAGTTTAAATGCTCTAGATTATTTTCATCAGTGTTGACCAGTAATTTGAAAGCTCGATCATCAAAAATAAAGTGGATAGCAACAAAGGTTTGTGTTATGATCTGTAGCATAGTAATATTAGTCTTATGTGTAGTGCCTTTAGAACCAGGTGGTCATTTTTACATTTCTTGGTAAAGGAAACTAATGCAAAATTAAAGAGAATTATTTTCGTGTCTGGTCTCCTATAGAGATGTCAATGGATACGGATACCCGAATTTTATTTGATACCAAATCCGAACAAAGCGAATTTATCTCATGCTAAATGAATATAGTTTCAGATACATACAGATATAAAAATAAAAATCCGACGGATTTGGATAGACATGCTTTAATTAGCTTAAAATTAGTGTTATTCAGTAACCTTTTTTTTGCAGAAGCAGTACAGAATAATGCTCAATTGGCAAAGAAAAAAATTCACCAGGAAAAAACTAATTTTCAGTGCAATTAGAAGTTGGGACAATTAATAGTCATTCTGAAAAAAAAAAAAAAAAAAAAATTTTTGATTAAACAGGGGATCCCTATTTGAGGAGTTACATAATACATAATAACAGGATTGGACAGTTGTATGTTATGGCTAAACACACCATAACACCCTATCTGTTTGCGATAGAAAACTAAAAGATGACAGATGAAATAATCTTCTTGCTCACATCCCCGCTTTGCGTTAGCCGATTATCGAAGACATTCTGAAAATTATTTGTACCAACCTATTTGCCATTTCAGCTATTTACTATTTGTTAGAGGATTTTATCGACCAAATCTTATTTGTTATCCAAAAGATTTGATATCCCGTTTTGAAATAGTTCTAACACTCTTGCTTACGTGCATAATAAAAAAAGATAAATTGTACAGCCAAAGAAATAATGAAAGAGACCCAAAAAGAAAAATTGAACTAAATAAATGGTGGCTAGCTAGATATGGATATTTAAATTCACAATTACATGAAACTAAGGGATTAATTAGGACTCCCTTTTTTTTATCAATATTTTAAAAATTAGGTCGAATAACGATCCGAAAATATTACAGAGTCAAGAGTCACTGATTCAACTAGTGGGTCAGCCAATGGTTGAATCAGTGGCATCAGTATGACGTCATAAATATTTAATTATTAATTTTAATTTTATACATATATTATTATTTTAGTATCATACTAAATTATAAATTACTGATTTCTAGACCAAATTAAGTAGATATAAGTTTTGAAGTTTCACGTTTTATAAGAGTAATCTGTGCTAATGGAAAATAAAATAAGCTAAATTTATTTTAAGCGTTGAATTTTAATATGACTTGGAAAAATAAAACTCGGCCGGTTTAACTAAAATCGGATCAATTCACTGGTTCGATGATTGAACCACCGTTTTTGACGGTTCAAAGCGATTTTCTGACTTATTCAGTTCAAAGGATTGAATCGAACTGTTTTATAGACAGGGTCATAGTCACATCGGTTGAACGGCCAATTCGACCCGATTTTTAGATCATTGTTTTTTATTAGGACTCTCTAAAATACCATGCTATGTATAAGATAAAACAGTTGTACAATAAAAAGCATTTGAAGAATAGTAACACCATCCAATAGTAACGAGGAATTATTGCAGCTGATATATATATATATATACATACATATGTATATATAGAGTCCGGCTACTATCCTCTTAAGAGGATAGAAGCCTTTGTCCTATCAAATTTTTGACCGTTAGATCTAACTTTTAATTATTTTCAACCGTTAGATTATACTATTCAACCAACCACCCACTCAACCCTAGGGGGCCCACTATCAACCTAACCGTAACCACTCTCATCCTAGCCGCACATCTTTTCATCCGAACGGTAGAAAATTTAGGAGGACGAAGACTCTCATCCTCCTAAAAGGATAGTAGCTGGATTCTGTATATATATATACATACATACATATATATATATATATATATGTATGTATATATATATATATATGTGTGGTTTGTGATGCTATATCGCAATTGAAACTTGAATTTGTGATGGTTTGTTATTGTCACAGATATATAGTATGCTTGCAAACAATACTTCCTATTATGAACACATTTTAGCAAATTCTCATACAATTTTATAGGTTCAAAAAATCATTTACCTATGATTTTTTTTGTACCACCCAATAATTAATTATTCCCTATGAACAAAAGAAATATATCCTTTAATCTCATACTAGAGAGAGAGAATATGTTTAGCATCTTAATTTGATGGAGAAAAGAGTACTCTTACAAACTCTTCAATTGGCATCAAATTAATGATGACCAAATGAAAGGGAAAACAAAAAGTAGGAAAAATAAAGAAAAAATGTCCTCAAAATTGAATTCAACAAGAAAAATAAATCAAACCACTTGTAAAAACCAGTACTAACAAATTCTACAAAAAAAAAAAAAGAAAAAAAAAAAAGAAGGAACTTAGATAACTAATGCCCAGGACCCCTTAGACTCGGCCCGGCCCTCGCGATGGCGAATACTTGCGAAGACGTCGAAGAAGAGCGATCATGATGCTCACGTAGCACTCTGATGCTCTCCACGTAGGAGAGGAGAAGCACGAATGTTATCAAAAAGATCGACCAGATTAATACGCAACGCCGTTGATACGATCTCATTGCACAAACAAGTGTTGCTTCTTAAATATTGGCGAATAAATATTACAACTTATAACATTGAGGATGTGTTTGATTTACATATATATATAAAGATTTGAAGAGCCGTAGAAGCTTAGTTTGCAAGGTGTAAAGTTTATAGGAGTAGGGGGAGTTTGACAAAAGAGTGTGTGGTTGGTGGTGACTTTTTGTTAGGATCTTCAAAGTCCACCTTTAATCTTAGCTTCTCCATTAGTTTTAGGCAAAAATGCATGAAGACCCCTCAACTTCTTATTTTTTATATTATCACCACTGTCTAGTACAGTTGGTTGGTATCACTGTCGCTGATTAGGAGATCATTTGATTAATTCTAGCATATATATTTTTTTAAAGAAAAGGATGATTTAGCTCGGCAGCTTCTTAGGAATAAAATAGTGACTAGTCTAGGAAGGATTTCGAGGGGTGGGTCCTACATGCTTGTTTGAAAAGAAAAATTATTTTTTTATTTGAGTTATTATAGTCAATTGAGGCAAAATTTAATAACTCTATTTGCTATTAGCTGTTAATTGTTCTAGTTTCCTTTTCCAAAAAAGTGATTAAAATTATTAAATTTATTGGCTAAAATCATCCAATTCTACCAGATCAAAAAGTCAACGACTGTCAAAACACAAACAAACAAACAAAAACTTCAGGGGCCTATTTGAGAATGGTCCATAGTTCAGGGATCTCCTTGCATTTTTACCTTTTTTTTTTACTATTATCTATTCAAAAGATCTCTTATCTAAATAAAAAAAATTGACCCACTTTTTGCTTCTTAAAAGTTTTCGGCTAACAACTTGCTGGAACTATTTTACAGGGTCAAAGATCTTGGCCTAGTTTTAGTTTGAAACCATTGATTTATTGTGTGCCAAAAGTCAACCTTTTGACCATGGCTACCGCTTACTTAATTGACCTTTTTGGATACACAAATAAAACATGTACCTCTTTTATACGGCAAATTGATAATAGAATAGCAATGTAGACGCAAAAGATTTTTGTTTTGAGAATTGTATATAGATTATCTTAAAAATCTATGATTGACGGAAAACAAAATTTTAAATCGTAAATAAGACCCTCATAGCACATAAGTTGTAAGCAAATAACTTACTCGGATATCTAAACAGGTTCTTCACCTACAAATCTTATCAATGTTTCTTTTGTTTACTCAAATACCTCAGTAAGGAGGAATTCTACTATGTAGCAGTCACACAACATTATTTATAACCAGCTAATTATATTTCTCTATTTGAAAGAAAAGTACAATAAAAATATTTTTTTAAATAATCATGATGGGACAGGTGAGACCAAGAGGAACAATCTGATTGGTTGGTTACGCCACATTAGCAATATAACTGATACATTCTAAATCTTTTCCGCAGCAACACTGATTGTATCTAGTACAGTTGGCTAAGAACTTGATGATTAATATCCGAGATCCTAAATTTAAAATCTAATTGCTTCGTATTCTGAGTTTATTTTTTTTTTTTTAAATGAAGCATCAAAATCGGACGTAGTCTAGTAAGTAAATTTAGATATAGGAATAAGTTGTGATTAGATTAGATTACTTGACCATTTATTTATTTATTTAAGTTCCATTGAGTGCACTTTTTACACTCAAATAGTGGTCCTATTCACCTATAATAACCGGTTAGTATAAAACGGGAATGATAAAAGGAACAAAAAAAGATATGGTCAAAAGAAATGGTGTATAAACTAAAGAAATGGTCAAAATGATAGTGACATCACACACACACACACACACACACACAAAAAAAGGGTGGCCATGGGTCAGATCAGGTTGGTTTCAATTCAATCCGATTTGGATTCTTAACCCGAATCCAACCAGATAAATAATGATAATTATTAAAACAAAAGAAAATTTGTCAAGAAATAATAAAGAAAAGAGAGATTCTCCTATACACCACTTTAATCCTGTTCGTTAATTTTATTACAATGAACGGCTATGATTTACTAAAGCAAAGCTATTGACCTGCTATATTTTCCTCGGTACCCATTAACCGGTACCCTATTGAGGGCCTTTCGGTCATTAAGAAATCCACTTTAGCTATATTTGTGAGGGCAATTTTGGACTTTTGGCCGTTTATGATATCTAGTCTAGCATTAGTCCACAGCTCTCACCCTTATTCGGCTATGCTTCAAAATAGTTTTGTTAAAAAAAGAGATTTGATTGAATTTATAAACTTTTTATCAAATTTAATAATTTTGAGAAAATTGAATTAGAATAATTCACAATCAATGGAGTTATTAAATTTAATAAAATTTTAACCAATATAACAAGAATAATTCAATTCTGAAAAATCAAACCAATAGAGCTAATAGAGCCATCAAGATTTAAATTAGATCCAAATTTACAATTTAAATTGATTAATATTTAATGCTGTTTCAATATTGAATTAATAATTTAAATTTTATTTTCAAAAATAAAATTTTTTTATTTAAATAAATAATAAAAGTTGGGTTTATAAGTACAGTATAAATTAAACTCGAATTTAAAATAGATTAATATTTTCGAACTTTTATGTTACTTTAATAGTGAATTAATAATTTGAATTTGAAATTTGTTACCCATTTAAAATTTAATTTATACTATAATAAGTATAAGGTTTAACTCAAGTTAAGTTTTAATTTCGAATTTGGGATTAGTTACTTACAAAATTAGCCACTATCTAATTTGGTAAGTAAAAAAAAATTAAATAAGGAAACAAAATATTGGAAACTATTAATTTGGTACTTTGTTAGCATATTTTTTTCCAACATTGTCCTTATAATTGATTTTAATTGGTAACCTGTTGAGTATGTCACTAATATTTAAAAGTCAATCATACCCTTAAAAAATAAACGGTTAGATTTAAATGACCCGGTGTATTGAAGCATTACTCTAAAGAAAATCATTAAATTCTTAACAAATTTCTTAATAATACATATATTAAGAAAATTATTAAGAAATAATAAGGAAATTTTATTAACGAAAGCAACTAGAAATAGAATGCGCGACAAAGAAAGAAGCACAAAGAGTACAAAAGTATGCAGCCAATCATAAAATGCATCTAATAAATTATTATAATAAGTACAATTGGGCTTAAAAAAACTCAAATAAATTCGTAGGTGAATAATAAGAAAAGGCAATAAAAATAGAAGTTAGAATACTTCAGAAGTAAATAAAGTCGCTTACTTCTACATTATTTCTGATGATGGGGTATTTAACTCGATGGTCGATGCTGCTAAACTATATTTAGACTATTCGAACTTCGTAAGAATCAAATTTTACAATTTTTTCACATCATTTATCTAATGATCAAATGATCCCAAATTCACCACCATTAACATTGTCACTTTGTGACCACTCGAGTAGTTAGTCAATGATATCAAAAAGTTGTAAAATTTGAAACTTGAATGTTCAAATAGCCTAGATTACGTTCGAGGTGCCGATCGTCAATTCAGATAATTCATCACCGAAAATGATGCGGAAGTAAATAGTCTCACATACTTCTTGAAGCATCCAAGCTTTACTCCGAAAATAGAGAGTAAAATAGAGCAAGTACTTGATGGCAATGAAGGGAAAAGAAGACTCTTCTTGGCTTGATGTGTGTATCCCTCAATCTTCTTCCTTTATAATCATAAACAAGGTTAGCATTTCAATAACATTTGCGAGGTAAATTCGATATAACTGATCCTGCGCAACCACAATAATTCGAGAAATATCATTACACCACGCATTATTTTTAAGCACATATAAGTGGGAAAATAAAAGTTTTCAAACAGAAACTCACAATTTACTGCGATAACACAAAATCCTTTTAGTGTAGCTATTATGGTTGAATCTCCTGAATCACCGAAATGACTTGACCGATGGTTTCGAATTGGCGCCTTTCCTTAAGAAGCCTTTTAGCACAGTTGAGAGCGTTACGCTCGCAAGATGCCCGCTTGCTCGCATCGGCGATCGATTCGAAATCCTCAACATGAGCTATCCCCACTATTCTCCTGCATTCAAAACCATTTAATTGTTCACTTCAAATGTAAGAAGCAGAGGTCGAATTTTTATAAGTGAGCAAATTTTAAGTGCAGTAACAAATATTTTCGTTAAGGGGTTCGTAGTCTATAAACGACATTACGTGAATTATGTAATGGAAATTTCTTTTTAAATTCAACAACTTCATTAAACAGATAAATGATATTTATGTAGTCTGAGACGTTTATATAATGAGATTTATAAACAGAAGTCAATATGAAAGAGTGTGAGCATGCATGATTGTCTTATTTAATGCGCAAAAAGTACTTAGAAGGTGTGAGCCCATCTCCCCCAAAAATCTTAAGTCAAATTTGAAAAACATGGAGCAAACTAGTCCAAGCATGTAAAAATGGTCAAATTGCACGAAATATACAGTAAATAAAACAAACTCACATAGAAATACAGCACCAAAAAAAAAAAAAAATCAACTGAAGCAGTTTATTTTGGAAAAGAGTATCGAATCCTTAACTTTCATTTTCCTTATCTTTTCTCAGAAAGAGAGGAAAGTCGAAAACAAGTTAAGAAAACCAGAATATCTGAACATAGCATGATCCTAAGAAATGTATCATAATTTTTGTACAAGACAGTATGCTAAGTATCTATCTAATGAACATAGCCACTTTACTCCTTTTCTCACAGCGTAGCCAGCCCTAAAATATATTAAAGAAAAGGGATAACTTCAAATACCATCCCTGTGGTTTCATGCTTTCTCACTTTAGTGCCCTGTGGTTTAAAACGTATCACTTTAGTACCCTGTGGTTTGGTTTTTCTCTTTTTATGTTATCTTTTCGTTAATTTTTTCGTTAAATTATACAGAAAAACTTCAAATATCCCACCTATGGTTTATCGAATATTCACTTTACTATCCTGTAGTTTTAATTTTCTCATTAATTTAACGAAAAAATTAACGAAAAGATAACAAAAAGAGAATAACCAAACCACAGGGTACTAAAGTGATACGTTTTAAACCACAGGGCACTAAAGTGAGAAAGCACGAAACCACAGGGGTGGTATTTGAAGTTATCCCTAAAGAAAAAGAAAAAAAGAAAACCTAGCGGGGAATGACTCATTTTCTCAATCACTCACCTACTTGACAGTTCTTGTTAGCAAATAATTATGCACTCCAATGGATATACAATTAACGACTAAGGTATTATTTTGATGCACATAGAATATGTTTCATCTACGACGAATATTTACGACATTACAGATGAGCGTAGCTTTTTATTGGCTTTGATGTTATGCAGAAACTATATCAAACTCCTCTATAAAGCAAGATAGTTGAAAACACTTTGACCTTTCTGTCGGGAGTACATAATTTCCTGATAAATAAGCAACAAAATATCTATTTCTGAAGTATAAAGACAAAAGATAAATTTGGAAAATTTAAGGAAGAATCCACCTAATAAAACAAAATAGTAGTGAACTTTTTACCTGAGCTTGAACTTAGTAATTTCAGTATCGAACAATATGACGAAGATCAGATTCTGGAGAATTACCTTGTCATTTTGGCAGCACCGAATCCAAGAGCATCATGAAATAAATCTTTCATGTACTTTTGCTGGAGAGAAATCTGAAGTTCTGGCTTGTTGTATATTGAAATCGGATATGCTTCACCCTTCCCATCTTTGTGTTTGTCCCAAAGAGAAATGAACTTCTTCTGGAAGAGATCCCAAGTTTCTGCAATCGTCCTTAAGATCCATTGTTTGTATGCCTACAAAAATTGATAGATAAAAATTTAACCAAGAGAACAACCAGTCCCAGATATTTCAATACTAGAATGATTTTTGAATCAGCTGCTGGAGCTTGAAGCCAACTTTGCTGGCTAATGATGCTGGTTAATAGTATAATGTGAGGTAGCTATTCAATAGTGGTTAAAGGGCCTTTTAGGAATATCAGTGCAAGAATTTCATATCACAAACCAGATACCGTAACCAAAGGTTTCATTGTTTCACAACATCAGAGTGTATCTGAAAATTAGATTTCATACATCCAAAGATTTAACTGCCTATCGACAAAGGCCGTGCCCATCGTGCCATACCATGCTAGCACGACTCAAAACTCTCTTTTCTTTGAAATTAGCAAGGAATTACCTCAATAAAGTGCAAAAGATTTGATAAAGTTATGTAATAAGAGATTGGAATATATTGATGCCAAAAAAATAATTATTTTACTCCACGTGACAACTTATAGATAGACATGCGTACATAAATTTAGATGTTAACAGATATATAGATTTATATATATACGCTAGACCTTTCTTGATCACATGCACGGGAGCGCGAAACACACGAGATATTTGCACATAAGGTAGGATAATTATTGTTGATCTTGAGAAAAAAAAAAAAAAAAAAAAGGGAAACGAAAGGCTCACTGCCTCTCTTCATGAGATTGTCACACTTGTAGATCCAGGAACTTTTATCTCTTTGGGGACGAGATTGACAGAGGTAGGATCTAGCACCTGGTGAGAACATGCTATCCCTACCTTGATATATAAAGGATGAAGCAAAAGGGTATACTAAATAAGCGAGACAATCCAATAAAAATGACCGCCAAGAGAGACCATCCAGCGCCTAGATCATAGCAGTCGCATGTTTCATACTTTCTGATCTTCAGTACTACTTTTTCTAAACAGAGCGCCAGGCCATAGATATAAGAGTTAAATGTGTATCATCGAATAAGAAATTCGAGTCTTCTACCAATCATTTCAAATATCTTCATCCTTTCAATTCAACATGAGAACTAACTCCTGAAACTTCGGCTAAATTTTATCTAATGAGGTAATCAGTGAATGGGCCAAGAATAAAAGAAGCATACTCCAGACTCTTTTATTTTTCATACTCATTGCTATTTTTTTCCATCCAAATTAGCACCGACACAAGTTAAATCATCCAAACAGTATTTATTACATCAATCATATCAGCTATGCAAGAAAATGATATATAACAACTTAAAACATCAAAGATAAATGAATTTGCTCGAAAAGAAAGCAGTTCATTTGATACAGTGATTATAAATGGTTTATCAATCTTGGCTATAGTGGATGGGCAAGTCTCTAGTAGTAATCAAAACTTTTAAAACTTATACTTAACAACCGTGACTTACAACATTTAAACAAGACAGTACATAACAGCAACTAGATGTTTTCTGAATGAATTAAATAATCGATATGTACCTTACGATCATTTCCTTCATTAGCATGTCCATCTTGTGAAAAGTAGGCCAAAATCAAGTTCCCTAAGTAAGCTCCTATGTCGAACCCCATTGGACCGTAGAAAGCAAATTCCGGATCAATAACCTGAGTTGAATCACTAGTCACCATGATAGAACCAGTATGCAGATCTCCATGAATTAAAGCTTGAGCTCTCTCACAAAACCTACATACAAAGAAAATCTGGCGAGACTTTAGAAAGAGAGCTCAATGTCGAATATTTAAAGAAAACAGCAAACATACCCCTACAAAACAATGTATTTGCATATATATCCCTACAGATCTGAGTTTTTGTTTTATTAATACCCTCTGTAATTCTTACACATCAAAGCCATTGTAGTTAGAAATGTTGTGCTTCTCTAATACAAAACCAACTTCACCCATTAGTCGTATTACCGTCCTAAATTTGCACTTAAGAGGGGTATATATGAAACTACAGATTTTATAGGGGTATATATGTAAATAGATGATTTTGCAAGAATATATAGTTGGAAACTTCATTTTAATATTGCTTTATACATTGATTTCAGCCCGGCTACTTCAATCTTTAGAGCATCATCTTCCCGAACAGCTTCAGCGTCACGATCAAGGTAAGGAGAAGTCCAACGATTAAAGTGTGAAACCCTATATGGGTCTGAGAAAACTACTTGCTCCGTGAGCCTGCATAGCTCTAGATTCCCGCAAAATTCAGCTACTGCAATTTGAATTAAAGAATGTGTCAAAAAGATTTATCTTAATTACGAAATTATGCTACAGAATATGTCAAGTATGTCAATTTACTGACAACAAATTGTTGTGAACTTGCGAACGTCGAAATTACCTGCACGTCTATGCTCTGCTGTAGAATGGTATAGAAGGGAAGTGAAGAAAAGCGTCTTTGCCATAAATTCCGACATATGCTCTGCAAGCAATGGATATTCAATTCCAGCAATCAACCCTTTTCGGAGAATTATATGCGGAGGTTCCAAGTAACGCATTGCAATCACTGACATAGGCCTGTCAAAATGATAAACCTCAGGCGCGTGATCCGGGCACAGCCGGCCGTGCTCTTTTAATGCCAGTGCTTCGAAATATGCACGCTCCTTTGTCATCGGCCATGACTCGCCCACACAGCGGATATACGGAAGAGCCTGTCTCAACATAGATAAATTTTGATTCGGGATCCGTAAGAACAGAAATTTAGGAACGGAACAAAAAATTCTATAGCACAAAAGTTTGACTCTTCAAAGAAAATTGTTGTTGGTGAATTCATGACATAATTGAGTGGCGGGCTCGGCATGCATATTTGGAATGCATTTCTTCCATGGAGATCACAATCTAAAAGAAAGGGATAATCGCACAAAATAGGAAAAGAGGAAACAGGGACAATCACCAATGTTCCACTGTTTCAGAACTTCGCAAGGCCGATCAGTGGACCTGATCCGCAATCCTCGAAACAAGAATGATGTTCATACTTTATATAAAGGATGTATCGCCAATCCAACTTAATCAGGAAATAAAACACTTTCAGCCTAGCGGGCGTTTGGATAGACATAAAACAAAACCGAAAAATTTTGCCGTGAAGCAATAAACTAAATATTTTAGGTATTTGCCGTGAAGTTTGAACCTTTCTAAGGCGAAGATGTTATCTAGAAATTTCGCCCATGGCTAAGCAACAGATATCCTCAACGTTGTCATGGTCGACAGCAGAACTAATGCTTTGATTCTTAGAGGGCCTCATCTAGTTTAACATAGTTGTAAATACAGTGTAATTGCAGATGCATGCAACTGAAGATGCAGCAATTGAGAATGACTCAACTACAATTTCATTTCTTTTTTCCGTTTGTTCGGTTGCTTGTAGCTAAAAGCTACATTTGATTACTCTCTCCGTCTCCTACATTTCCAACTACGTCCGATTCGGGTGTAGGTCCAATTGCAAGATGTAACAAAATTTTCGGGTTTCTCCGTAGTTGCACTTGCATCACTTTAAAATACAAACAACTACGAGTAACCGCCCCTACTGTGGATCGTAAACGCTAACCAACTATACCAAAAGCACGTGCTAATAGGAAAGGCGCACTCATCGTACTTAAGGACTCAACCACAGCGCTCACAAGATTCGACCTGACTTAGCCCACCTGGACCTTAGGTCTATTGTTGGACCTCTTGCCGTTAGGTCTTTTGTGGACCGCAGTCTCACTCAACTTATTAGGCTCACCCAATTCAACTTATTAGTCTTCTGGACCTATTATCACATGACAGGAAGTTGGACCTACTTTAGCCCAATAATAAATAGCCAACACCTACCAATTTTGATTTCGGTCGAATTATTACAATTACGTCGATCCAAACACCCCCTTACGCTCGCCACAACAACAACAAAATGGAACACTATCGATCTACAACTACAGCAAGATTCATTTCTTTATCATCATTTATCATGATTAATCACAACCATTTGATCTAAAAAGGGGGGGGGACCTGTTTGAGGACGAAGGAGCCGGCGGGGCCGAGGACGATGTAGACGAAGTTGAGGTTGCCGTCGCCGACTTCCCTGATTTCTACCACCCCGTCCAACTGCCCGCCCCCCAGCCGCGCCGTCAGTGCCGGCGCCGACTTTATGTACTCCACCACCGACTTCTCGTCCAGCGCGCGAAACCCGTCGCCGGATTCCATGCCTGCTGCAGAATCTGATGAATTGGAGGGGGGAGCGTTTTCAGAGAAACAAGAAAAGGACGGAGGAGGTAATTAATGGAAGGGGTTCATTGAACTTGGCCTATTTTTGCCATCGATTGGGAATTTCGAGTACTGTATGAAAAATGCTGTTTATGGCGGTGCGATAATTGGTGGGTCCGATGTTCGGAATGGATGGGATTAACCTCGGATTTGACTTACAATAACATTAACAAGATTTTTTTTTTTGGTTTTTTTTTATCCTATTACAATATTAGCGAGCCCAACATGATTTATTAAACGAGATAAATGCGAATTATTGAGCTAAAAAATTCAGCTCATATTCGACTTATTTGAGTTAAACAAAAGTTGGCTCGCGAAAGATTATGAGCCGAATAAAAAATTAAAAAGGAAATTTACAAATTAGGTTAGTAATCTAATAATTAAAATTTACAAAATATAGGCCTCTTTTATTTGGATTGCCCCAAAATTCAAATAGTATATAAATATATATAGAGAGAGAGAGAGGGTTGAGCTTCTATACTTTTAAAACAGACGAACATTTATGCTTGTAATTTTTAGCCGTCGGATCATCTCAAGATCCGTGCAGTATTAGTAAAAGGACATAATAGGATATATCGTTAATAATACTGTATGGATCTTGAGATGATCCGATGGCTAAAAAGTTCCAAGCACAAATACTTAGATGTTTTTAAAAGTAAAAAAAGCTCAACTCTCTCTCTCTCTCTCTCTCTCTCTCTCTCTCTCTCTCTCTATATCTTACTCTATATATATATATATATATATATATATATAGAGTTAGGCTAGAATATTTTTAAAAGTACGGAGCCTCCCGTACTTTCACGTCGTTTTTGATGTTAGGACTTTCGAATCGACGATCGGCTCCGTTAGACTTGATCTAGAGTATTTGAAGTACCTAGAAAATAAATTTCGCGGTTTTTCGATATCATTTGCCTGGTGATCGAAAGGGCTCAAAATCAATGGCTGAAAATAAAAATCTCACAAAATGTGATAATATGACTCTAAAATTTTGGATCAAAGATATTGATCTTGTTTTATATAGTATAAAAAATTTTCTATCAAAATTTTACGTGATTTGGATATTTCTACACCGTTAAACTTGCAAACGGCTCACCACAACCATTGAAATTGCTGATTTTGAGCCCTTTCGATCACCAGGCAAATGATATCGAAAAATCGCGAAACTTATTTTCTAGGTACTTCAAATACTCTAGATCAAGTCTAACGGAGCCGATCGTCGATTCGGAAGTCCCAACATCGAAAACGACGTGAAAGTACGGAAGGCTCCGTACTTCTAAAAGTATTCTAGCCTAACTCTATATATATATATATATATATATATATATATATATATATATATATATATATATATATATATATATATATATATATATATATATATATATAACTCGTTTATTAAACGAGCAATCGATCTCGAGCTCATTTCAAGCTGGATTGCCAGCCCTAATTAAGAGCATAGGTAGCAGCTATATCATGCAATACTGATAATATACAATGCTAGAATCACGAGTACCAATTGCCGTGCACATATTGTTTAAGATATCAAATATTTAAAATCAAAGTTGGCATGTTTCGTGCAAGATCTAGTATTAAATTGCTTTCACATTTAGTAATTTTTTCATTGATTTTTTGTTCTAATAATTTTAGATTGTTATTGTACACGTGAGGTATAATTGGACTTGACCAAGCCAATTAGATGTTAAGCCTGTTTGGATGCATGAATAGAACGATTGAAACTCGAATGACCCACGGATATCCATTACTCTCTATTTGGATGAACTCGAGAAGCTGTAGAAAGGCTTTGTGCCTTTGTTTGGAATGTAAGAACAGATCAAGAGTTTCGACACAACATACGATTTCGATTTTAATTTGCGCTAAAGTTTAGGATTTGAATACGTACTCCTTAAAACTCTTTATCACAACAATATATATATATATGTATATATATATATATATATATATATATGTATATATATATATATATATATATATATATGTATATATATATATATATATATATATATATGTATGTATATATATATATATATATATATGTATGTATATATATATATATATATATATATATGTATATATATATATATATATATATATGTATGTATATATATATATATATATATATATATGTATGTATATATATATATATATATATATGTATGTATGTATATATATATATATATATATATATGTATGTATATATATATATATATATATATATATGTATATATATATATATATATATATATATATGTATATATATATATACTATCTATAGTACCGGGGCTCCGGTACTATAGTCGCTTTTTCGATCTTAGGGTGTTCAAATCAACGATCCACACCGTTGAAACTGATCTAGGATATTTGAAGTTCTTAGGAATAAAATTTTATAATTTTTCGACGTAGTTTACTTTGTGATCAAACCGTTTCAAAATTGTCAAATTTCAATGGTTATTATGGCGAGTTTGTAGTTTAACGGTGGAGAAGAATCTAAATTTATTCAAATTTTGATAGAAAATACTTTAAACTACATAGATAAAGGTCAACATCCTTGATCTTGAATTCAAAACTCCTATACTCAAATTTTAAGGATTATTCAATTTCCACCGTTCATTTTGAATAAATTTAGATTCTTCTCCACCGTTAAACTACAAACTCGCCATAATAACTATTGAAATTTGACAATTTTGAAACGGTTTGATCACAAAGTAAACTACGTCGAAAAATTATAAAATTTTATTCCTAAGAACTTCAAATATCCTAGATCATTTTCAACGGTGTGGATCGTTGATTTGAACACCCTAAGATCGAAAAAGCGACTATAGTACCGGAGACTAGCTCTATATATATATATATATATATATATATATATATATATATATATATATATATAGTATAGGAGACTAGCTCTATATATATATATATATATATAGGGTAGGGCTACTATACTCTTATGAGTATAGGATCCTTCGTACTCATAAGTCGTTTTCGATGATGGAGCTTCCGAATCGACGATCCACACCGTTAAATATGATCTAGAGTATTTAAAACTTCTAGAAAATAAATTTCATAAATTTTCGAAATTGTTATAAAGTCCATCAAGTGGATATAAAATGAACGGTCAAAATTGAACGAAGTCCTAAAAATGGATGATCAGATTCTTCAATTTAAGATCCGAGTTATTGATCTTTATCTACATAGTAAATAAAATTTTCTATCAAAAATTCAACAGATTCCGATTCTTTTACACCGTTAAACGAGCAAGTACCCCATACCGGCCGTTAAAAATTGTCTACTTTGAGATCTTTTGATCATAGGGCAAATGATGTCAAAAAATTATGAAATTTAATTTCTAGAAGTTTTAAATGCTCTAGATCATATTTAACGGTGTGGATCGTCGATTCGGAAGCTCCATCATCGAAAACGACTTATGAGTACGAAGGGTCCTATACTCATAAGAGTATAGTAGCCGGACCCTATATATATATATATATATATATATATATATATATATATATATATATATATATATATATATATATATATATATATGAAATTAACCCTACTTTGAGGGCAATTTCAAACATACCCCTCAAAAATTATAAAATATAATGAATACCCCTTCAAAATTCTTAATATCATTTTTGCTCTTATAAATTAATAAATTATATAAAAAATGCTTTCCACATTGATTAAAAATTTTGAACTAATTTATCCCTAATTATACTTAATTATAAATAAATGTGTAGTATCATATAAGGCTAATAAATTTATGTTCTATCGAAAAATAACTCAGTTTTTGTTTATGATTCAATTTATGAATGCATTTTTTGTGTACTCAAGTTTTCTTTTTTATCAATATCATATGGGTCTCAAGCTAATCATAATAAACAATTAGCTAAAACTAAAACTATATTATACTTTTTTGTGAATCTATTTTTTTTCTTTGTCTAAATTAATATGAATTATTTATTTACTATTTATACAGTGTAGTTTATTGCAATTAATTAGTTTCAATTTGATATACATTTAATTGTATTTATAATGTTATCAAACAAAATAATGTTTAAGTTAATTAAAATAAGTATAAATAATAGATTATGGCAAAAATGGAAATTTTATTTAGTTTTTTTAATGAATTATTATCAATTTGGGTATTTATGAAAATTTCTCTAAATTAAAGGAGTATTTTGATTTTGAAACTTTTAAAGGGGTACCTATGCAATTTAAAGTTGGGGAAAAGTATATATGATTTTTTTTTTTTTTTTTTGCCTATTGCTTAACTTACTAAGTTTGCAAGAAGAAAAACTGCTACAGAAATTAGGCCAAATTAATAGGATCATAATAAGTTATGATCCAACATAGTTATGGATACAAAAATAAACTTTCAATTTAATCTATGCTAGAGAAAAGAAAAGAAAACTTATTGCGGGCTTAGCCTACTCTTGCCGAAAAATTTATAAGATTGGTAAAAAAAAAGTAAATAAATAAAATTGAAGTGCACTCGAAAGTGGTCCTAGCAGGAAAAAATGGTGTCACGCGTATAGTTCGTGCTTTTCTAGCTTGATATGAAGTATGAATTATTGGAAAAGTGTTGTTTGAGTAAAATGTTAGAAGTTTTTCATCGTGATCTTTCTGGTAACTACGTGATGAAGCTATAGTACTAGAAACTTCTACCTAGAATTTCTTTTCTGTAATTCAAATTTCATGTCGACTCTCGACTATAATCAGATTCTCAACTCAAAAGAGACGATCCACACTTTATTGGACAAACACTATTGATAGTCTTTGTCAAACCATCATAGATACCCATCAAAAATTCGGCACAGTACCAACCATACCTAACGCAGTTGGCTAAGAACTTGATGGTTAGCATCCGAAGTCCCAGGTTTCAAGTCTAATTGCTTCATATTTTTATCTGAGTTTATTTCGAAAAAAAAAAAATAAAGTAGATAGCTTGCTGTCTTTCTCTCTAAAAAAATTTAAAAATATCCCCACAACATTAAGACATAAGGTTTTAGGCTTTTATTTGTATCCTAGACTACGTGTGCGCGCCACTACTTTACCTACATGGCAGAGTCTGGATTGAATTAGTCACACTGGGACTCGTCGATACTGTATTTGTGTATAATATATAGGGATGAAAACGGTCGAATACTGTCGAATTTTTGACGAAACCATATCCACATACATATTTTTCTTCAAATGCGAATTCGGTTGTGGATATGTGTCGTATTTTAAATTTGTATTACTATATCCGCTTAAAACGGATTAAGATTCAGATATGAATCAGATTTGTATTTAAATATTATTCTGATAATAATATATACTAATACATATTTATAAATATGAATAAAAATTAGCACAAATAAGATACACAATTGTATTACAGGTTTATATTCGTATTCAAACTTCATACATCTATATTTTATTCAATAAAATTTAATATTTTAATGAATATAAATACATTTTTAATATGAAATTCATAGTAAAATAAATGAAAAATAAGATAGAAAACCACTTTATCTTCCTACAATATATATTAACATTCCTCTAATCTCTTAAGTATAAAAACAGTCGAATACGGTCGGATTTTTTAAGAAACCGTATTCATATTCTTTTTTTTGTATAAATTCGGATACGAATATGTATCGAATGTTAGATTTTGACATCCATATTCGTATCCAATTGAATCTGATGTCAAATACGATCGGAGTTTATTCTAATCACTTTCACCCCTAATTACATCCCAAATATTTTTTTTCTACAAATGCTAACAAATTATAAATTATTTTCACATTCAACCTATTGAGCCCTAACGGGCGAGCAGATTATAGATCTGTCGATTGTATCCAACCGGCCCAGCCCACGGCACGGCACGACACGACACAACACGACACACAACTTTTAATCTCAAAGCACTAGACCATAAGCCAAACAACTAGGACCCTTAAAAGCAGCATTTACACATCTTTAAAGCTTTGTCCTCACGCTAAAGTCCAAGACCCCATTTGGACAAATATTACACCCCAAGAGCAATTCTTATCTAGACCTGGTCTACCACGTCATCCATAGACCGAGTCATTTAAAACAATTTCTCCGTGGGTTTCCGACATATTTTGTTACAATCCGAGGACGTGTCCCATGTTGATTGGCTAAGACCTGGCACAGCATCTAATATTATTATTTTTTTAGAAAAAGATAACATGCTACCCGCTTTACTTAGCTAGAGACGTGAATCAATCAGGATTCGAACTCAGAACTTTAATATCAACCACCAAACCTTTTACTACTTGCTTTAGGACGGTCGGTCACAACATCTAATATTAAAAAGTCTTTTGTATAAAAAAATTATTAATTTTGAAAGTATATTAAGTAGGAATCAAATAATTTTACAACTTAATGGTATAGAAAGTAACACTAATTAATTATTTAAAAAGGTTAAACACATCCCAACTAACCAAACTTTTTAGGCCAATTTGCATAAAGAATCCACAAATTTGGAGCTTTTTGCAAAATTGGGCGGTCTTTTTCGATTTTGCAGATTAGGACTGAATTTTCAGAAAAATGAAAAAAATATTCTTATTCATTTCTCTCCCTTCTTTTTTTTTTTCCTTTGTTCTTTTTTTTCTCTCCGACCCTCATCGCCTCCTCCACCGCCTCCGCGACCCTCGACGACGGTAACAAGGGCGGCGTCGCCTCCTCTTCCTCCATCTCCTCCTCCGCTGGCGCCAGCGGCCCTCGGCGACGGTAACGAGGGCGGCGCCGCCTCCTCTTCCTCCGCATCCGCCGGCGCCGGAGAAGGAGAACTCGAAGCGGGCCCGGGTGAGGGCGGAACGGACGGAGGCGATGAGGTCGTTGCCATGGAGGTGCTCGCCACCCGTGAGGGTAAGGGAAAAAGATGCACCCATCTCCAATTTCCAAGGAGCGAACAAAGATGCAGACGATAGAAAAAAAAGAATAAAAAGTAAAAAAGTAAAAATAAAAAAAATCTCTTTGAAAGATCATTATATATCGTTGCTGCTACCAGAAAGGCTAAGAGGCTAAGAATCAGAGAAAAATGAAGAAGAAGATGAATGTTGCACCGTTTAACAAGAAAATTACACTTTTAAGATAAATATTGTACTCTTTGAGATAAAAATTACACTCTTTGAAACAAAAGTTGCACTCTTTCGATAACAAATTATATTGTTTCAGAGAAAATTGTACTATACCTTTCATGGCGACCTTCCTCACCAACGCGAGCCTCGCCACCCCGCGCGCCGCGTCGGAGCGCCAAAACACGGAAACGACCTACCTCCCCCGCGCGAGGCTTGCCCTATTCCCACGTGGCGGCGCCACCACCACCGCCGGCGTCGGCACCGACGCCATGTTCAACAAGATCGTCAAGTGCGGCGGCCGCGATGTGCCCGCATCCGAGTCCTTCCTATTTGACTTCTCCGACCCCCTCTGCTCTGCCGCCATGTGGGAATAGAGCGAGCCTCGCGCGGGGAAGGTGGGTCGTCTCCGAGTTTCGGCACTTCGACGCGGCGCGCGGGGGGAGGGAGGGGGGGGGGGGGGAGAGGCTCGCGTTGGTGAGGATGATCATCATGGAAGGTAGAGTGTAATTTTATCTGAGACAGTATAATTTTTATCGAAAGAGTACAACTTTTGTTTCAAAGAGTGTAATTTTTATCTCAAAGAGTGCAACGTTCATCTTAAACAGTGTATTTTTTTGTAAAATAGTGCAACTTTATTTTAATAGTGCAACCTTCATCTTCTTCTTCCTTGTTCTCTGATTCTTAGCCTTTCCGGTAGCAGCAACGATATATAATAATTTTTCAAAGAGAAAAAAAGTTTTCTTTATTTTTCTTTACTTTTTATTCTTTTGGCTAAATTATAGAAAACTTCCCTGTCAAAATCCGATTTTTTACTTCCCCCCCCTGTCAATTAAAAACCTACATTTTACCCATCTAAAAAATAAAAAAATATGCACTTTGCCCCCGCCGTTAGTGTTCTGTTAGGGCTCCGTTTATATTTTATTATTATATTTTTTTAATATCCAAAATACCCTTGAAACCCTCTCCTCTCCCAGATGCCCCTTCTCCCTCCCCACCGATGCCGCTCGCCGCGTTGCTTCGCCCTCCTTTGCCGCCTCGCCGTCGCCCACCGCCCGTCCGATCCCATGCACGCCCTCGCTCTTCTCCGTCGCCTCGCGCTCACCTTTGCCCACCTCTTCCTCCACACCTGCCCCAATCTACTCCCTACCGTCGTTAAAATGGATGGATGACAATGATACAGGAGGAGCGAGGAAGCAGCTGGAGGAAACGGAGTCGAATTTGGGGTTGAGGGAGGCGCGAATAATGGAGGAAAAAAATTGTAGGATTGTAGGATTGGGAAGAAGATGAACATGGCGGAGGGGCATTTTGGTTATTTTGCCATCAAAGTTAACACCGTATCCCCCTGTACATTTTTTATTTTTTAGGGGGTGTAGGTTTTTAAATGACAGGGGGGAAAGTAAAAAATCTAATTTTGACAGAGGGTTTTCTGTAATTTAGCCTCTTTTTTTTCTACCCTCTGTATCTTTGTTCGCTCCTTGGAGATGACGCATCTTTTTTCCTCACCCTCACGGGTGGCGAGCACTTCCTCAGCAACGACCTCATCGCCTCCGTCCGCTCCACCCTCATCCGGGCCCGCTCCGAATTCTTCTTCTCTAACGCCGGCGGATGGGAGAAAGAGGAGGCACCGTCGCCCTCGTTACCGTTACCGAGGGCCGCCGGCGCCGGCGAAGGAGGAGATGGAGGAAGAGGAGGCAGCGTCGCCCTCGTTACCGTCGCCGAGGGCCGCGGAGGCCGTAGAGGAGGCGATGAGGGTCGGAGAGAAAAAAAAAGAAAGAAGGAAAAAAAAAGAAGAGAGAGAAAGGAATAAGGATATTTTCGTCAGTTTTCTGAAAATTCGGCCCGAATCTGCAAAATCGAAAAAGGCGGTCCAATTTTACAAAAGCTCAAAACTTATAGATTTTTTATGCAAATTGGCCAACTTTTTATTAGTTTGCAAATTCACGTTTCAACTTTGAAAAGTATACATTTGCCATCTAAACTTTTACAATTTTATAATTAATTATTTCATCAATTTAAATAACTGATAAACGAAAAGGCTATTTTATATCGTCGGCATGTGTTCTTTATTATATTTTGATCTTTTGACTAATATAAGTAGAATATAAATTGCTACAATATAAATATAAGTGACTAATTCCAAGTTTTAAAATTTTGGATTGCAAATATAAAATTTGTAAAGTGAAAAAAAATAGATAGTTCTGATATATTTATTACTAACAAAAATAAGTATTTAAAGTTATATAATTTTCAATATATTAGCTCAAGTAGTGTAGCACATTTATAAACTTCCACAATAGAATGTAGAGCAATGATACATAGTGTAGTAACCCGCGCGTTGCGGCAAATAGATACTATTAAAATAAATTTAATGTCTAACTAATGTATTAAAAGTTTGCTATTATTTTAAAATCAAAATAGTCCAAACATATTGGCTTCTTGCAAAAGTATATTAATCTACTGAAGCCGATTAGTAACAAAATGCTCATAGAAAGATAATAAGTATGTCAACCTATTGAGCCGAAAAATGACATACTATTTGGGACAGATTTAGATAAAAAATTTAATAAAAATTAACATTTTATAAATCAAAACAATCAAAGGGTTAATTTTTTTTTGTATAAGCTATATATTTATCCCTTCATTTTCTATATAAGCTATGATACTTATCCCTTCAAGAAAATGAAGATCTTTTTAGATCATATATTAATCTAATTTTGTAAACATCCTTACATCAGTTAATAAAAAGAGTCATGAAAGTATAAAAGAATTAAGTATATGAAAAATTATACAATAAATTTTTAAGAGACAAAAATATACAACCTAACACAACAAATATAATACAGAATTTTACTTTCGAAAAAAAAATATAAAGAAACAAATGATAGAAAAAGAAAAGGTAAAAAACCTTCAACACAACAAATACATCAGTTCGAATACCATGCAAACAAAAAGAACCTGAAAAAATTGAATAAAGCTACCTAAGAAATTTCAACGCTACAACATAAAGAATATGTAAATCTTTTAAAAGAACTTCTAAAAGTTGGAGGAAGGCTCGATTTGATGAAGATGGCAGCGCCAAGCTCGGCGATGCAGCGGGCAAACTCATCCTCCGTCCACAGCACGTGCTTGATCTTGACCTCGGAGCCCATGGAGGAGGAAGAGAAAGCAGAAAAGAAGAGAAGGGGGCTTTTGCGTGGGTTTCTACGATTTACGGTTTAGATTACGGTTAAGGTGGGTGGACTATTAATTAGACGTTATGTGCCGAGGGAAGGCGAAGGGTTGGGTTAAGGTGGGTGAACCATTAATTAAACGTTATGTGCGGAGGGAAGACGAAGGGTTGGGTTAAGATGGGTGGACCATTAATTAGACGTTATGGGTGGAGGGAAGACGAAGGATATGGATCAAGCAAAGAAAAGTAATGCTGCTACGTGCAATGAAGCAACCCGGCTTAGTTCAAGCACAAATAGAAGGAAATTATTTGGAGGATTTGAGCCTATTCAAGGTGGCACCCAACAATCTGGTTTGGAGGGCTTGAGCCGGTTCAAGCAAAGACCGGTGGAGCCCACACTTAAAGAAGAAAAGGAATGTTGCCACATGGCAAGGTTTTAAGAGAAATAATGTATAACTAGTGTAGGGACCCGCGCGATGCAGCGGGTAGCTAATAGAAGCAAAATTTTAAGCCCACACTTAAAGAAGAAAAGGAATGTTGCCACATGGCAAGGTTTTAAGAGAAATAATGTATAACTAGTGTAGGGACCCGCGCGATGCAGCGGGTAGCTAATAGAAGCAAAATTTTAAAATTTTACTGAGGTGAAAAGTAATGGTGAAAATTAAAATTTTAAAATATATATGATACGAAACATAATAAAATAGAGTAGCAAGTAAGCGTATTTATCATTGAGAAAAAATTGTCGCAAAAGATGTTGAAATAAAAGAGAATGCAAATGTTAGTATATAAGAACGGAGATGGAAGTGAATGGACAATCGTGAAAGAATTTTTAATATTGTAGAGGAAATGGCAAGTAGAAAATACGAAATGACAATGCATTGTTCTTCCTTTTTTTTTCTCCTCCAAAATATTTTTCCTATACTACATATTCCTCTCTCTTTCTCACTCACTTTTGCCTCTCCATCTTCTCATTCTCACTCATCTTTCGCCTCTCCATCTTCTCCAAATTAGGCAACTTGAATTCCTCACAGGAAACAACGACGAAAGAAGATGGCACATTGTACTCCACTACTTAAAAATATAAATTACATGTACACACTCTACTCTCTCTTGGCATTAGCTAACCCACGTATTTATAGGTTCTCTGATACATTGAACTTGACCACTAACCAACCACAATTACTTCTCCACTAAGCCCACTAACACAAAGAAAACAACCTTCATCATTACAAAGTGAATCCCAAGGGTTGCCTCATGACCTTTGAATTTTCAATGACAGTTTTAAAACATTTATATCTAACAGTTACATAACCCTTTGTCTACCACGGCTGAAAAAATTAAAGAGAATTTCGAAGATGGTAACGAATTTTATAATTACATTAATTAGAAAGTGGGGGTAGGAACATTGAATGGAGATAGGGAGTAGGAAGGCCAAGCATCAAGGAGTGGGAAGGAGGATTAAATACATTAATTAGAAAGTGGGGGGTGAGAGAGAAGCATTGAATGGAGATAGGGAGTGGGAAGGAGGATGATGGTAAAATTGTCACGTGGCAAATTCTATGATTTGGAGGACTTCAGCCGGTTCAAGTAAAGAATGGTGGAGCTCACACTTAACAAAAAAATGGAATGTTGCCACGTGGCAAGTTGTTAAGAAAATAATGTATAGTAATAGATAATAAAAGATGTGCATCCGAAAATGAGTATAAATTTTACACCATACTCACCAAAGATTTATATTATCAAGCTAGTCTTATCACACTCTAATTTTTTTTAATACTAAATATTCAAAAATATTGTATAAATTTTTAGGTCATATTTGAATGTCAGAATAAAATATTTAATAATAATTTATTTCGTATAGAAATTTTTTTGATTGATTGAAAGTTAAGTAATTATTATTATTTTTACTTTTTTTAAAGTCTTAGTATTTGTGATTTGGTAGAATAATATATTTCACCTAGAAGATTATTTATTTTATTTTAAAAAATAATTTAAACGATCAAATATGATATTTATTTTAAGGATTAATTCCATACAGCTCCATGTAAATATATCGAATAGCAAATATATCTCTACAAAGTTCAACCTTTTATTTTTATTTCTGTAAAAGTCTAGTGATATTCATATTTGCCCATCTAGTTTGTTACCGTTAGAGCACTGTTTATTTTTTAACAGCAGATAAGTGAAATGACATTTTTACCCTTACAAATATATCGTTTCAAAAGTCCCAACTGTTAGAATTATGCACAAATATCCTCCCAAAAAGTATTTTATATAATAATATAAGAGAGTAAAAAAGTTAATTTAACTCACTCACTAGCCAGGGTTAAATATTTTATTTATGGTTAACTATATTTTTCTAACGGATCCTAACAGCAGAGATATATTTAAAAATGTTAGGACTTTTGCAAAAATAAAAATTAAAAATTAAACTTTATAGAAATATATCTGCTATTCGATATGTTTATGGTGAGCTGTATGCAATTAACCCTTATTTTAAACATTCGATAATATTTCTCATTTATCAAGTATAATTTACTCTCTACTTTGGTGTGGGGGGTGTGAAACGCACGTACACCGGGCGCAGGGGATATTTCGCCACGTTTAAAGGACAAGCAATTGGGCAAATTGGTGACGAAGCAAAACGAAAGCTCAATCCCCAAAATCCCCAAATCAACAAGAAATCGAGATCGCGATCAAAGAGAAAGAGAGAGGAAGAGAGAGATAGAGAGAGAGAGAGAGAGAGAGAGAGGGGGAGAGGGAGAGAGAGATCGAGTACTCACCATGAAGCGTCGACCCTGCGACGAATCCAAGGGGGTAGAAACCCCGGAGGAGGCGAGAAGCGCGAAGAAGCTTCGGGAAGAAGCAGCGGCGGTGGAGGCGGAGGGGGCGGCGAAGGGATCGGCGCCGGAGCTGGGGGAGGACGCGATCTACGAGGTGCTGCGGCGCGCGGACGCGCGGACGCTGGCGGCGGCGGCGTGCGTGAGCCGGCGGTGGCGGCGGCTCGCCGCCGACGAGCGGCTGTGGGAGGCAGCGTGCGTCCGCCACTGGGAGGCCGCGCGCGACTACGGCGGCGCCCGCCTCCGCCCCGTCGTCCTCGCCCTCGGCGGCTTCCGCCGCCTCCACTCCCTCTACCTCGCCCCCCTCCTCCGCCCCCCCCACCCCTCCTCCTCCTCCTCCTCCCCCCCTCCGATCGCGGCGTCTTCGTCGTCCCCGCCTCCGATCGCCGCGCCCTCCCCGTCCCCTCCTCCGATCGCCGCCTCCGCGGCGGGGTGGCCGATGACGTCGCCGGCGCGGCCGAGGGCGGCGGCGGTGGGGAGGAGGTGGGGGAGGGACGAGGTGCAGCTGTCGCTGTCGCTTCTCTCGATAGGGTTCTTCGAGAGGATGAGCGCGGGCGAGTACAAGGGAGGAGGAGGACGAGGAGGAGGAGGAGGAGAGGAAGGGGACGAGAGAGGGTAGAGTCACCGCCTCTCCGGATCGGGACCGGTATGGTTACCGCTTCTCCCTTTTTTTTTTTTTGAAGTTAAATTTTGATTGCAAAATGGGTAGGATCACCGCCGTTGAACGCATCCGGTACGCTTACCGCCTCTCCCTCCACTTCTCTTTCTCTGTGGTATCTTTCTCCTTTCTCTTGGTGTGTTCTTTGTTCCTTTTAAATGTTTTCACTTAATTTTGAGGATAAATAAGCATACTTTTGGTTCTCAAACTTTAGGGCGCGTCACGTTTTGGTTCTCAAATTTTAATTTGCTATAATTTATAATTTTAAATTATTGTAATCTAAGTTAACGTAAAATTGGACTGAAAATTAAAGTTAAAAATTATAGTAAATTAAAGCTTGAAGATCAAATGTCACGCTCTCAAAGTTTGAGGACCAAAAGTGTAATCTAGCCTATTTTTTATTTGAAATTTCTCTCTCTCTCTCTCTCTGCTTCTGTGTGATTATTATGGGATTAATGTGTTTCTTCTTTTGTAATGTTTAGTGTTGTATAATAATATAATTATTATGCAGTGATGAGTTATGCTCTTTTTTCCCTTTTCTATCAAGAAGA
The DNA here is from genome assembly GCA_016920855.1 of Puya raimondii. NCBI lineage: Eukaryota > Viridiplantae > Streptophyta > Magnoliopsida > Poales > Bromeliaceae > Puya > Puya raimondii. The sequence goes on along the minus strand of JABWPP010000050.1, from coordinate 193,939,405 downwards.
TTAAACTAGTGGAAATTATGTATTCATGTAAAAATCAGCATTAATAGGTTTTGCTCTTCACATCCATTAGTTAATGACTTGAATTTTTGTCACTTATTTATCTCTTTCCTTATCTTTTCTATTCCTGCATATGGCGTAATATTTTCTAAATTGTTTTATTGTAGCACAAATGAGAATGTTAAGAGTATTCTTAAACCAATTTTTGTCGTGCCAATATTTACAATTTTCTAAACTGAAGAACATAAATTAGTTGTTAGTTTTGAAATTGCAGAATATTAAGATTGCAATACTTGTCTATGTTTACATAGTTTTGCTGTATAGTTTATTTTAAAAATACATGCTTGTAATGATGCAATTATGGGATCATTTTATAATCTAAATTTGGTGTGAAAAATGACATTTAAGTAATATAAAAGTCCTTATTGCATGAAAAAAATCTAATGATTTTTGTGATTTTACGAAAATAAGCTAATATTTTGAATTTTGTAAAATCAATTTATTTTTTTTGACGGACCAAAATACCCCGCTCCCTTTCTCTCTCCTTCCTAGAGGAGATGGAAGAGGAAGAGAGAGAGAGGAAGGAGAGAGTGGTATTTTCGTCCATTTTTTAAATATGAATTAATTTTATAAAATTTAAATGTTATTATTTTTTGGAAAAACTTCAGATACAACTTCTGTGATATCGCACTTTCTTACTTTAGTATTCTGTGGTTTAAAATGTATCACTTTAGTACCATGTGGTATTATTTTTCTCTTTTCGTTATTCCCTCCATTAATTTTTCTGTTAAATCAATGACAAAGTTAAAACCAAAGGGTACTAAAGTGAAAATTCGGTAAGGCACGGAGTACTAAAATGAATATTCGATAAGCTATAGATAGGGTATCTGAAGTTTTTTGTATATAATTTAACGGAGATGCAGACAGAAAGAGAAAAATAAAATCACGGAGTACTAAAATAATATATTTTAAATCACAGAATATTAAAATGAGAAAGTACGAAATTTTAGGGATGATATTTGAAACTTGCCCTTATTTTTTTACAAAATTATGAAACTATTAAAATTCTTATGCAAAAAGGGAAATACAAAATACTTGCCCCTCATGGAAGGGGGATATAGGACCAGCCAACTGGGGAAAGGTCCGAATCAGCATTATTGAGGCAGAAGAGGACAAAGGGAAAGGGAGAGTATGGATGAGTTAAAGAGAAGGGCCCACTCCCAACTCTTTCTCTCTCCTTATATATGTTTTTATATTAAGAATCACTATCTAGACGACTGTCCCTAGCGCAAGCGGTAAAGGACTTGGTGGTTGGTATTCGAAGTTTCGAGTTCGAATCCTAGTTGATTTACATTTCTTACTAAGTTTATTTCTAAAAGAAATAAATGAAGCGGGTAGTATGCTATCTTTTTTTCAAAAAAAACAGGAGTGTTCCTTCAAACCAGAGGATCAAACCCTGCATATGCATATTTATGGGGATTTTGATATATAAAATTAAATTCGATATTTGATTTGATGCATTTGAATCTAATAGCTGCAGTTAGAATTATTCGGAGTGCAGTTATAATTATATATAAAATCAAGATCGATGTTTGATTTGATGCGTTTGAATCTAATAGCTGCAGTTAGAACTGTTTGGAGTGCAGCTCTAATTATATATGAAATTAAATTCGATGTTTTATTTGATGTGTTGGAATCTAATAGCTGCAGTTAAAACTGCTCTACAACAGTTGGAACTACGCCCAAACAGTAGCAGTTAGAAAAAATAATTTTAAACAAAATGTAAGTTTACCAACCTAATCAATTTTAAAATAAGTAACATATATATATATATATATATATATATATATATATATATATATATATATATATATATTTACATTAGAGATAATTTTACCACCACATATTTAAAGTGATAAAATTTTACAAATGAACTTCTTACCTAAATGCAACTAAATAAATTATTTATAGTTACAGCGCTTTTTACTGCATCCAACTAAACGAGATAAATATAGTTATAACTGTTGTATCTATAAGAGAGTCGTTTGGTTAGATGTAATTGTAAATACAATATAGTTTCAGATGTACGCAGTTAAAAATATAGCTGTTATAATTATATATATCTTGTTGGTTAGATGTAATAGAGAGTGCAGCAATTATAGATATTTTGTTTGATTATGTGCGGTTGATAAATGCATTTACAAAATTTTATAATTTTTATATGAATAGTGAGATTACCCTCTACATAGGAAACAAAAAATTTCTATTTGGAATATTATTAAGGGGGTAAACTTATCAATTAATATTACTCTTTCCAACTACTGCAATAGAAACTGCGGCCAATTTGTGCGTAGTTTTAACTGTTGCATTTGAGCCACTTTGTACAGTTTCAACTATAGCAATTGAATTCAAATACATGAAACCAAACGGCGGATACTCACTAAAGAGAAAAACGATGAACGATTATTTGTTTTTTAAGTCTTATTAAAGACGGTAAATTATTTACCGTCTTATATTTATTGGACAAAATAAGATTATTTAGTCAAATAAATTTTTGACAAAGTTGTCCTTTTAAATATAATTTTTTAAAAAATTATTTTGAAAAAAAAATCTATTTAGGACCTTTATGTTTCAATGTCATACTTGTGTAAATGGCGATCATATTCTTAAATTATTAATAATTAGCGATAATATCTAATATACTCTTCAAAACTTTAAAAATATCTTAATATATTCTCGGTGGACCTAAATGCCCTTATCGATTTTCAAAAATTTCTTCAAATATATCCATAATCCTAAAATTTACTAGTGGAATTTGGGATTTAGAAAAGTATTTTGAGAATATATGAGTAAAATTAAAAAATTTGAGTAGTAGTGAGGAATATACAAAAGTCTATAGAGAAATGCTTGGAGTACCCCACTTTTAAATACCCTATTTTATTGTGGTTGAGTGGGCATACATTAGGGTTAGGGCTTAGGGTTTAGAGTATAATGATTGCAATTGAGATTTAATAATAATATTTGAAATTTGGGTTGAGCTCTTATACTTTTAAAAGTATAGAAATATTTATGTTTATAAATTTTTAGCCGTCGGATTTTCGATCTCGAGATCCGTATAGCACTAGAAACGATGTATTTCATTAAATCTGTTTTATTAATACTGTACGGATCTTAAGGCGATCTGACGGTTACAAAATTACAAACGTATTGAGTTTCTGTGCTTTCGAAAGCACGGGAGCTCAACTCTTGAAATTTAGTAATTAATAATAAAATATAATAATAATGTTGTCACATCAGTAATAATATTGCAGGGTACACTAGGATACTTTTAGCAGCACTCATCCGGGCGTTTGGTTCGGCGTAAAACGAATCGAATTTATTTTTCAGTATGAAAAATATTTTTTCGCTTGTCTAGTTCGACGTAAAATTTGAAGTAAAATTAAAGTTTTTGTTTTTTATTTTTTTCGGCCGAAAACGAAAACTTAAACTGCGTAAAAAAAATTTTCATTCATTTTTTTTCCACCGAACTAAATAAATGTATTTTTTTTTTTCATTTCAACCAAACAAATGTTTATAGAAAATTACTTTTTTTTTTGGTCCTACAAACCAAACACTATAAAACGTAAAAAAAATTTCCAGCGAGATTCTTTTTATGAAAAATTATTTTTTACAATTTTACGTTAAATCAAACAGACCCTTAGCTATGCGCAAAATGTATGAATACACTTGGTGCAATGAATAATTCCTATTCTTCTTCTTTTCTCTTTTCTCATGTGTATAGCCGTATAGGTCGAGGGATGAGGTCCATAGCCTTTGGAGTTATTATTATTATTATTATTATTATTATTATTATTATTATTATTATTATTATTATTATTATTATGTGGTGTTGTGAGGACAAAGGGAGAGCCAAAGAGAGAGGGGTATGTGACAAGAGGGGGGATTGGAATTTGGTATATGTTTTGGCCCTTTTGGGGAAACCCACTTATATTATTTTATTTTATTTTAATTAAATGTTGATGTAGTAAATGATCTTAAGGGGCTTTTTTTGCATTTGGCCCCTTCAAAAAAAAAAAATTACAAATAATCCCACCAAATTTATAATTGCAAAATTGGCCCTATACCCGCCACGCAAGCGCCACATAAGCGCCATGTTGGAATGAATGTTTAGGTTGAACACGGTGAATTATTCACCGTATTCAAACATGGTGAATGATTCCCCGTGTTCAATGCCCCGCACGATCTCTCTTCCTCTCTCTCTCCCGAGCTTTCCCTATTTCTCTCTCGGTTTCCTCCTCGAGCTCTCCGCCATCGCCCGCCGCCACCGCCCGCCGCCACCGCATCCCCTCTCCTCCTCCCTCCTCCTTCCCTCCCTCCTCCGCCGCATCCCTCTCCTCCCTCCTCCTCCCCTCCCTCCTCCTCCTTCATCATCATCATCACCACACATTCACGGCAACCTAGGGATAGAAGGAGAACACGGTGAATCATTCACCGTGTTTGAACACGGTGAATGATTCACCGTGTTCAACTTAAACTTCTCTTGGCGCTTACGTGGCGCTCACGTGGCAGAGATAGGGCCAATTTTGTAAATTAAAATTTTATAGGGCTATTTGTAAAAAAAAAATTTGTTAAAGGGTTAAATGCAAAAAAAGCCCGATCTTAAGTGTTTTTTTGTTTGGATGTGCCAGATGTGGCTTTGTTTGTGGTGGCTCTTTGTGGATCTGAAAAGATGCCCCATCACTGTGGATGGAGACAATTTTTAGGCTATTGGCCCCAAGTAATTTCTAAAGTAAAAAATAGTTTCTGGGTAAATTGCACTTTTGGTTCTTGAATTATGAGTCATGGGTAACTTGCATATGAAACTTAGATGCAAGTTAGAATCCCAATTAGTATAATTTTTTTTTTTTTTTTAATTATTTTGTAGTTGTTGTTGTTGTTATCTCTATTCTTTTTAGTGTGAACTAGTCAAATTTGAATTATATTTTTCCCCAAAATATAAATCATCAAGATCCATCTGACTTTTGTTTTCGAGAAATGCCACCTCTAGGGCATGTTTGTTTCATCGAACTAGACTTTGGGTGGAAGTGGACTTTAGATTGTGGAGTTCGGTGAAAATTACTTCTTCTCCGTTGTTTGTTTCGTAGTTATGGAAGTGAAGTTTCTTTAGTTCTGCTGTTTGTTTGGTAGGAAATGTATGGAATGTAAAATTATAATTTATATATAAATAATAAATAATTTAATAAATAAAAATAATCTAATTATATTTTTATATGATTAAAATTTAATTTAAAATAACTAAATTATTTTTTATACATAAATTATAATAAAACAACAATAAAATTATAAAGTAAAAAAATATTAATACTTAATTAATCAAATTTTATCATATTTTAATTGTACAACTAAATGAAAAAATATTAAAACTTAAACTAATCAATTTTATCATATTCTAAATATGCAAACTAAATAAAAGAATAATTTAATACCATAATTAAGTATATTTAAATATAACTATCTTTATTTAGTATATTATTTTATTATTTTTTCTTCACCTCTTCACCGTAATTGACGTCGGCCCACGGTGGGCCGAAGTCAATTACGCCGTTTCAGGTAACTCAAGTTTCGACCGTAACTTTTTTATGTCGAACCAAACAACGGAAGTGATCGTTTACGGCGAAAACGACTTCCCCCTCTCCACTTTCACCCCACTTCCACCCAAACAAACACGCCCTATACTCAAAAATGGGGCGTAAATATTATACATCATCCATAAATCTCCATTTCATCGTGCTAGTTTTGTCACACCCTTTTTATTCTTTTTTAGTGTTAGAGAAAAAAATGCTACCTGTACAATCAAAGGGGAGTGTAAATCCACCCCATCATTCTAGGATTGAAAACATTCTTTAAATTTTTAGTATAATATTTTATTTTTGACAAGACAAGGATTCAACATGGCCCCTTGGATAATGCGGTGCAAGATTTATACTCCTTTTTAGGTGTACGAATAACATTGCTTTTAACAAATAAGAATGTGATAAGACCTGAAATAGACCTTTGAAGGGACGGAGTGTAACATTTACACCCATTTTTGAGTATGTAGATAGCATTCATCTTATTTTTTCTAACCCATTTTTTATGCATTTAAGGGGCCGTTTGGTTAGATGTAATTATAAATGCAGTGTAGTTAGAGATGCATGCAGTTGAAAATGCAGCAGTTGTAACTACATGCATCATGTTTGGTTGGATGTAGTAGAAAGCGCTGCAACTACAAATAATTTGTTTGGTTGCATGTAGTTGAGAAATAATTTTTAAAATTTTATCATTTTATATATATGGTGGTGAGATTATCAAAAAAAAAAAAAATTAATATATGAAGTAAACTTATCTTTTATTTAAAATTACTCTCTCCAACTGCAGTTGGAACTGCGGCTAATTTGGGCGTAGTTTCAATGCTGCAGTTGGACCTCCTCCTACAGTTGCTACCGCAGCAGTTGGAGTTAAATACATCAAACCAAACACGAAATTTGTATTAACATACAGTTACAACTGCAGTGCAGTTGCAACTACATGCAACCAAACGGCTCTAAATGCGGATGTGTTCTGTATTTTCATTATTATATTGGTTATCTTTGCGTGGAAGTTTTAAATTAAAACCAAATCATCGCAACAATATGTCTAAGGTATAACAATAAGTTTCTTCTCCTAAAAAGCACTACTTATATAAAAATCAACCTAAAGGAAAGATGTAAAACATAGCGGTTCGACCAAACCCTAGATTTAGCCATGGATCATCCTATTTTAACCCCATTCTTGATATTTTGAAGTTAATTATACTTTAACTAAGCATCCTGCCTATACGGTGGAGGTCACGGTGGATAAAGTCACAATCAAGATCCCATGAACACTGTATCTGTAAACTTAAAAGTAAATTGATTGCGTACTTTCTTTAGCACGAAATTTTGTACTAGTGGTTAGCGCCAACGATCCATAGACCATAAGTTGTATTAAAGCTTTAAGCTGAGTTAGTTGCACACTTTCTTTTAGTTCTAGTTGTTAGAATAGTAGTTAGCCCAAAGAGTGTTGGTTGGGCTTTATGGTTTCATATCCAATACCAAAGTTGGTGTAATGGATCAGTTGGACCCAAACCTTGGGTCAATAAAGTTGGGCCACTTTATTGGTAAAGGGCTTGGTGGTTGGTACCCGAGGTCTCAAGTTCGAATCCTATTTGATTCACATTTCCAGCTAAATTTATTTTTAAACAAAATAAACGAAGCGGGTAGCATGCTACCTTTCTCTCAAAAAAAATAAATAAATAAAGTTAGGCCACTTTGGGATAGCACACCTCTAGTTTCATTTTATTGGAAGTTGAAGCCACATTGTTTAGGGAAAACTTATAATTGACATTATTTATCTGTACTATTTTGAAAGAATGGTAGTATATTATCCGTTTCATTTATTTCTTTTTTACATTATTTTTCTAATGATTAGAAGGTTGCCAATTTATAAGTTTTTGAAAGAATGGTAGCATGCGCTACTCGCTTCTTTCATTTTTCTTTTTTAGAAATGAACTTAGCTGGAAATGTGAAGCATATAGACTTTAAACTTGGGACCTCGGATACCAATCATCAAATCTTTTTCGCCACTTGTGCTGGGAAAGGTCAATATCAATTTATACTTGTAATGATTGATATAGGGTTTTTTTTTTTTGTTTAGTAGTATAGAAGAGTTCAAATCAATTAATGCTGTAGGGTAATTTTTGTTCGATGAGGGTTGTAGAGGAGGAGAAGTAGAGAGAGAGGAAGCGGAAGGAGAAAGAGAGGAAGCAACGGCGAGAAGGAGGGAGACGAAAAGGGAGGAGAAAAATAAACGAGAGAGAAAGGAGAGCGAAAGAGGAACAAGGATATTTTAGTCAGCTTACTAAAAATTCAGACTTAATCTAAAAATTCGAAAAAAGTGGCCTACTTTTGCAAAAACAAAAAACCGGCAAAATTTTATGCAAATTGATCTAAATTTTTTTAAGAATTTATAATTTGGTTGATGCAAACTTATACAAAAATTACTAACATGGTGATATTGAGCATTTTAATTGGATGGTTATTATAATTCATGAGAAATAAGGTTTAATTCCTAGAATGGTAATTATAATATAACCAAAGAGAACTAACTAATAAGAAACTGTCATGTTGACATATTTAGAAACTGTAAATCGAGTAACCACACCTTAGTTATCACAAAATATTTTATGGGATAATATCTAATATATCCTGAAAACTTTTGAAATATCTAATGTACCCTTATTTTTTTTGTTTCAAATATTACCCCACGTATATTTCTTCGTTATTCAAAAATATCCCTACTGTTAGTACCCGTTAAGTTATCTCGAGTTAAACTCGGGCTAAATTTCTACTAGAGTTAAAAAAAAATTAAAAATATCTCTTTTGCCCCTAACTAAATAAGAAAAGTTGGCAATTGTAGGGTATTAAGAAAAAAAAATTTAAAATACTTCTTTTGCCCCTAACTTAAGGGCATATAAGAAAAGTTGGTAATGGTAGAATGGTACATTTGAAAGGGTAAAATAGTAATTTTACGGAGATAACGGTTGTTGCTAACAGTTCACTAATAGAATTTAACTCTATGGGTATATTTGAAATAACTTGGAACATTAAAATGGCATTTTTAATATTAGTCTTCTAAGAGGGATAAATAAGAAAGTCGAAAACTTTTCAGAGGTATATAAGCAATTGCCCCTTTATATATGTATATATATAGTAGGACTTGTGTGCTATTAGGAGCACGGAGGCCGCCATGCTCCTAAGCCATTTTCGATGATTAAACTTTCGAATCGACGATCAGCGTCGTTAGACTTGATCTAGCGCTTTTGATGTATCTAGAAAATAAATTTTGTGATTTTTTGATATCATTTACCTATTGATCGAAAGGGTTCAAAATCAATAATTTTTAATGGTTGATGTGTGCCGTTTACATGTTTAACGGTGTAGAAGTATTTGAATCAAATGAAAATTTTGATAGAAAATTTTTTATTTCTGATCGAAAATTTTAGTGCTACATTATAACTTTTTGTATAAGAGAGAGAACTAAATTACTATACTATTAATAGTACCAAGTCATTCGTGCTATTAGGTTTTCGGCCCTTGGATGAAGGGATGTGCGGTTAGGATGATAGTGGTCCCCTAGGGTTGAGTGGATGGTTGGTTGAATAGTATAATTTGACGGGTGGAAATGGTCAAAATGGTAGATCTAATGGCGGAAAACTCAATAGCACCAAGTGCTTGGTACTATTGATAGTATAGTAGCCGAACTCTCTCTCTCTCTTTCTCTCTCTCTCTCTCTCTCTATATATATATATATATAGAGCAAGGTTGTTGTGCTTGGCCTCTGTGCTCCTAAGCCGTTTTTAATAATAAAATTTTTGACAGTAAATTATGACACCCCAAATAGTTCTATATAAAAGATATAATATGGCTAACCTCTCAACCCGGCTTAAACATTTTAGGTGGTGGCTAGGCCCAAGAGGTTGTGAGAGTTGAGCGTGCTAAGACGGGAATAGTCCTAAGATGGGTGACCCCTCTGGAACGTCACAATTAAAGTTTAAAATTATATACAATATGAAGTTGCTGCGTATTTCGCAAATGATAACATTTTCATCTTATACGAACAATTTTTGTGCATAAAATTACAAAAATCCACTCTCTATCTTCTAGAGGGTTTGACTCCTATCTTGGTCCCACACCTGTTGGCTTCTACAACATTAATACCAATTCCAATTCCTCAAATAAAAAAAATAAAAATGTAGAAAACTAATTCCATTCTCTGACCAAAATAATAATAATAATAATAATAATAATAATAAAATGATAGTTTCCAAGTCAATCTCCTAGCTTAGTACTAATGCTACCCAATAGGCCAACATTGTCATATTTAATTATAGCAACATTCAACTAACAATCTATTTGTTAAATTTGAAGTTAAACCAAAAGATGCGGACTCTTCATGGTCGCACAACGTTGTTTTCCACGATTAGACATTTGATTTAACCATTAATATTATTAAATATAACTTAAATTATTTAAGCTTTATAGAAATTAAATATTATGATTTTATAATATTTTTTATGTACTAATGAGGTAGTTTTCAATACATATTATATTAGCCATTATAAATGAGCTATATATGATGGTGTTACACCTAAAAGTGGGTATAGATTTTATACCCCTATCTATTGGATGGATGAGGTGTAAAATTTATACACAAATGCAGGCGTATAAATAGCATTTATTATTATAAATTAAAATTAATTTCATACATATCCTTTCTCCAATTTTTAATTACATAGATATCCCTCTAAAAATGTAAATATCAAAAATACCGCTCTAATTTAGAGAAATTATCATAATATCCAAACTAGTAATAATTTATTAAAAAACTACATATTATAAATATAATTCAATTTATACTTAACTAAAACTAATTAATTGCAACAAACTACACAATATAAATAGTAAATAAAAAATCATATTAATTTAGATAAAGAAAAAAAAAGATTAACAAAAAAAAATATAATGTATTTTTAGTTTCAGTTAATTGTTTATTAGGATTAACATGAGACCCATAAGATATTGATTAAAAAAAAACTTGACTACGCAAAAAATACATTTTATAAATTGAATAAGAACAAAAGCCGAGTGATTTTTCGCTAAAAAATAAATTTATTAGCCTTGTATGATACTACACAATTATTATAATTAGATATAGCTAGAAGTAAATTAGTCTAAAATTCGATGGAGGGCATTTTTGATATAAGGGGTAAAAATGATGTTAACAATTTTAAATGAGTATCCACATTATTTATAATTTTTGAGGGACACGTTTGAAATTATCTCTGTAAATTATTAACTTTCAGGCTATTAAAATATTAAGTAAATGATGTCGAGATATATAGCTTCTGAAATATTCAGATAATCTAAATTACATTTAACAACGCACATTATTGATTCAGATGCCCTCTCGCTAGAATCAATGTAGAAGTAAACGATTCCATCTACTTCTAGAAGTTGTCTTGTTCTACTTATTAGATAATATTAAGTTAAAACTTGTCAATAATTTATGATACATATATCTATATATTTTTTACCCTATGAGGTGCAAATCATTCATTTTATTTTTTGCTTCATTCTTTACCATTCAATCACTACCTAAGTCCTTTAATTGTTTTCTTATTAGATAGAGTGCACAAAGACTCCCCAGTTATAGGTGATCAGTTTGAAATTGCATGCTCAACTTTTATTTTGTTTAGGTAACATGCAAAACTTATCTAAACTACAGATTATTTTAATTTGGTTATCCAATTTTTCAAAATTTTAATTTTACTGTCTAAACTTCTAATTTGTTTGATTTGAGTCATTCAACGGCACTTTGCCTTCAAAATTTAAGCTAATTATTTATTTTAATAAATTTATAGTTACGAAAATTGTATAAAATATATTAACTAAATCTGTAAAGATAAACGACCATTCAAATTTTGAAGTCAAAGTGTCGTTGACTGACGAAAATCAAACAAATGTAAAGATTAGATAGTAAAATCAAAATTTTGAAAGATTGGATAGTTAATCAAAATAATTCATAGTTCAGATAAGTTCTGTACATTTTTACTTTTTTTATGGATACTTCTTTTAAGTTTTAATTCAGAAAACTTAAATAATTTTAGTCGATTAAATTAAAATTCAAATTAAATATATTTACTATTCTATTAAATTTAAAAATAATAATTATTTTATTGGCAATAAATTAAAAATAATTAACAATATTAAATAGTTAACAGAATAGTTATTTAAAATAACAAATCAGAAAAGTCAGAAATTTAGAATATGTGAATGAAAAAAACAAGAAATTAAGTTAGGAAGCCGAATTGAAAATGTCATTTGAGTTGATGAGACTTATTCTTATTTTTCAATCTTCTTTACTTGCGTAAATTTGTTAGATGGTGTGAACCATAGTTAGTTAATTCGGATTCGGCAAAATTTCGGTACGGGTATAATACGCATAAAATTCGTCTCCTAATTTTTAAATTCGTTGAAAAATTCGGTTTAAAAAATGGATTCGGTAATTATTCGGATACACGATTTATACGGAAATTATATGTTCGTCAATTAAAAATTCGGGATCAAAAATTCGTCTATTAAACTTAAATTTTTTTTCTAGATTTATACTACTATCGTAAACAATTATAATTCTTAAGAATAGAAAGCTACAAAATAAAGTAGGTTAAATAAAAAAAAAATTATAGCGAATTATATTATACAATATGGCATATAAACAATCAAGTAAGAAATATATTAAAATAGATCATAATTAATTATAAAATATATTAAAAAAAATTTGGGGGCGAATGAACAGAGAACTCATATTTAAATATAAAATATAAAATAATCTATACTTAAACATAAAAATTATAAGTTTTTTATTCAAATTTTCAATAATTCGGGAATAATTCGCGAATAATTCGACTGGCCCAAAAATTCGCGAATAATTTTTTTTTTTTGCAAAAAATTCGTAAACAGACCGTTTAATTCGGATTTTCAATAATTCGAGAATAATTAGCGAATTATTCGCGAATTAACTAACTATGGTGTGAACAGAAGATAACATACATAGATTTTTCTTATATACCTTAATTAGACACTGTTTATTACGGATATTTTTATAAGTCTCGCATGTTTGGATATACGCGAGTTGGTGTCGGACTCGTGTCTGATGCAGACACGCTATGGATGTCCGTTCGGCGCGATTTCATAGCACATCCCATTAAAATATATTTTATAATTTAATATTTTATGCATACATAATATAATATGATAAATATTTTAATTTTTAATGAATAAAGATAAATTTTTTTGAACAATACAAATAAATTTTCTTTGGTAGAGAATTTGGTTCCTTAAACTAAATAAACTATGCACGTAACTTTTATCAGACTTTCATTCGCATAAAAAATATATATAATAATATTTTCGTAAAATTAATATTTTATATAAAATAAATATATTTATACATATATATATTATTATATTAATAATATTATATTTTATTAGCACAGTTCATATCGTTTGTATATGTCCTAAATTTTTAAAACTTATCAAATCGTAGTATCCGGTCATGTTATGTATCCTATGTCCGTATTTATGATACCTAGATCAAATATGTCAGTAAACTATCCGTGAATGTAATGACGTGGTGCACCCATGGTGCACCCGGTTCACTTAACAATTTCTCCTTGTAATGCTGATGCAATAATATGATCATCATAACGGTCATCAATCTAACTTTTTTCTGTGTGTTTTTTTCGACTAAAGGTCATTATAGGTCATTAAGTCATTAATTTAATTATTGAAGCCTTTTGTTATTGAAGCCTTTTTTGATTGATACAGTTTTGGTTATTATATTTTTGTTACATTTATTTTGTAGCTGAGAAAAAAAAATTCTATTTTTTTTTTTTAAGAACTAAGAGTTTGACACTACTAAATTCTTTTTTCATGATCGTCATTTTCGAACTTATTAATAGCATCAGTAGCTGGATAAATTTATAAACACTTTTGATCTCAAGCCATCAGTCTAGAAATTCTTCCACAAAAAAAAAGTATAAAAAAATTCTAAAATTTTGTCAAAAAATATTAAAAGAATAAACTTCTAAAACAATTTTACTACGGAGAGAGAATCAAAATTCTTATTTATTATCAACAATGTAATTGCTGCCACTAGCTACATGTATATGGAAGAATTTGTGTAATACTATACTTTAACTTGTTAATTCTCATCATTATTCGCCACCACTGTTAATTACCATAGTTGCTGCTATCGTTACTTGACGCTCTCCTCAGTAGTATCACTGCTATCGCCGCTGCAAATGTTGCTGCTAGTACTATCACTAGTACCTGATACTATACCGCGTAACTCGTCGGCGAAATTTTGAATATTCCGATCGGACGACCCGCCTTCCGCGACGGCAGCTGCTGCCGCCTCCTTCCACTTGGCGGCCCGCGCCCTCATCCCCTCCGCATCCGGCCCCCCGCCCATCACCGCCTCCACACACCGCCGCACCCACTCCCTCTCCACGGGGGCCGGCAGCCGCACCCCGACTTTGTAAACGTCCACTAGAAACTTTGCGTCTGTGACCTGTTAAATATAAAAATATTTAAACATCGTTCTCTAACGACTTAAATTTTCAGAGTACAATGATTGTTTTATATGTTTCACATGGATATTTAAATACGACCTGATCCCCCCACTGCGGGAACGCGATCACCGGCAGCCCCGCCGACAGCGCCTCCAGCGTCGAGTTCCACCCGCAGTGCGTCAGGAAGCACCCGACCGACGGGTGGCTCAGCACGCGGTCCTGCGGGCTCCACCCGACCACCATCCCTCGACTGTCAGCACCGTTGGTTGTTAAATCTTCCAGAAAGTCCGCCGGCAGCATGCCGCGGCTCTCCTGCCGGACGACCCACAAGAACGGCCGGCCGGAGTTCTGTAGTCCCTGCGCCATCTCCGCCATCTCGTCGGCCGTCAGCACGACGACGCTGCCCACCGAGACGTACACGACGGACTGTCTGTCCTGCCTGTCGAGCCAGGACAGGCAGTCATCAGCGGCCTTTAAGAGGTCCCCGCGAAAAGGGTCGGTAAGCGGACCGACGGTGGTGAGGGGGCGGAGGGACGAGAGGGCGGTGATGGCGTCGCGCTCGAGCTCGTCGAAGGAGTTGGTGAGCACCCACCGGGCCTTCCCGAGGTTGCCGAAGTGGGCGAGGATGGCGTCGGTGAGGAGTTTGTAGGGGTTGGAGGGGAGGAGGAAGGAGGGGACGTCGGCGGCGGAGAGCGGCGGGAGGCCGGGGAGGGAGACGGGGGGGTCGGATTCGGAGAGAGGGAAGACTGCCAGGCGGTGGTGGTAGTGGTAATAAGCCGAGAAGACTGCACACGACTGCACCCAGAGGACGGCTGCAGGGATGCCGAATTCTTCCGCGACGTCGAGTGCCCACGGCAGGAACGGATTGCCGACGATGCAGCTGACGGGGACGATCTGGCGGCGCAGGAGCGCGGAGAGGGAGGGAGGGCCGGCGGACTGGAGGTGGCGCATGAGGTCGTCGAAGTCGGAGAGCGGAGCAGACGGCTCGTCGGCGAGAAAGTCGAAGCGGATATTCGGAAGGGAAGACGGGGAGGAGGAGGAGAGAAGGCGGGCGCCGATGTCGGAGGTGGAGGTGAAGGTGACGAGCAGGCCCTTCGCCGCGAGGCGCCGCGCCAGGCGGAGCACCGGATTCACGTGGCCCTGCCCCGGGAACGCGATCAGCAGCACATGCGGCGAGGTTGCCGCAGCAGACGATGACGACAACAAATAATCTTCTCCCATATCGAGCTCGAAGCTTGAAGGACTTGTTATTAAGATTAGAGCATGTGTGTGGGTGAGGTGGTAACGTGGGTTATATATATATATATAAATGAGAGGATGGAGGGGGACTGGGGAAAGAGGGTTCGAGCCGAGGGAAATTGATAGGATTATTAATGACAAACCAGCTTCTTTTTTTTCTTTTTTTCTTTTTCTTTTTTGGAAAGCGATGCGTATGCAGTGTTTATTTGGGACTAACTTTGTATGCAATAACTGACCGTCCCTGGCGCAAGTGGCAAAGGGCTTGGTAGTTCGTATCCGAGATCCTGAGTTCGAATCCTAATTGATTTACATTTTCAGCTAAGTTTATTTTCAAAAGAAATAAACGAAGCAGGTAGCATGCTACTTTTCTCTCAAAAAAAAAAAAAAAAATTTTATGCAATAATCAAAACACTACATTGAGGGCCGTTTGGTTCGGGGATAACTAATGTTGTAATAAATTTTTGGCTAAATTATAAAAAAATTCTTGTCAAAGTCTGATTTTCTACTCTTTTTTTCGGTCATTCAAAAATCTACACTTTGTGTTCTTAAAAAATAAAAAATGTTCACTTCGGCCTCCGCCGTCAGTGTTCTGTTAGGGTTCCGTTTATATCATATTTTTTATACCCAAAATATCACTGAAACCTTCATCTTCCTCCTCCTTCCTCACCGGCATCCTTCGTCACCTCGCCCTCGCCCTACTCCGCCGCCTTGCCTTCGCCCTTGCGCACTTTCCTGTCCGTGCCCACACACACGCTCTCGCCCTCCTCCGCCGCCTCACCCTCACTCTCACCCACCTCTCCGCCCATGCCCACCCCAATCTCTTCCCTGCAATCACCGAAATGGAGGGGACGGCGAAGGTGCTGGAGAAGCAGGGGAGCAGGTGGAGGAAACGGAATCGAAGATGGTGTCGAGGGAGGCACGAAGAACGGAGGCAGAGAGGCTGCGGATGAGCAAGGATCGGGGAGGAGACGAAGAGAATGAGAAGTAATTTGGTCATTTTGTCACACCGTACCTCCATGTGAACATTTTTTATTTTTTAAGAGGACAAAGTATAAGTTTTTGAATGACAGAGGGGGAAAGTAAAAAATCGGATATTGACAGGGGGGGCTTTCAGAAATTTAGCCTAAATTTTTTTTTATCTCTCTGATAGTTTATTATTTCAAAATAATCAAAAATAAAAGTACAAATGTGCTTGATTTGTAATGATTCTATTTTCAGAAATAACTGAAATTGTGTTCGGTAAATTTTATGAAATAGTAGATGATAGTGAAAGAAATTGATGTTTGAACTTGATATAAAAATATAATTTAATAAAAATAATTTAGTATAAAAATAATTATTGTAAAAATAATTTATTATAATATTTAATAAAAATAATTTATTAAAAAAATTTAAATATAATTTATCATAATATTTAAATATAAATAATATTTATTAATATAGTAAAATTAATAATTTTATAATAAAAAAATAATTTATTATAATTTATAAAAGATTATGTCTATATAATTTAGTTTTAATTTAATTTATAATCTTAATAAAGCTTAGGTAAACCTTGAAATAATTCTCTCTCAATTTTTTATATCTCTTTCAATTTCTCTTCTTTCTCTCTCTCTTAGCCCACACCCCCACCATTCCTCTCCGCCATCTCCTCCCCACTATGCCCATCCACCATCCCCTCCACCATTATCTCCCTCCCCCGCTGGCCACCGCCGTCGTCGCCTCCACCCCTCCACCATCATCCCTCTTCCACCCTAAACCCTAAACACCCCCCCCTCTTTTCCCCGCGGGCCGCTGCCTTCGTCGCCGGAGGCGGCAGCGACGACGACGACAGGGGTGGGGAAGGTGGCGTGGCGGCGACAGCAGCATATGGGGTTGAGGGGGAGGGGGTGTTGATGGTGGGAGGTGAGTTGGGATGGAGGTGATTGCGGTGGAAAGTGTGAGAGAGAAGAGAAAAGAAAAATTGGAGAGAAATTAAAAAAGAGGAGAAAATTGAGAGAGATAGTGAAAAAAAAAGAGAAAAAAAATCTAGCTATCCATCAATTTTGATGGATGGCTAAATGTTAGGAGTACAAGGGCTGCTGTGCTCCTATTAGCACAGTAGCCCTACTCTATATATATATGTACTATCTACACTATATATAAAAGCACGTATTTCAATTTCAGTCTGTCGACTGACCTATTTTAAAAAATAAAAAGATAAGAATAGAAATATAGGGATAAGAATAGGAATCAATAGGAATAAATATGTAATGAAACAAACTTTAATTTATTTTTCGCTAATAGATAATCTTTCCTTTTTTATTAAATATTTTTATATCATAATTTGAACACATGCTTAAATTAATTTTTATTAAATATTTTTAGCATTTAATTTCAAATATCTATACTATCTATATACATATATAAAAGCATTTTGGCTGCAAAAGAAATTTTATTCCTTTTTTTTTCTTACACAAAATAAATAACGTAATCAAACAAACTTTTAATTCCACCTTTTCTCTAACGGATAATATTTTTTTATTAAATATTCTTATACCATTCAATATCTTTTCTTTTTACAGTGAATATTTAACATTATCTTAATTCTCTCTACTAATATTTAGTTATTATAATACTTTTTTATTGCAAAAATAATCAAATTTTAATTTAATTTCAAGTATATATATCTAATTTTAATATTATTTGATTTTAAATATTTATTTCATCTAAAATTTAGAGTTAAAATTTAATTATATAATTTAAACTAAAATTTAAGACTTTTCAAATTAAAATTAAAATTTGAGTTTAAATCGTGAATTAAATATAATTTTGGATATTAAATTTGAATTAACAATTAAAAAAAATTAATTAAAGTGGATCAAAATTAAATTTTGTATTTTGAGGTAAACATGAATTAAAATTTCCATACTTTTAGTTTAAAACATATACTTAAATTTAAGATTCGTTAGAATTCATAAGTATAGAAAATATTCAATATATATGAAAAAAAATAGAACTATATAATTATAGCCGGCAGCAATTATTTGAATTTGAATTAGGATATGACAGATATTTTCAAATAAAATATAACCGATGAATTTACTTTTTTAAAAATTTAAATTTTTATTGTAAACTATTGAATATATATAATGCACAAATTTATATTGATTTGAGATACTTATTATAGTAATTGTTGACAGACTCATTTTTTAGCGAAAAAAATATTGCAATACATTTGGATAAACAGAAAAAAAAAATTATACTTATCCAAATTTCAGATAAGTTTTATACATTTTTACCTTTTATTCATGGAAATCAGAAAAATCAAGTAATTTTAATCAATTAAATTAAAATTAAAATTAAAATTAAACATATAATCTATTCTATTAAATTTAACAAAATTCTAATTATTTATAGGCAATAAAATAAAAATAATTAATAGTAATAAATAGTTAACAGAGTCATGAGCTAAAATAACAAATCAGCCTAAGTCAGAAATTTAGAATATGTGAACGAAAGAATAAGAAAATTGAGAAGCCTATTTGAAAATGGGCTCTAGTTAATGAGACTAATTCGTACTTTTCAACTTTCTTTACTTACATAAATTTATTAAATAGTATGAATAGAAGATAACATGAACATATTTTTTATATATATTTTAATCAGAGTATTAGAGTAGGGTTACTATACTCTTATGAGAATAGACCCCTTCGTACTCATAAGTTGTTTTTGATGATTGAGCTCCCGAATTGACGATCCATACCGTTAAATATGATCTACACCATTTGAAACTCTTAAAAAATAAATTTCGTAATTTTTCGAAATTATATTAAAGTCCATCAAGCGGGCATAAAATGAACGGTCAAAATCGAACGACGTCCTAAAAATTGATGATCAGATGCTTCAATTTAAGATTAGAGTTATTGATCTTTATCTAGATAGTGAATAAAATTTTGTATCTAAAATTCAACCGATTTCGATTTTTTTACACCGTGAAACTAGCAAAGTATCCTATACCGGCCGTTAAAATTTGTCAATTTTGAGATCTTTTGATCGTAAGGTAAATGATGTCGAAACATTATGAAATTTAATTTCGAGAAATTTTAAATGCACTAAATAATATTTATATAACGGTATGGATCGTCGATTCGGAAGCTCTATCATTGAAAGTAATTTATGAGTACGAAAGCGATCGTACTTATGAGAGTATAGTAGCCGGACTCGAAATTTTATGTTCCATCCACGATTTCGAAAATTTGTCATATTATCGAAAATTGCAGGCAAGTAGGCTAGAGCTAGGTGGTTGAAAAAAATTGAATTAAAAAAATATGCCACGAATGTGATGACGTGGTGCACCTGGTTCATTACGTGGTGCGCCCGGTTCACTTAACAATTTCTCCTTGTAATGCTGACGCAATAATATGATCATCATAACCGTCATCAATCTACCTCTTTTTTGTGTGTTTTTTTCGACTGAAGGTCATTATAGGTCATTAAGTCATTAATTTAATTATTGAAGCCTTTTTTGATTGATACAGTTTTGGTCATAGTAAGATGATAAGAATGCTTGTAAAAGATCCCTCTTTTTAACTTTTATATTTTTGTTACCTTATTTTATCTTCTTATAAAAAAAATTTTCTTTCTCCCTTATATTGCAACACATTTATTTTGTAGCTGAGAAAAAAATTTCTATTTTTTTTTTTAAGAATTAAGAGTTTGATACTTTACTAAATTCTTTTTTCATAATCGCCATTTTCGAACTTATTAATAGCACCAATAGCTAGATAAATTTATAAACACTTTTGATCTCAAGCCATCAGTCTCGGAATCCTTCCGACAAAAAAAAAAGGTAAAAGAAAATTCTACAATTTTGTCAAAAAAAATTAAAAGAATAAACTTCTAAAACAATTTTACTACCGAGAGAGAATCAAATTTCTTATTTATTATCAACAATGTAATTGTTGCTACTAGCTACATGTATATGGAAGAATTTGTGTAATACTATACTTTAACTTGTTAATTCTCGTCATTATTCGTCCACCACTGTCGATCACCATTATTACTGCTATCGTTACTTGACGCTCTCCTCAGTAGTATCGCTGCTATCGCCGCTGCAAACGTTGCTGCTAGTACTATCACTAGTCCCTGATACTATACCGCATAACTCGTCGGCGAAATTTTGAATATTCCGATCGGACGACCCGCCTTCCGCGACGGCAGCTGCTGCCGCCTCCTTCCACTTGGCGGCTCGCGCCCTCATCCCCTCCGCATCCGGCCCCCCGCCCATCACCGCCTCCACGCACCGCCGCACCCCCTCCCTCTCCACGGGGGCCGGCAGCCGCACCCCGACTCTGTAAACGTCCACCAGAAACTTCGCGTCCGTGACCTGTTAAATACAAAAATATTTAAACACCGTTCTCTAACAGTTTAAATTTTTAGAGTACAATGGTTGTTTCATATATTTCACATGGATATTTAAACACGACCTGATCCCCCCACTGCGGGAACGCGATCACCGGCAGCCCCGCCGACAGCGCCTCCAGCGTCGAGTTCCACCCGCAGTGCGTCAGGAAGCACCCGACCGACGGGTGGCTCAGCACGCGGTCCTGCGGGCTCCACCCGACCACCATCCCTCGACTGTCAGCACCGTTGGTTGTCAAATCTTCCAGAAAGTCCGTCGGCAGCATGCTGCGGGTCTCCGCCCGGACGACCCACAAGAACGGCCGGCCGGAGTTCTGTAGTCCCCGCGCCATCTCCGCCATCTCGTCGGCCGTCAGCACGACGACGCTGCCCAGCGAGACGTACGCGACGGACTGTCTGTCCTGCCTGTCGAGCCAGGACAGGCAGTCATCAGCGGCCTTTAAGAGGTCCCCGCGAAAAGGGTCGCTAAGCGGACCGACGGTGGTGAGGGGCCGGAGGGACGAGATTGCGGCGATGGCGTCGCGCTCGAGCTCGTCGAAGGAGTTGGCGAGCACCCACCGGGCCTTCCCGAGGTTGCCGAAGTGGGCGAGGATGGCGTCGGTGAGGAGTTTGTAGGGGTTGGAGGGGAGGAGGAAGGACGGGACGTCGGCGGCGGAGAGCGGCGGGAGGCCGGGGAGGGAGACGGGGGGGTCGGAGTCGGAGAGAGGGAAGACTGCCAGGCGGTGGTGGTAGTGGTAATACGCCGAGAAGACCGCGCACGACTGCACCCAGAGGACGGCTGCAGGGATGCCGAATTCTTCCGCGACGTCGAGCGCCCACGGCAGGAACGGATTGCCGACGATGCAGCTGACGGGGACGGTCTGGCGGCGCAGGAGCGCGGAGAGGGAGGGAGGGCCGGCGGACTCGAGGTGGCGCATGAGGTCGTCGAGTGCTGCCAGCGGAGCAGACGGCTCGTCGGAGAGGAAGTCGAAGCGGAGATTCGGAAGGGAAGACTGGGAAGTGGAGGAGGAGAGGAGGCGGGCGCCGATGTCGGAGGTGGAGGTGAAGGTGACCAGCAGGCCCTTCGCCGCGAGGCGCCGCGCCAGGCGGAGCACCGGATTCACGTGGCCCTGCCCCGGGAACGCGATCAGAAGCACATGCGGCGAAGTCGCCGCCGCCGCAGCCGACGATGACGACAACAAATCATCTTCTCCCATACTGTAATACTCCAGCTCTAGCTGTGGCCTAGCTTGAAAAGCTTGTTATTAAGACCAGAGCATGTGTGTGGGGGTGAGGTAGTAATGTGTGGGCAATATAAATGAGAGGATGGAGGGGAACTACAGGGGAAAAGAGAGTTCGAACTGGGGGAAATGGATAGGATTATTAATGACCAACCAGTTTCTTATGTTTTTTTCTTCTTGTCTTTTTGGGAAAGTGATGTACCAGTGTTTATTTGGAACTAACTTTATATGCAGTAAACCGGCCGTCCCTAGCGCAAGTGGGAAAGGACTTGGTGGTTGGTATTCGAGGTCTCGATTTCGAATTCTAGTTGATTCACATTTCTAGCTAAATTTATTTATAAAAAAAATAAACGAAGCGGATAGCGTGCTATCTTTCTCTCTAAAAAAAAAATTTTATATGCAGTAACCAACTGTCCCTAGCGCAAGTGGCAAAGAGCTTAGTAATTGATACCCGAGGTCCCAAGTTCCTAGTTGATTCACATTTCAAGCTAAATTTATTTCTAAAAAAAATAAACGAAACGGGTAGCGTGCTATCTTTCACTCAAAAATTAAAAAAAAAAAAAACCTTTATATGCAGTAATCAAAAACACTACATTAAAGAAGCAATACAAAATTGTCATAGTTTTCTTTTTAAAAATTTTGCGAGAGTTATGTTTGTATATACTAATTGATATTAAATACTGTATATAATATATAGTTAGTTGTTGTCAAGTAAAGCTAAAAAACAATCGCGCATTTAATTAGTCATTCACTTATGTTTTAATATTTGTATATTACATATCATGGATGGCTGACTAAATGGGCAACATAAAAAAAAAAACTTAAAATCTACAAATTTTATTTGAATTTTTTATATTTTTTTTCAGAAATTGCCATGATTAATTAGCAAGAGAGGGACTTGGAAAAGTGAATGGATATGTTATTTTATTTTAAATTATGAGTTTATTACTGATCTAATGCTAGCTGAGAAGGGTTGACCTGAAACTGAGAGCCGTGTCACGGAGGGCAAGAATATTTTATTGAAAGAAAATACGGAAGCTACAAACGTCGGGACGCAGCTCCGTGTGCGAACGGGGCTGTGGTTTCGAGAAGCGAAAGACGTGAGGTGGGGAAAAGCACTTACAGGAATATACTTACGAGGCTCTTGTTAATTTGTCATTTGTCTCCTCTGAATAACATTTTCCCATTCTGGACTCTCTCAAACACCACACACATGGGTGACAATTATTACAGCTTGTTTATATATATATATATATATATATATATATATATATATATATATATATATATATATATATATATATATATATATATATATATATAATTAAGCTTCTATACTATTAATAGTACCAAGCGATTAGTGCTATTAGAGTTTCGACCTTGGATGAAGCGATGTATGGTTAGAATGATAGTGGTCCCCTAGAGTTGAGTGGGTGGTTGGTTGAATAATATGATCTAACGGGTGAAGATGGACAGAGGGATAGATCTAACGGCGAAAAATTTGATAGCACTAAGCGCTTGGTACTATCGATAGTACAGTAGCTGCACTCTATATATATATAGAATTAGACTGGAATGCTTCTAATAGCATCAAGTCATTGGTGCTATTAGGTTTTCAGCCCTTGGATGAAGGGATGTGCGGATAGAATGATAATGATCTCTTAGGGTTGAGTGGGTGGTTGGTTGAATAGTATGATCTAACAGATGGAAATGATCAAAGGAATAAATCTAACGGTGAAAAACTTGATAGCACCAAGTGCTGGGTGCTATTAGTAGCACCAAGTGTTCTTTGTGCTTTCGAGAACACGAAAGCCTCCATACTTATAAGTTGTTTTCGATGATACTATATCTGATTCGACGATCGGTTTCGTTAGATATGATCTACACTATTAGAATTATTTAGAAATCAAATTTCATAATTTTATGACATCATTTACAAAGTGATCAAAAAATTTCCAAAATAATTATTTTAACAGCCGATGTGGCACATTTGCAAGTTCAATGGTATAGAACAATCTAAATTATATGATTAGAAAATTCTACTAAATATTAAGAGCAAGTTCAATACTTACGATTTGAAAGTTGAGCCTTTTACCACTATATTTATGAGATTTTTAGTATTGATTTGAAATTTGAGTCTTTTACCTTTGTTTTTTATGAGATTTTTGTTTTTAGACCGTTCATTTTGAAGCTACTTATTCACTAGGCAAATGAAGTCAAAAATTTATAAAATTTGGTTTCTAAATAGTTCTAACACTGTAGATCCTGTTTAACAAGCCAATCATCGAATTAAATGTTGTATCATCGAAAACAAGTTACAAGTACTGAGGCCTCTGTATTTTCGAAAGCGCAGGAGCCTAACTCTCTCTCTTTCCCCCCTTCTCTCTCTCTATATATATAGAGAGAGAAAGAGAGAGTTAAATTAGAATACCATCGGTAGCAAATGGGTTTCGTTATTACCAATTTATTTTTGATGATGAAGTTTTCAAATCGACGATCGGTACCGTTGGACATGATCTAAACTACTAGAAGTATCTTGAAATTAAATTTCATGTTTTTTTGATATTATTCTCTTGTACATTAAGTGGACACAAAAATGAATGGCTAAAAATAAGTATCTTTCAAAAAGTGATAATGCAATTTTGTAATCGAGATCAAGAGTATAGATCTTATTTTTTTCTAAATAGTTTAAAAAATTTTCTAACCGAAATTAAATTGATTTAGATTTTTTTACACCGTTAAACTAGTAAATGCCTCATATCTATCATTGAAACTATAAATTTTGCAACCCTTTAGGTCAATGATGTTGAAAAGATTAAAATTTGATTTCTAGATATTTCAAGTAATATAGATCAAGTTCAATAGTGCCAATCATCAATTCGGATGCTCCATGATCAAAAATAGATCGATAGTAACAGAGCTCGTTTGCTACTTAGTAGTAAAATGGCCTAAATACTATTAAAAGTATGCTAGCTCAATTCATACATATATAGTTCAACTATGATATTATTAATAGTACATACTATTCATTTTTCTACCTTTGAATCATTATATTACACAAATCACCCACTCAATTTTAGGCATCCAATGGTCACAAAGTGAATAGTATCATACTATTAATAGTATTTCAGCATAACTCTCTCTTTCTCTCTTTCTCTCTATATAGTTCGGCTATGGTGCTTTTAAAAGAACTAAGCACTTAGTACTTGCAAGTTTTTCACCGTTAGATTTAACACTTTAACCAATTACACCCTTTAGGTCATGCCATTCCACCAACCACCTACTCAACTCTGGGGACTACTATTATTTTAATCCTACAAATCTTCATTCAAAGGCCGAAAATCCACAAGCACCAATGACTTGGTGCTTTTAAAAGCATACGAGCTCAATTATATATATATATAGTCCGACTATGGTGCTTTTAAAAGTATCAAGCACTTGGTGTTTGTAAGTTTTCTACCGTTAGATCTACCTCTTTAATCATTTTCATCCGTTAGATCATGCTATTCAACCAACCACCCACTCAACTCTAGATGACCACTATCATCCTAGCCGCACATCCTTAATCCAAGGGCTGAAAACTTATAAGCACTAATGACTTGGTACTTTTAAAAGTAAAAGAGCTCAATTATATATATATATATATATATATATATATATATATATATATATATATATATATATATATATATGAGTCCGGCTACTATACTCTTATGAGTATAAACCCCTTTGTACTCATAAATTTTCGACCGTTAGATCTATTCCTTTGAGAATTTTCACCCGTTAGATCATACTATTCAACCAACCACCTACTCAACCTTAGGGGACCAATATCATCCTAACCGCACATTCCTTCATCCAACGGCCGAAAATATAAGAGTATAAAGGGGTCTATACTTATAAGAGTATAGTAGCCCTACTCTATATATATATATATGTATGTATGTATGTGTATATATATATGTATGTATGTATGTGTATATATATATATATATATATATATATATATATATATATATAGAACTAGGCTGAAATACTATCAATAGCACCAAGGGCTTGGTGCTATTAGTTTTTTAGCCCTTGGATTGAGAAATGTGCGGTTAGGATGATGTGGGCCCCCTAGGGTTGAGTGGGTGGTTGGTTGAATAGTATAATCTAACGGATAAAAATAATCCAAGGGTTAAATCTAACGGTGGAAAACTCGATAGCACCAAGCCCTTGGTGCTATCGATAGTATCCCAGCCGGACTCTATATATATATATATATATATATATATATATATATATATATATATGTGTGTGTGTGTGTGTGTGTGTGTATGTATATTTATACATACGTGTGTGTGTATATATTCGGATCGAACAGTGACTCGAAAATATTACTGAGTCAATGTTCACGGGCTCAACTAGTTAGTCGACCACTCGTTAAACCAATGACATCATCATGACGTTATAAATATTTTAATAATTATTTTTAATATTACTATATATAAGCATATGCATATATTATTATTCTAGCTTCACAGTTAATTATAAGAAACTGATTTCTAGACCAAAATAAGTAGATATAAGTTTTAAAATTTTACTTTTTATAAGCCTTATCTATGCTAAAAGAAAATAAAATCAGTTAAATTTAAGCCATTAGATTTTAATATTACGACTTAATCAAAAAATTCTGGCTGATTTGATTAAAACCAGACTCATTCACATGTTCACTGGTTGAACCGTCGGTTCGAATAGTTCAAAGAAATTTTTTTTTCCTTATTCAGTTCAAAAAACTAAATTGACTGGATCATGGTTGAATCGATCGAACCGACCGATTCAACCTATGGTAAAAATGTTAGTAGTTGCTGAGAGTAGAAGTTATTAGAATAGTATACATCTTTTACACCAAAACTCTTATCTCTCTCTAACTTGTGGGTATCAAAGATGAGGACAGTTACACCACATCGTCTATATCCAACAAATCAATCATATTTCGTCTTTTGAAAAAAAAAAAATATACCAAAAATATTTTTTAAAAATTACAATAAAATTAATAAATTTTTATACGCGTATTTTAATTGATCGGAGACACAACGTCATAAATATGGCTGTTGAATTTTTTAAAAACTTTTTTTTTTAGTGAAGTATCGACATCGCAATGAGTGATGCAGTGACGTAATCACAGCTTTTGCCACGTAGCTAAGAAAGGTGTTTTCTTTTTTTTGTTTCTTTGTCCCAGCAGGATCTGACGAGGTTTACGATGATTCTGAGGCCCCGCCCGACACTTGCATTTATTTCTATTCATTTAAAACTTATTTATTTTTTACTATTTAGTTATTATTATTTTACGTGGACTTTTGCCTCTTGCGTTTTGATCTTTTCTTCGGCTTAATTTGTCACTTCACTTAGCTTTGTCGTTTTGTTTAGGCGATCGGTCCAATGATGCTACGTTGTACGGTACTGATACCAAAAAGGATAGATTTTAACGGACAAAAATTCCGTGGAGATTATTCCTAGGGGCCGCAATCCAGCTCGCCGTTCGCAAGCTGGCTCGTGTTCAGCTCGTTTACTGAACGAGCGATTCGATCTCGAGTCCGAACACGAGTTGAATTTTTCATATCTAGTTTTGGGTTCGGTTCGATTTTAGTGCAGCTAAAGATAAAAACTATAATGGTTTCGTATTTTTACCATATCTGAAATCAGATTCGGATTCAGTTATAACGTCGAACATCCATATCCGTTAACATCCCTCACTGTACGTATTATACAAATACTTTATTTTCTTTTAATATTTTGACCTAGAAATAGTAATAGTCACAAAGTTAATTAATTAGAAAACAATATGATGAGGAAATTTTTATTTATGGATAAATTTTTTTATTGTACTAGTAATGCTTATGAATACCGCACGTATAAATCATAAGTCCATATAACCGCACATCAATAGTTTTTTCGAAAGTTATGCGGCATGTAAAAAGTGTACTAATAGCGTGTAAAAAGTCAGGTGGTGTGTTAAAAATGTAAAATTTACTGATTTTAGCCAAATAAATAAGAGACATTTTACCAAATTAATTAATAATTTCATCAAATCTAACCGTTTAAACTCATAAAAGTAGATTAATTACCTGCTTAATTAACTTAAATAACCAGGAAAGTAGAAGTCAAAAGAGGTGTAAATACAACCAGAAAAAAAAAAAAAAAAAAAAAAAGTTGAAGGGTCCATCTCAGAATCACCTATAGCTTAGGGGGTCTCCATATAATTTTACTTAACAAATCCCATTTTATTAGAGTCCAATTTTACCACTCACATGTAAGAATGTTACTTTTTCACTCCATAAGTGATAATTGTAAAGTGATAGAGAGGAAAAAAAAAGAAAAAAGTTAGAGTTGTTTGTTTCTAACAAAATGATAAGATCTGTTATTATCAGCCTCTTTTTGCAAAGTAAAAAAAGAGAGGTGAAAACTTCTTATGGAGACCTTTTTCATATGCTTTTGGAAACTTCTGATGATGCATCGATCATTCCATGAATTATATATCAACATGTCAGTACATTAATAATTTATAACTTTTAAGACATTTCATAAGTGTGTCCCCTACTAGTACTTTTATCTTTATAATGAAAAAAAAAAGTTGCGATTGTATAAAGATCAAAACTAGATGTCCAGCTTTGATGCAAGTAGATTTCTGATAGCAGAAGGTGTAGATCTTATATACTAAATCTAAAAATTCACAAAAGCCTTTTAAATTTAAATTTTTAGCCGTAGTAATAATAATAATAATAATAATAATAATAAGACAAGTGGGAAAAAAAAAAAGAAAAACTTTAAATACCACCCATGTGGTTTCGTACTTTCTCACTTTAGTACCATGCGGTTTAAAATGTATCACTTTAGTACCCTATGGTTTCGTTTTTCTTTTTTTCTTATTCCTTTAGTTAATTTTTTCGTTAAATCAATAAGAAAGTTAAAATCACAGGATACTAAAATGAACATTCGATAAACCAGAGGTGGTTGTCTGAAGTTTTTTCTATATGATTTAATGAAAAATTAATGAAAGGAACAAAAAAAAGAGAAAAACGAAATCACAGAGTATTAAAGTGATACATTTTAAACCACATGATACTAAATTAAGAAAGTCCGAAACTACAAAAATGATATTTGAAGTTTTTTCAAAAATATATATATATATATAATACAGTAAAATTAGAGGTGTAGATTTACACCTACTTTCATAAAGGTGAATGGGTAGCATTGTTCTTCTGGCGGCTTTTGTACTGCAGGTGCAATTTTAGGGGTGTGGACCATATCTTTAGTGCAATTAATTATCCAGTACCTGAATTGGTTGTTGGACATGACAATTATTCATGGAATAAATTTTCGAATAAATTAAAGTTCAAATAAAAATTATATTTATTGTTGTTCACTTTTATAGTCATGGAATTAAAGTTCTCACCGTTCTAATATTTGCACAGCAATAAGTGAGTGGCACAAAATCTAAAATTTACCTTCATTAATATTTTATTTTATTTCTCACTTTTGTTGGTAATTGATTTTGGTCCTGTAGTTACTTACAATTATTGAAAGTGTAATTTTCTCTAATACCGATTGTTGAAAGCGTGATTTACTCTAATACCAATTGTTGGAACCGGTATTTGTACTGATACCGATTATATAACCCAGGATTCAAAATAGAATAAAATAATATATAGAAGAGATATTGGAGGAGAAAGAAATAACTAAACTAATACTTTATTAATAAAAAATATTTAATTACATTCTGGGCAACACCCTAAGTCTTATGCAGCCATGTCTACTGTGGCTTATTTATCTAATTAACTCATGCCTAACTATATATAGCTATCAAATCATAACAGATGATATATCCAACTTTTATTTTAGATAATTGCAAATCCTACTCTAATTAGATAAACTTTAAATATAATCAATGTATAATTTGGATATACTCTATCTCTGACTAAATTTTAAATTAAGTTTGGATTATTATTCTAACAACAATATGTTAAAAAGTTTGAGTTTCGACCAAAAGTAAAATTATGATAAAACAAACAACGAAAGTGGATATTTACGGTCTCTGCTTTCAGTGAAATAAACACCCCCCAAGCCTATTTGTTTCACCGAAGATGAAGTTTTGCTAGAAATAGACTTTCGAGTAAACTAAAGTTCAAATAAAAATTATTTTTCTTCCACTATTTATTTATATATTTGTGAAGCTGAAGTTTTTTCAGTTGTTCTACTATCTGTTTGACATAGAATAAATAGCGTAAAAATTGAATATACAGAAATGTGCTAATATTTTATTATTTTTTTCTGACCTTTTTTTTCTGTAGTTGACTACGATATTTTAAGAAGTTATCGAAAGTAAGTTACGATAAATCAACCAACGAACATAAACGTTTACAGCCGAAAACAACTTCACCTATTTCCCGATGACCGCGAACCAATTTTTCCCTCTTAGAAGTTTAAATTTCAAATCTTTAATTGAATTGAATTTAATGTGGTTGAGAAGCACCTTCTAGAGGACATGTAAGGTGACTAACTTTCCATGTAAGAAAAGTACGGGTACCAAAAAGTAAAACTCCGAATCGGAATAAAACACCACGCCTTGAATTTATTATACATAGCGTGTCTTGTAATTATTTTGTGGATAAACTTCAAATGGCCCCCGTGTGCTACAGTTCATTTTCGCTTTTGTCCTCTTATGACTCGGCTTATTTTTATTTGGGCTTTTTTTTGCATTTAACCCTTTAACAAAAAAAAATTTACAAATAACCCCCATAAAATTTATATTTACAAAATTAGCCCTATCTCTGCCACGTGAGCGCCTCGTAAGCGCCATGTTGGAAGAAAAGTTTAAGTTGAATACGATGAATGATTCACCGTGTTCCCATTCTATCCCTTCTACTACTAGGTTGTCGAGGTTGTCGTGAATGTGTAGTGATCGTGGAACTACCATGGAGAATGATGGAGGAGGAGGAGGAGAGAGGAGAAGGGATGCGGCGGAGGAGGGAGGAGGAGAGGGGATGCGGCGGGCGGCGTGCGGCGGGCGGCGGAGAGCTCGAGGAGGGAACCGAGAGAGAAATAGGAAAAGCTCAGGGGAGAGAGAGGAAGAGAGATCGTGCGGGGCTTATATGTAACGCTTGAACACGGGAAATCAAACACGGTGAATGATTCACCGTGTTCAACCTAAACTTTCATTCCAACATGGCGCTTATGTGGCGCTTGCGTGGCGGAGATAGGGTCAATCTTACAATTATAAATTTGGTGGGACTATTTGTGAAAAAAAAATTTGAAGGGGCCAAATGCAAAAAGAGCCCTTTTTATTTTACCATCCATGGTTTAAAAAATGGCAAAAAAAAAAAAATCATGTAAATACCATTTTGTTAATGCATTTAATCCCTCTCCTTCAAAATTTTATTACTATTATGTTCATTTCTTATAATTTATACCAAAAATATTTTTAAAAATAACTAAAATATATTTATTTTATAGAACAAGTAAGAATAATTTGATCATTTCGCCATCTCCATTAACACCGTAACTCTTTGAAGAGAATTCTAAAATTTCAAGGAGATAAAACATAAGTGTTTAAAATTCAAGATGAGAAAGTAAAAAAAAAAAAATATTTATAAAAAAAAAATTATATTTTAGCCTTAAAAATTTAACTTAATTATCTTGTAGTTTAGCATATTTTTTGTTTTGTCGCCCTGTGATTTTTCGAAAGTTCTTATTTTGCCACCCTATTTAACATATATTTTTTTGGTAAAATAAAACTTAAACAACAGGAGGGTAAAATGCAACACTCTGAACCACGAAATAGCAAAACAGAAATAAGCTAAACCACAGGAGGCCACTTTGAAGTTTACTCTTTTTTTTTTTTTTTTTTTGCAAAACTAATAATTCTGGAGAAAAATTTCCTAGCCAATATAATTATTTTCTCTTTTTTTCTCGATTTTCTATTGAAAAAAAAAAATTAGGGAGAAGCGAGAGCACAGCTCTTTCGTAAATATGCGCATGACCATTCAATTTTGACAATCGTATTTTTCATACTTTATCAAATAATTCAATAAACCTATCTGTTTCAGTAAACTTACTAATTATACAACTATTTTGATCAGATGTCACACAATAATTCTATAACAATTCAAAATATAAAAAAAAAAATTCTCTTCGGATTTGATAATTAAGTATGGCAATTGAAAAATAAGTAAACCAAACTTTATTTTTCTCGTTTCTCTTACATGTTAGGATACACACACAAAATATATATATATATATATATATATATATATATATATATATATATATATATATATATATATATATATATATTAAAGCTTTATAAAACTATATACAATAGGCACAACCAAACTAAAATGATTATGCAATTAATAACTTTAAAACATTCAGGTGCCTACTTACAAAAAGCAAAAGTTTCAGGAGGTTTTGTACATTTTTCCCCTTTTCTCTTTGGAGTACCAATGTATTAATTACTTCATAATAAACTCTCCAGAGGTTCGTTTGCATCAAATCATATATCACTTCACCCTTTCAGGCAATGGGCAACATCATATCACTAATTGACACCATTATTTCTCTGATTTGGTTTGATACACAATTATTTTGTCCCCACCAAAAAAAAAAAAAAAAAAAAAGTAAATTCCACTAAATGAGATGGTGGGCGAAGGACAAGTAAAACTCAAACACCCAAAAGATTGAAATGATAGAAAAAGGGCCTTTTTGCATAAAAAATTCACTGGTTTTGGGCTTTTGCAAAATCGGGTCGCATTTTTCGTTTTTACAGATTCGGTCCGGATTTTCAGGTTTCTGACCAAAATGCCCTTGTTACTTTTTCTCTCTCCTCTTTTTTTTCTCTCTCCTTTTTTTTTTCTCTCGCTCTTTTTTTTTTCTCTCCGAACGGCGGAGGCGGAGGCGGAGGCGGAGGTGGAAACGGCCCGCCTCGCCCCTCACGCCCTCGCCCTCGCCCGCGCACCCCCGCCCTCCTCGCCTCCGACCCCGCCGAGGCCGCGCCTCGCCGCGACTCTTTTTTTTTTCCCCTCTCCGACCCTCCTCCACCCGTCGTCCCCGCCGCCACCGCCGGCGACGAAGAAGAAGTGCTTCTTGGGGCCGAGAAGCACGCCGGCGAGGGAGGAAAAAAATATAGTTACACTCCGGCGAGAACGGTGGGTCGTGAAAAAAAAATTGTAAAGAAAAAAAATAAAAATAAAAAAAATATTATTTTCCTACTGAAAAGAACAAAAAAATAGAGAAAAATGAAGAAGATGATGAAACTACACTGTTAAAAAAAATTACACTGTTTAAAAAAATATTTGCACTGTTTTAATGAATATTGCACTATTTAAGAGAGAAATTACACTCTTTTGAGATAAAATTTACAGTCTTTAGACTAAATTACACTATTTAGAATAATGTTGCACCATTTCTTTCTCTTCCTCTTCTTCTTCCTTCTTCCTCCACTCTCCATTCTCATTCCTTTCTCTCTCTCTTTCCTCACACTTCAAAACAATTTTGAACCGCTGCGGTCGAAGCCGGAGGAGGAGGAGCGGCCGTAGTCGCGGGGATCGAAGAGGTAAACGGAGAGGAGGAAGAGCGTCGGCGTCGGCGCGCAGGGTGGTGGTGGTGGTGGGCGGGCGGGCGGGCGGGCGGGGGGGTGGGGGACAGCGAGCCCGCGAGCGCAGGCGGCGCGGCGAGTGCAGGGGGTGCGGGCGCGCGGTCCCCCTGCGCCCCCTCTCCCGCCGGGACGCGCCCCTAGGGGCGCGTGCGCAGGGGCGCCCCCTGGGGGCGCGTGGCGCAGGGGGTGCCCCCTGCGCCAGGGGGCGCAGGGAGCGCCCCGTGCGCCCCGCGCCCCCGCCGGGCCCCCGCCCCCCCAGCCCAGGCCCGGGCCCGGGCCCCCGCCCCGGCCGGGTCCCGGGCCCCCGCCGGCCCCCCCGGGGTGGGCGCAGGGCTGCGCCCGCGCCCGGCGCCGCCAGGGGGCGCGTCCCCTGCGCCCCGCCGGGGCGGGCGCAAGGAGGGGGCCGCAGGGGACGCGCCCCTGCCGACTGCGCCCGCGCCCGGCGCCCGCACCCCCGCCGGAGCGCCCGTTTTCGTTTCCGCGCCCGTCGTCGTCCTCCTCCTCCTCCTCCTCCTTTGAGGCTTCCTTCTCGTCGTCGTGCTCCTCCTCCCCGCCTCCCTTCGGATTCCCCCAGAGAGGAAGGTGACCGGATCGAATTTGGTTTGGGAGAAAGAGTGCAAAGAAATAGTGTAACGAGGAGAAATAGTGCAACGAGAAAGAAGAAGAGAAAAAAAAATAGTGTAAAATTTTTTAAATAGTGCAACGTGGGCCTAAAGAGTGCAACTCTTTTTTCTCAAATAATGTAACTTTCATTTAAAACAGTGCAAATTTTTTTAAAACGGTGCAAAACGATGAACAATAGTGCAACCAAGGTCAAAATGGTGCAACTAAGGTGTAAAATAGTGCAACGCAGAGCGGCCTAGATTAGTTGCACCATTTTACACCTTATTTGCACCATTTTACACCTTAGTTGCACCATTTTAATTTTCGTTACATTATTTTTTATCATTTTACATCTTCATTGCATAATTTTATATATTTGTTGTATTTTTATTTTTCGGCGAGCGGGAGTAACGCGTCGGCGGCGAGGGCGCGACGGGGCGAAGAGATAAACGGGGAGAAGGGGAGCACGTCGGCGGCGAGGGCGCGGCGGGGGGGCGAGGGGCGCGGGGGGGGCGGTGGCCGCAGGGGACGCGCCCCCTGCGGCCACTGGAGGCGCGGGCGCGGGGCGCAGGGGGCGCCCCCTGCGCCCCGCGCCCGCCCGGGCCCGGGCCCCCCCCCCCTGCGCCCGCCCGCCCGGGCCCGGGCCTGGGCCCCCGCCCGCCCCCCTGGTGGGCGCAGGGGGCGCATGGTGCGCCCCCTGCGCACGCGCCCCCAGGGGGCGGCGCAGGGGCGTGCGCAGGGGCGCACCATGCGCCCCCTGCGCACGCGGCCCCAGGGGGCGCCCCCTGCGCACGCGCACGCGCCCCTAGGGGGCGCGTCCCGGGGGGAGAGGGGGCGCACCGCGCCCGCGCCCCCTGCGCTCTCCGCGCCGCCTGCGCTCGCACCACCCCGCGCGCCGTCGCCGACGCCTCTCTTTTCCTCCTCTCCGTTTACCTCTTCGACCCCGCGACTACGGCCGCTCCTCCTCCTCCGGTTTCGACCGCAGGAATTCAAAATTATTTTGGACTGTGAGGAAAGAGAGAGAGAAAGGGGATGAGGATGGAGAGTGGAGGAAGAAGAAAGAAGAAGAGGAAGAGAAAGAAATTATGCAACATTATTCTAAATAGTGCAATTTGACCTAAAGAGTGTAAATTTAATAAAAAGAGTGTAATTTCTCTCCTAAATAGTGCAACATTTACTAAAACAGTGCAAATATTTTTTTAAACAGTGTAATTTTTTTTAACAGTGTAATTTAATCATCTTCTTCATTTTTCTCTATTTTTTTGTTCTTTTCAGTAGGAAAATAATATTTTTTATTTTTATTTTTTTTCTTTACAATTTTTTTTCACGACCCACCGCTCTCGCCGGAGTGTAACCATATTTTTTTCCTCCCTCGCCGGCGTGCTTTTCGGCCCCAAGAAGCACTTCTTCTTCGTCGCCGGCGGTGGCGGCGGGGACGGCGGGTGGAGGAGGGTCGGAGAGGGGAAAAAAAAAAAAAGTCGCAGTGAGGCGCGGCCTCGGCGGGGTCGGAGGTGAGGCGGGCGAGGGCGAGGGCGTGAGGGGCGAGGCGGGCCGTTTCCACCTCCGCCTCCGCCTCCGCCTCCGCCGTTCGGAGAGAAAAAAAAAAGAGCGAGAGAAAAAAAAAGAGGAGAGAGAAAAAAAAGAGGAGAGAGAAAAAGTAACAAGGGCATTTTGGTCAGAAACCTGAAAATCCGGACCGAATCTGTAAAAACGAAAAATGCGGCCCGATTTTGCAAAAGCCCAAAACCAGTGGATTTTTTATGCAAAAAGGCCTAGAAAAAGCAGCATAGAAATAGCTTTTGATGAAAATCAAACAAATCATATCATGTGCATCACTAGAAAGGATAACTACTAAAAACATAACAAGCATGAATTTGTGCTAGGTTTGTTTCCAAGTTGAAAATGTGATTAAAATATAATTTCGACTGAACTAAATTCAGGTGAAAATTATTCCTACATCGTTGTTTACTTGATAAGAAGTGGCATAAGAACTAAAGTTTTCTACTTTCGTCGTTTGTTTAATAAGAAGTCAGTAGTGCAGAATTGTAAGTTTTTTTTCATTTCCTATTTTTGTTTCATGTTAATTGCTAGATATTAAACCGAAACATATTCCAGTGAAAATTCTCTACACCGACTAAATTACTATTTCCTTTTGTCGTTTTTCAACTGGAGTAAATAACTTCTGGAGTACTTAGGGCATAGTCAATTACATCATTCTAGATAAGTAGAATTACGCTTGTTTATATACACTAAACTAAGCAGCAAAAAAAGACTACTTACAGCCAAAAGATGATTTCATCCCTCCCACCTAGAGCAAACCAAACATACTCTAAGTGGCAGATATCACTCAAAACTAAGAGGACTTGGGACTGACTCTAATTCTACGTTACTCAAAAAATTGATCTAATAGATACTATCAATGAGAACGAAAATGGTGGAAAAACAATCTTACCACAGCCAAAAACCTCTAAGCTATAGTCTATGAACTACTACAGGTTTGGTGTGAGTGTGACCTCTCTTTACTCTTTGAAGGTAGATGAACCATCATATTCATAAGGAACACAATTATTACAACTGCGGTACTACTTTTCATCTTGTTCACATTTAAAAAGCACCTTTTTCATGCTATTACTCATATTTTCCAAATTTAAAAAGTAGTATTCAATTCTTCACATTTATTATCCAAGGAGCTCAAACTACATTAAGTATATAGTATGCTTGTTTAAAATCACACAATAGCACAAGCTATTACTCAACGAAATGCTATGTCACATATGCATCTAAAGCTTGGTGTCACGGCCTTAGCGTTTTTGTTCGCAAAGCCCGTGCGGCGCCCACCTTTCTCCGCAAAGATGGACAAGCCTTCGTCCATGTTGCTAGCCCATATCTTCGCGCCCTACGACTAAGTATTTGCAAAGGGGATAAAAGAGAGAAGTAGAAGTTAACCCAAAAAAACTAAGTACTCTCAATTACTTAGAAAAAGAGGATTACAACACATACACACTCTCTTGTGTTTTGGCCTTGGCCACTCACCCACTATTTATAGGCTACAAGATACAATGAACCTAGCCACCATAACTCTCCCACTAATGCACCCATTAACTACACTTAATGGGTCCTCATTAATGCCAAGCCCAAGGGTCTCTCCATCTCTTGGCTGTTATTTTCTAAGGAATAATGAGGTTTTATGGCAGCGGTTACACAACCCTTCATTGGCTTGAAGCGGGTCGGGTTCGGGTCTTCACCGTCAACCCGTTTTGACCCGTTTTCAGCTTGCGGAGTTGGGCCAGGGACCGGGCTGCGCAGAATTTTTCTAAGTCCCTGACACTCTCCCCCACCTAATGCGCAGGCGTCCTCGTCGCGCGCTGTGTCTGGAACTCGTCGATGAGTGCTTGGTATTGCCAAAGTGTGTCCGCCTTCTCCCAACTAGCCTCGCCGTAGGGGAGATTCTTCCACTTCACCAAGTACTCAGGACTCGGCGGAACTCCACGTCGCCGAATCAACCGAGTGTCCAGGATGGACTCAGCTTGTTTGTCGAACGAAGTGACCATCGTCGCAGGCGCTCGCTGCGACACACCGCGGCTCGGATCCTCCGCGTCTTCGTGGTACAGTTTCAACCTGCTAACATGAAAGACGGGGTGGATTTTGAGGTTCGCGGGCAGCTGCAGCTTGTAGGCGCCTTTGCCCACTCGTTTGACGACGGTAAATGGGCCTTCATACTTGCGCAGCAGTCCCTTGTGCACCTTGCGCAGGACCTTGAACTGTTGCGAGTGAAACTTGACCATCACGCAGTCTCCCTCGGCGAACTCCCGAGGTTGACGCTTTTCATCAGCCCACTTCTTCATCCGTGGAGCCGCTTTCTCCAAGTTTGCCCTTGCAATTTCACCTTTTTCCTGCAAATTAGAGGTAAATTGAAGAGCAACAGGGCTGCGGAACTGCTCTCCCGCAGTAGCCGTGTGAGGGGCGAGCGGCTGTCGCCCGATGGCTAACTCGAATGGGCTGCAGCCTGTAGACTTGCTGCGCCGCAAGTTGTAGGAAAACTGGGCGACATCCAGATGATGCACCCAATCCTTCTGGTTGGCACTCACATAGTGCCGCAGGTACTCCTCTAACAGAGCGTTCACCCGCTCCGTTTGCCCGTCCATCTGCGGGTGAAAATTGGTGGAGAAGAGCAACTCGGACCCCAAGATTTTGAACACCTCGGTCCAAAACTTGCCAGTAAACCTGGGGTCACGGTTGCTCACGATGCTCGCGGGGATCCCGCAAAGCTTGACGATGTGGCTGACGAAGAGGCGTCCCGCTTCTTCAGCCG
Organism: Puya raimondii; assembly: GCA_016920855.1. NCBI lineage: Eukaryota > Viridiplantae > Streptophyta > Magnoliopsida > Poales > Bromeliaceae > Puya > Puya raimondii. The sequence continues at coordinate 193,900,805 of JABWPP010000050.1, read as the reverse complement.
TGCAATCGGTCGGTGCAGCGATGAAGGTCCCGTACTTGGAAAAACGATCAACCACCACCAGAATGGACCCGAGCTCCCCCACCTTTGGTAAGGCGGAGATGAAATCCATCGAGATGCTCTCCCATGGACGGCTAGGCACAGGCAACGGCTCGAGGAGCCCGCCAGGTCGCTGGTGCTCAACTTTATCTTGTTGACACACCAAGCAGGTTCGCACGTAGGCCTCAACGTCTTCGTGCATCCGTGGCCAAAAGTAGGCGGCCTCGAGCAACGCCAGGGTCCGCTTCTGACCCGGGTGGCCCGCCCACTTAGAGTCATGACACTCCTTGATGAGCTCGCGGCGAAGGTTGCCCCACTTGGGCACGTACACCCGTCGCCCCTTTGTGAGGAGCAACTCGTCGCTTAGCCAAAACCTTCGCGTTTTGCCGTCCTTGACGAGCTGCACCAAATTTTGAGCGATAGGGTCCTCACCGGTTCCTGAACGAAGTCGATCGCGGAGCGTCCCACGAAGCTGCCACACGGCCGCCAGTTCAGCCTTGCGGCTGAGTGCGTCGGCCACGCGGTTTTCCTTCCCGGGCTTGTATTGCATCTCCATGTCGAACTCCGCCAGAAAATCCTGCCATCTCGCCTGCTTAGGCGACAGCTTCTTCTGCGTTTGGAAGTAGCTCGTGGCGACGTTGTCGGTGCGCACCACGAACTTGCTTCCAAGCAGATAGTGCCGCCAAGTTCGCAAGCAATGCACCACAGCGGTCATTTCCTTCTCCTGAACGGTGTAACGCCGCTCGGTGTCGTTGAGCTTGCGGCTTTCGTAGGCGACGGGGTGTCCATCCTGCACGAGAACACCGCCAATGGCAAAGTCGGAGGCATCAGTGTGTACCTCAAAGGTGCGACTGCAGTCGGGTAGTCGCAGCACTGGATCCTCCGTCACCGCTCGCTTGAGGTCCTCGAATGCCTCCGCGCATTGAGAGGTCCAAACCCACGAGTGGTTCTTCTTCAGCAGATCCGTCAGCGGGGCTGCTCTCGCAGAGTAGCCCGCAATGAATCGACGGTAGTAGTTGACGAGCCCAGGGAAAGACCGCAACTCAGTCACCGTCGTTGGGGTCTCCCATTCGCAGATGGCTCGCACCTTCCGCTGGTCCATGCAAATCAGGCCTTGGCCTATCCAGTGGCCAAGGAAGTGCACTTCTTCCTTTAGGAACATGCACTTCTCCTTCTTGACGAACAATTGGTTCTCCATTAGCACTTGGAAAACGGTTCGCAAGTGCTCGATGTGCTCCACCATGGTGTTGCTGTATACCACGATGTCGTCGAGGTACACCACCACAAAGCGATCGAGGTAGGGATGGAACAACTTGTTCATGAGCGTGCAGAAGGTCGCTGGCGCGTTCGTCAAGCCGAACGGCATGACAAGGAACTCATAGGCCCCGTACCTCGTCACGCACGTGGTCTTTTCCTCGTCTCCTTCCGCAATCCGCACTTGGTAGTACCCAGAGCGAAGGTCGAGTTTGGTGAAGTACTTCGCTCCGCCCAATTGATCAAAGAGATCTGCAACCAAAGGGATAGGGTACTTGTTTTTTATTGTCACCTTGTTGAGCGCCCTGTAATCGATACAAAGCCGCAGGCTTCCGTCGCTCTTCCGCTGGAACAAAACTGGTGCTCCATAGGGTGCTTTCGACGGTCGAACAAAGCCCGCTTCGAGGAGCTCCCTCAACTGCTTCTGCAGCTCCTCGAGCTCTGGCGGGGCCATTCTATATGGCGCTTTCGCTGGCGGTTTGGCTCCTGGCTCGAGCTCGATGGCATGATCCACCTCTCGCCTGGGTGGAAGTTGCTTAGGCAGCTCCTTAGGCATGACATCCTGGAATTCCGCCAAGACCGCCTCAAACTCCGTCGGAAGGCCTTCCTCCTCGAGGCCCTCGTCGCTCACCTCGCGGATGGCCGCAAGGTAAGTCATCTCGCCACGGTTCACACCCCTTCGCAACTGCAAGGCAGAAAGGGTCTGGGTGCTTACCGTTTTCTCTTGACTGGCTAGGACCATGCATGGGGCCGCCTCCTCCATGATGCTTAAGGCCCCAAGGTGTGGCATCGGAACCGCCTTCGACGAAGCTAGGAAGTCCATACCTAGTATGACTTGGAAGTCGTCGATGGATGCGGCGGTGAAATTTGCAATGCCTCTCCAAGGTCCCACCGCAATGGCCACGCCCTTGGCCACGCCCGCAACAGGTCGTGCCTCAGAATTGACGGCCTTGATCCTGCTTGCGTCCTTCTCGAGACGAAGGCCAATCCGTTTGGCCTCCACTTCCGCAATGAAGTTGTGCGTGGCTCCCGTGTCCACCAACGCTCGTGTGGCCCTGCCGTTTAGGGTCACATCGATGTACAAGAGCTCCTTGTTGAGGGGCTTGCTGCTGCTTGCCAGCCCCTGAACCGCATTGACGAGCCTGAGCGCGCCCATCTTCGTCGGTTCCGCATTTTCCTCACCCTGCTCGGTTTGGACAGCATTCACTAACCTTTTCTTTGGGCAGTCCCTCGCCCAATGGTTCTCGCCGCAGACGTAGCACGTCAATTTCTTTGGCGGCGGCACAGGTCCCTTGTCGCGGCCCCTGCGCTGCTCCTTCTGATCGCGGCGGTCTCCACCACCCTTAGCCTTGCTCGCTTTGGGTGCCTTGCTGCGAGATGGATCGGCCCGCTCGTACTCGGGTAGTTTCTCCGCCAAGGCAATTGCGGAGGCCACGTCCTTAACGTCGCGCCCCACAAGCTCCTTGTTCGCCCAAGGTTGGAGCCCGTCAAGGAACAGGAATAGGCGATCTTCATCCGCCATGTTAGTGATGGACAGCATCAACTTGGAGTATTCCTTGACATACTCCTTGAGCGTCCCGGTGTGTTTGAGCCGTCGTAATTGCCTCCTCGCAAGGTATTCGACGTGCTGGGGGTAGAACTGCGCCTTAAGCTCGCGCACAAAATCCTCCCACGTCTTCAGGTTGCATTGGCCCTTCTCGGCCTCTGCAGATCGCCGACGCCACCACAGCATCGCGTCGTCAGCGAGGTACATGGACGCGGCCTGAACTTTCTCCTCCTCGTCCAGCCGCAGCGCCTTGATGTAGCGCTCCATGTGCCACAGAAAGTTGTCGATCTCCTTTTCGTCGCGAGTACCCCTGAAGTTTTGAGGCTCAGGGACACGTACCTTTGAAGCAATCTCTCGTTGCGGTCCAAGTCCGTGCGCCACCGCTTTCTCAAGGATAGCTACTCGCGTCTTGAGATCCTCGATCTCGTCGGTTCGAGGAAGTAGGTCCTCAACCAGCTTCTTCCGCTCCTCATCACGACGAGTGATGTTGCTTTGAAGCATTTCGAGCTCGCCTCGAAAGGTCTCCATTGCAGTAGCAATGCTTTCCTCCATGCTGCGGACTTCGTCATTAAACGAGTTATGAGATTCAGCCATTTCGGCGTACTTTTCACCCATTTTGGATATGACGTCCTCCAACAGCGCAAGGCGGTCCTCCAACGATGCGGTCTCCCTCGTGAGAGCCCTCGGCTCCCTGCTCTTGCCGCGCTTGGAGGGCTGCCTTGGAGGGTCGCCTCCAACGTCGATAATTCCTGCATCGGACGTTGACATGGTTCCTTGCTCGAACCGGCTCTGATACCAACTGTCACGGCCTTAGCGTTTTTGTTCGCAAAGCCCGTGCGGCGCCCACCTTTCTCCGCAAAGATGGACAAGCCTTCGTCCCTGTTGCTAGCCCGGGCCTTCGCGCCCTACGACTAAGTATTTACAAAAGGGATAAAAGAGAGAAGTAGAAGTTAACCCAAAAAAACTAAGTACTCTCAATTACTTAGAAAAAGAGGATTACAACACATACACACTCTCTTGTGTTTTGGCCTTGGCCACTCACCCACTATTTATAGGCTACAAGATACAATGAACCTAGCCACCATAACTCTCCCACTAATGCACCCATTAACTACACTTAATGGGTCCTCATTAATGCCAAGCCCAAGGGTCTCTCCATCTCTTGGCTGTTATTTTCTAAGGAATAATGAGGTTTTATGGCAGCGGTTACACAACCCTTCATTGGCTTGAAGCGGGTCGGGTTCGGGTCTTCACCGTCAACCCGTTTTGACCCGTTTTCAGCTTGCGGAGTTGGGCCAGGGACCGGGCTGCGCAGAATTTTTCTAAGTCCTGACATTGGGCTGTGCAACTTAAGGTTTGCGGCATTTTGTTACATGAGCACTGTTATCTGTACACCGAAAAGTAGATAAAAATCTTACGGCCCCGCCCATCCAAGGGTTAATTTTACCACACTAGTCTTCTCACAACCTTTTTTTTTAGTACTAAAAATCCAAAAGAGTTGTTTCGATCATCAGATGAATGGGGTGTAAGATATATGCCACCCCACTTTTGGGTGTACAGGGAGCGTTTCTCTTGCTATACATGGTCTCATAAAATTACTCAAAACTTGGCCATGCAAAAGTTAATTGCAAATGCAATGGCAGAGGAAGAAAAGCTAACTACAAATAAATGAGAAAAGCAACCATGTGTACCAGAAACAACAAAAGTTGAAACAAAGGAACCTCAAATGTATCCCTGTGAAATTTCCAAAATACCTCTGTAGTCCTTCAAAGCTGATTAATAGCATATTTATCCTCGAATAGATTCCAACTGTGAAATTTAAAAACTCAAATGTGCAGGTGAAAATTAATTTGGGGGTGAAATCAAATAGAAAAGAGGGTTCAGGGTTTTCGGTGCTGATAACGCAAGATGAGAGAGACAGCTGTAGAAAAGGTGGCAAACTAGAGATGAAATAAATGGACGGTAATCTACCATCGCGGTCCACGGCTGACTGGTTGACCGTTTTGTCTCATTGACACAAAATTTATTAGGAGCAACTCAAAGGCGATCTAAGACTCCCAAACTAAGCAGGCAAATTTCTGGTAAACCAAATGTGCAAACTAGTGGTCCCACTGTACGTTCAAAAAGTCTGGATTGATCTCGACTAATAGTGGTGATCCAATGGGTCAGCTGAAAGACGGAATGATCACTATGCTCAGTTAAAGCAATATTGGAGACGCCACCTCCGAGGAATTTGGAAGTGTTAAGGTCTCATCAAGGTCATAGGACTAATATCAGAAGATTCATATCAAATATTTCTAGTCGTCTTCACCCTTTTTCCAGACTTACGAAGAAAGGGGTGGAGATCGAATGGGATGAATCATGCCAGAATGCACTTGATAGCATCAGGCAACATCTGTTAAACCCACCTGTGCTGGCTGGCGCCAATTAAAGGAAGGCCATTTATTTTGTACACTGCTACTATCACTTAAAGCCCTCTTGGCCCAACAGCATGAAAGAAGGCAAGATCACCCAATGTGCGGGAATTTTTTGCATACTGGGACTACGGGAAATCTACACCCCTGTTTGATGCAGTTATTAATCTGAAGAATTTTGTCAATCGGATATGTTAAGAGCATGATCAACCAGTTAAATAACCATGATTTAGCTTCCATTTTCGGTTAGAACTTGTGTCTTAACTTTTTTAGTTATTTTCCTTACCTAATTTTTGCACTAATTCATGTCCCAGTGTTTAGAATACTTAGTGTTAATATAAGCTTGCAGTAAACAGGCTCTATATGCACAAGAAAACAAACTCTGATATAGCATTTCAAATCCTAGAATAGTATGCACTTCGAAGGCCCGGAGAGGAATATTAATATAAGCATATGGTGCACATCAAACATAACAACTCGAGGAAGTTTTCTAGATATTGTACATACAAAGAACAAGGTAATTCAAAAGGTGATTTTCATAAAATATTTAAAAGAAAGCGGAACTAGAGCACGACAACACAAAATTACTGACCCAAAGGAGTTTACACAGTTTTAGGGATGGCAACAGCTTCTGGCGCTGGGAGGGTTACTGATCTCAGCAGTTCCAATGAGCAAACAAGCCCCAGAAAATGCGAAAGGATGGTGTTGGCTGAAGCCTGATAACAATTAAAGCAAGTTAGAGAACTATTTTCCAACAGTGTCATAACTAAAAGATACTAAAATTTCGGAGATCTAGTCATAGCAAAAGCTGAGACTACAGTTTCCAAGAACTATTTTATTGGAAGAAATAACCCATTTGATATCTATGAAACAACCAATTATTCTAAAAGTTTAAGCTACTAGAAAATGGTGTTTTAATATTTTATATTCAACACTACCCCTCACAACTGGGCTCGAGACATGGAGTAAAATTAAATGGGAGAAAATTCAATAAACTAGTAGCCTAATTGATTCAAACTTAGAAGCTCCTGCTTTGAAACCATGTGAAACAATTAATTACTCTAAAAGTTAAGCTGCCAGGGAAGAACGGTTCAACATTTTCTATTCGACAGAAACTTCTTCCAAAAACTCTAATTGTTGCGATGATAACTGTGCAAGTCGTATATATGAATAGGAGGAAAAAAACATATGATTGATTAATCAAATACGATCTTTGTATAGCATGCTAAGAACAATTAAGTAGGATATTCTAAAACAAGAAAAATATCTTCGTGAAGGGTAGAAAGAAAGGTAATAGACATTGAATACAACAGCCAATATTGAAATTCGAAATGTATGAATTTAATCAAACAACAATAAAGAGCTAGAAGTAGACGCAACTGATTATAAAGAATGTCTCATAACTAGAACTTTCTTTTAGATTTCAAACAACTTACCATGCATTTTTTCATGTCAATGATGAAAGCAGTAGAATTTATCTATATCAAGATAAATATTTCATACTTTATTAATGAAGACTATAACCTGCAAGCTAAGTTAGACACTAACACATATAAAGCTGCAGATTTAGTACCAAACAACCAGAAATTTCAAGATCTAAGAAACAACGAACACGATGTTCGTGATAAGCCGGAGACAAATGCTGCGGCACTTTGTAAGCTTTTGGTAGAGGAGAAGATATCAGATTTAAGAACTATTTATCTTTGTATTTTTACCACAAACACAAAACGAAAAAGAAAAAAAAAACACCTGCAGCTGAGCTCATTATAGCTATATGTTACTCCTACCAAAGAAAATAGTATCTAACAATAGATGGAGAAAGGAGGGGAAAATAAAAAGACAAATGTATTACCAAGAAAATGACGAGGAAAAATGAGAGAAATGGCTTTATAATCAAGTACTGGACTATGATATACCTGAACTAAGAAAACATCTAACGCCAACACAGGACTCCGACCAGGGGGTATCCCCTGATAGTATGGAACTGCTGAGGTAGTAAGGGCTTTTGCAACCAATAACCCAACGGTTGCTTGCATGCCAAGAACTGCAGCGCCCATTCCGAGAAGATTAACCGCTATACCATTCTTCAGACTTTTAACCACATCAGCACGTGGAGGGGCCTAGAAAACAACAGAAGTGTATAAGAATTCTGGAGTTAAATGAAGCAGCAACAAAAGAATCTAACTGACTATTGTTTTTAATCCTATGGTGTTAGAAATAAACTAAAATTAATTTTCTACCAATGTACAAGGAGATTTGTATAATCTCCCTGATCATACATCTCCAACGCTATTTGTGGCACTCTTTTAGTATTTACCACTTTGAATTATAGAGAAAGTTCTGCCTCACACTTTTGTTATGTGACATGATAGTAGTATAAACAAAAAACGATCCTAGAGGTTAGCGTTGCAAGATAGTTTGTCAAGTTCAATGAAGACTTAAGCACCAGGATAAAAGAATAGAAAATATTGATATCAAACTCTCTATCAAGCATTCTTTCTTTTAGAAGAAAGAGAGTATATCTTCGCGAAAAGGTGACAAACAAAAAACTACACAAACTGCTTACTAATTTTGCAGGATAAAATTTTTGTATTTTAGAAATTAAGATGAGGACTTCATTTCTTGCACGAGTACTTTGGAGTTTCATACAAGCAGAGGCTACACGGCATGCAAAAGGAGTGTCATTTTTTAAATGCAAAGAATGAGATGACTTCCACAACAGGACGGTATATTATTGTTCTGCAATTAGTAACCTATCATTTGTGTAACAACTGATGTAGAATTTCTATGCACTTATATACCTTCATTTATACTAGTTGGCATCTGAAACATGATATTCAAATGAGATTTCGGCAACAGATAACATATTACAAACTATTTACTATTAGCGCTTCAATAATTATGCCAACTTTCCAATTTAGCAACCATGTCAAACAACATAACATTGACAGCCAGAAAATGCAAGGGGAGAGAGAGAGAAAGAGAGCACCTTGGCAGGTTCATTGGCCGTTCTTTTAAGCCTTTCAGAGAGACGGATGTAACCAAACGACCAAAAGACGGACACAAATGCAGCAGCAATACCACCAGCAGTGGCGTAAAATGTGATTGGTGACGTGACCTTGCCAGTAACAAGTGTAGAGAACGATAATATCACAGCAGACACAACTGTGCACACCAGCTGCCCCCAGAACCCAAGGCTACCCAACCGTTTAAAGTATCGGGATGTATTCTCTAGTCTTTTCGAAACCTGCTAATTAAGTCAAAAAAATTATATGAAAAGTGACAGAAGGTTTGTGCATATAAAATATGAACAGAAGTTTTGTATGATAAGATGCAGGTTAAGCTACTCAAGAAAACTGCATCACTGGAGATCAGCACTTATAAAGATAGTTTCACATAGTTTTGTCAATATTTATCCCTGAAATCTTTCAATTTGCATTTCTATACATCTATTCCACAAATTTGCGTAATCATCGATCTATGACTTCCTCAAATATTTGCTCTTTGCGTTATTTTAATTACAAATGTTCAGTATTCTTCTTAGATGCCAGTCCAAGAAAAAGCAGCATAACTAATGACTAAAATTGCCTTTATCTTCTTCCTCCATTTGTTCCCTGGTGTTTACTAATCGACTCATCTATATAAAAGGTGTCAGGTGACAAATTCGCTGAACTTTCCAGGTATCTCCAGACTAAAAATCCTTTATAACACAACAAAGATATAGGCTTTCTCTCTGCTCAATTTTGAAGGCACCTGGAATGGGCTTCTCTATTCTTGTTATTGTTGGTTTGCAAACTCATCTTTCTGAAGGAACTAAGAAATAAAGAGAAGTTAAACTATATCTTCATTTCGTTGTCAAACGCAATCCATAAGAATTAGAGACTGTAAACAACCCACAATAGCAATATTAGATAAGGCCATCCCTATGTTTCCTCAGCCATATAGAACTTGATAAAGAAACAAAAAGTGAGAAACAACCAATTCCCAATGAACGGTATGATTCTTCTTTATTTGATACATCAAAGTTCATCCTAGAACTAACCAATAAATTACAGACATATCTAAATGTTGTATCAAAGTTCATCCTAGAACTAACCAATAAATTACAGATATATCTAAATGTCGTTTTGACAGATGAAGACTAATAGAGAAAGATATATAGCATTGTTAGATATAGAATCAAGACTTGTATCCTCAACGGATTAAATTTATATTTATCCTAATATACTTCTAAAAAAACTAAAACACAAGGAAGTCCCTTGTATTCATCGCAATTTGCACTTAACCCTAACCACTCCCCTCAATAATCAAAATCTAAACATTGCTGTTCGATATACTAAAATCATCCTGCATTTTACAACACCCCCACCCCCCTAACCACCCAACATGCAGAACAGGGTGAAGTACTACAACTATATGAATCTTGGGGGCCATCAATAGGTTTTGATGAGTAATACGAATATACCATACTTACACATTCTAGAACAGTTTACTAATCTGCTAAAATGGAAGTCTTCAATTGGGTAGTCGGTACAATTCACAAGGAGGATGGTATATTTCAGGCGTCGAGTTGTAATTACGAAACCCAAATGGAAATAAAAATCCACCACATGTTGTATAACCTTTTAAGTGGGGAAAGCATTTTCCGATTTCCATTATCGAGTGGGGTAAAGGGCAAATCAGGATATATCCAAGTAGGTTTTCCGCATTTTAGCAAAAAAATTTCAGAAACAGTAGATCCTTCGAAAGCACTACACATTCATCTCATCTGTACTCGATCTCTCATTCATCTCAAAACCCTTTGAATTGTATTCCAAAATCCTCCCTTTTGAAGAAACCCAACTCAAATTAAACCTAACACCGCCTCCCAAATTCAATTCACCACATAAGAATAGTCTTTTATTACCAAAAACAACAAGAAAAATCCACAATCATAAGAACAGATACCAAGAGAGGAGAGAGAGACCTGCGCAAACTTCGCCCTCTCGAATTTTACAAAAAATCATTAGTGATTGATCCCTTACTCATTCACCTAAAAACCCTTAATCAGCTCAAACAAAACCAAACAATGCCTCTCCAAATTCAATCCAATTCCATTCTCCATGCAACGCACCAATCAACAAGAAAACAGATACCGAGAAAGAGAGATAGAAAGAGAGCGACCTGCGCGAGCTTAGCCCTCTCCGATTCGTCGTTGGCAGTGGGCGAACTCGCCGCGGCGGCATGCGGGGGCGTCCGATTCCAATTCCGATTGCGATTCCGATTCCTAGGAGTGATTAGGGCGAGGAGTGGGTGAGGGAGGGGTTTGAGGAGGAGGAGAGGAGGAGGGGATGGTGAGGGAGAAGGGGGGAAGTGGGAGAGAGCGATGGTGGTGGTGGTGGAGGAGGTGGAGCTTGGGATTAGGGTTAGGGTTAGGGTTTTGCGGACGCGGTGGGGGAGAGGAGGGGAAAACGCGGCGGCGGAGCACGGCTGCAGAAGCAGCAGCGCCTGCATTGTGGTGGTGGCTTCGTTTTCCCCGTGGCCAGGGGGAAGTTTAGAGTGTGGGGAGGGTGAAATGTATGGATAGTCCCTGTAAAATCCCAATATTGTAACTTGACCCCCGGTGTTTAAAGATGTATAAAAAGGCTTTTTTTGCAATTGGCCCCCTAACAAAATTTTATTTTAAAAATAGCCCCGACAAATTTATAATTGCAAAAATGGTCCTACCCTTGCCACACAGGCGCCACGTCAGCGCCACGCGGGAGGGTGGGTGCCGGATTGGCAAGTTGAACACGGTGAACCATTCACCGTTTTCAAACAAGGTGAATGGTTCACCGTGTTCAGTTACTTATACTGCCCCGGGTGAACCATTCACCATGTTTGAACACGGTGAATGGTTCACCGTGTTCAACTTGCCACCCCACCTCCTAGCCCGCCCGCGTGGCGCCTGCGTGACGCCTACGTGGCAGGAATAGAACCATTTTTGTAATTATAAATTTATTGAGTTTATTTTTAAAATAATTTTTTTCAGAGGGCCATTTGCAAAAAAAGCCCTGTATAAAATTTACCTCACCTATCACATTTTTGGATCCCACTACCTAAACCTTTATAACAATTTTAATTTTACTACCATACCTTTTAATTTATTTGATTTGAGCTGATCAGTAATTTTTTTAATTTAAAATTTGAATACGTCGTTTATTTTTACGAATTTAGTTAGTATATTTTATGTAATTTTTGTAACTATTAATTCATTAAAGTAAGCAATTAGCTTAAATCTTGTGTCGAAGAACCATCAAATTATTTAAATGAAAAAATTGGAGGGTTGGATATTAAAATCAAATTTTAAAAGCTGAGCAGTAGAATCAAAATAATCTATAGTTCAAACAAGTGTTATATATTTTTACCAACTAAGTTTTGAACTTTAAGATTAAAAATACCAATTATCCAAGTTCTTAACCAACTGCGCTCGATAAAGTTAACGACGATGGCGAAACAAAATACGTTCAAGAGTAGAAGGAGAAGGTCAAAACGAGAGAAACCCTGCAATCTAGGAAACCTTCCGGAACAAGAACCACTGCACTAAGGAATGTTTCATAGAAATGGATCCGAATTGGTGGATAAGTAGGAACCAAAACTGTATAAAAATATAATCCATTCCGAATGCGCCCCGATCCGCTAAGTAGATAAAGTGGAAGTTCGGAGACCCTTTTCTTTTCTTGATCCGTCCTAATTTGCCAACGTCTCGATCCGTCCCGAATGAAACAGTAAGGACCAAAAATAGAATTAAAATTATTCCGCCACGACCCGACAAGAAATAGAGCAAGAGATGGAGGACCTCAGATCCACCCCGTTTGCATCCCTATTCTTATGTCAGTGACTGTGCTATTAGGCTACTTTGAAATAGATCCCTCAACTATTTCTTTTTTCTTTTTTTTTTCTTTTGAAATGCAGTTTACTTTCCTCGAATATATTGCATTTGCACAGAATCCACAAAATTAAAAAACATATGCATTTTATCCCACAATTTATACAGTAAATATGAGAGTTTGACATATTGACAAAATCTTACCAAATGACTAGCTGAGTACAACATGTAAGTTTCGGTAAATTGCATGTTAGGTTCACGCACTATGAGATGGATGACACTTTGGTCCTTAAACTTTAGTTTGTTATAATTTTTTGCTCGAATTTTTAAAATTATTGCAAGCAAATCACACAATCTAATTAAATTGACTAAATATCAACACATCACTTATGTAAAATTAATGTGGCATCTTAATTGTTGGTGCATCATCAATCACAACACTCTGCAGCACTTCTACATTAGCGATACATCTATATTTAGTCCACTAAATTGAGGTATAGAACTTGATTGCAACAATTCTAAAAATTCGAGTCAAAAACTGCAACAAATTAAAGTTTAAGAACCAAAGTGTCACCTGCCTTATAGTTTGAGTAAACATGCAATTTACCCTGTAAGTTTTGTGGGCACTAACCTCATCCAAAAGAATAAAATACTTTCTTTTCCACTCATTTTGAGAATTACATGCAAAACATAATACATCTGAAGAGACAACATACTACCTTAGAATATCAAATGATGAGCAGCACTGCAGCACTGCCAGATTCGGCAACCCTAGATCTACAATGATCAGTACATGGTATAAGCTGGGAAACGTCGACTGGCGCGTGTATGCGAGCATGAGTGCTTGTGCGCACGCATGCTCGTGCGTGCAAGCACGCATACGTGTGAATTGGTGTGTGCGTGCATGCGCGAGTGTGTGTGTTTGTGTCTGTGTGTGCGCACCTGCATGCTTCCCTTTCAGAAACCATCACTGACAAAATAAAGAGAATGAGAAGCAGAAACAATTGCACAGCTTGCATGTACAGAAAAATAAAGTCTTATCATTAGTTAAAAAAGTAGCACAATCGAGGGCACAATGTTCTTATTTTCACCAACCTAAAGTGATTGTAATGATATGAGTGAGATTATTCTACCTGGTTTTTGTCTCACTTCAACTCAATAAAAACCTGTATACATACGCGAGAATTATTCTTTTTAAAGGCCTAGAAGTAAACTTGCATTGTGTAAACTTGCAATGTGCGTAATTTTAAAAGTATTAAAGTGGAAATATCTATTTGATGAGGATGCACCGGATCGGGGAACCTTCGGCGCCACGAAGTCGAAGAGGTAAGCAATGCAAAGTGTACATCCCTGGATTGATGTTCTCCAACTTTAGTCCTTCGACAAGGATTATTTCCTGGAAAAAAAAGTGCAACCAACAAATAAAAATTGATTTACCTATCAAGGAACTACAACCATATATAAAGGAAAGGAAAAAATCGTATCAATCGACATTATATTGAAAAGGAAAATCACGCACCCGGCTTTCGAGAAAAACTAAGTGTGAAGGGATCAAGTCGTCGTACGCAGCAACTGATAAGTAGTCGACTCCTGCAAATTATAACATAAAGTAAGAAGTGTTTGTTAGAGAAATTTTAGTACCAGTAGCACGATGCTGTAAGTAGAAGTGATCGACAAGAATTGAAGAACCAAGCATTTTAAAAGGAGTTTTTAGGCTACTAAGCCTACGAAACCTTTTAAATATAAAAATAGGCCTCAACAATTTTTATTTATAAAAATAGGTTTATAAAAGCGGTGAATCATTTACCGCTTTCTAAAAACGGTAAAAGCGGTAAATGATTCACCGCTTTTACCCTACTTCATTTATTTTCTACACCAAAACTTTTAAAAAAATATGTAGTAAATATTAAAAATAATATAAATTCTTTGAAGAATGCGGTGAATGATTTACCGCATTTAGAAAGCGGTAATTCATTCACCATATAGGCCTAGTTTTGTAAATAAACTTTTTAGAGGACAATTTTTATAATTATAGTATTTTTTAAGGTTAGTAATAAAAAAAATTCATTTTAAAACATTCTGAACAGCACCGAAATCGATGGACAAGAATTCATAATCACAATGCAAATTTGAGATACTAAAATAAGCGCAGTTAATGGAGAGAAGAACGACACTAGAAAAGATAGCAATAACCAAAATATATGACATGTAGGAAATTAATGGCAAAGAAGGAGCTCAAATAATATCAGAATTATGCAAACAACTTGTGCAATATCACAAGCTAAAATGCATGGTTGACCTACAAATCAGAATAAAAGAAGATGAAAAATCTAAGTGATATACAATCTTCCATGTCATATTGTTCCACTACTCTGTTCATAGGCACTCGATGATATCCTTTTTGTGTTCTAAACAATTAAATTCTAAAATTTCACAGGCTATTATAAGAGTTATCCATAAACATACACTACGGGTAATGAATTCCTCAAAGTTGTTAGTGATCTGCATGTCATTCAGGAAATTAACTTTGCAACGCAAAATTTTTAACTTAAATTAAATTACGACCAATTACTTAAAGAAACTGAACATCAAATGTTACGCAGCGTTGGACAGAGATGTCAAATATGAACTGTGGCTGCTTGGTAATGGCCCGAAGACATTGACCACTCTGCTTTAATTTACAATCTCATTTTCGGTAACATTCGAGGCAGATTAGGAAGAATCAAATAAGAAGGAATAGCAGGAAAGAATAAGAATAAAGGGATGGAGTAGTGATAGCAGCTTAACTTGCTTTTGGAAAGTATGGCCTATTTGTTCTTTGGAAAGTATGACCTATTTGTTCTTTAGCCTAACCTAAATCATTCTGAATTCCAAACAATAGCAATGATGCTCTCATTTGATTTTGCGAACATGAAAAATGTATGGAGGCCTCCCTTAACTATAGGCCATTTTGAAATAGGTCCTGCAACTTATTTCATTTTGATTTTCACACTCTGAATTGGTAATTGTTTCGATTTGCGTAATTTTTCTACATCAAATAGATTTGTTCAAATGAATGGCTCCATCAGCCATCAACTGTTAACAGTTAACGAAATTTGCAGTTCTTAGATCAAACAAAACTACTTTTAGATTTAACACTTATTGAAGAGAAAATTTTGGAACTTGCCAATTCAATGAGTTAACAATGCACAACAACATTAAACAAGCAGTTTTTTCAACCCACCAACAAGTTTGATGTCAGTGTTGTCCACCAACCATTGTGCGCCATCTTTCATGAAGCCAACATAGCTTGTATCAAACTCCTTTTTCCACATAAGCTCTCTGCAGAGAAACATAAATATTCTAATTATACCTGCTAAAAATTATGTATGCTTCATTCTAGCTTGTGACGAAAAAGGAAACGGAAGATCCTCTTCGTGAAAATATTGGCCATCATTATTATCTTGGATTTGAATTTGGCCTGTATTTGGAGCTCAAGCACATTTCATTTATATTAACATTGATATTTCAGTTTATGACCCAGAACTTTAAAGACTATAAATTTCCAATTTTTCCCATATTCCAAAGTTACTACTAGGTGGCTTTACAGGATTTAAATCAGAAAATCGAAACAGAAGTAGTCGAAATATCATCAAGAATAGAAAAATGTTATTACCTTAGTAATTGTAAGCTGAACTTGAATTTGTATATACAATAGAATTGCAAAAAAAAAAAAAAAGCAGACATCAAAAAAAGAAATAACTATTCACTACCTGTCAGTGTTTAATGTTCTGAAAAGCACACGGCGAACTCCTTTAGGAATATGTAGAGATTCCATTACTTCAGCTGTATATAGAGGACATCATTTACCAGTTAAACTAATAACAGGGTATTTAGAATGTATATACAGGAAAGAAAATTAGCCGCCAAGCAAACCGGCTAAGGAACCAGTTACATCGAAACCTTCATTAGATGAATTTAAGAAACTTAAGGAGTGGCATATGGTGCAAAGAAACAGAAGAAATTACAAGTGGAATTGATTATACGCGATTAGTTTCTCTTATACAGTCACATTTAAGCACAAACAATCAGCAACAGCATTTACTAATGAATGCAGAGATTCTCTACTAGTCCAGCCAAGAAGATGCTTCAATAGGGCAGGAGCTAATAGTGTGTTACCTGTTATATTTTTATCTCTTGGGACATCTACTAACAACGCAGGACCTGCACAAAGATCGATATATATAAAATAAGTATCGATTGCACAAAAATTGGTGTACATAAGGTGAGGAAGTCAATATTATAGATCCAAATTCTACAAACATGATCCGTGCATGATGCACATCAATGAAGGGGGGAAAAAATCATAAAACTACTTGAAAAAAAAAATCTTATGAAGAGCTTAAGAGCATAAAATTAAGAACTAGAATCAATTGTCATAAACAATCAAATCCAGAACACAAAAGACTTACATAGGCATCCTAATTATCCCTCCGAACACAATAAAGTTAACAACTATCCTCATATTTTTTATTTGGTAGAGTATCCCAGGAATAGTAATTCCATGGAGAGTGGTGGAATTGAAATATTTTCAAGAAAAGAGTCATTATATCAACAATTTTTTTTATTCTTACCTAACACAATGGAAATAATACTTAGCACCGAAGTTCTGGATTGGAAAAGTTTTCACTATTCCCAAGACGAAAATTCTCAAACCAAACACTGCCTAAATAATCAAATCCATAACATATTTCATGATAAAATCTGAAAGCAACACAAACTACATATTCCCATCAAATTATTTGATCATTTCTATTGCCTTTCTTCTTCAGATTGTTATTGAAAATATCTTGTTTAACAAGATGAGTTACAAAGTAACTTTCTCAATGCCGTAGTTTCTGGGCCCAGCATCGGAACACTTCTTTTGTCTGGACCAGTTGACAATCCAATAAGAAGGCTCATCATTTGTCAAAACAGGCAATCACAGTAAATGTCTCTCGCTAAAGTCTATGATGGTTGTAGTTTATGTTTTATCCGGTTTCAAGTCTCTGATTTCTGTATTTACTTTATAGTAAATCTGACAATTCTAAGCAATGGATTTTGTCTCGGTAAATCAAAGTAGTTTGTACCTGCTGTCTCTAAGGGCATGTTTGGCCCTGCTGCGAACGGATGCAGTGCTGTTCGATAAAGTTTTGCTTAAATAGGGTTATTAATAGAATCAGTATACTAAAATTTCCTACAGAATTTCTCTGCAGAAGAATCGGGATCACATAACTTAAAGCTTTGCGTTTTGGGGCTCTAAAATTGCATTTCTGCTTTCCGTCACATCAAAAGTTCTAGAATTTTTCTACTTTCCAACACTCCACTAGCTGCAGCTGACAGCAGAAGCACGAGGTAGGTAGCTAGGCCCCTGCTATAGAGTAGGGGTGGCAATCCAGCTCGCTGTTCGCAAGCCAGCTCGTGTTCGGCTCGAAATGAGCTCGAGATCGAATC
Source organism: Puya raimondii (assembly GCA_016920855.1). Taxonomy (NCBI): domain Eukaryota; kingdom Viridiplantae; phylum Streptophyta; class Magnoliopsida; order Poales; family Bromeliaceae; genus Puya; species Puya raimondii. The sequence continues at coordinate 193,883,236 of JABWPP010000050.1, read as the reverse complement.
GCTCGTTTAGTAAACGAGCCGAACATGCGCTGAATTTTTTAGCTTGTTTAATAAACGAACCGAACACAAGCTGGGGTCAGCTCGCTCTTGTTCGGTTCGATAACAGCTCAAATACATATATTTTATATTTATATATTTTATATAAATAAATAATTATATATATAATACAGATTTTTATTATTTGATTTTTAGCCCTACCTAAATATAAAGCCCAACTCATCAATTATAAAAAGATCATTTATATGTAAAGTTTCAACCATTAGATCAAAGTCTAATAGATAAGATCTTATAAATTTATTTCCTATATATATATATCCTTTCTAATCCTTTTAACTTGTAGTTTAAACGAGTGGAACACGAGCTGAATTTTTCAACTCGATACTTTAACGAGCCAGCTCGTGTTCGGGCCAGCCCCAGCTCACTCGTGTTTGGCTCGTTGACACCCCTACCGCAGAGTGTACCGCTCTAATTTGGAACTTCAGCTTTTAAAATGCCTCAAAAAAAAAAAATCACATTTTTGCTTTGAAAGAAGGGCAAAAGAGCATACCCTCTTGGGTTGAATTGATGAAAATATATAGTACAAGAGATAGGTCTACTATAGTAACATTGCCTACTATAGTAATACTACAACTAGGATTACATACCATATAATCCTACTCTATATATGATAATAATATACAGTATCCTAATATACCATAAGATACTAAATATATCGTAACATATACTAAATATATCGTAACATCCCCCCGCAAGCTAAGCATCCACTGGCCGGATGCGAAGATTGAGCCGCAAAGCCGAAAATCGAGAAGGTGACAAAGGCTTTGTGAAAATATCAGCAAGTTGCTTATCAGAAGAGATGTGAACCAATTCTAAATCACCAGACTGGACTTTTTCGCGCAAGAACTGATGGTCAAGCTCAATGTGCTTCGTTCGAGCATGGAGAACAGGATTGGCCGCAAGATAAGTCGTGCTGAGATTATCACAATAGATGCTGATGGAGCGCCATAAGAACACACCAAGGTCACGAAGTAAACGTCGGATCCATACTGTCTCAGCAAGCGCGTAAGCCACAGCACGATACTCGGCTTCAGAACTGGAACGAGAAATAGTGGGCTGTTTCTTAGCGGACCAGGAGATAAGATTGGGCCCTAGAAATATACAATATCCTGAAGTAGAGCGACGGGTATCGGGACAACCAGCCCAATCAGCATCTGCGAATGCCACGAGAGAAGGATTGATACAGCGGGAGATAGGAATGCCATAAGACAGCGTCCCGCGAATATAACGCAGAATGCGCTTGACCGCTTGCATGTGGGGTTCACGAGGTGCATGTAAATACTGGGCAACAGAGTTGACGGCATACGAGATATCTGGTCTTGTGAAGGTGAGATACTGGAGAGCACCAACGATCTGACGATAAATGTAGGGATCCTCAAGAAGGCGCCCCTCATGAGAAGAGAGACGACGAGAAGTCGGAGAGAGAGGACTAGAGACGGGCTTACTATCAAGAAAGCCATGGCGCTGAAGTAGTTGATGCGCATATTTCTGCTGAGTCAAATGAAGACCAGAAGACGAACGATTAACCTCAATGCCCAAGAAATAATGTAGCGGCCCGAGATCTTTCATAGCAAATTCTCGTTGTAAGGTGACAATAAGAGCCTCTAAAAGAGAGGAGGAGCTTCCGGTGACAATAATATCATCAACATATAATAGAAGAACAAGAGTGCCAGAAGAGGAATGACAAACAAACATCGAGGGATCAGCAGTACTGCCAACAAAAACCAAGTTCAAAAAGAAAAGAAGTAAACCGCTGAAACCAAGCCCGAGGTGCCTGTTTGAGACCATAGATCGCTTTTCGGAGACGGCAAACGTGATGAGGAAGAGAAGGATGCACAAAACCAGGCGGTTGCTTCATATAAACTTCTTCAGAGAGAGTACCATGAAGAAAGGCGTTCTTTACATCAAGTTGTCGAAGAGACCACCCAGAGGAGAAAGCCACTGAAATAACAGTTCGAATAGTGGTCGACTTGACAACCGGAGAAAAGGTCTCATCAAAATCAATACCTTGTTGTTGTTTGTAACCCTGAGCCACAAGCCGAGCCTTGAGACGCTCAAGGGAACCATCCGCCTTCTGCTTCACTTTATATACCCACTTGCAGCCAATAAGATTAACAGAAGAGGGAGGAGGAACAAGATCCCAAGTAGCATTGGTCAGTAATGCATCAAATTCTTCAGCCATGGCAGCACGCCAACCTGCATCCTGAGAAGCTTCATGAAAAGAGGTAGGCTCAGCAGGAAGAATAGAACGTGCAGAAGCGAGGAAGGAGGAAGACGCAGCGGAACCCTTTAGCCATGGATCGAGTGAGCATAGAGTGTGTTCTGGCAGGCAACGGAGGCTCAGAAGGAGAATGAGAAGGAGGGGAGACTGCAGCAGGCGGAGGGGAAGGTGGATGATCAGAGGTGGAAGGTGGAAGGTGCCAGATCAATAGGTGAAGGTGAAGCAGCAGCAGGCCGGCTGGTGTGTCGTCTGGTATAGACCCGGAGTTCAGTTTGGCCAGCAGGAGCGGCAGCATTCTCATTACTAACCTGTGGGGCATCATGATTCACAGTGGAAGGAAAAACTGATAATTGCTCAGACGGTGAAACAAGCGTATGTGAACCAACGTCAGTAGAGGGGCGTGTGAAGGAGAGGCCAGAGATTGCATCAATAGTGGATGGACTCTCACCCAGTAGGGGAGGATTAGAAAGAAAATTTTGAAACATTTGAAAGTTTAAAATAGAAGAGGAAGGAGAAGAAGAGAATTTAGAAAGACAAGAGTAAGGAAAAACATGTTCAACAAAAGTAACATGGCGAGAAATAAAAATTTTACCAGTGCTTGGATAAAGACAGCGAAAACCTTTATGTTTGTCAGAAAGTCCCAAAAAGACACAAGGAAGAGAACGGGGAGAGAGCTTGTGAGCTGCAATGTCCTGAATATCGGGATAACACAAACATCCAAAAACTCTAACAAGTTGCAAGTCAGGGGAAACACAACCATGCAGAATTTCATATGGCGATTGTCCTTTCAAAACAGTAAGAGAAGGAATTCGATTCACAAGAAAGACGGCAGTTTGAATGGCCTCAGCCCAGAATCGAGGAGGTAAGCAAGCTTGAAACAGCAGGCTCCTAACAATGTTAGATAAATGCCTATGCTTCCTCTCAGCAAGGCCATTTTGTTGATGCGTATAAGGACAAGAGAATCTATGAATAATTCCATTTTGTGAACAAAGAGTAGAAAATTTGTCATTTACAAATTCAGTACCATTGTCAGATTGAAAAATTTTGATTGAACTATGAAATATGTTTTCAACCATTGTCTTAAACTCGAAAAATTTGTCAAAAACTTCATGTTTAAATTTTAAAAGGTAAAATTCAGACTTTAGAGAAAAAGCCGTGGAAGCAGTCTTATCAAGAAAATATGCCTCAATGATTCTCCAAGCATCATATGCAGTTTTAGGTGAGCTAGAAATGACCATTCGTAATATGCTAAGGGATAAAGTGGCATTAATCCATGAAAGTATAGTGGTGTCTTCCCTTTTCCAACTTAAATATTCGGAATTTATAACCACCTTCTTATCAGCAGTATCGATAGCCTGAGAAGGCACAACACCAGTTCCGTCCACATGTGATGTAACACCAAAACTTTCTAGAACATTAAGAAAGACTTGCTTCCACACAAGATATGTGGAATCAGTGAGTTCTAGTGGTATGAGAGTTTTGATGTTAACAACTGACAAATTTGAGGTAGAAGAAGACATATTTGCTACCAAAAGAGAAGGATCCACCACTAGATATGAAAGAAAGATAAATCGGAATGTAGCGGATGAGAAAAAGGAAGAACCTGGTTTCTACCAAACTAGTTGTACCCAGCGCACAAGAGAGGAACCACTTAGCACCAAATAAGAACGGCCGCACCAGGGAAAGGACCGAGCGACACGAGCAACCAGCGAGCGGTACGAGGATAGTCCGAGCGGTACCCGAAGAGCAAAGAGGAATCACAAAGAGGCTGTGGAGGTAGATATCGTGGAGGCCGAGGACAGCATGGTAGACACAACTCTGGTCGTGGATCTCCTGGAACCTACTCACACCCTCAACCTAATAATCCTCAACAACCTTACATTCCAAAGTCTGGCACACAATGTCAGATCTGTGGCAAGTTCAATCATTCTGCGCTCCAGTGCAGACAACGCTTCAATCATTCCTTTATTACAGATGATGTTCCTCAAACTTTTGCTGCTATGAACCTTCATGAACCCGGTGAGGAAGTATGGTATCCAGACACCGGAGCATCTAATCATATGACCGCACATTCTGGTATTCTCTCCTCTTCTAAACCTTATAGTGGGCACGAAAAAATTCTTGTTGGTAATGGAAATTTACTTGATATTACTCAGACAGGTGAAACTCATTTAAAATACGTCCTCTAACTCTTTTGCTCTTAAAAACGTCCTTGTTGTTCCTTCTATTAAGAGAAATTTACTTTCAGTGCGTCAGTTCTGTCATGATAATAATTCTCTTTTTGAATTTGACTCTTCTGGTTTTTTTCTGTGAAGGACAAGGAAACCAGGGCGGAGCTTCTTCGATGCCCTAGTTCGGGAACATCACTCTATCCACTTTCCTCTAAAGTTGCAAGTGTAGGAACTAAGAAACCGCTAGCTCTAGTTGCATCTAGGTTTAGCGGAGATATATGGCATAGACGGTTAGGTCATCCAAGTTTTCCTGTTCTTTCTACATTTATTAAAAACAATAAAATTGTTTCTGATTCTGCTTTGAAATTATCTGTTTGCAATGCTTGTAATATGGGAAAACATGTTAAACTCTCGTTTCATGATTCAGAATCTCAATCTGCTTTTCCTTTTCATATTGTTCATTCTGATGTTTGGCAATCACCTGTTCCCTCTGTTTCTGGCTACAAATATTATGTTATTTTTATTGATGATTACTCTCGGTTTTCATGGCTGAAATTACTGTAGCACCGACTGTAGCACGCGTACTGTAGCGCGCGTACTGTAGCAGTACTGTAGCGCGCGACTGTAGCAGTACTGTAGCGCGATTACTGTAGTAATACTGTAGCGCAGATACTGTAGCAGTACTGTAGCGGAGAGATAGAAGTCCAATGATAAGAGGAGATAGAACACCAAAAGGAAAAGAACACCTATGGAAGAAGGTGAGACTTGTTGTGGATGATAGCTGTGGATCAATATCCCTAAATTAGGGTTCCCGCTCTGATACCATGAAAGAAGGGCAAAAGAGCATACCCTCTTGGGTTGAATTGATGAAAATATATAGTACAAGAGATAGGTCTACTATAGTAACATTGCCTACTATAGTAATACTACAACTAGAATTACATACCATATAATCCTACTCTATATATGATAATAATATACAGTATCCTAATATACCATAAGATACTAAATATATCGTAACATATACTAAATATATCGTAACATGCTTCCCGCTACAGCAAAAGCTCCAGACTTTTCTGATTGATTGTCAAATGCCCTATCATAAGTAACTGCAGCAGAAAGTAACCAACGCACACTCTATAGACAATACCAAAATAAAGTCTTTTTCCACTTCCTAGCTACTCCTACTCCTCTCCAATTCTCCACCAACAAAAAAGATAACATGACAAACTCCCTAAAAGCTTCTCTGAGCACCAGAATCAGAAGCTCGGAAGCTCCGAATTAGAGCTTCCGCATTTATAACACCTCGAAATCAACATTTCTGATTCCCAAACGCCCTGTAATGCATTACTACAGCTAAAAGCAGAAGCAGGGACAAACTAACAATTCCGCTTTCTCCCCATCTCACCAAGTAGTAAAGAGAAATAACGCGATGAGCTCGAACACCTCAAACAACATACCATTGAGCACCTCGAGATCGAGCGTGTCGACATCGAACCCGGCCTCGTAGTAATGCTGGAACACGTGCCCGGGGGCGTCGACGTGGGTGCCCGTGTGGGCGGGGAGCTTCATCTCGGAGTTGTTGGCGAGGGACCCGTTCGCCATGGCCGCGGCGAGCCAGAGGAAGGGGCCGAGCCCCTCGGGGGACTCCCACGAGGGCATGTCCTCGCGGAGCGCGTAGGTGATGTCGATGATCCGTCCCCCGTCGTACTCCTCGCGCCGGATCGGCACGAGATCGTCGTCGTCGTCGGAGAAGGGGGCGGAGCACGAGGACGACGACGATGGGTCGGGGTACGCGGGGTGCGCGGAGGAGGAGAGGGAGGAGGGGATGAGGAGGATGAGGAGGAGGAGGAGGAGAGGGAGGAGGAGGTAGGGTTTGAGGGGGATCGCCATGGGAGTGGTGTGGTGAGACGAGGTGTGGTGTGTGGGTGTGTATCATTATGACTTTTACACTCCGAGAGAGAAGAGAGTCAAGAGAGAAAATAACTTTTTTATTTGGAGCAATTGCTTATATACCCCTAAAAGTTTCTGATTTTCTTATTTATCCCTCTTAGAATACTTTTTTTTTTTGAGAGAGAAAGGTAGCATGCTACCCGCCTCGTTTATTTTTTTTAGAAATAAACTTAGCTGCAAATGTGAATCAACTAGGATTCGAACTTGGGACCTCGGGTACCAACCACCATGCCCTTTGCCACTTGCGCTAGGGACGGTCGGTATCCCTCTTAGAATACTAATATTAAAAATGGACAAATTTATACAACTCTCTGTAAATATATCAAATAACAGATATATTCTTACAAAGTTTAAGTTTTTACATTTATCCTTTCAAAAGTTCAGTGATATTCATATTTGTCCCTCTCGTTTGTTACCATTAGCTCACTGTTTATTTTTTAACAGAAGAAAAGTGAAATGTCAATTTTGTCATCGCAAATATGTCCCTCAAAAAACCTCAACTGTTAGAATCGTGCATAACTGTCCTTCCAAAATATTTTCAATAGTTATCTTCATCATCTATAAAAAATAATCCAATCCACCATTGTTGTAACCTCTTATCTACCTCTTTTCTCACTCATTTTCTTCTTTAACTATCTAATACTGATTCCCTGACGCTCGACATGGGGCGAAGCAACACGTGTCGTGAATGAATGGGAACGGAGAAACCTTAGTTATGGGTTCAAAACTAGCATGAAGGAGAGAGAGGAAGAGGAAGAGGAAGAGGAAGAGAAAGAAAAGTTCCCATTGTTATGGTTTTGATGGAGAGAAAAAGGTATAATATTATAGGGGTAAAAAAGTCAATTTACCTCACTCACTAACCAATGTTAAGTATTTTATCTGTGGTTAATTACATTTTTCTAACGAAAACTACAGCTGGGGTATATTTGAAACCATTAGGACTTTTTGAGAGATAAATCTGAAAACTTAAATTTTGTAGGAATATATCTACTATTCGATATGTTTACGGGGAGATGTATGAAATTATTCTCATTAAAAAAATATCTTTTTAACATTTCAAGTTATTTCAAATATACCTCTAAGCTAAATTTCGTTAGTGAACTATTAGCAACAGCCGTTATTTTTGTGAAATTACTATTTTATCCTTTCAAATATATCATTCTACTGTCACCAGCTTTTCTTATTTGCCGTTAATTTAGAGGCAAAAAACGTATTTTGATTTTTCATCTTTTCAAATATACACTTCTGTCGTCACCTACTTTTCTTATTTGCCCTTAAGTTAGGGGCAAAAGAGATATTTTAATTTATTTTTTTTAACTCAAGAAGAAATTTAATCCGGGTATAACCCGAGATGGTTTAATGAGTATTTTTGAATAATGAAGAAATATACGAGGGGTATATATTTGAAACGAAAAAAAGTAAAAAAAAAAAAAGTCGGGGTATATAATATATTTCAGAAGTTTTTAGGGATATATTAGATATTATCCCTTAAGGTTAAAATGTATAGACACCCCCTGAACTTTAGCACAATTTAAATAAACCGTTTACCTTTTTTATTTGATTTACACCCCCACTAGGTCTAAACACCCTCTAAAGTTCATTGGAAAAAAGGCTAAATTACAGAAAACCTCCCTGTCAAAATTTGTTTTTTCACTTCCCCCCCATCATTTAAAAAATCTGCATTTTGCTCCCTTAAAAAATAAAAAAATATTCACATGGGGGTACGGTGTTAACTGTATTGACAAAATGACCAAAATGCCCTCTCCTTCTTCCTCTCCTCCCAACCCTCCTTCATCTGCAGCCTCTTCTCTTCCATTCTTCGTGTCTCCTCGACCCCGGCTCCGACTCCGCTGGCTCCACCTGCTCTCTCTGCTCCTTTTGCACTCCCGCCGCCTCTCCATTCGACAACGGTGGGAAGAGGTCAGGGTGGGCTCCGATAGAGGGTGGGGGAGGGTGAGACGGCGGAGGAGGCGGAGGAGGCGAGGTCATGGGTGTGGGCGCAGACGGAGGGATGGGCGAGGGCAAGGCGGCGGAGGAGGGTGAGACGGCACGGCCGACGACGTCGTCGGTGAGGAGGGGGCGGTGCTGCAGAAAGGAGGGTTAGAGGGGTATTTTGGGTATAAAAAATATAATAATAAGATATAAACGGAACCCTAACGGCACACTGACGGCAGGGTCCGAAGTGAACATTTTTTATTTTTTAAGAGGCAAAGTGTAGGTTTTTAAATGACAGGGGGAAAAGTGAAAAAGCGGGTTTTGACAGAGAGGTTTTCTGTATTTTAGCCTTGGAAAAAATAATAGTAAATACCGATTAAGAAGATTGATTGGTGAAATACAATGTCCTTGTTGTGAGATTGCTCTTAAGATTCACAATGGAGCAACAATGAAAGATCACCCTGACCAATTCGCAACTGTATCTAGTGCAATTAGCTGAGAATTTGATAGTTGGCATTCATGATTTCAAATTTGAAGCTCATAATTGCTTTACATTTTTAGTTGAACTTATTTTTAAAAAATGAACGAAACGAATAACATATTACCTTTCTCTAAAAATAAAAATAAAAAGAAAGATCACCCTCGCCATCACCACAAATGGGTTTTATGAGGGTTCTGACGAGAGAGGTAGAGATAGAGGGAGAGAGATGAGAAAGGAAGAGAGTTTTCGTAAGTATACAAACTACATTAGAGAATTTTCGCCTGTATACCTGTATACCAAAAAAAAAAAGAACTTGAGTTGGGAGCTCTCCAACAACGCCTTACTACGAAGCTTCGATCCACTGCTACATATAAGTTTTTGATTCTATCTTAAAAGAATTAATTTCGAATATTTTCATTGATCAAAATCTGTTTAAATCTGCTGTAGAAAAACGATCCAAATTAGAAGCAATAAAAATAATTGAAATGCTTAGTCTATAATATAATAGAAAAAAGATTGTAAGATGACAAACCTCTATCATGATTGCAATAGACAAAATAAACTGAAAATCATTGGTTCTTTAAATTTTTATACAAAATGTGTTATAGTGGCTTATTTAAGAAAGAATTAAAATGTAAAATTAATATTATTTAAATTTTTTATGTAGAAAATATTTGAGATATAACACAAAGTACATAGGAGTTTTTATAATTAAGCCTTATATTTATCTAGAGTTAATTGCACCGTTGTCTCTAACCTTTACTTGATTTTTCATTTTGGTCCCCAATCATTTTCTTTTTCTTTTTTTTTGGCAATCGGATCCTTGACCGTTTTAGAATTGAACAATTGGTCCCTAAGCTTATACCCGCTCTTTTTTACTTCGGTCCCTAACTGGCTAACTTCTTCTTTTATGTGCGTGCCTATCACCGTAAACCCCAATCTCTGCACTCAATATTTTCTTTTACACTTACGATCATCTCGTTTAGAGTATTCAATATCTTTGACATCAAGCCGCGCATATCACTGAGCTCTTTCAGAAATTTAGAAAAATCGGTGCCGAGATTGATCAAGAAATCGTCAGACCATAATTATGATCTGTATGAGTAGGCAGCGCTTCATTGGAGTTGATGTAATTAATTTCATGAAAATAATTACAAATTTGGATGGTTGAGACTTGTTTGAATGAAAATATAAAGCTTTGAGAGCTAATAACAAAAAATTGAAGGTTAGAAACTAAAGTGCTGAAAAGAGTAAGGTTAGGGATATTTCCATACATTTTGGAAGTCCTGGAGTTAGGCGTGAAAGTGGCTAGGATAAACTTCGATCGAATTCTACACCGGATTTGATAGGATGCGCATATAAATATCAAAATTTAGCATTCGACACATATTCGTGTCCAAATTTACATCCAAAAATTAAAAATATATATATAGATGTGAATATGATTTTTTAAAAAATTCGGTCATTTTCATCTCTAAGAGATAAGAGGAATCTTAATATATATATTGTAGGGTGTATAAAGTAATTTCCTATTGTGTTCTTTTTTTATTTTACTTTAAATTTTATTTTAAAATTGCATTTATATTACTTAAAATATTAAATTTTATTAAATAAAATATAGATACGTAAAGTTTGAATACGAGTGTGAATTTTTAATTGCATTATATGTCTTATTCATGCTAATTTTAGACCATATTTATATATGCAGATAAGTGTTTATTATTATCCAAATAATATCGTAATACAAATTCAATTCATATCTGAATTTAAATCTATATTTAGTAAATACAATAGTAAAAATTTAATATTCGACATATATTTACATTCGAATTCGCATCCAAAAAAATATTAAATATAAGGGGTAATTACTTATATACCCCTGAAAAGTTTTCGACTTTCTGATTTATCCCTCTTAGAAGGCTAATATTAAAAGTACCATTTTTACGTTCCAAATTATTTCAAATATACTCCTAGAGTTAAATTCTGTTAGTAAACTGTTAGCAATAGCCGTTATCTCTGTGAAATTACTATTTTGCCCTTTCAAATATACTCTTCCACCATCACCAACATTTCTTATTTGCCTTTAAGTTAGGGGCAAAAGAAGTATTTTAATTTTTGATCTTTTCAAATATACTCTTCTACAATCACCAACTTTTCTTATTTGCCCTTAAGTTAAGGACAAAAGATGTATTTTAATTTTTTTAAACTCTGTTAGACATTTAACTCACGTTTAATCCGAAATAACTTAACGGGTGGTAACTGCGGGAGTATTTTTGAATAACGGAAGAACATACGGATATATTAGAAACAAAAAAAAAAGGAATAAATTAGATATTTTCGATGTTTTGAAAAGTATATAAATAATTATTCCTAAATATAAATATAAATATAAATATAATTTTATCAAAAATTTGATCATATTTGACCGTTATCGTTGGTGCAACCTTTTTCTCTCATGTTTCTCTCTTTCTACTGTAATTAATGATGCCGTTCCAACTCCCGAGGCTTTTCGGCTAATAACTTTTCTAACGAACAAGTTGGCACATGCAACTGCAACTCCTGCCAAAGTTATTGATTAATGAACAAATCTACTGGTGCACCCCAAAATAGAGTGTATATTTTATTAGAATCGTCAATCCAGTCGATTATTTATTATAGGAATAACTTCAAATACCACCCCTGTGGTTTCGTGCTTTCTCACTTTAGTACCATGTAGTTTAAAACGTATCACTTTAGTACTCTGTGGTTTGGTTATTCTCTTTTTATGTTATCTTTTCGTTAATTTTTTCGTTAAATTATACAGAAAAACTTCAAATATTCCATCTATAATTTATCGAATATTCACTTAACTATCCTGTAGTTTTAACTTTCTCATTAATTTAACGAAAAAATTAACAAAAAGATAATAACCAAACCACAGGGTACTAAAGTGACACGTTTTAAACCACAGGACACTAAAGTGAGAAAGCACGAAACCACAGGGGTGGTATTTGAAGTTATCCCTTTATTAAATGAGAGAGCTAGAATATTAAAATATCGAGCTAAAAATTATAGTATTCGACTTTATTTATTAAAGAGTCGAGTACAAGTTGACTCGCTAACAGTAAGGGAGTATTTGGCCTAACTTCTGATAAGTGATTATAAACTCAAAAGTAATTTTGGGCTCAGTAGAACGTTTGGCAATATGAGTTGAAAATTTTGATTCTACTTTTCAAAATCAGAAAATTAAGTTTTCAAGCCCTAGAATCAGAAGCAGAAAAAAAATTACTTCTCCAAAATTGATTCTCGCAAAATCAATTTTTCCACTTAAAATTTTTATAAAACCACCCAAACTACCCCTAAACAAATAACATAATTCTACACTATCCTTTTTATTCAATTAATTTTCAACTACCCTCATCTCTCTCCTATTCACTATTCCCATTATCACACTTCCCAGAGAACTCTCTCCCAACCTTCTCCAACACAATTTTTTCACCTTCCTCTCTTCTCTGACTCCTCCATCTCTCTCCCTCCTTTCTCTCCGGTAACGCTTTTCTCTCCGGCGAGTCTTTTCACTCCGATGAATCTCCTCTCCGGCGAATCTACAAACTATTCTCTCTTCCTTAGAAGATGTTAATTTCATCAATTTCATATTTAACCAGAATTTATAATTATAGATAAATTGCTATTATAATAGATATTTATCATTATGCACTTTTGTTATAGGGTTAATTGCATACAGGTCCCTGCAAACTTGGTGAATATCAGATATATCCCTGCAAAATTTATCTTTGCAAAAATATTCCTGCAAAAGTCCTGCCGTCTACAAAAATATCCCTGCTGTTATACTCTGTTAAAAAAACTGAGTTAACCACAGTTAACATGCTTAACCATGATTAGTTAATAATGTGAAATGACGATTTTACCCTCATCCTCATCCTCATCCTCTTCCTCCTCTTCCTCTTCCTTGATCGGAACGACGCCGCCCCCTCCCTCCTCCTCCTCCTCCGCCTCCGCCTCCGCCGCCGCCACTTCCTCTCCGCCGGCCGATCCCACCTCCTCCTCTCCTCTCCCGATTCCAAGCCGAAGCCCTCGAAGAAACCCTCCTCGTGTTCGTCCTCGTCGCGCGGGCGCGGCGATCCATCCACCACGGGGGGGGGGGGGGGGGGGGGGGGGGAAGCGGGGACACCGCCGCCGGCCGCCGCTGCCAGCACCTTCTTCTTCTTCTTCTTCCTTTTGGAGGGACATATTTATAAGGGCAAAAATGTCATTTCACTCATCTGCTGTTAAAATTTTAACAGAGTTCTAACAGAAACAAACCAGAGGAATATATCTGCATAACTTAGGACTTTTGCAGGAATATTTTTGCAAAGTTAAACTTTGCAGGAATATATCTGATATTCACCAAGTTTGCAGGGACCTGTATGCAATTAACCCTTTGTTATATTAAATAGTTACTTATTTGAAATATTGGCATGTAATATTAACTACTTTAAAAATTACTAATTTTAAACAGCATTATAAAATCACTTCAGCAAAAAAATTTGCCAAACGCTCTACACCTTTTAACAGAAATTATTTTTCTAAACCAAAATCAATTCTATAGAAATCACTTTTTCAGAATCTAGGCCAAACGGACCCTAAGTTAAATTGAGTAAAAAGTTAAAAAAAATTAAAAAAATATAATTTTAATCTAATAATTAAAATTCACAAAATAAAGAGCTGATTATATTTTGATTGGCCTAAAATCCAAATAGTAGAATATCTATGATCTATGATATATATAAAAGCACATATTTGAAATTTAAGTCTGTTGACAGGCCTATTTTTTGGCGAGAAAAGATTTTGATTTCTCTTTTTTCTCACCCAAAAAAAGTAATAAAACAACATTTTTTTTTCCTAACAAATAATCTTAGAAATATTTTATATCTTTTTATTTTAGGTGAATATTTTTAGATTTTTACAATATTATCTACTAGCATTTAGTTATTATATTCACTTTTTATTTATTGTAATCAATAATCAAATTTAAATTTAATTTTAAAAATATATTTATTTTTTAATCTTATTTGATTTTAAACTTTTATTTCATCTTAAATTTAGAGGTAATATATATTGAATATTTTTATACTTTTTTCAAATCATGATAAATTCAAATTTTAAGTATGTGTTTTACACTAAAAAAACTAAAATTTTAATTCACATTTAATTAAAATTTTAAAATTTAATTTTAATCCACTTTAATTAAATTTGTTAATTATTAATTCAAATTTAGTATCTAAAATTAAATTTAATTCACGTTTTAAACTCAAATTTTACAAATAAAAAATAGTTATTGGCAACAACTATTTAAATTTGAGCTAGAATATGACAGATATTTTTTAATAAAATATAAGAGATAATTTAGTTTTTAAATATTTAAAATTTTATTGCAAACTTTTGATTGTAAACTTTTGGATAAATATGATTCACAAGTTTATATTAATTTACGATAGCTATTAAAATAAATCAAATATAAAAAATTAATAATTAATATTATTTATATACTATCAATAATATACTAGCTTAAATATATATATTTAATTAATTATAAGGCGGTTGAAACTTGTCACCCAAATCTGACCTTGGCTAGTCAAAAAAAGGAAGACCCGACCCGACCCGACAAGTCTAAAATTATTGCTTGCACCTGACGTACCAATTACATTCCATACACCAGATTTAATTATTAATTATTAATATTTTAAAACTATAATAAAAAAAATTAATTTCTCTGTAAAATATACGTTTTCTTTTTTTTTTCTCTGACCTTCAAAATCTATATTTTTCCTATCAAAATTTTAAGTTAGATACGTTTAGATCTCCTTTGTCTGAGGGTATCGCCAATATTGCATTTATTTCTTATAATTTATACCAAAAATATTTTTAAAAATAATAAAAGTGTATTAAAAATTTATACCAGATAACAAAACTTACAAATAAAATATTCCAGCAATCAAGTACAGAGTTGTTGCATACATCGTCAATTACATACCATAATAATTACTAAATCTTTAGCTGTATACATTTTCAGTTACACTGCTAGAGATGCCAACTGATTGGAATCGAGGCGGGTTTTCCCAAACTTGAATCTGAACTCAAATTCCGAACCCAATGATTTTAAAAATTTATATCCAAATCCGAATTCGACGAAAAATTCAAAATTCGAATCAGAAACAATTGTTTTTCTAATATTATATTACCATCTAAAATTTTAAAAATATAAATTTAAGTACAACATCAAACATTCCTATGCATTATATTATATAATATAAAATCAATTCGGATTCGAATCATGGTTAGGTAAGAGTAAAATCTATATGCGAATGCAAATCCGCCGGATTTTTGTTTTTATACCTGTATGCGAAATCGCACTCATTTAGGGGCCGTTTGGTTGCATGTAGTTGCAACTGCAGTGCAGTTGTAATTGGATGCAAATGCAAATTCGGTGTTTGATTTGATATATTTAACTCCAACTGTTGCAGTAAAAACTGCAGGAGGAGGCCCAACTGCAGCAGGTTAAGAGAGTAACTTTAAGCAAAAGGTAAGCTTACCTTCTTAATTATTTTTAAATAAAGATATTTTTTTTTTCATATTGGAGGTAATCTCACCATCATATATAAAAAATAATAAAATTTTAAAATTATTTCTCAACTGAATGCAACCAAACAAATTATTTATAGTTGCAGCGCTTTCTACTATATCCAACCAAACAGGATACATATAGTTGCAACTGCATGCATCTCCAACTATATTGCATTTGTAAATAGGGCATGTTTGGTTCGCGATTGGAATAGAAATGAGAAATGAAATTGGATTGCTTTGGAATGGAAAATGGAATGACGAATCATCCAAAGACGTTTGGTTCATTATTGGAATGGGTATCGGAATAAAAATTTAGAATTTTTGAGAGGGTGTTTTGATTAAGAGAGAGGAAAGTGATAAAAGGAGAGGAGGAGAGGTCTTGGTGAAAGAAGATTTTGAGTAGTTTACTTTGAAATAGGCCAATCCGGTATTCAAAGCCGGATTGTGGTATAAATGAATTTAGTCATTTCCATTCCATAGTGGAATGGAAGTTGAAATTCGATTCCTTTAAAACAAACAACAACAATTAGAACAATGAATCCCATTTTAGATTTGAAAATTTGGAACACCAACTTAAGCATTCCCCTTCACTTTTAAAAAACAGAGATTTCTCTTTTAAAGTTGATACTTTAAAAGTGTCTTCTGATGGCGACTCTCAGTTGATGTTCTTTTATGTAATAGTTCACCGTAGTTTTGAGTCAAGCAGGCTTCCATTATAGATGCATAAGAAGTGAAAGGCTGATTTAATACGGTGGAAATGGTGAACAGTGCAAACATATTCAAAGATTGAAATTTAAGTTGCCGTCACATAAGATTAAGTTGGAGCGTTACTTTAAGATAGTATTTTTGACAATTTTAAACTAACAAATGCTTGTTGATGCACCTGTAGAGCTTGTTGATGACATGTTGAAGACTGGGAAAGGCATAGAGGCTCTATATATTGTTACGCACTGTGGTTACCGAATAATTTTTCCATGTTTCTCTTCTCAAGTTTCATGATCTAAAATAGGTGAACCAAACATGCCCTAAATATCTAACCAAACGGATCAGATAAATCTACCTTTTTCGATTCAGATTCGAATAAAATTTTGAATATTCATACCCATAGGCATCCCTAATAAGGTAGTGCTTGTGATGTACAACTGGTGTAGGAAACTCTCTCTCTCTCTGGTAACACCCATTCCTCTCCACCGCCTCTTTCTCTGACCCTCCAATCACAACTCTCCTTTTCTTTTCTCTCTCCTCTCTCTCTCCTCTCTCTATTTATTTATTTATTTATTTATTTATTTTTGTCTCTCACTACAACATTATAATCTTCGTGTTCCCTCCCTCCCCTGTTTCCGTCCCTATTCCAAATTCGTCTCTTTTTTTTTTCCCAATCCCAATGCCACAATTATGGAACTCCCCACGCTGTCCCCACCGCCGGGGTGATTGTTGCGTAGACCCGGTTTATAGACCGGACCAATCAAATGAAAGCAAGAAAAAGCAAAAAAATAATTATGATTTAATTTCGAGTATATCAAATTTGAATAATATGATGCCCACTCCCAATTGTTGATACAATCGAAATCTAAAAACAAAAAACTTATAATTTAGTAGAGAGTTTTATAACTATTTTAAATTTAGTATTAGATTTATCTTATAATAAATTCGCTGTACAAAATAAAATACTCTATAAATTATCTATACTTGTAATTTTGGATTCTTATTCTAATTAATTCAGATTAATAAAAAAATAAAAAATTATATATTTCATATGAAAATCCTAAGCCTCTTAAATATATTCCAATTTAAGTTTAATTTAATTAACTGGTAAGTGGTAATATTCTATAGACCCGGTTCAGCTAAAATTTACTACCCACCGCCACCGCAAACCCTTTATGATTTTCGCGCCTTTTTCGTCCATAATAATTTAACACCATCATTGTTCGATCAAATTACGAAAACACCCCTCACCCCTTCCCTATATAAACGCCCCAACCCTTTCCCTCTCCTCCATTACCCCTCTCTCTCGCTCTCTCCATTAACCCTAATTCACCAAAGCTCCTCCTCCTCCTCCTCCAATGGCGCACTCTCACCTCCTCCTCCTCCTCCTCCTCCTCGTCTCCGTCACCATCTTCGCCTTCACCGTCGCCGCCGCAGACTCAGACATGTCGATCATCGCCTACAACGCCGCCCATGGCGTTCGCGGCGTCGGCGTTGATCGGAGCGAGGAGGAGATGCGGCATCTCTACGAGAACTGGCTCTCGAAGCACGGGAAAGCGTACAACGCCCTCGGCGAGAAGGATCGGCGATTCGAGATCTTCAAGGACAACGTGCGATTCGTCGACGCCCACAACAACGGCGACGATGCTTCCACCTTTCGATTAGGGTTGAATCGGTTCGCCGATCTCACGAACGAGGAGTTCCGGGCGCTCTACCTCGGGAGGAAGGGGGAGAGAAAGAGGATGAGATCGGGGACGGAGGGTAACGGTAACGGGACTGCGCGTTACCGCTACGTGGAGGGGGAGGATCTCCCCGAGAGCGTTGATTGGAGGGGTAACGGCGCCGTCGCCGCCGTTAAGGACCAGGGGAGTTGCGGTGAGTTTTGTTTCCTCTTTCTCTTTGTTATTATTAGCAATTTGTGTATTAGTTATCTCATTACACTGCTCTTAATACTTAAATGATAGTATATTTTAAAAAATCGAAATAAAATCTAATACTTATGACCTAAAATTTTGTTAGGAGTTTATGTATAAGAAAATCCTGATTTTTATTCTGAATGCTTCTCATTAATTAGTTCTAATTATCAATATTTTATGAACAAACTATGATATGGTGGGAAAAATCTATAAATTTTGATATTTAAACTTTTTTTGTATTTTATATTATCCTCGCAGATATGTTTAAATTTTTTATAATAATGACATTAAATCTAATTGATTACTTTATCTTTTTTACTTTAATTAGAGAGAACAATTTTACCTTTGCTTTCGCATGAAGAAAAGGGTCGTTGTTGGCGCAATTACTCTTGTGCCCTTCGTGAATTAGGGTTTGAAACACTTTTTCACCTGATGGTTTTTTTGGGTCTTTAGAGGAGGAAAAAAGAAAGCTTTTTTATTTTTGTTTTTTTGATTGGCGTGTGATTTAACGCCGAATCGCTCGAAACTTTATCGTTTATCGAAACCCCCGCCGCAATTTTATCTCCTCCGCTTTTTAAATTTCGTCGTTTTCCGAAGCTCTCGGAACTTTCGTTATCAAATATTTAATTATTATTATAACGGTTTTAAATGATTTTTTCTCTTTTTTCTGTTTTCGTTTTGTCTCTATATAGTTTGCCTTTAAACAATCACATAAATTTAAAATCAAGTAATTAGATATGTTAACATTATACAATAATTCAAGTTCATAATAACAATTATTCAAATTCAGACAATTATTACATAAATTTATTAATTGTGAAAGCATTGGTATTTTAATAGTAAGACATCTGAGCGAGTGCTATGAGTTTTGAGTCTGAGTTAAAGGGATTCTAGATAGAATTATAGAGCACCAAACTCTTGATTCTTAAAAGAAAAATGATATGAATTAAAATTAGATCTAATATATGTGATTATCTTAAATTAATAAAAAAGAATAATTTTAATTTATCATCATGTATATATATTGAAATAAATTAGATTTTATTGAATTAGTTTAATTTGATTAGATATTATATTTAATTGTATTATGTAAGGTTTTTAAAGTTTGTAATAGCCTTATTAGTATTATGTGAACTGAGAAAAGAAAAACATCAGGATGTTACTTTTGTATAATCATGTATTAGATTCAGTACATAGTTGCATCATTATCTCTTTAATTCAATTTTTATGATTAAAATTGCTGTGAAATTCAATCAGAAGTTACATACCATGTATGCACATTAATTGCTCTAGTATGAATCATAAAGATGAAGTAATTCGGTGTTTAGTGAAAATAAGGGGTTAATTGTAATAATCTCGAAAAATTATATCGAACAATTATTGCAAAGTTTAGTGAAAAATGCCATCAAAATCAGCTATCTGTTACTTACGATGAGTTCTCATAATATGTTTGTGATTACTCCCAAAATATGAAAATAGAACTATATTTACTAATAGAAGGATTGGTGATGCAGGGAGTTGCTGGGCATTCTCGACGATTGGGGCGGTGGAGGGAATCAACCAGATTGTGACCGGCGAGCTGATCTCGCTGTCGGAGCAGGAGCTCGTGGACTGCGACACCACCGAGAACCAGGGGTGCAATGGCGGCCTCATGGACTACGCCTTCGACTTCATTGTCAAGAACGGTGGCATTGACACCGAGGCTGACTACCCCTACAAGGCGGTCGATGGGAAATGCGACGTGAATAGGGTATGTATTATCCTCACATTCTATATTCGTAAGTAAGTGGTTTCTTAGGGCGAGAATTATTGCAGCTAACCAAAGTTAGGGATGTTATCTATGACATCTAAAGGGCCTGTATATGTCAAAATTCATAGATTTTTGGGAATCTTCTTACGAAACCTTTTACTTTCGTAACAAGCACTAACCTTTTATTTATCGTTGATTTTGGAACCTTCTCCATAATGCCTATACTAAAAAGTTTCCAGAACTTACAGGCGTTGATATGTAGGTTTTCTACATCCTGTAGATCATGTGTAATGGTTTATATTCCAATTTGAATCTCTTTAAGATTGATATTTTTATGTGGCGAAGGTTCCAGTCAATAATTTTTGCTTAAGGGCTCTTGTGGCTGGACCAGCGCTTCTGTAGAAGTACTTGCTGAGTAGAGCAGTTCGGCTTTTACATACTGTTACAAATAAAAGCTTTAATTCTAATTTTTGCTTTTGGGTCCAATAAGCTCATTTTGGCTTCATAATCTAAGTGACTTGTTGGTCGCCTCGCCTAGCTTTAGAAAGAAAGTTGAACCGGAGCCAAATCTTAGAATGAAAAGGAATCAATTGTTGGTGATTGATGTTCTTATCGTGATTTGTATGTTTTGTGGTTTCTGCAGAGGAATGCAAAGGTTGTGACGATCGACGGGTACGAAGATGTTCCAGCGAACGACGAGAAGGCCCTGCAGAAGGCGGTTGCCTACCAGCCAGTTAGTGTTGCTATTGAAGCAGGCGGGCGGGCGTTCCAGCTCTACGCATCGGTAAGGATCCCCAATATTTCATTCTTAAGATTGTTTTGTCATTCTCGATCAATTCAATTGATGCAATGAATGAAGATTCTAGCAAACATAGTCGATTGCTGTAGTAATCTTTGCGACACATAAGATCCTACGAGCATCCTATGAGTGCCGATATTTGTGACTAATTTGCATGTTGTGGTGGTGATATATGATTAGGGAGGTTACTAATTGCTGTTGATTACTATCAATAATGTACATAGCAAGAGATTGGTTTAATTAAAATGTCTTTAAGCGAACGTGTAGTTTCCTTGTATTCTTTTCTGTTTCATTACATTTGCAAAATTATCTTTAATCTAGAAATTTAAATTAGATAATAAATAAATTTTTTTCCCTTTCGGATCTCCAATGTCGGAAACAAGAGTTGCAATTGTGTATTCTCTGTTACAGCTGAGTAACCAGTATGGTGCATAAAAGATACTACTATTCTATGGCTCTCTGATGTTGATCTGAAATTAAAAACTTAATTTTAGATGTCAACATTTTTAGATTCTTCCTAAGTTTTTCTCAATTACAAGAATCATACTCTGTTTGAGATATATTTCCATGCATGATGCTTAAATCTCTGTCTCCTCATCTCAGGGCGTATTCACCGGCCTCTGCGGGACTGACCTCGACCACGGTGTGGTAGCCGTGGGCTACGGAACGGAGAAGGGGAAGGACTACTGGATCGTGCGCAACTCATGGGGACCGAGCTGGGGCGAGGCCGGGTACATCCGGATGGCGCGCGACGTGAACGCGGCCGCGGGCAAGTGCGGTATCGCCATGGAGGCCTCGTACCCCGTCAAGAAGGGCCAGAACCCCCCCAAGCCCGGCCCGTCCCCTCCCAAGCCTACCCCGCCTCCTCCGGCCCCGGTGGTCCCGACCTCCTGCGACAACTTCTACTCGTGCCCCTCGAGCACCACCTGCTGCTGCATATACGGACTCCGAAACTACTGCCTTGCATGGGGATGCTGCCCCATCGAGAGCGCGACGTGCTGCCAGGACCACTACAGCTGCTGCCCCCCGGACTACCCGGTTTGCAATATCAAGAGGGGAACCTGCCAAATGGTAATTCGCATGTCCTGTTTTATTGAGACACTTCTATTGGGATCAATGTTTTTAAGCATGATTAGTTTGTCGGTAATCGTCTATAGAATAAATCCGCTGTTTAGGAAAACCGAGAGCACAATGCCGGTAAATTCTCAACTGCTTCATCTCTTATCTAGATTAGTAGAAATGCTAGTAGTGTGTTCAATCAACATCTAAAAGTCGACAAACGAAAAAGTAATATTAAAAAATTATCCTTTATTTAGATGTGAGATGAACTAGAGTTTACTATGTTGTATCCTTTTTGCATAGTAATAACATGTTTTGCGGATTTTCAGAGCAAGGACAATCCTTTCGGCGTCAAGGCGCTGGCCCGTGCCCCCGCGAAGCCATTCTGGGCATACACAGGTGCCGCCAACGACGACGAGAAAAGCGTGAGCTTGGCTTAGTTGAATTCGAGGTGAGAGTTGGAGGAGGATGCTATTGCTATGGCTGAATTCATCTGCAAAATTTCTATCATTTATGAGTTCGATTCGGAAGATTAGCTTGAATTTTAGATGCTTTTCTTTTATTTTCTTTCCTTTTCGTTTCATTTCCTTTCTTTATTTTAGAGCAAAATCTTGTACATGGCTCTGAATTTACCCGTCGGATTAATCAAGAACTGCTTTTTAATTTGTCTTAAACTCAGCTTCTTTACTGAATGTAAATACCTAGTTTAGTATCTGGTCCTTCTTTTTCTTTTACTTGCGTTATTTACAATGAGTATTATGTTTACTGCATGTGGATGATGTGTTTATTTGCTGATCACCTCAAAATTTTCTATCTTGATTAATGTTTTCATTAAACTTATTTTTTTTAAAAAAATTGGCACTTAGATTCTGTGTAATCTCATTAGCTTTGGCCAAAACTATTCGATTGCAATCAAAACATGCATTCAAAATTATGAAACATCCAAACTATCATCAGCATCATCTTCATCATTATCTTTAATTGTTGTATTTTTAATTTATCTTATTTAGATATAGGTTGAAATTTAAGGGCCTGTTTGGCCTAACTTTTGGAAAAGTGATTTCTACAGAAGTGATTTAGTTTGGAGAATTGATTTTAGCGAAAAGCTGTAGAGCGTTTGGTTGAGTTTAGGTAAAAGTAATTTTTCTGAAGTGATTTTCTAAAACTGTTTGGCAAATTTTTTTTTATGCTTGTATATATTAATATTTTTACTAAATTTTATTTTAAAATAATTTAAAATTTGAATTAAAAGTATAATTTAAATTTCAAATTTATACAAAAAAATAATTTTAAATTTTAAATTTTGTAATTTGAAAATTAAAATTTGTAATTTGTAATTTTAAATTTTCAAATTTTTAAATTTAAGTTTGAAAATCTGAAATGTCAAAATTTAAATTTTATCTTAAATTTAAAATTTAAAATTTTTAATTATAAAATTTAAAATTTGAGATTTGAAACTTAAATTTAAAATTTAAAATCTAAATTTTAAATTTTAAATTTGAAAAGTTGAGATTTAAAAATTCAAATATGAATTTAAAATTTCAAAATTTAGATTTAATGTTAAATTTATACTTTGAATCTAAAATGAAAATAAAAATTTGAAGTTTGAGTCTAAAATCAGAATCAATTTTGGAGAAGCAGTTTTTTTCTGCATATGATTCTGGAGCCTTCAAAATTAGTTTTTTGATTATGAAAAGTAGAATCAGATTTTTCAACCCAAACGCTTTACTAAGCTCAAAAGTGATTTTGAGCTTAAAATCACTTCTGAGAATCTAGGCCAAACACCTTAATAGCAGATCAAATAGATTTTCTTTTTTTAATTAATCTAGGTTTAATATTTAGGACTACCTTGAGAAAAGAAGATAATTATATACTTCTCTATCTTATTTTTAGATATAATTACCTATATACCAGGGGTAGAAACCTCTGAAATATCTCATTTATCTTTACCTTTTTTTTTGTTTCAAATATGCCCCTTGTATATTTCTCCGTTATTCAAAAATACCATTACCGTTAGTGCCCGTTAAGTCATCTCGAGTTAAATTTTTACTATAATTAAAAAAGAGTAAAAATATCTATTTTGTCTCTAACTTAAGGGCAATTAAGAAGAGTTGGTGACGGTAGAAAGATATATTTGAAAAGACAAAATGGTAATTTTACAGAAATAACGGTTGTTCTTAACCGTTCACTAACATAATTTAACTATAAGGATATATTTGAAAGAACTTGGAATCTTAAAAAAATATTTTTAATATTAACCTTCTAAGAGGGGTAAATAAGAAAGTCGAAAATTTTGCAGGGTATATAAGCAATTGCCCTTTTTTTTATTATAAAAGTTGTATGTTAATTGAATATTATCCAACACACTTTGAGATGCGTTTTATCCGCAATCGAAAATGGGATCTGGTAATTGGTATGCTCGCCTATCTCGAAAGCCACATCAATTATACAGTGTTTATACGAGTAGGGCTACTGTACTCTTATGAGTATAGAGTCCTTTGACGTCTTAAAAATGGATGATCAGATACTTCAATTTAAGATCGGAGTTATTGATTTTTATCTCGATAGTGAATAGAATTTTCTAGCAAAAATTCAACCGATTTCGATTCTTTTACACCGTTAAACTAGCCAGTATCCTATACCGGCCGTTAAAAATTATCAATTTTGAGATCTTTTGATCATAAGGTAAATAATGTCAAAAATTTATGAAATTTAATTTCTAGAAGTTTTAAATATTTTAGATAATGTTTAACGATATGAATCGTCGATTCGAAAACTCTATCATCGAAAACGATTTATGAGTACGAAGGCGATCATACTCATAAGAGTATAGTAGTCGGACTCGTGTTTATACATTCTAAAACACTATAAAATATTTTTGAGTAATTATCAAATTCAAACGTAAAAACTTTAAGCATAAATTCAATAATAACATCTCTAAGTCTCTCTGAGTGAACACTCCTCCGTTTGGTTCTGTTCGGTTTGGTTTTAAAAAACTAAAAATAGACAAAATTGAATTATTTGAAACAAATTTATTACTGCTTAAAGTTTAAAAAAATATTTACCAATTTCAAATAATAATTACATTATCAAAAACGTTAATCATTTGGATTGAAAAGTTTTTGTGTAAAATTAATTATAGTTATAAAATATTTTAAATCTAATAATTTTTTTTATAAAACTTAAATAAATAAAATCAAACCGACCGAATTATTTCGTTTCAGTTGCTTTCATTTTGATTCGGTTTTAAAAAAGGAACTGTAAAAACGGAACCGAACCTCTTTGTGTTCACCTTATTTGGATGTCGGAATCGGAATAATTTATCCAAAAATAATTTATTCGGTACGAGACTTTTTTAGTAGGATTGTAAATAAGAAGTATAATTTTTATTTCTTCAAAAATATTATTATCCATGATTTGATCGGATAGCATACTTCATCTATAAAATAATTTATGTTAGTATGAAAATACTTGAAGGTGGAATATAATATCCTATTCTAAATATTTGACTAGATATTTTATTACACTCCTTACTTATCAAAAATATATTCGAATATGAGAATTTTTTAATATAATTATAGGAAAGGAGTTTAATTTTTTTACTTCTTTAAATATCTTGCTATCTATGATTTGGTAGGATAACAAAAACCTAAGAAGTAATTTATTTTATTCTAAAAACTGACTTGAAATCGGGATGTAATATCTCATTCTAAATATTTGATTATACTTCTTATCAATCACCTGCACAAATTTCTGAAAACCCTATTTGGATGTAAAAATAAATATCCAATGATACAGTATAAAAACTTTCCAGTATAATTGTAAGTAGAAAGTTTGACATTTACTTCTTGAAGGTTCTATTTGGATGTTGAAATAAGTTTCTGTATGAAGGCTTTTTTTTTTGTATGATTGAAGGCAAAAAGTTTGATCATTTTTTTTCTTGAAAGGTCTTATGCTCCATGATTTGGTAGAATAATATATTTTACTTACAAGATATGTTATTTGCATTTTTTTGTATGATTGAAGGCAAAAAGTTTGATTCTTTTGCTTCTTGAAAGGTCTTGTGCTTCATGATTTGGTAGAATAATATATTTCACTTACAAGATAATTTATTTTATTTCGAAAAATTGAATAAAAAGTGAAATATGCTATTCTATTCTAAACGTTTGATCATATTTTTCATCTGCCAAATACTACAACTTCTTCAGTAAATCAAAGGTATATATGGAATAAAATATTCATGCATTCAAATAGAGCCGAAAGATTTTGTTATCCATAATTTGGTAGGATAACATATTTCATGTACGAGGTTACATTTCTCATAATTCAAATGTAAATATTTTTTAACAAATTTTAAAAAATAAACAAATAAGATATTTATGCATGTAAACAAGTTTTGACTCTCTCCCTCTCACCAAAAAAAACAAAAAAGGCTAAAAGTACAGAAAACCTCCGTAAAAATCTGATTTTTTATTTTTTTCTTGACTTTTAAAAATATATATTTTGCTTTCTTAAAATTTTAGAAATATTTCATAAGGTTGGGACGTCAAAAGCGAGAGCGAAATGACCAAATTATCCTCGTTCAATAAGAAAAAAAATTATTTTAAAAATTATTTATGTTATTTTTAAAAGTATACGATATAAATTATAAGAAATGAACGGAATAATGACTTAAATTTATCAACTTAAAATTCTGAGCCACCGTTTGGTTCGGGGATAAGGGGGGATAAACCCCCCATCCCCCCTTTATATCCAAATGCAAAATAATAGTTCTCTGAGTACCTGGAATAAGTTAGTATAACTATTCCCATTTATACCGTCATTTTTTATATATAACTATCCACTATTCTTCTTATTTCATATTATCTATCCAAACGCTATTTTTTTTATCCTCGGAACAACCCAATTTTTATCCAAACGCTATTTTTCTTATACTCACACTTGTACCTATCCCTGAAATAGCTAGTTCTTGCTTATATCCGAACCAAACGAAGCCTCAAAGAGAATAAAATAGGCCTTTTTGCATAAAAAATCCACTAATTTTGGGCTTTTGCAAAATTGGGCCGCTTTTTTCGATTTTGCAGATTCGGTCCGAATTTTCAGGTTTCTGACCAAAATGCCCCTTGTATCCCTCCGCCCCAAACGTATGCACTTTCTAGCTCGCATACGCATACGTTGCGTACGACCTCTGCGAGCGCAATAAATGCCACACCCGCTGGTTTACTGTAGTACACTGAACTTTAGCAAATTGCGGAGTTCTAGTGAGAGAATAGTGGCTTATACTATTCTGGAGTTTTGAGTTGAGTTTGGTGAGTTTCGGAGTGTTTTCGGGACTTGAAAAGTGCGAAAACGGACTCCGGAAGTCGAAATCTGCAAAAGTGCAGATTTTGCATTGCATACCGGTATCTGGTTTAGGTATACCGGAATCCAGTGAAAACTGGTTGTGCGCAGCTCTCGGGTTCTGCGGGATTCCGCAGTTGATACCGGAATACGTTGGCATTCCGGTATGTGCAATGCGCATACCGGAATTCCGTTGCGCAGACTGCTTGGCCGAGGCTCGGGTTTGCGGGATTTTTGGCTGGATACCGGTATGCCCATACGCATACCGGTATACAATGCAGAAATTACATTTTGAGCAGTTTTGCAAATTTGGCTCTTTGAGGGGCCTAGTTGGATTTTGTGCAGTGGGTTAAGTACCCCTTCACCCCCTCTTTTGCTGCTGTGGCTGAGGCTTGGAGGAGAAGGAAAGGTAGGTTTCCCTCTCTCTCTCTAGATTTTCTTGCTCCCAACCCCCTAGATCTTGGTTTTGATCTCTTTTTCCTCCATTTTCTTCATGGAGGAGTGCTCCTAGGCTTGGTGGGAGCTCGGGGCTATGGAAGAGAGCTTGTTGATGGATGGATCTTCAACCCTAGCTTGTGTAAGCCCGGTTGGAAGCTTGAATTGAGGTTGGTAAACTCTTTTACAACCTCTATTTGTGATTTTTGCTTGTAATTAGCATTAAAACCTAGTTTTATGAAAATTAGGGTTTATTTTAGGGTTTCGTGATTATGAGCCCTTGAGGTGGAATTGATGGGTGTAGAACGTTGTTGTAGGTTGGATTTGATGATCTCTAACCTCCAATGGGACTTAGAACAAGTTTTATTTGCTTAAGGTAAATTCCACCCATTTACCTCATTGATTTTGGTGGTTTTCGAAATTGCTTGTTCGATACCCCTAACCCCTTGGAAAATTATCTTAGGGTATGAGAAGCTCGAGGGACAACTTCGTTTCGAAGTACTGCGAGGTTTCGACGGGTATCCGGTGGGTCTGACCTCACCGAAATGGGTGAACTCCCCCCTATGTCTCCTATTTTAATTATAGGAGTGATTAGATGCATAATTGTGATAATTATGGCATGATGATAATTGTGATTGCATAAGACATATATGTTGTATATGAAAATGCATGGTACCCATAGAGTGGCATTATGAGAATAACATGCATACTAGGGTATTCGCACTAATAGTGTATTGATGCATTAGGAAATGCTAATTAAGTTATGCATGATTGAAATGAGCATCATTTGAGACACTACTTGAGTAGTGGATTAGTGAATTCTCTTTGCATACTAAAGTATGCTTGTATAGAGAAAAGAGAAGATATGACAAGTGTATGTTGCACCTCAACTAGGTGAGCAATTGTGACGGGCGTTGTTGGCCTTGGACTCGACCTTTTGGTCGTGGTTTGATTCCATGTTTAAGAACATGAGGAATGAAATTCCATTTGCATTTGATAATTATAATTGGTTAAACACGAGTCCATGTGGTTAGTTAAATACTTGCATGGTAGCGTTATACTCTATGTAGTAGAGGTTGTTGTAGCTTATGCATGGCATGGATAGGGTTTGGTTGGCATTTGTAGAATGCATTGTCATGGCATTGTAGAATGCATGGATTATAGCATTAGAATAATGCAGGATATATAGCATTAGAATAATGCATGGTTTATGAACTTAGTAAACAATGAGATGAGCGGTTACATGTTAGAGACATGGACATATTGGTAGGGACATACCATCGGACTTTGAGAACAACATGATATTGTTGACATTTAGCGTCTTGGCTATTGAATGTAGTAAACATGACATGACGTGTTTTGACATAGTGTGAGGTTAAACATTTGTATTTCACTTAGGTGAATAATTAGGTTGACATTTTGACATAATATTAGATCCTTGGACATTGGTTGGCTATTCCATGTTTTAGACATGATGAACGTATTTCCTATGCTGTTGACTATGCTTGTTCACGCCATTGTGCTCATTCGCACATGCTTGTGAGGGTCGCTCCCCACAAGCCGGCACTCCGGAGTTGGCCTTTCGCGATGTTGATCGCCTGTGTGCAGGTTATATGGGCGCCGAAGTGGATTGCCGTGGGGGAGGCTCATTCTAGCGAGAATGTTGACTACCACGGGGCCATTAGGCACGGTACAAGCCGGGACGTTACCATGTGTAAGTCCCTTGTGGATTGGGTAAAAGCTAAGTAAACTGGACATAGTACATTAGTTGCTTGATGCATATACATGTAGTGTATGGACTTAGTAGTGAGTCGCATATCGTGGCATTACTTAGCTTGACCTCTTTTGGATGCATGCAACATAGTTGGACAATTGTATTAGTCATTCTTGCATGGGCATCCGTAGTGGCATTATCCTATACTCATGATGTTTAGTATAGAAGCATGATATTATGATGATAAGAATAGAAAGATTCTTTTTAACCTATAAACATGGCATTAATTTGACATGCATGTAAACTGTGTAAATGAATGTTAAGCTTATGACAATAGAGCATATCCATGTTCATGTAGATGATTTAGTCATTGGAGGCATGATAGTTGTAGAACTATCTGTTAGCATTTAATATTTTTTTATGCTTTATGTTTCAGTTTAAACTATCTTGCCTCAGTTGACCTAGCGGTGTAATTCGCCACTCTCGGCGGCTTACCCACTGGGAACTATTGAATAATAGTTCTCATCCCCCTGGGGTTTGTTGTTTTTATTTCAGAGCCTTCCGCAGCAGGAGAGGCTTGGGATCGCGGCGAGGGGTTAGCAGCTAGCTAGAGCCTCTACGGTGTTGTGGTTGTAGGCATACCATGGGTTTCCTTTCATTGTATTTTGAATGAAAGATGTATAGTTTTGTTGATGATTGATTGATCTACTAGTCGATAAGATGTATAATGTTATTGTATATCTTGAGATTTTAGTTGTGTGGATTTTGTTTTAGATGTAGAACTATGTTCTCGCTCTGATTACCTTGTTAGGATGTATTCTTTATCCTTCTTGATGGTTGTTAGCATAGACGCCTTGTGTACATTGTGTTGTTTGAGATACACGGCGGGTCTGTGCACGTGCCTGGTAGGCTCCCACGAGGGCCCGGGGCGTGACATTTACGCAAGCTCCCATACATCTGTACGGGGACCAAAGCGCCCCTGCTATTCGCCAGCCGCGATGTTTGCTGTTCGCGGTTCCGAAATTTTAATAATCGAAGCTTTATTTTGAAGTGTACGCGACATGCAACGGGACGAATAGTGCAACGTGAAGCAAAATAGTGCAATCATCTTTAAAATGGTGCAAAATGGTGCGGACCACATGATGGGGCAAACAGTCTGACCTTGCCTGAACCGTCGTCCCGTCCTTCTTATTCTATTTGTAGAGCTCTCGCACTCCTCCATGCAGACTGGCAGTTAATTCGCCTCGTTCGGCGCTTGCAGAAGAGAAGTGCAGGAAGCATGGAGGAGGGAGTTTTATGGTTAGGAAGTGGAGGGGCAGAGTTCATCATTTTCATAGACGACAAGGGCATGCAACCTGTGCAACATTGTGGGCAATGGTGTATTACAGCAAATGAGGCAGTAAATGGTGTAACAATAGGTACTGCCATATGCTTCAAAAATAGTGCAACTTCGGCAAGTGTTAGCTTGGCATATCCTATAGAAGTTGTTTTTCACCCCGCCGAATGTGCTCGTCAACTTCGGCAAGCGTTGGCTTGGCTAGAAGCAGTGCAAATATTTTCATATATGTTGTGCTAACATGTCGGTAAAAGCGCAAGCCAGGCATTAAATAGTGTAATAACGAACAAAGGAGTGCAACATTGTTCGTCAAAAAGTGTAACTGCCACTGGCTAGTGCAACACCACCGTCTAACCACTCTATAACCAGTGCAACGCCGCAACTGACAGGAAATACAATACAAGAACAACAACAAGATTAAATATTGAAATAGAAAATGCACTTTCGTGTGCTAACATATCGGTAAAAGCGCAAGCCAGGCATTAAATAGTGTAATAACGAACAAAAGAGCGCAACATTGTTCGTCAAAAAGTGTAACTGCCACAGACTAGTGCAACACCACCGTCTAACCACTCTCTAACCAGTGCAATGCCTCAAATGACAGGAAATACAATACAAGAACAACAACAAGATTACATATTGAAACAGAAAATGCACTTTCCATTAATCTAAGAGCAAGGATTACATTTGCTGGGACCAAGGATTACATTTGCTTTGAAACCGCCGCATTACATTCTTCTTTGATGAAAATTAAACTATTTAATGGTGGCCCGTCAACATCCGCCGCTGCCGGCGAAACTAACAAGACGAGGAAGAGCTGCGCCCTCCACCGCTGGCGCCGTCGCAGCGGCTGTCGATGGGGATCTTGACGACCCTCATGAACCATGGGCGCATCGCTTGCGCTTAGGTTGGGACGCCCTTCGTCGCCTTCGCCTCCTTGACGAACAGTGTTCCCTTTACCTCCTTTTATAATTGACCCTAAAGGTCGAAAGAAAATACTGTAACAAACAGTAGAAAACGTACGATGCAAACGATTGAACGAAATAGTGCAACATCCTGAACCAACTGTAGGAAATAGTGCAACATTCATGTAAGGTACAATGCATCTGAAAAAACGTTGGTTAATAGGCGAAACCCCTTGGTTGTCGTGCCGCCGCTTCCGTTTCCCGAGGAAAAAAGTAATATTTCCCGTTCGATGCTAGGACATACCTCGTAATGATTTCGCCGACGTATTTTACTGTACATGAACTTTTAAAAATGTAAAAAGTGGCTCTAATATCGGTAAAATAATCTGCACAGTATTTTGAAATAACGGTGTAACATGCTTTAAAATAGTGCAACAGTAGGTAAACAAGTGTAACATTCTTTAAAATACTGAACAGGGTTTTCGTTACGACAGGCGGCGGGAGAATGTTATTGTTATCTGTTACCATTTAGCTACTATTTCATTGTAATATGGCGCGAAGGGACCTGCTGATTCCCGCCAAAAACAAAACTTTTAACTCATCTAATCGAGCTGGGTTATATATATATGCATGCATGAATCCCAGTGCACCACTTTTAGCTAACTATATTGCTTCCACCTCATGGAGAACGTTGAGGTGCCAGTCCACTGTCATTTTAATGGTTTCTTCCAGGATGATGGAGCAAAGGTCAAGTATGTAGGAGGAAACTGCCGACTCTCTTTTCTTGGTGAAGGGGAGAGTTTTAAGGCATTGCAAGCCCGTTTCGTCAAATTCATGAATAATTCGCTGGAGCGTTGTAAGATGCAACTTAAATTTAGCTACGGTGGAAAAATAGAAAACCTAATCGACATTATAGACGACGATGATGTCCGAAGCATATGGAAACTGTATAGAGGCCACGCACATCTATTGGAGCTGTATGCCGTTAGTAGCAATGTGGAGGTAGAGGTTCGTACATGTGAGCCTGACGAGATAGATGAGGTGCTTACAGACGAGCGCCTGGAAATGTTGATATGCAGCCGCTCCGGTGATGCTTTATCGCCTAAACACACAAATGTTGAACTATTTGGGACGTAAGTTGCACCATTGTCTATTTCTTGACCTAGTACTCTTTATATTTTGCACTAGTCTAGTTCTATGTTGCACTGTTTTTAGTAACAAATTGCAGTGTCTTTTAAATATAAATAATACACTCTTCTAGTAGCATATTGCACTGTTTAATAATTTGAATTCGTTATATTGCACCATTTGCTTTGCATCTGTACTGCAGATACTGTCATCCTGCTATTATCGAAGACGCTGAAACTAACCACTGGGGGGGCACTAGTATATTTGATGTGAAAGGTGACATGGATTCTGACGATAGCCACCGTATCGTCGCATCGCCTCCTATGGACTCTCACCGGACGTATAACGCCCTTGATGTTGTCCCGTTGAGCCAATGTGAAGCATCACTTCCTTCGGCGGAGCATTTCGACGCCGAGGATCTGGAGGAAGATCTCATCGTGAACAGCGCTACACCAGAGGCGGTTGGCACTGTCGTAGATGTTGATGATCTCCATGAGGGCCAGATTTACAGTACACAATCTGATTTCAAGAGAGCTCTCAAAAAGTACGCCATGAAAAGAGGCTTCGAATACGCGCCGACAAAGTGCAACGAAGGCAAAATTACGGCGAGATGCCGTGTCGCGGATTGCCCATGGAGAATCAAGGCGCGACAATTACCAGGACTAAATCAGTGGTGGGTGAAAAAATTTGTCTTCAAACATACGTGCAGCCGGGCAATAGGAGGCTTGGGGCACAGGAATTGCGACGAGGCATTTATCGCCGCTGAAATTCGGAAGCAGGTCGTAGCGAACGATAAATACACTCCGAAGATGATTCAGACCGAGATTCAGCGGCAGTACGGTGCAAATATTTCTTATTGGAAAGCCTACCGTGCCAGAGAAAGGGTACTTCAGACGGTCCGCGGATATTTCGAGGGTTCGTTCGCTGCACTTCCATCGTACATGCGAGAGCTGAAGATGGCCGACGCAGATGCATGTGTTCAGCTAGCATACCAGGACGAAGGACGTTTCCATCGTTTCTTCTGGTCTTTCGGTGCATCGATTCGTGCTTTCCGGAAGCACTGCAGGCCGTTGGTTGGACTGGATGGTATGATGTTATTTTATTGTGTCATAAATCACACATTTTATAAAATTTTTGCTTTATTACATATTCTATTGATGTAAAAGTAAACATTTTTGCACGATTATACAAATTTTGCTTTATTACACTATTTGCCATAATTTCAGGCACTTTTCTGACTGGTAAGTATAGAGGAGCGCTGCTGACGGCCTCATGTATCGACGGAAATAACTGTATCCTGCCATTAGCTTGGGCAGTTGTGGAGGGCGAAAATCGATATTCCTGGCACTGGTTTTTGGAACGGATGAAGGAAAATATCATTTCGACCCTTGAGCTCCATGGACGAAACAGTATTCTCACTTTTATTTCCGACCGACAAAAGGGTCTTATTGAAGCCGTAGGCGATGTTTTCCCCGAAGCAGCTCATGGTTACTGCGTGTACCACCTATCCACCAATCTCCCACACGCACCCAAAAATACCCCCGCGTGGAGAAGATTCTGGGCTGCTGCGCGTGCATACACTGTCTCCGAGTTCAACGAGGTAATGGAGAAGATGAAAGATTTGAACCCTGATCAGTTCAAGTACGTGGCAAAGATTCCACGATGCAGGTGGGCTACCCATTGCTTTCTTGGCAGGCGTTATTCAATGCTGACTTTCAACTGTGCCGAGACGATAAACAGTGTAATACGAGTTTTAAAGGGGCTTCCAATTACATACCTTGTAGAGGAAACCCGAAAGAAAACGGCGGCGTATTTTCACCGGAGGAGAGAGGAAGCTGAGAAGACGACTAGTGTTTTGACATGTTATGCGGAGAAAATAATTCAGGATGCAAAGGATTCGTCTCGTTTTTACACCCTGTACCCTTCCACAGATGTGCTCTTTCAGGTTATTTAGACTTATTTGCTCCATTTTTGCGTCCATTGCACTGTTTTATACATTTCTTGCATTATTGTTTAGGTTTGTTGCACTCTTTCCTTTTTGTTGCACTCTTTGTTCCGCTTATGCCTGTGGCAAATGTTTTGACATAACAGGTAATCACTGTCAGCGGCACGGAGGTTGTGGATCTTTCTAAATGGACATGTTCCTGCAAACGTTGGGACATTTACGGCATCCCATATAATCACGCCATGGGAGCAATCTCCATGAGGGGCTATGACCCGTACGATTATGTCGAGAACTGGTTCAAGGCCACGACTTACCGCGAAACCTACAAGGACTTCGTTCCCCCGACTAGAGGCAAAGAGCACTGGCCACCACTACCAGCCACCGTCGTGCGTCCCCGGCCGCCAAACGTTCGCATACAGCCGGGGAGAAGGAAGGTTGCGCGGAGAGAATCCATTGCTAATGGCCTGTTAAAAAAGCGGTGTGGTAATTGTCAAAGGTGGGGTCATAACAAACGGTCATGCAAGAACCCTCCGCAGCCCAGAGGCAAGCAGCCGGTGGAAGCTACGCACCGCGCTACGACTTCAGCAGGAGCCACGGAGGAATTTTTCACCAATATTTGATTGATCTTTTTTGTATGTTGTTACACTAATAATAGGCACGCATTGCACAATAAGAGAGCCTGTTGAACTGTTTTATTTTTTGTTGCACTAATCCTACAATCTTACATTGCACTTTTAAGGAACGGCTAAGTCAGTAAAGTGGGTGTACTTTATGGGATGTCGCACTATTTTTTTATTTATTACACAAGTATAGGAAACAAATTTGTGTATCTCTTTCAATATTTTTTGATTTATTACACAAGTATAGGAAACAAATTTTTGTAACTGAAGAAAATTACAAAAAAATTACGAATCAACTGTTGTAAAATTCACGCAACAAATCTGCGGCAATTTCGCCGCGTTTCTTGGTTATATCCTTCTGGGAGAACTCCATAATCCATCCCTTCTGCAAGTATTCCTCGTACGCCAACAGAAATACTGCGCAGTCATTTGATTGATCTTGAAGTGGGATGTTTTCTACGTTGATCATCTCCCAGTCGGGTGGACGCCGGGCGCCGCTAAAAAGTTGAGGAAATTTATCCAATAAAAATTGTCCCACGAACTTACACTGCAGACGGCAGAGATGCACTAATTAGTTTAGATAATACAGTATTAATAACACGATATTACACTGTTAAAAGACTACTTACAGCATTTTCGAAGCCAGTGTTATATTTAGCATTCCTGATCGACGAGTAATGGAGGTACTTCCCTTCTTTCAGGTCGACCACCAGCAAATGCCAGTGATTGAAATCGAAGAGAGGGATGAACCAATACTTCGCCTCCTTTAACACTCCCTCGGTCACGTTTGATGTAAACGCGTAGGCCAAATCTGTATTCATGCTTTGCTGTAGGAAGCATGGGGAGTATATGCACCGATAACCGATGGCCTTCCGCTGCCTCCAAGATGTGCTGGTAGGAGTCAATAATGTCATTGCTGATGAAAGCCATGTGGCTAGTTAGGTCGATAAAATCCTTCCTACCAATGTCAATGCTCTTCGAGGGCACTCGTACTACTGAGGTGTCGCCAAGAATGAATTTCTCTATTAAATGCTGGTCCTCAGTGGGTAACACGCCCTTACCATAGTATTTAAACTCTTTCTTGAAAGATTGCTTGTAGATCGGCAATTTTTTTGACATTCTTTTTTCCTCCGAGGGGGAGATGTCGATTAGGTCAGCTCTATGTTCCGCGGTCTTCCCTACGTCCGCCGCAGCCTTTGGTGGCGACTGTGTTGAGGGCCCGGCCGCGGCGGGCTTATCGTCGACGGGTTGTCGTAGCCGCGCTGCTTCTGTTTCCGCCTTTGGTGGCTGCTGTGAAGAGGGCACGGCCACGGCGGGCTTCTTCTGTGCCGCCTGTTGAAACATGTATGCAAGAATGCAACATTTAGAGGATTACACGACTACTCGAAACTATTACACTATTTGACGCAATATTGGACCATTTCCATTATCAGGTTACAACATTACCCTCCTAGACCGTTTTAGGGTTCTTTCAGGCGCGGCGGGCTCTAGTTGCCGAGTTGCAGCTGTTTCCGCCTCCGGGGGGTTCCCTTCGTCCGCTGCCTCCTTGGGTAGCGGCAGTGCCAAGGGGACCGCCTGTTGAAACATGTAAGCAAGAATGCAACATTTAGAGGATTACACGACTACTCGAAACTATTACACTCTTTGACGCAATATTAGACCATTTCCATTATCAGGTTACAACATTACCCTCCTAGACCGTTTTAGGGTTCTTTCAGGCGCGGCGGGCTCTAGTTGCCGAGCTGCAGCTGTTTTCGCCTCCGGGGGGTTCCCTTCATCCGCCGCCTCCTTGGGTGGCGGCAGTGCCAAGGGGACCGCCTGTTGAAACATGTAAGCAAGAATGCAACATTTAGAGGATTACACGACTACTCGAAACTTTTACACTCTTTGACGCAATATTGCACCATTTCCATTATCAGGTTACAACATTACCCTCCTAGCCCGTTTTCTTCTTCTATCAGGCTCGTCGGGCGGGAGTTGGCGCGCTGCAGCTGTTTGTTGCTCCGCCTCCGCAAGCATCCCTTCGGAGGGCGCTTCCATGGGTGGCGGCGGTGCCGAGGGCACGGCTTCGGCGGACTTCTCCTCGGCCGCCTGCTCAAACATGTTGCAAATAATGTAACATTACGCACATTACACTATTATTTAAGGATAAAATTACACCATTAAAATAAATATTGCACCGCTTGCACATTCCTGTTGCAACATTACCCTTTCAGGCCTGGCCGGCCCTACTTGCCGCGCTGCTGGTTGCTCCGCCTCCGCAGGCAACCCTTCGGAGGCCGCTTCCTTGGGTGGCGGCGGTGCCGAGGGCACGGCTTCGGCGGACTTCTCCTCGGCCGCCTGCTCAAACATGTTGCAAATAATGTAACATTACGCACATTACACTATTATTTAAGGATAAAATTACACCATTAAAATAAATATTGCACCGCTTGCACATTCCTGTTGCAACATTACCCTTTCAGGCCTGGCCGGCCCTACTTGCCGCGCTGTTGGTTGCTCCGCCTCCGCAGGCAACCCTTCGGAGGCCGCTTCCTTGGGTGGCGGCGGTGCCGAGGGCACGGCTTCGGCGGACTTCTCCTCGGCCGCCTGCTCAAACATGTTGCAAATAATGTAACATTACGCACATTACACTATTATTTAAGGATAAAGTTACACCATTAAACTAAATATTGCACCGCTTGCACATTCCTGTTGCAACATTACCCTTTCAGGCCTGGCCGGCCCTACTTGCCGCGCTGCTGGTTGCTCCGCCTCCGCAGGCAACCCTTCGGAGGCCGCTTCCTTGGGTGGCGGCGGTGCCGAGGGCACTACTTCGGCGGACTTCTCCTCGGCCGCCTGCTCAAACATGTTGCAAATAATGTAACATTACGCACATTACACTATTATTTAAGGATAAAGTTACACCATTAAACTAAATATTGCACCGCTTGCACATTCCTGTTGCAACATTACCCTTTCAGGCCTGGCCGGCCCTACTTGCTGCGCTGCTGGTTGCTCCGCCTCCGTAGGCAACCCTTCGGAGGCCGCTTTCTTGGGTGGCGGCGGTGCCGAGGGCACGGCTTCGGCGGACTTCTCCTCCGCCGGCCGTAACGAAGATAATGGCTCGATGTCCTCACAAATCTGTTCGTGTGCGAACCTCCGTCCCCAAAGCGGTCAGAGGCCGTACGGGCTCCGACGGCGGATCCCCTTCCCCGGAGTGCGCTTCTTCCGTAGCTCAATGGGAAATCCCTTCGTGGGGCTGTGGATTTTGGGGTCAGCCCGATCCTTATTAGATCGGGACGGTCTCGGTTTTTTAATTTGCACGACTTCGGGCACCATCTTTTGGGCCGAGATGGGTGCCGGCATGGCCAAGATAGGCGTTGACTTATGTTTTTTCAAATGTCCCGGCACGCTTCGATGCTGACTGCTCCTATTTGTAATACGCTTTGGCGAGGTTGTTGGTGCTGGTTGAGGAGGAGCTGGTTGAGGAGGAGGATTGTGCAGAATGGCCGCCACACTGCTGGCCAGACTATACACGAGATCCTCGAGACGTTCCATTCTCGCCATTACCTCTTTATAATGACCCCCTTCTTCCTCAAGCCTCGGCAAACGGCGAGGTGGAGCAGGAGCTGGTTCAGGAGCATCGGCTACGGCTGCTACGAGCCGTTGCTCCTCCGGAGAGAGGTCGAGCCGGCGCCGGCATCTAGTGAATTTAAAGTCATCCTTCACTTTGGATGAACCTCGTGAACGGCGAGACCATCTAATCCTATCCCACCTCTGGACACGAGGAAATATTGCACGACGGGAAGGTAGAGGACATCTGTACCCAGTGTGCTCGTATATCCACACCTGATTGGAGTAAGACAATATTACACGAAATAGCACACAACTATACTATATAATGCACTAAATAGAACTCTTTTACACTATGATCAACAAAGTTACACTATTACTACTTTGCACTATTACAACTTACTGGGAGAAGAGGGGTGCATCCAAGAACGTATCCCACCCGCAAGATATTAGCTTGTAATTTTATGGCGGCGGGGCATAGGCTGTCGATTATAAACCGATGTACTGCCTCCGGCCAATTGTACCGTGGCAGCGCGGGGAGTTCATCCACAAGAGCGATCAAACCCTTGGGGCAGAGATTATTTGTATTTGTAAAAAGAATGCAAGAAAAAAAGTAGAGAATAAGTAATTTAACGAAGTCGCGGATGTCCTCTTCGTCCTCCTTGGGGGACATCTCCTTCAAAACGACCTCGAGGTTCTTGCGGTCGACTTTCTTGCCCTCAAGGTACCGCTTCTGAATCTCCGAATTCACTTTGAGATTAAAGTCCAAAAGTTGGCCCTCCAGGGGTAAACCGAGAAGCACCGCAACCTCCTGGGTGGTGAAGCTTATGGTCTGCGGGCCTATTTCGAAATCCACACCATCCTTCCAATGCCGAAGGATGAACTCCAGCATGGGCCGGTCGGAGGTGATGTCGGGAAAATGTAAGATGTTGGCGAAAATGATGCTCTCGATGACGGAAAGATGATGTGGCTTCACGACAGAGGCGTAGGTCTTCCTGTAAGCTCCTACGAAGCATCTCGAATTAACTATCAACCTCTTCGGTCTCGACTCCGAGGACTTAGACGCCATTGCAGGGAACGTAGATGGAACACTGTAAGGCAGAATGAGGGGAAGGAAGCACTGTAAGGCGGTTGAGATAAAAGGAAGGATGGTATAGTTAGTATAGGTAGTGGGATGCTCGATGGAAAAAACTTAGACACCAAATATCGTATTAATCCAATAAGAAATCGACACCTCAGCACAGAAAATATTCTACAGCGTAATCGCTGATGTCTGTTCATACACATGGTCTTACACTATTTTTAAATATCTTCAACTATTTTGGAAATAATTAAACCAAAATAGTGCAAAAAAGCGCATCCTCCGAAAGGTTAGATCGTACTGTGTTAATAGTACAAAATTTAAAATCCATCACAATTATTTTCTTTCGCATTAAAACGTTCAGTCCTTTTCTCCTACAGAGCTAATTACGAATAAATATATATTTTTTTCTAAAATAGTGCAAGATCAGCGCTACACGGTTAAACAATGCACTTTTATAAGAATTGTTGAACCTTTTCTCCTCGGCTTGCACTTATTAGTAAGATAAATGTTGCATCTTTACAAATTATTTTGCACTATTACTGCGATACACAGAGAAAAATTGCAAAGAAAATACGAAAAATCCTCAGCGTCATCAT
Source organism: Puya raimondii (assembly GCA_016920855.1). Taxonomy (NCBI): domain Eukaryota; kingdom Viridiplantae; phylum Streptophyta; class Magnoliopsida; order Poales; family Bromeliaceae; genus Puya; species Puya raimondii. The sequence goes on along the minus strand of JABWPP010000050.1, from coordinate 193,842,928 downwards.
TAATTAAGATTGCGATCTGTACTCGAGAAGGGAAAGCGGCGGCTACAGAACCCTATGTCTACAAGCGTCTTTTCGGGTCTTTAACCGACGGTGCTTCAGATGCACTACCCCGTTGCATTAGAGCATAATAAAAGGACGTAGAGGCGACGAGGGCAACCGGTGCTTATGTTCGTCGAGGAGGTATAGGCGTCGAAAGAGGCGTTAAGAATGATTCTCACTGCCTCGACGCTTTATTTGCCTCGAGCCCATTGCCCCTGCAATCATCCAGAAAGGGCTCGAGGCAAATAAGGCATTCGAGATAGTGTGGATTTTGGGGTCACGCCTCGTTCCTGTAGCATACCCATCCGATCGGAGATCCTCGCAGTATTGCTTCGACTCTCTCTTCCTGTCGACTAAACCTGTTAGACGAACAGTAGCGACTGCTCAGTGCGCGAGGAATTGAAGTCAATCATTTGATACATCATTAATAGAGAGAGCATTTTTCATGTTGTTCTTTATTCATCGATCTTGCACTAATTGTACATAATAATCATTTGACGAAGCATATGGCCACATAAGTGTTACGATAAGCTCCGACGATTTGCAATAGTTGGTGACGACTTGCACTAATTAGGTTGCGTATTGCACCATTTTAGATGTGCTGCACCATTATGCTAAAGAAAAACCTATTTACGCCACTGTTGCACTCTTTTGTTGCACTGGTTGGAGGAGTATTACACTTACGGTCTATCACGCATTGTTATTACGACAACACTTTACACTTACAAGCTATGTTGCACATTTTTCCTCTGTTTTGCACTATTATCACGTTCTTCGTTGCACTATTATTGCAATGGTATACTTTAATCGTTTAAGTGTTATGTTGCACGGGTATAATTTAATCGTTTAAGTGTTAAGACTGATGTTGCACTATTATTGTATTACATTACACTTTTACAAGCTTTCCTCCACCCGTTTTCTTGTCGTTGAACTATTATTCCCTTTGACGGGTTGGCGCTTAGTCCAAAACACAAACAGCAAACACCGCAGGCGCAATTACTACCCATAGTACGGCGAATATCATGGACGATTTGGTTCTTGTCCCGATGACCACCCGATGACCACGGGGTTGCTAACCCGGCGTGGGCGCATTTAATGCTTTGCTTCAGTTACACCATCTGTCCCGATCTGGGTCTTTTCGCGTATTGACAAAAAGTTCTTCACAAGCGTGTACGTTACAATAGTGTATCAATGATTACACTGTTCTTAGCAACCATTGCACTATTTGCGTTAATACCAAGAAACTTCTTGCATTATTGTACGTACTGTTGTACGTTTAAAATGGGCAGGTAAACTTTCTTAAGGGATGTTGCACCATTTTTATCAGGTTTACGTCATACTTCCTATTGTTTGTCCATGGTGTTGCGTACGCCTTCTGCACGAAGCATCCTCCACCGTCGTCGCCACAGCCACAGCCACAGCCACAGCCACAGCCACAGCCACAGCGACTGGGGAAGAGAATGACGACGACCCTCCACGGGCAACTCATTAAGTCGCCTTCGCCTACTTCACGAAAAGTAGTCGCCCTGGGCTAGAAATTGGAAATCCCATCTCTCTATAAATAGTGTAATTTTCATCAAAACAAATGTATTCCTTCGTCACAGAAAATGTAATCCTTGTTCCTAGATTAATAGAGAGTGTATTTTCGTGTGCATTTTCTGTCATTTGCGAACTGGTGCACGTTATAGCGAAGCAACTCTCGACGAAGATGAGGAGAACATACGCCGAACTGAAAAAGATGAAAATAGAGCGGAGTTGCACTGTTTAAGGTGCGGAGTTGATACTCGTCAGGGATAGTTACACTACTTAACAAAGCGATGTTGCACTCTTTTCGTCTCATTACACTATTTGTAAACTTGTTTGCGCTTTTACTTACATGTTAGCACAAGAATAACTATTGAAAATACTGACTGATTTTACCATTTGTTAAATATATTGCATTAACTAATGTTACACCATTTACTGCCTCTTTTGCACTAATACACCGTTGCCGACAAAAGTGGAGAATTTGCATGGCGTTGTGGTACCTCTTTGCAAATGAAGGATTTCCTCTTCTTTAATTTAGGCCCCAGCAACCATCGGTGCCGCCGCCGAAAGGAATACGGTGGACTGTTATTTGTCCTTATACTTACACTGTAATATAGAATGTTGCACTGTTCGTTCTCACGAATTATACTTTTCGTAGCTTTGTTGCACTATTTTGTGCGCGTTGCACTAATATCCCCTTAGTCACTTTTTCCTTGGCGTTGCACTATTAAAACCAACATTTATTTGGGCGGGTATTACATTAAAATTTATATTTCTAAAAAACCAAACAGCAGAACAGCATTCACTTTTTTGCGCATTTAATGCCCCTGTGCAGGCGCAATTAATGCCCTGACAGTACGCAACGTATGCGTATACGAGCTAGAAAGTGCATACGTTTGGGGCGGAGGGATACAAGGGGCATTTTGGTCAGAAACCTGAAAATTCGGACCGAATCTGCAAAATCGAAAAAAGCGGCCCAATTTTGCAAAAGCCCAAAATTTGTGGATTTTTTATGCAAAAAGGCCAATAAAATATAAAATTTTAAAATTAGAGAAAAAAATAAAAAAAAATGAGGTATTTATAAGATGATTTTTTTTTTGTATTTTACCCCCCAAACAAAAGGAAAAAAAACACCACTTACCTCTTTCTCTTCACGCCGGAGCCCTCTCGTTAACCCAATCACTCCCCGCCGCGACGATACTCCCCCCCCCCCCAAAAAAAAAAAAAAAAAAAAAAAAAAAAACCCTCTCCTCCGCCGCCGCCGCCGCCGCCGATGGTTCAGGCGAAGAGCAAGAAGCCGAAGCCGCGGAAGCCGCAGCGCGACGCCGTAAATCCCCCCCCTCTCTCTCTCTCTCTCTCTCTCTCTCTCTCTCTCTCTCTCTCTCTCTCTCTCTCTCCCCATCGATCGATCGATCCCACTTCCACCCCCTGCTTGTTTTTGTTTATTAGAGAATCAAGATTCGTCGGAGACGAATAGCTTCTCATAGAATCGTGCTCCTTTTTTTTTTTTTTTGATGATGATCGTTACGAGGTTATTACTTGAATCTTCTTGAATCTATTGCATGTTATTTTTAGATGGATTTAGTGAAAGAAGCAATGATTTATACGTGCATATAATTTGTTTCTTCAATCTCTTGGAAATTATTAAGATCTTTTTAGGTGATAATTCCTGATGGAATCGATGGGTATTGGGTAAACTTCAAATTATCAAATTACCCCCTGTGGTTTAGCTCGTTCTCACTTTGCCACCCTGTGGCTTGTTAAAAAAGTTTAACTTTGCCACTCTATTTCATATAGAATTTTTTGGTAAAATAAAAATTAAACCACGTGGGGTAAAGTGAAATATTTTTTGACCTACAGGGTGGCAAAGTGAAAATAAGCTAAACCACAAGGAGGGGAGTGCAATTTGAAGTTTACCCTAAAAAAAAAAAATGAACTTAGCTACATGGGTGAGAGACGGTGAGAGTGGAGTACCCTAAAAGCACCAACACCACCTGAAACCCTAGTAAGGTGGAATTAAGAGCTCTACATCTTTACATCTCATTATGCTTTTTCGCAATCAACTATAACCCTAGTGAGATTATATCGTGTATAGCTAGCTCCTTTCGAAGCGAAATGATCTTTTGTGCTCTGTTGATGAGGCTAATAGGTCGAAAGTTGTTGTCTTTGCTTGATCTCTGTTCTTCGACACGAGGCAGAGACATATGAGTAATCTATAGGTCCAGTATTCAAACTACCATTATAGAGCTTCCAAAAGATGTTGAAGATGTCGTCTTTTATAGCCCGTTTGGTTCACAGTTTATAATCCGTAATCCTTCATATTTTCTACTAAAACTATTCAAATCATTACTATTCAACTCAAGCTGGGTAATTGTAAAAGATGTTAGTGAAGTAGTGGAATGATTGTAGATTCGTAGATGGTAGGAATACTAAATTATCGTGAGTTAGGAGGTATTCTCATTTTCATACTTAATGGGAATTATTAGTAGTCCATTAATAATAATATACTAGTTCTTAACAACCGCTCAACCCTAGTGGCTTGATAAGTTAGTAACAAGTTTGCCATTCCAAATATGAAATATAAAACATTTCAGGAATATTACAAACCTTGAACCAAACGGCCCCTTATTGCTTCCCAGAAGGTTTGGTAAAACACCAGAGGACAACTATCTAGGCGAGGCGCTTTTTCCCCTCCCAATTGGAAGTGGGCGTCATAATCTCGGCCATAAACAACTCACTCCAGTCACCCTGCATGCCATACTCCTGTCCAGATGGAGGGAAAACCTCTTTAAACTTGTTGAAGAAATAGTCTTGCCTTTTCTTCCTCTCTGTATATTCTCCTGCTGTCTGCATCAATCATATCAATTGCGTGGGTCCGTCTTATACTGTTCGCCATATCGTGGAAAACTTCGTATTGCCGTCTCCCTCCCGTAACCATCTTTGCTCTATGTTAGAGATCAATGCTAGTTATTCTTCCTTTATATCCAAGTTCTGAATCTCTTCAATATTCTCCTTCTTCGTTTTAAAATACTGTAGAAATTTGTGGAGTACCACTTTTTTTTGACAATGCCTAAGCCTCGCTGTGAAAGTCAAGGTACTTGAATCTTTGCTGGGCACTTCTTTATGTCAGATAGGAACCTTTTGTATAAAGTCTTCCCTCGTTAACCATACTTCCTCAAACCGGAACTGACGGTTGCGCACTTTGTCGCCGGTCGAAAGTAGAGTAGGGGAATGATCCGAAGTGTGGCTGGACCAGCTGATATGGAACATAAGCACTATAGTTTGTATGTGCATTGTACCCACTATGCCTATAAGGGTTTGTAGATGTGGAATTTGCTAAAATCAAGGGCACAACAAGGTGAAAATTCATAGAATAACACTAGTATGCTACAATGGGTAGATTTGCTATATCTACCCCTTCTTTGTCTCCCAATTCTCCAAAGTTTTACTATCTTTGTATTATTTTCCTAAAAATGGGAAGAGATCGGAGAATTATCTAAAAGTTTTGAATTTGAACTCTGAAAGTTTGGTTACATTGTAAAGTGAATCAGCACTTATTAGTTTGTGATATTTAGAGTGTTTCGGCTAGAATAAGTAGACTTGATGATTTCATGGCTCATGAAACTTTTTTTTTATCCTTCCGTGCACGTTGTAGGATCAGCTTATCTCTATTTCACTGCTAACTGCTATTATATTGCTATATATACCCTTTATTGGCTAATTAGGGTAAATATTCTGTGTGGTACATAGGTAAAGAAGCATGGGAAGGATGCTAATATGACAGAATTTTGTGCTCAATTGGAGGCCTTAGGCTTAAAGATAATTCAAGTGACAGCGGATGGAAATTGTTTCTTTAGGTTCGTAGAGAAAATTTTACTTTTCTTATTTTGTTCATCATCGGAATGGATATGTTACTACTATACCAATCAATGTAAATGGAACCCATAACATGCATTAGAACATGTGTTTAATCCTTTATTCAAAGGAACCCATAACATGCGTTAGAACATGTTTTATTTAAGCCTTTATTCAAGTTTCTATGTATTGTGTGAGTACTCAAGGTAGCTTGCAGGGCTTTAGCTGATCAGCTTGAGGGCAATGAAGAAGAACACCAAAAGTACCGTGCTATGGTTGTACAATACATTGTGGTATGTATGTACTTCATTGTAAATCACATGGAAATTGATTCAGCTACCTTTAGATTGATATAATGTGCATAATCTAGCTACCAAATACACTCAATCATACGCTTTTCTTATTTTCAGGTAATCAAGAGTAATAACGAACTTTGAATATGTTCACTTATCCTTATAATAAAGTTGATAGAAGTTTTTAGTTGCTAAATTTTTCTTTCTTTTTTTCTTCCCTTTGCCAAATTTTGTTTGTTATACTGTCGTAGGTAAATTTTTTTTAGTAAATGCTAATTGGGAGTATTGCAATTTCCTAAGATTTTACTCAACAGTTTGTTCTAAATGATAAAGAAAATCTAATTCCTCTAGTTTTCATTTTTATAGAACCACAGAGAAGATTTTGAGCCATTCATTGAGGATGATGTTCCATTTGACGAATATTGCGAGTCCATGGAGAAGGACGGTACATGGGCTGGCAACATGGAATTGCAAGCGGCTTCTCTTCTTACTAGAAGAAACATTTGTATTCATCGGGCAAGTTCATATCTTTTTTAATCATGTTTTATAGCTATTACAACTTGAGGAAGAATCTTAACTTTTGTTGATTGGTATAAAGTTTAAAATCGCTAGTACTTATGTCATCTTTAAAGCTTTTGAAATATAAACTATAAGATCATTTTCTTTCCTTTCCCAGTTTTTACGTTTATTTTGAGTATATTCGATACCCGAGTCTTTTTTAGATAATTTATCTCCCACTAACACTTATTCAACTAGTCTAGTTAGATCAGGCCAAAAGTCCTTATAATTTGGTCTTAAGTTGCACCGATAATATTCTTCTTCTAGTTGTTTTTTGTTCACTATGCTGTCTCCTATTAATTCCTCTTATACAACTTTTTGTTTAACGTTTGGATTTGTTTCCTTTTCCAAGCACTAGATATTGTCTTTTGTTTTCACTTTGCCAGATTTTTAGACTTTTGCTCCATTTCATCCGAGGAATCATGTAATTCTTTGATGTTTGTAATAATTATCATGAGATTTTATTTTCAAGTTGGCTATAAGTCTGTTTGGTTTGAATAGAGAAGTTCAAAGAAGCATTAATGGCCTTTTCGTTTAAATTATCCCAACAACGCCCTGATGCAATATAAGTAAAAGCTACAAATTGGAGCTTCTACTGGGGCACATAAGCTCATTTCACTTTCCTGCCATGGAAAAAGGCTCCTACGTTTTTGTGTATCAAATGCTTGGTTGCAGCTTCTTGGAGTAGAGAAGTTATTTGAGAAGCTAGGCCAAACTGGCACTTGGCCACACACATCCTTAAAATTTTGGAGACCCTTTTTTTTTTATCTTTTAATCTTTTAATCTTTTTTATTTTTATTGCTTTTCCTATTATCAGCTTCTATAGCGAGAGACATGTTGCTTTACATGAGTGCTGTGGCTTGTTTAGAATGATCTCTTGTTATGTTTTGCATGTGTTTTAGTAATTTGAGCCAATTAATTTTTTGATGTTCTTTTGATTGAGTAGTCATAAATATGTTTGAATGCAGCTTAACTCTCCACGTTGGTACATAAACAATTTTAGCGGTCGTGATGGTAGTATGATTCATTTGTAAGTTTTTTATCCTTGACTTTTGTTATGCTCTAGTTTCCGCCGATCAGTGGGGTGAGTTATGAAAATACTTTTAAATGATATTCCTGATACTCAAGGGTTTTAACTTTTATATTTCATGTTCTTAATGAAGTATGAAACATGTTCCATTTCTCAGTTTCCATTTGACGTTTGGTCCGTAAGCAAAATGTAACAAGTCGGCAGTTTGTGGTTAACTTTTGGTGGTCGTGGATGGAAAATTTTCTAAATAATAAAGAAAAAGAAAAAATGCTTTAAAAACTAGGGAAAATTGGGAAAAAATGGAAACCTGAGGCGCCGTTTGGTATTTTGTTTGTTTTTTATTTTTTTTAAAATGGAATTTCTACATAAAAAAGTGCAGGTGTTGACAGTGGATTGTTTGCAATCCTTTTATCCTAGATGTTTATTTGACAACAAAAAATAAGAACTTGCAAATAACTTTTTTTCGCTTCCAAGGTTTTTTTTTATTTTAAAGAAGTTGTCATCATCTATCACTTGGCCAGGGTACATTGCAGACTAATCAATCATGACAATAAGAGGAAAATCCTTTTTTCAATACATCAACTTATATAGAATTAGTGTTTTAAAAAATAAAAACATGACAATGATGCCAAACGAGGCCTAAGTATAAAAAATTAATTTGGTAGATAAAGTTGTAATAATGCTATAATATATGTCTATTCTCATTCAATAGCTTATAACATCTTTCTATTCCCATTCAATAGTTTTAAATTCTGTTGTGATATTTATGTACTTACAAAGTAGGTTTTGCCATAGTTCTGGGTTTTGTTTGTGAAGGAGTCTATTATTTCGTCTTGTGATAGATCATTCTCATTGAGATGCTTTCTTAGAGAATGATTTGATGCAAGATGTTTTTAGTTGCCAACATTGGAATTATTTATAGTCCTAAATTCGCGATGAAATAAAACAAGGGTGGACTGATTTATTATATTGATTAATGCAGATCTTACCATTACGATGAACATTACAATAGTGTTCGGCTGAAGGAAGATTCTTGTGAAGGACCTGCTTTGCCAATTAATATTAAGGTTTTCTACTTTAAGTTTTGAATTCTGATATACTTATTTTCACCATGTCCATGAGAGTTGTACCGACTAACGTACTCTGACAAAGGATTAGTAATTTAATCCATGAATGTAGCAATTAAATCCTTCCTATAGTCTACTGTCTGGAAAAAGACTCCATATCAGAATCATGTTATACATGCCGTGCTTTGAGGTTGATCCTGGTCGCGGGTAATGCTGACTTTGTGTTCTTCTATTGGTCAATTAATTGGAGGGCTTAATTGTTACGTGGAACAAATTTCAGGGCTTAAATTGCTAACATTGGATCTCTTTTGGACAACTGAAATTGTGATCATACTGCAGGGACTAAATTTGTAATTAACTCTTCACTGAAATCGTCCGATCTGATATTACTATCACTCCCATGTAGGCTGATGCAAATATTTCTAGAGCAACCCATAACCCTAATATTGAATCGAAAAGATCCTTTCATAAATCTTCCTGTGATGTGGGCTCAGTTAAGCTGGTTATGGCTGGAACAGGCTGTAATAGCATCGACAAAGTCGAGCAGGTAAGAGTTTCTTTCAGGTTAATGAAGTACTTGGGAAATTAATAGGTAAAAAGCAATTCTACATGAAATTAAATTATTGGTCATGTTGTATAAACAGGTTCTACAAGAAGTAGATGGCGATGTTGATACTGCAATTGAGTTTTTGATTGCCGACCAACAGGCATCAGATGGAAGTGACACTGAAGACAAATCGTCTAAGGACATCAATCATCATGGTAATGCTTTACATGTCTCGTTGTTTGTACAGATATTCTTATCATATTCGAAGTGTTATGGTTTCCACAAAGTTTCATTCTGTCGAATGATGCCGTTCTCCACTTAAATACTTGATGGCAAAGAAATATCTAGATTTTTTTTTTTGTTGTGATTATTGTCAAATGAGTGTGACTTAGCATCTTACCCTTAATTTTTCTCCTTGCATTGTCAATAGTTTATAATTAATAATGGTGATAATGATATATATATATTTTTTATCGTTGTGATTGGTGATTTAATCTTTTCATCATTAAGTTGCATGTATTTGGTAAATAAAATATAATTCACTATAACTAAGTCAGAAATAAAGTTTCAAATGTCTATTGCAAATTGTAGCACATGATGTATCCTCCATTTCCTATCGTCTCCATTTGCTTTTCCAACTTAGACTTGGTTGTAATGTTGCTCGAACTTCTTGTCAGACCTTTTATACTGTTTTAATCTTAAGCATCTAGCGCATATAAGTTAGGTGGGTTTACTTCTTTTCTAACTTTTCTTAAATGAGGCACCTTTCTCTAATCTTTTTACAGTTTCTATATTTTCTTTTAACATTTTTTGGTTGCTTGAGTAAAGAGAGCCTGTTCTACTGTTTTTGAATGTCGACGACCATTTATTTGCGATTTGTTTTTATTCTAAATATCAAAAAATATCAAATGGCCTGCTGCTTTCATACTCGCGACATTAAATAATGTTATATCTAAACTCTGTATGCTTGTTGTCTCTTTCAAGGAATGCACCCCAAAAAAAAAAAAGTGAACAAAAAAGAACAAAAGCCTTTTTTTTGGGTTGTGATTTGACTAATGATCATCCTACAAGCTTAATCCATTACCCATAGGATTTCACAACTCCAACGGATAATATTAATAGCTGGAATTTTATGTTTCATGGGATTCAAGGATGTATTGCGCTGTTTTTTTAAATCATCAAAAAGAGTTCGATTTAGTCTAAAATGAATCCTATTCTTCTCATGTAACAATCCACTCTATATATTCGTAGAACTTAGTATTTTCCTTATATATGAGCAACCAATATTTTGTACTTCCTGAAGGATGAGTATTTCGTCGACTTTCTTTTTCTTTTCTTTTTTTCCCCCTTTGTGTTCTTTTTGGGGTTGAAGTGGGTTGTCCGAGTGAAAAGCCCTTACTCTGCAAACAAACTATGCTTCCTACAATCAGCAAATTGACAGAGAACATGTTTGCACCCTAAAGAAAGGAACTAAAAATTTATTGATGGCATAAACTAATTTGTACTCTTCCATAGATGTATTGGCAGTATTGCATAACTCACCTACTAATTTTAAGTCGAGACCACCTATATGGAAACAGATAAATATTTCAGTTCTCTTCAATTTCCATTATCCGCGAGTAAGTACCATAACTAAAATTTTCATGGTCCTCACTCCTATCATCCCAGGAGACAATGATAAGGAGAATTGCGATCAACCGGAGGCGGAAATAGTGGAGACAAATAGCGAAAAAGATGCATCTAGTAATAAGGTATTTACCATGACAGTAACTAGTAATCTTTCTTTTTTAAGTCAATTTTGGACTGCCGTTTAGTATTTTCATTTTCTTTTTCTTGTGAAGAAATTACCGAGAAATAGAGCATGCTCTTGTGGATCAACAAAGAAGAACAAGGCTTGTTGCGGTTCGATCACGACAAAATCATCTGCAGCACCTGTAATGTATTCTCCGTTTCTTCTTTCTGTTGAGATGCTTTTATCAGAGATTGAATACTTGTTTACTGGAAGATAGGGTAAATTTTTATGTTGCATTTTCACACAGGTGACTTGTTGTTTCTTTTGTATCAATTAGGTGCCTTTTGTACCGGTCAGTCTCGTTAAAGTTGATTTAAGGTTGGGTTTTTATCTATTTAACGGGTTTCACTTTTTGTTCGAGTCAGATTTTGACCTAAACCTAGAACGACTCATTGATTTTACCTATAAAATGACCTTTTGCAAGTGCATGTACAAACGACAAGATTTTTGCCATATGTTGCAGATAATAGGATATTACAATGAATTGCTTTAAATTGAGACTAACGGGAAGTAAGAAGTGAAATTCTATCGAACATAATTATATCTTAAAGTATTTTGAAATATATGAATACAAAACATTAAGAAACATAACTTCTTATTTCCCTTGCCAAACATGTTCCCAGTAAAAGCAAAGGAGCTGCGAGTAAAGGGAAGAAAGGAAAGAAACAAAGTAAGAAAAAAGAAACAATAGAAGAAGAACCGCTTCATCGATCCACACCGCTAGCAGATATGGGAGCTCTTTGCATTTGATCAGTAGATTCAAGGTGTTATTTAAAAAACAATTAAATATGCAAAAGGACATCAAATTTTTCATTTTTGGGTCGCGAGCTTGCTAACTGATTGTTCTGTAAGTGACCTCAGGCACTTTTTGTTGGTTTGAAGAGAGTGGCGAACTACTTTTGAGGTGAGATGTACTCCTTTTGAGTCTCGACTGCGACAGGGGTGCGCGACACAGTATATTTCTCCCAGGTAATGTATATTATTATGTAAAATGACTCGATGTCCTGGTCATTTAATTGATCGTATTGGCTTATTATTTCAGGCCTTTAATTGTGATGTGTACACAATGTTGTCTGGAGGATCAATGTCTCAAAAAGCACTTCTTCCTACGAGAAACACATCTTAGAGAATCTGCAGGTGCTTTTCAAGATTCAAGTTACTTCAACTTGTTTAAAAAGCACAAAAGTTATAATTTGGGTTATCAATTTTGAATGTTCATGGAACAGTTTTTTTTATATTATTTTAACCTTTTCTTTTTTAATGAGCATCACCTCCTTGTTCTTCCTTTACATTCCTTAGGGTGCTTGTGGTTGTAAACCTATAATAGACAATAAATGATGGTATTATGTGTATTTGTTATAAATGCGGTAAATGGCAATTGCATATGAAAACTCTTTAATGTTTAGGGATAACTTTAAATACCATCCCTGTGGTTTCGTGCTTTCTCACTTTAGAGCCCTGTGGTTTAAAACGTATCACTTTAGTATCCTGTGGTTTGGTTATTCACTTTTTGTTATCTTTTCGTTAATTTTTTCGTTAAATTAATTAGAAAGTTAAAACTACAAGACAGTAAAGTGAATATTCGATAAACCATAGGTGGGATATTTGAAGTTTTTTTGTATAATTTAACTTAAAAAATTAACGAAAAGATAACAAAAAAAGAGAATAACCAAACCACATGGTACTAAAGTGATACGTTTTAAACCACAGGGTACTAAAGTGAGAAAGCACGAAATCACATGGGTGGTATTTGAAGTTATCCCTAATATTTATTTGTGCTCAATTGAATTGTAAAGATATCTTTTTGGGTAAACACTTTTATAAGTTGTGTATAGAAAGGTTCTCTGTGAAAAATGGTTTCTTTTGGTTGGATGCTTGATTGGAATGTGCTGCATCATTTACCAAGAAGCAATTAAAGGGCATACTTGTCTTAAACTATTCCAGTTCGAATTCGCACCGATATTAGGGGGCCAATTTAGGCAGTTTTTTGGACAGAGCCATCTTAATGCATCCTCAATAGTTTTTATTAGTCAGAAGTAGAAGTTTCAAATTAGAGCTTTTATATTTAAGAAAATTTTATGGACTTTTATAGTCAATTACAAGTCAGAATTTTTTTTGTTTGTCGAGTGTCTGCTTTTGCTTGTCTAAGATAGGTGGCATTAAAAGAGACTACTGCTAGTGAGAAGAAGAAACTTGGAATAATTGTTGAATTCTGTCGTAAAACTTAAATGAAAATAAGTAACTGAAAAAAACAAAAGTAAAGATGAGGGTAGAGAAAGGAGTTTTTATTTTTTATTTTGAAGTTTTCTTTCTTTTTTGTTTGGCGGTTAAAGCATTGATGATTTGATAATGCTTTGGACATATAATCCCATGACGTCGCCCTTTCAAGTAATTTTTTTTTTATGGCTAAATTACAGAAAATTTTTCTGTCAATACCCGCTTTTTTACTTTCCTCCCCTGTCATTTAAAAATCTACACTTTGCCCCTTTAAAAGATAAAAAATGTTCACTTCATCCCCCGCCGTTAGGGTTCCGTTTATATTTTATTTTTTATATCCAAAATATTTCTGAAATTCTCATCCATGCCCACACATATGCCCTAAGCCGCCTCCTTGTCCTCGACCGTCTCGCCCTCGCACGAAGTCGGAGTTGGGGTCAAGAGAGGCGTGGGCGAGGGTGCGGGATGCGGGATGAGCAAGATTGGGTGAAGAAAATGAGGGCATTTTGATTATTTTGTCACACCGTACCTCCTTGTGAACATTTTTTATTTTTTAAGGGGCAAAATGTAGGTTTTTGAATGACAGGGGGGAAAGTGAAAAAACGGATATTGACAGAGGGTTTTTATGTAATTTAGCCTTTTTTCTGGAGTAAAATCATGCAGAATTTATTTGAGCTATGATCTGTTTTGAATCAGCTATCTAACCTTTGAAAATTTTAATTTTACTATCGAATCGTTCAGTTTATTTGATTTAAGTCAATCAACGATATTTTTGATTTCAAAATTTTGAATCAGCATTATTGTGACTGATGATACGACAATAATTGAGATATATCACATTATTTCTACATCAGCAACGTGTTATTTTAGTCAGTAATTTATAAAGTTTGAACTAAAAATTACAACAAATTAAACTTTGAAGACCAAAATGTCATGCGCCTTATAGTTCAATGACCAAAAGTGTAATTTAACCCTATCTCTTTACTATATTATTGCCACAAGATTTTAGGGACTAACAAGGGTGGAAGAAAAAAGAGATGCCACAGTTTATTTGAAGGTAAAATAGGAAGTAAAATAGTAAAAAGGAACAAAGCAATAGATGGTCACATGCCATTAAATCCCATTGGGTACATATAATAACCTTAAAGGGGTATTCAATAAATTGTACCACAAACAGTTCCTTGCTATTGGACACTTTCAAAAGATAGACAATACCGCTAAAGGTACCCCAGAAAGTGTCTCAAAATCTGATACCAGATTTTGAGAATCTGCAACCTGCTCTGATATCGACTGCTAATTATTCGGTACTCGCTCCGGTACCGATTGTTAGGATTTCACAATAAAAACGTCAAATCAAATTTTTATCATAAATTCGCCTCCTCAGTAAAAAAAAAGTATTACTAACATAACTACAAAAGAGATAAAATTAAATAGAAAAATATACATGTGAAATAAGATTCACTAATGAAAAGAAGAATTACACACGAGTCATCTTCTATATAGCGTAGCTATAATATTATTGATGAGTTGGTAATATTATTGTTAAATACGAAACATTAAATTCTAAACCCTATAAATACCATATTTGCTTTCTAAATTCCAAACTCTACACACATTAGGTGCCAACACATTATTAATTATTATTAATAACATTATAGGACACAAGTATGATGTAAGTGGGAGAACCAAAGCACTTCTTTGAAAAATAAGAAAAATACTTAGAGTATCCCATTTTTAGATTTTCCATAATATTATTGATGAGTTAGCATACATATACGGAGGGGGTTGGGGCTTAGGGTTTAAGGTATAATGATTGCACTTAGGATGTAATAATAATATTGGGATAACTTCAAATACCACCCCTGTGGTTTCGTGCTTTCTCACTTTAGTGCCCTGTAGTTTAAAACGTATCACTTTAGTACCCTGTGGTTTGGTTATTCTCTTTTTTTGTTATCTTTTCGTTAATCTTTTCGTTAAATTATACAGAAAAAACTTCAAATATCACATCTATGGTTTATCGAATATTCACTTTACTATACTGTAGTTTTAACTTTCTCATTAATTTAACGAAAAAATTAACGAAAAGATAATAAAAAGAAAATAACCAAACCACAGAGTACTAAAGTGATACGTTTTAAACCACAAGGTATTAAAGTGAGAAAGCATGAAACCACATGGGTGGTATTTGAAGTTATCCCAATAATATTTAGGATTTTTAATAATAAATGATTATGATATAATAATAATAATATTGTCCTGTCACCAATAGTATTGTGGGGTACACTTGGGGGTACCTGTAGCAGCACTCAAAAAAAAATCATTGAAGCAAAGGAATTATTGGGTGCACCAGGTGTATAGTTTATTTTATGCACCACACATGACTATTTAATAATCAACCTCTTAAAGTTAAACTCTAATTCGATTGATATGATTTATAACATTTGGAATTATTATGCGCAAAAAAAAAAAAGAATGCAGGGAGACCTCACCAATTGTAGGCCATTTCAACTTTAGCATGTTTTGATTTACGTTTAACTTTAATTTTGTCCATTTGAGTTGTTTTAATTATTTTAATTAAAATATTTATTAAATTTCATGGCTAAACTAGCTATTACTAATTAGTTAACCCAATTTTATTTGCTAAAACTACTTAGTCACAAATTTGATAAAATTCCTAAGTTTATTGGCTAAAGTTGAGTAATGCCAAAAAAAAAAAAGGGATAATAATCTAACCAAAAAAAAATTCGCTCTATTATTTCATAATCGATTATTTACGAGAGGGTCTCTCTATATTTTTACCTTTTGATAGTATCTTTTATAAGTATCAAATAGTCTCAAAATTTATTTCTTAAATAGATGACTCTTTAATTTTGTTTTAGAAAAAATATTAGTGTCTAAACTTTATAATTTTTAATATGAAAAATTTCAAATACCAACCCTGTGGTTTCGCACTTTCTCACTTTAGTGTCATGTGGTTTAAAGTGTATCAATTTAATACTCTGTGGTTTTATTTTTCTCTTTTTATTATCCATTCCACTAATTTTTTTCGTTAAATCAATAACAAAGTTAAAACTAAAAGGTATTAAAATGAATATTCGATAAACTTAGGTGGGGTATCTGAAATTTTTGTATATAATTTAACGAAATATTAATGGAGGAGCTGACGAAAAGAGAAAAATGAAACCACAAGGTACTAACTTGATACACTTTAAACCACAAGGTACTAAAGTGAAAAAGTGCGAAATCACAAGAGTGGTATTTGAAGTTTACTCTTTTTAATATACAAAATTTTTACTTGTTATAGAACGAGTCTAATAAATTACATTTTGATTTGGAGATATTTATCATAAGAATTTTCAGAGGCATGAAATAGTTCCTGCAATTATTGTGCATGGTTGATGGTACATGTTGTGTTTTTTAGCTCATGTAAAACCAAAAAGGTTGTATCATAGACACTGATATGGGGGCTCCAAAAATGCACCATAGACACTGATGATGGTTTATGGTACTGTCTCTTGAGCAGTGAGTGGGAAAAAATTCTAAAATGCACCAGTTATATTGGCGACGTGGCATTCCTAATCAATCAAATGGCTCTTTTTAGGGTTATCTGTCACATCATGATTATAAAAAAATATTTTTATTGTACTTTTTTTTTTTAAGAAGAGATGTGATTGGCCTGTTATTAATGATGTAGTGCAAGTGTGACACAGTATACTTCCTCGTGACTGGGGCCCTGTACTAATTTGATTGTTATGTTGGAAATTAGAAGAATCATTCGTCAAGCACTACTAACCCAGATACACAAAAATAGAAAAAATTGAACAGTAATAAAAATAAAAGCAAAAAGAAGATATCAAAATTTATATGGTTCGACAATTACTTAGTATTCTACTATAAAGAAACAAAAGTATAAGATTACATCTTATATTTTCTATAAATAAAAAATTAAGAGCCTTTTGGTAAAATTCATCCCTCTTTTGTTCGAACAAGAATCTAAAAAAATACCGAAAAGAGTTTTGCGAAAAGCCTTAATTAGAGAAGACAAAGTTAGAGAAGTATAGAAATTTCTGACCATATTCTTTATGCAGTTGCTTCGAATGATCCGAACCGCTCACGGAGCTGGTTGAGCACTATTAAACATTTTAGGACTTTTTTTACATTTAGCCCCCTTAAAAAAAAAATTTCACAATTAGCTCCACAAAATTTATATTTGCAAGATTGACCCTATCCCCACTACGCAAGCGCCACGCGAGCGGCAGTTTAGGTTAAGTTGAACATGGTGAACCATTCACCGTGTTTGGAGTCTTTGGGCACAGTGAATGGTTCACCATGTTCAACTTAACCTACCACGCCCGCGTAGCGCTCGCGTGGTGCTGGCGTGGCGGGATAGGGTCAATCTTGTAAATATACATTTTGTGAGGCTATTTGTAAATATATTTTTTTAAGGGGGCTAAATGCAAAAAAAGCCCGACATTTTATTCTAACCTTTGAATTTAGGGTTAATTGCATACATGTCCCCGCAAACATAGTGAATAGCAGAAATATCCCTGCAAAGTCCAACTTTCATTAGTTATCCCTGCAAAAGTCGTAATGTATGCAGATATGTCCCTACCGTCAGTCACCGTTAGAGAATTTTAGTTAACCACAGTTAAAATACTTAACCATGGTTAATTAATAAGTTGAAATTATATTTTTGCCCCTCTCCATCTTCCTCATCCATCTTCCTCACCCTCTCCATCTTCCTCATCCTCATCCGTCCCCCCGGCCGCTCCTCTGCCTCCTCCCCGCCGCCGCCCCCTCCGCCTCCCCGCCGCCCTCTTCCTCTACTTCTCCTCTCCCCGTCGCCCTCGTCCGCCCCCCCCTCCTCGGCCCCTCCTCCGCCGCCGCCGCCGCCTCCCCGCCGCCCTCGTCCGCCCGCTCCGCCGTTCGCGGGGAAGCGGGAGCCCCGCCGCGCGCCGCCGCTGCCACCGCCGCCTCTTTCTTCTTCCTCGTATCCTCCTTTTGGAGGGACATATTTGTGAGGGCAAAACGGTCATTTCACATTCCTACTGTTAAAAAATAAACAGATTTCAAACGGCAACAAATCAGAGGGACATATCTGCATACATTACGACTTTTGCAGGAATAACTAATGAAAGTTGGACTTTACAGGGATATTTCTGATATTCACTATGTTTGTGGGGACCTGTATGAAATTAACCCTTGAATTTATATCTATCCATAGTGGGCCCCATGACCAAATTAGGCTTGGATTTGAACTCGTATTCACACGAGAACTCCACCCAATATAAGAATAAAGTTAAAAGCTTAGATTAAATATCCATGCACCGGGTGCGTGGACCAAACCAATAAAAAGGAAGGCATATCTCTCAACATATTCATGGTGCTTCAAAGTAGGTAAAATGCTGTGTGTATTCAAATTTTGGATGCTAATTTCCAACTAATCAACCCCCTTTTTTTTTTTGTTCCAACATTGAGTTTTTCAACTTTTTGAAAATACATTATTTTTTGTACCTAGACTTTTTAGATTTTTTTTTTAAGATATTGATCATTAAAAATCACTGTATTAAAGTTGTTGAATTTGTTATTCATAAAAGGTAAAAAAATATGGTCATTTTTAGTTAGAACTTATTTGAACTATATACTATTTACTATCCAAATTTTCAACTTATTTGATTTGAGTTAGTCAATAATATTTTGACTTTAAAATTTAAGCTAATTGTTTACTTCAATAAATTTATAGTTGTGAGAATAGTATGAAGTGTTCTAACTAAATTTTAAAAAATAAATGGCGCATTTAAATTTTGAAGTCAAAGTATCGTTGACTGACCCAAATCAAATAAATTAAAAATTGCATAGTAAAATTAAAATTGTAAAAGATTGAATAGTCAATTTAAAATAATGGATAGTTCAGGTAAGTTCTGTATTTTTTTTTTATCTAAAAATGTTTCAAGTTGATGCATATAGACCACTTTCGTAAAGGTTCCATTATTATTCCGTCCATTTTTTTATATATATAATTTATATCGAAATGCTCTTAAAAATGACAGAAATATATTAAAATTTTATTTTTTCCCTTATATAACAAGTAAAGGTGATTTGGTCATTTCACTCACTTCATTAACGCGGTAACCTACTTAAAATATTTCTAAAATTTTAAGAGAGCAAAATATATATTTGTAAAAATAAAAAGGCCAATTTGCATAAAAAATTCATAAAATTTTGAGTTTTTGCAAAACTGGGCCACCTTTTTCGATTTTGCAGATTCGGTCCGAATTTTCAGCAAACTGACCAAAATACCCTAATTCCTTTCTCTCTCTCTCTCTCTTTTTCTCTCGTTCTTTTTTTTTCCCTCTCCTGGCGGCGGCGGCGGCGGAGGCGAGGCGGAAACGGCCCGCCTCGCCTCTGCTCTCACGCCCTCGCCCTTGCCCGTGCACCCCCCGCCCTCCTCGCCTCCGACCCCGCTGAGGCCGCGCCGCGACCCTCCTTCTCCACTAGGGCACGGCGATGTCGAGGCGCAGGCTCTCCTCCTCCACCGCGTGCCAGAACGCCGCCTCCGACGACGTCGCGGTGGTTGCAATAGAGGGTAAGAGGGAGGTCGTGACAAAAAAAAATTATAGAGAGAAAAAACAAGAAGAATAAAAAATAAAAATAAAAAATATTTTTTTCTACAGAAAATATCAAAAATCATAGAAGAAGGAAGAAGCTGATAAAATTACAGTGTTAAAATAAAATTACACTATTTAAAAAAAAATTGCACTGTTTTAAATAAAAGTTACACTCTTTGAGACATAAATTATACTCTTTGGGATGAAAATTATATTTTTTATGTCAAAGTTGCATTCTTTGAGTGAAATTTACACCATTTCTCTTTCTCTTCTTCTTCCTCCTCCTCCTTCCCTTCTTCCTTCGCTGCTCAACCTCTCTCTTTGGGATGAAGAAGAGAGATTCATCAACTCATTCTCAACCGGTTAAGCCCCTTTTTATTCTCATTTAGAGTTTACTTTTTTTTTTTTCCAATCAGTATCTAGGGAAAAAAAAGCAGTAATTAATTAATTATTTATTTATTTAAAATTTTCTTCTTCTTCTTCTTTACTTAGCGAAGCTATGCAGCACCACCAACAGCAAACTGATCCATTATGCGTAGTCCAGCCCTAGAAGCCACCACGAAGAAAACGACGACGACAACAACGACGACGACGACGAAGACGAAGGGGAAAACCCTAATGTCCCCCTCCTATGGACCCGGGGGGAGCAGCTCCCGTTGCACCCGCTCCCAAGCCGCCCCCAACTGGACCACTCTCGAAACCCTAGTCCTCGTCAACGAGGTCGCCGCGTTGGACGAGGCGTGGTCCAAATCCCTCTCCTCCTACCAGAAATGGAAGATCGTCTCTGACAACTGCGCCGAATCCGACATCGTTAGGGCTTCGAACCAGTGCAAGAAGCGGTGGGAGTCGATCCTCGGCGAGTATCGGAGGATCCGCGCTGCTCTTCATCCCACCGCATCCTCGTCGCCCACGAAGGAAGAAGGGAAAGAGAAATGGTGTAAGGAAGAGGAAGAAGGAGGAAGATGAGAGGAAGGAGGAGGAGGAAGAAGAAGAGAAAGAGAAATAGCATAAATTTCACTCAAAGAGTGTAACTTTGGCCTAAAAAGTATAATTTTCATCCTAAAGAGTGTAATTTCTGTCTCAAAGAGTGTAACTTTTATTTAAAACAGTGTAAATTTTTTTTAAAACAGTGTAATTTTATTTTAACACTGTAATTTTATCATCTCCTTCCTTCTTTTATAATTTTTGATCTTTTCTATAGAAATTTTTTTATATTTTTTATTATTCTTATTTTTTCTCTCTATAGTTTTTTTTTGTCATGACCTCCCCCTTACCCTCTATCGCAACCACCGCGACGTCGTCGGAGGCGAGCTCGCCGCCTCCGACAATGTCGCGGCGTTCTGGCGCGCGGTGGAGAAGGAGAGCCTGCGCCTCGACGTCGCCGTGCCCTAGTGGAGAAGGAGGGTCGCGGCGCGGCCTCAACGGGGTCGGAGGCGAGGAGGGCGGGGGGTGCGCGGGCGAGGGCGAGAGCGTAAGAGCAGAGGCGAGGCGGGCCGTTTCCGCCTCTGCCTCTGCGCCGCCGCCAGGAGAGGGGAGAAAAAAGCGAGAGAAAAAAAGGGGCCTTTTTGCATAAAAAATCCACTAGTTTTGGGCTTTTGCAAAATTGGGTCGCTATTTTCGATTTTGCAGATTCGGTCCGAATTTTCAGTAAACTGACCAAAATACCCTTGTTACTTTTTCTCTCTCCTTTTTTTTTTTTTTTCTCTTGCTCTTTTTTTTATCTCCGAAGAAGGCGGCGGAGGCGGAGGCTGCCCGCCTCGCCTCTGCCCCTCACGCCCTCGCCCTCGCCCTCGCCCGCGCACCCCCGCCCTCCTCGCCTCCGACCCCGCCGAGGCCGCGCCGTGCCGCGACTCTTTTTTTTTTCCTCTCCGACCCTTCTCCACCCGCCGTCCCTGTCGCCACCGCCGACGACGAAGAAGAAGTGCTTCTTGGGGCCGAGAAGCAGGCCGGCAAGGGAGGACACTCCGGCGAGGGCGGTGGGTCGTGACAAAAAAAATTGTAGAGAGAAAAAAATAATAATAAAAAAAATAATAAAAAAAAAATAAATAAAAATAAAAATAAAAATAATATTTTTTTCTACAGAAAAGATAAAAAATTATAAAAGAAGGAAGAAAATGATAAAATTGCACTGTTAAAATAAATTTACACTATTTTTAAAAAAAATTATACTGTTTTAATAAATGTTACACTATTTAAGAGAGAAATTGCACTCTTTTGGAAGAGAATTTACACTCTTTAGGTAATGTTGCACTATTTAGGAGAATTTTGTATCATTTCTTTCTCTTTCTTTTCTTCGTCCTTCTTCCTCCACTCTCCATCTTCATCCTCCTCTCCCTCTCTCTCTCTCTCTCTCTTCTCACACTCCCAAAAAATTTTTGGGCTGGTGCGGTCGAAGCCAGAGGAGGAGGAGCGGCCGTAGTCGCGGGGCCCGCGCCACTTGCGCTCGCCGCGCCCCCTGCGCCCGCCCACCACCGCCCCGCGCACCCCCTGCGCCACCGCCGACGCCTCCCTCTCCCTCCTCCCCGTCTACCTCTTCGACCCCCGCGATTACGGCCGCTCCTCCTCCGGCTTCGACCGCACCGGCCCAAATTTTTTTTGGGAGTGTGAGGAAAGAGAGAGAGAGAGGAGGATGAAGATGGAGAGTGGAGGAAGAAGGAAGAAGAAGAGGAAGAGAAAAAAATAGTGCAAAATTCTTCTAAATAGTGCAATATTACCTAAAGAGTGTAAATTTCATTTCAAAATAGTATAATTTTTATCTTAAATAGTGCAACATTCATTAAAGCAGTGTAATTTTTTTAAAAAACAGTGTAAATTTATTTTAACAGTGCAATTTCATCATCTTCTTCCTTCTTTTATAATTTTTGGTCTTTCCTGTAGAAAAAATATTATTTTTATTTTTATTTTTTATTATTATTAATTTTTTTCTCTCTACATTTTTTTTTGTCACGACCCACCGCCCTCGCCGGAGTGTCCTCCCTCGCCGGCGTACTTCTCAGCCCCAAGAAGCACTTCTTCTTTGTCGCCGGCGGTGGCGGCGGAGACGGCGGGTGGAGGAGGGTCGGAGAGGGAAAAAAAAAAGAGTCGCGGCGCTGCGCGGCCTCGGCGGGGTCGGAGGCGAGGAGAGTGGGGGCGCGCGGGCGAGGGCGAGGGCGAGGGCGAGGGCGTGAGGGGCAGAGGCGAGGCGGGCAGCCTCCGCCTCCGCCTCCGCCGCCTTTTTCGGAGAGAAAAAAAAAGAGCGAGAGAAAAAAAAGGAGGAGAGAGCAAAAGTAGCAAGGGTATTTTGGTCAGTTTACTGAAAATCCGAACCGAATCTGTAAAATCGAAAATAGCGACCCAATTTTGCAAAAGTCCAAAACTAGTGGATTTTTTATGCAAAAAGAACAAAAAAAAGAAGAGAAAAAAAAAAAAGAGTATTTTGGTCAGTTTGCTGAAAATTCGGACCGAATCTGTAAAATCAAAAAAGATGGTCCAGTTTTACAAAAGTTCAAAATTTACGAATTTTTTATGCAAATTTGCCAAATAAAAAATAAACAAATAGGTGTTTACATGAAACTTTTTTTTGTATTTGTGTTTGTTGTTTTCCCCACTAAAATAGGGACCAATCAGAGGTGGGTGCAAGAGACGACGTGGTGCACCCGGTTCACGCAATATGTTCTCCTGTCAAGCTGTGGTTGGTGTCGCGTCTCTGCATTGCAGCAGCGCTCTTCTCTCACTACACGACGGGCACAAGATAGAGAGAGAAAGTAGAGAGAGAAAGAGCATATAGAGAGAGAGAGAGAGAGAAAGTAGAGAGAGAAAGTAGAGAGAGAAAGAGAAACAGTGTAGAGAGAGAGAGAGAGAGAGAGAGAGAGAGAGGAGAGAGATAAAGAGTAGAGAGAGCAAGAGCGTAGAGAGAGAAACAGTGTAGAGAGAGAGAGAGAGAGAGAGAGAGAGAGAGGAGAGGGGAGAGAGATAGAGAGAGCCCACGCGCCCATAATGTGGAGGGGAGTCGCCGCACACTCCCCTCTCCTCCTACGAACCCTTCCTCCTCCTCCTCCTCCTCCTCCCCTGCTTCTTATAATGCCCACCACCACCTCCTCCTCTCTCTCCCCTCTCCTCAGATCCTCCTCTCCCGCGCCGCCGCGGCTCCGCTCTGTTGCCGCGGCGGCGGCGGCGGCGGCGGCGGCGGTGTCCGCGGCGGCGGCGGTGTACCCGGCGGCGGTGCACGACGGCGCCGCCGCCGCCCTCGTCATGGGCGGCGCCTACTCCCTCGTCCTCGCCTTCGATAAGCTCTCCGAGAGGCATATCGTCGAACAGGTCTCGGACACCCTCTCTCTCTCTCTCTCTCTATATATATATATCTCTACTTTGTAATTAATTGTGGGGTATCGATCGTAAAAAATGGTTAAAAATTGGCTTTTTTTTTGTTACGGATACTTAAACAGCTTCGATTTCCTTGTAGTGGTGTTGTAATTAGTGTACTGATCATAAAAATAGCCGTAAAAATTGGCTCAAAATTGGTTATAATTGGGTTTTTCTTTTCAAATTTCTTTGTAGTGGTATTATAATTAGTGTACTGTTCATTGTTCATATATTTGGTTTTTTTTTTTTTTGGTTATGGGTACTTAACAATTTTGATTTATTTGTACTGGTACTGTAATTGGTTATTGTAGTGAACAGCGCACTAAATCGTTACAGTAAAAAGTAAGCAAAGGGGTCCCAAATGTTTGCCCTGAGTTTCACTTTTGCTCCCAGTATTTTAATTTTTGCAATTTGGTCCCCCTGTTGATTATATTAGTGATTGGTTTTGATGTTTTCTCTCATCTAAATCACAATACTTTGGGTTGTGGATATACAGCTTGATGTATATTTCTTGTGATCTTAAAAATTGGTTCAAATTGGTTTTCTTAGGGCGTGTTTTGTTCCTCGAAAAAGCGTGAAAAATATTTTCCAGGAAAATGATTTTTGATGAAAAACACTCTTTTCCACAGTTTTCGGTTTTCGGATAAAAAATTCGGAAAACGAAAAACTTACTTTTTCGTAAACTCTTGGAAAAAAAAACTTTTTCGCAGAAACTACTTTTCTAAAAACTAAATGGACAGAAAATACTGTTCCAGCCAGAAAATTATTTTTTGAGATATTTTTAGTGTTTCAAGTTGGAATTTGATGAGAGTATCTGCTTGAATTTTTAGTTTTCTACCTCCAGGTTCATTTTCAGTTAGACAATAGTTTCTTGTTTTATGAAGATGTGTTCGCGCTATAGAAATGTTACCTGCGAAATTTATGTGGTCTGTTTTTAGAACTCAATTGACCTTTTCTTTTTAGCTATTTTGAAGTATCTTATTGGTTTATCTTCGACTCGTTCATTTGTAAATCAGAGCTTAAGCAGAAAGATAGTGCATGTACTCTCTGGAATCCTTTTTATGTCCTCCTGGCCAATTTTTAGGTACTCCTTTCTTTATCTGGACTATTTTTGTTCTCAATATATTTTATTTTTTAATATGTCTCTACTTATTTGAATGAAGTGTTTCTTTCACTCAGTTCTTCAGTGGAAGCGCGGTATTTTGCTGCTATTGTTCCTCTCTTGAATTGCATTAGGCTTCTTACCTACGGCCTCCGCCTTTTTACCGATGAAGCTCTAATCAAATCAGTTACGCGCGAAGGAAAACCCGAGTAAAATTTTTGTTTTTCTCATTTACCATGTGGATAGTTTTTTTTTTTGGTAATCGTTTCATTTAGCTTTTGCTCTTCTTCATTAATCTATCTGATATTTGCCATGCATTTTCTTATCTACAGGGAACTACTTAGAGGTCCATTATACTATGTCATAGTACTGTTGTTTTGTGTTTTAGTTTTCTGGCGCGACTCTCCGGTAGGGGTTGTGTCACTATCTATGATGAGTGGTGGCGACGGTAATTGCTTAATTTCATAGAGTTTTCTCCTCGCTTTGTGAGATTTCCGTATGTGAACCTGCTCTTTTACAGGATTTGCCGATATTGTCGGTCGAAGGTATGGTGCAATAAAGCTTCCCTATAATAGGAAGAAGAGCTGGGTTGGGAGCATTTCCATGTTTTTATCCGGCTTCCTTTTCTCCATTGGGTAGGTTATTGTTTCACCGCGGCCTTACTAGAAAAAAAGTTACGACTTTTTGCTGTTTTTTATGCTCTCCCTAGATTTATTTCTGTTTCCTAGGCTAAGGCTTTGATTGATTAGTTTTTTCCTTTTCTTTCTTTTTTTTACTTTTAACCTTGAATTATATGTGATTGAACGTGGTGGTGAATAGGCTTCTAATTCTTTTTATTGTTTGTTAGCTTGCAATGCATACTGGCCAAATGCAAAACAACATCTTAATTGGAAACAAAAAGACAAGAAAATACAACTAGGTTTTTGTTTTTTTGCTACCAAATGATATCCATAGGTGTGTAGATTGCAAACAATCATAATTTGACGGCCCATTCAATTACATAGAATGTGAGTAGGGGAATATATATATATATATATATATAGAGTCCAGCTGGAATACTATTAATAGTACCAAGCACTTGGTGCTATCCAATTTTTCACCATTAGATCTACCCCTTGATCAATTCCACATGTTCTATCATGCTATTCTACCAACAACCCACTAAACTCTAGGGGGACCACCACTAAACCATAGGGGACCACTATTATCCCAATCCTATAATTTTTCATTCAAGGGTTATAAACTTGGTAGTAAAAAGGTCCAAATACTATTAATAGTATTACAGCATAATTCTATATATATATATATATAGAGAGAGAGTCCGGCTATGGTGCTTGTAAAAGCACCAAGCACTTGGTGCTTGTAACTTTTCTGCCGTTAAATCCACATCTTTGATCAATTCCACAAGTTATATTATACTATTCAACCAACCACCCACTCAACCCTAGGGGGCCCACATCATCCTAACCGCCCATCTCTTAATTCAAGGGCTAAAAACCTACAAGCACCAATTGCTTGGTGCTTTTAAAAGTATAAGAGCTCAATTATATATATATATATATATATATATATATATATATATATATATATATATATATATATATATATATATATATATATATGTATGTATGTATGTATAGGAAGTCCTGAAATTATTGAAGAATTATAATGTGGTCGCTAACATTTTTTCACTTAAACAGGTAGTTCATAATGTCACCTAATTTTTGCTGAATGTTTCTAAATGTATTGAGAGTCCCGGATTTATGAAGACTTGTGATTTGGTCCTCAACCTTTTTTTTTTTAAACTTAAAACAGGTAGTTCATAATTTTTCCTAATTTTTGCAATGTCATCCTTCTGTCCATCTCCTGTTCAAAATCCTGGACAAATGCTGAGGCACATGCTCTTCATTAATATAACTGATAAAACTGACCACTCACCCGGGCAGAGAGGAATAAGAAGGTCATTTAGCATGATAGCTATCACCTGCTATGTACTGCCCCTAACAGAGGTGGGAATTGTAAATGGAAAATCCACATAGGAATGGGCATAGCGAAAATTGGTAAAATCTAAGTAATCCGTTTATGGTGAAATTTGTCAAAAGCTCATGGACTGTTCGGAGGATCCAGAATAGGTCCGTTTCAGAGGAAAACATTACCGTTAGATAGTGGGACTGAATCAATTCGTCATAAAAATCAGGTCGAATCGGATCCAAACAATGCATTGAAGTTCTGGAGGCCTTATCTCCCTATCTGTACTCTGATTGAGGCTTATCTCTCTCTCTCTCTCTCTCTCTCTCTCTCTCTCTCTCTCTCTCTCTCTCTCTCTCTCATGTGTACCTTTTTCTATTTATGTTCCCTCTTCATCAAATCACACAATCGAAGTGTCGTTTCTCGCAGGATGCTGTTCTACTTCTCATGTTTTGGGTACATCCATTTGGATTGGGAGCTAGCAATGTGGAAAGTAGCATTGGTTTCTTTTGCGGCTACTGTGGTGGAATCACTTCCTATCAGCGACATTTTGGATGATAACATATCTGTCCCTCTGGCGAGCATGTTAACAGCCTTTCTCGTTTTCGGTTCTAGTTCGTAGTGAGCAATTCTTACTCTCTGAGGCATTATCTTCTATCACATTGAATAGTTTTTTCAGTTCATTCAATACCGCTAACGTTATGTGTTGATCTTCTTCATCTGATCTACTAAAAACCGATCTGCGAAAAGTTTCTTTCTGTCTCCTGCCACCTATGGCAATAATTCTACAGGTAATGAGCTGTGCCATTAGTTTTAAAGGGACACATGTGTGTAGTTTTGCATAGGAGAGTGTGTTTCTTCGAGGGATAAATGCAACGGAACCCCCTGAACTATTGCGAAGGCCACATGAGTATTTTTGTGAGTTAAAGAAACTACATGAACAATCTACCCATTTTATCTGATCACCCAGTGGCGGTACTTCAATGTGTTGGTTTTTCTTTAGCAATTGTTAGTCACATGAAAAGTCTCATGTTAGACTTCTGATAATGGCTATTGCAGAAATTTGACAGAAATAAGAGCTTATGGGATTGATTGAAAAAGCAGATTGTTCATGTACTTCGATCTGAATTTTCAGAAGTTCAGGTGGTCATCTGTAGAGGTGCGATTGTTCAGCGAGTCGGGTGCATTTTCCTCTTTTGTTTAAGTCATATATGCTACAAAGATTTGTGTGTATATATTAAACAGTTCCATGTTTAATTATACTCTCGATGCTCGGATGTTTTCTTCGTACAATGCTTCTATGTATCTTGTTAAAGTATTTATATATAATTGTTGGCTATTTATTATTGGCTAAAATAGGTTCAATTTTTTGTCCCATGATAATAGACCCAGGAGACTAATAAGTTGAATTGGGTGAGCCCAATAAGTTGAGTGGGGTTGTGGTCCACAGTAGATCTAACGGCAAGAGATTCAACAATAAATTCTTAAGTACGATGGATGCACCCTTTCTATTAATATATGCTTATGGCATAGTCATTTAGCGCTTACGATCCACAAATGGCATTGAAGCTAGCGGCCCGGGTTGATTCGTACATGCTGTAGTCCTGCCTCGTGACAATAAGCTCAGGAGACTAATAAGTTGAGTGGAATTGTGGTCCAAATAGACCTAACAGTAGGCTTAAGGTGGATTGAGTCAGATTGAAGTCTGTCTCACAGGCTGAACTCTTAAATGCGATGGGTGCATCTTTTCTATCAATATATATTTTTAGGATAGTTGGTTAGTGCTTACGATCTACAATAATTACTGACGAGGAGACGGTACCTTTTCTTTCTTGTGGAAAGTCTAAGATAAGACTCCTGGCATTCACCGGAAAAATGCTTTGCACACTTACTTTTATATGCATGTACGCAAAAAGGCGGTGCCGAATTGCTCAATTTATGGGCAGTGTGGGTCGAACATGCATATGAAAGTAAGTGCGCAAAGCATAAGATAATGTAGTGGATTTCGGCGAAACGAATGGCTCCTTAGAAAAAGAAAAGAAGAGGAAGAAGAAAATGTTTGCGGATAGGTAATTGAATTCTGAAGGAATATCTGCTCCTTTTCTTTGTTTCTTATAGATTGTTTCTGCCAATTTATCAAATTGAGCATATTTTAGCTTGATTCACAATGATATAGCTTTTGTTTATGCTCAACATATCAAATTTTAGAAATGAGCTCCATTTGGAATTTTCCTAATTAATATATGGTTTTGAGGTGCCATGAATTTCTAATGTCTGATGAATGGTATAACAAATTGTGCAAATTACTGATGTTTTATTTCTGATTTCTTAATCTTGATGCTCCTCTTTTTTTTCTTTTTTTTGTTGGTGTTGTGAAACTGCATGAAGAACCCTTCAACTATAAGCCATTTGGCTAGTTCACCGGCTGAAAATGTGAGGTGGATCTTATATCGCCTAGCGATCTTAGGCTGTTTGTGTGATTGGGCTGACGAGGACGTCAAGGTCTGAACGGGAGGAGTCCGTAACACCTCATAATTTCACATCGAATGATTACGGGATTGTGATTAAAAATATAAGAGGCAATTAATCCTAGTAATAATAAGTGGGCTTAAGCATTTTGGGCCAGTGGTTTGAATTCAACGAATTATTATTGATAACAGGTCGAGTCATTACAGTTCCTTAAGTTTTATCATTGTAATTGTTTTTCAGAAAAATGGAACCTGCTAAATGGTGCATTCAAACAACTTATTTGCAAATCTTAAGAAAATGGAACCTGCTATGGATTGAACTGAACAATCATAGAAAAGCAGAAATAAGCAATAAAGCTTCAATTAGAAATGGTTTTGATCCTCATAACCCAACAAAGAAAATATTCATCAGGTAAATGAAAATTATTATTAAAAAAAGGAAAAAAAAAAGAGAAGAAAAGATGGTTTTTCCATCTTTCACATTGGTCAGATAGGAATGAATCAAGAACAGCTAATCTCACACACAAAACAATGCATCCGACAATTCGAAGTTACAAAATCGTTTCGACGCTATCGAAAGAGAGCCTTAGATGTCACTGAAGAGCCCAAAACCCTTTACATGCAACAATCTCTTTTGTTTCATACTAACCATGGCTAAAGAAACAACCATTAACACACAAAACACAACTTAGGAGGAAAATCACCAGTAGCATGCAGTAAATTTCACAAACAAGATCCAACTTAACATTAAAGTATCTTATAGATCATTGTATTTAATCGCAATAAAAGAGAATAAAAAAAAAATTGCAACTTCTCTCAGAATTTAGAGATAATTAGGACTCGATCGATTCTTTTCTTTTTCTTTTTCTTGTTTTTTTTTTTTGGGTTTTTGGTTTTGGTTTTTTTTAGCTATTATTAAGTGCAGTGTTTTTACAGATGGGACATAAGTTCTTGATCACTAGCCATTGTTTGATGCATGCAGTATGAAAGTCATGCCCACAATCCAACCTCCCGAGCTCATCCCCTTCAACATATTCTTCCTGCAACATAACGAAGTAACAATAGATTAGGGCTTTTATTAGCTACGAAAAAAGGGTTAAATTGTAAGGGACTCCTAATAAATATCATGATTTTCACATTAACAACATTGATCTATGTGCGACATAATGGAGTATAATAGCATTTGGAAGAAGTATTTAGAGGGAAAAGCGAATAATAGTGATATTTATGTGTGAAGGGATAAATGTAATTACCCGACAGATACAGCACGGTTCAGTTTCTGCTAATGGTTCTAATGTAAGGGAGAAATATTTCCGTTGCTTCAAGTGGTTCATAATTTTTTCCTCGCTCAGTCCCGTGCTTACATTTCCTATCTGTTCTTCCAACGCCAAAAGTTCCTAAAGATCAAGACAACAAAAAAGTGATAAGAAGTTTTGAATGTATTACGAGGACCAAGTTGCAACACCGAGAAGGTAATCGTTGTTCAAAGCAAGTTTTGTCACCTCATAAGACATATTGTCAACGTCAAGCCGCATGTCTCGGTGCCTGTCGTGCAAATCGGCACCCCCGAAGAATCCAGACCGATCAAAGAAAAGAACATCCTGTTACAAGGCCACCATGACAAGTTAAATTCCTTGAAAAGGGAAAGCTATATTACAGTACAAGAAGTTCCGAAGAAGCCCCATCATTCAGATTAGTGCTGAAGGTGAAAAATCCCACCTACACATGATTGCTATGTACGCAACATAGCAGCGCAATCTAGTACATGGAGCAGCCAAATACTATTAGTAGTGGTGGCGACTTTACACCAGACATTTTGGGTCAACCCCTAACAAACTCAAGGTTCGAACCAATAGTTCGTGAACTGAGGAAAGAAGTCAGGTCTGGCTTCCGTGAAATTCAAAATAGAAAAAATAGGTCATTCCAGGTCAAATGAACCAAAGAGTTTGATTGGATTTTTGACTGATTACACACGAAACAAAATTTTCAGGCGATCCACTGGGTCACTGAAGACTGGTCAGACTTGGGTGAAACTTCTCCTCACAGAAGTAGGATCAGATTGAGTTTCACTGGCCCATATAGTGTTACTATTTGAAGTAAACCTTACCTCACTAAACCCATTGTCGCCGGTTATTGTTTGAAAGAGGTCTAAGTTTACTATGAGCACCCCAAACTAAGAAGTAGCGGAACTTGGGACGAAAACAAATTTTCGTAGTTAAAAAAAAGTAATAACATTCATTTCAGAGACTTCGAGGTACACAAGAAAACTAAAAGCTGACCTCAAGTCGTAGATTTTCCTGCCTCCGGACAAATTCTAGCATGTTGCGTATCTGTTGCAGATAGAAAAATGTTATATGCGTTTGGAAATCCATGAAAAATAAATAGTAGATACTACATGAGCATATTGACTAGAAAAACAAGCTAAAAAAAAAAGTAGTAGCAAGAGAGAGAGAGAGAGAGAGAGAGAGAGAGAGAGAGAGCAAAGCAAAACAAAAGGCCAAAAAGACCCTCCCCAAAAAAAAGAAACAAGTGTCATGTTTGATCAAATTTGACAGGAATGATTTGGTGAATATTGGTGAATCCGTGAATATTCAAGCTTAGTCCCTGAACTTCCACACTAAAATTTGGAATTGCATCCCTGACGGCTAAACACAAATTTAAGCTGAAAATAATGAAACACTACTTCAATGGATTGTGGCGCCAACACAGGCTTTTTATCATATAGCTTCACTATACAGATCCAAATGCTGGCGTATCAAGCTTCCCTTGCTCTATTATAGTTAGGCTCCCAAGGAACACTAGAGGCTTTTGATGGGCAAAGAAAGTTTTAGCCTAAGCTGTAAAGCAAGACAGATTTGCATAACAAACAATTGATAAGAAAAAATAGTTCGTATTTTCAAATTTGGTTTGAATTGGGGTGACATTTGTTGAGAACATTTTACAAGTATGGCTTATACGTCCGCTCTCTATTATCAAATACCTGCTTATTTATCATTATTCCCTAGGCTAATGTACTTCTTACTTTAGTTTTCACTTTTCAGAAGAGAATAACATAGGACGGTCCACATAATTTATGATTTGAAAGAAACTTCTACACCAAGCTGTAGCCACTTATTATTTTACAATGGGGAAGCAATTTGGTATGCACCAACGACAAAAATTGCTCGTGCTTCTCAAAAAAACATTTTTGTAGGACCGCCAGCCAAAATCAGATAATTACACTATCACACCAATATAAGATTATTATAATAATAGTAAATTTAGGTAGAATTGCCTTTTCTGCCAACACCATGCTAAGCAAATATATTAGCATATTACTTGCAGTTATGTGCCCTGAGACATGAATTCAAAAGTCTGTAAAAGAAAAAATACTGTAAAATGATAATCATGCCTTCTTCATTGCACTCATTTGCATACCCTAATCATTATCATCATGGAAGAAGCTAACAAGTATAGAGTAAAATATTTGGTTAAGTTAAAAGTAAAACTACAGCTATCTACACAAAAAAGAATAAAATTATTTTCATCTAGATGATTTGTTAGTAATACCTCTGATAACATCCTGCTTCTTTCTTCTCTTGCAGCCGCCAAAGCCTGCACGGATAAGGGAACACCATAGTGCCCATCATTATGTCTATTTATCAAAGGTGCCGATCTCACGAACGGTTGATCATGATCTGGAAGAACAGCTTCAGATTGTTGGGTCCCAACCACATATGGGGTGAAAGAACGATGGCGTGGTGGAAGAACACTCCGATTTCTCTCCCGGGGCCCACCATTCGGCGAAGTCATGGACCTACGCAAAATCTCCGCTAAGCGATGGCAATTTTGAGGTGTGTTTCTTCTTCCAGTACTGCTTGACTGCCGGTTCGAACTTGATTCCTCTGAAGTTGACTGCTCACCTGCTATCTCTGAAGAACTCGAAGAACTTCCTATTCTTAGATTAGAAGTCCCACTCGGTGGGAACGGGTGCACAGCTTGAGGCAAATTGGGAAAAGATGGCAAAGGAGGATGCCTATATGAGCTTGGAACATTAGTTAACAACATGGAGTCTTCTGAATCATGTATAGGAATAAATGAAGGAGATGGTTGATGGGCTGTAGGCCAATTATTACTATTAGCAGAACTACTGTTCACTTGAGGAAACGGATTAGGATTAGGAGGAGATATATGACTCTGACTCAAGTCGATTCTCATTCGAGTATTTCTTAGAAGGCTTTCTTCTACCGGAGGATGCAGACAAGGGTGGGTTGATGAGCTAGGCAAATTTAAATTACTGCCAGTAGCATTATGAGGTGAAGTAGACAACAACAATCTATCTCCGCTGTGGTGAAGATGATTTGAACTACCAGGAGTAGAAGACTGTCCTTGAATTCCATCAATACTCTTCCTCTTGCAAGATGAATGATGATCATCCTCTTCTGGAAAGAAGTTGATATTAGCATTCTCTATATTATGAGTTTGCGGAAGTGGCTGATTATAATCAATCTGAGTAATATTAAGGTTTAAATTCCTATTCCCAAAACGAAGCATATCAGTTTCTTCAGATCCTCCGACTTCCATTCTCTGTCCACCTTCGATAAAGTTCACATTTTCATGACTATCCCTTTCACCATATAGCATATGACTATCGCCAGAAGGGAATAAATAACCTGGTAAATTCTGGGCCTCTATCGGATTGATATGTAAATTGTGCTGATCTGTGGTAGAGGCATTCGAACTAGACCCAATTTCCGAGTAGGAATGCATAGTATTATCTTTTCCTTTCTTGGGGGCCAGCGTGTTTGCCTCCTGAATCCTAAGGAAGGAAGGAAAAAACAATAAACTTTCCTGATGTCGATCAATTACACAAAATCTGCTCGAAAACAGCGACCAGAGCAACCTGCAAAGAGATTACGAAAGAAAAAGGGGAAATTTTTAGTTTAACGGAGTAGATATTCGGAACAGAATCCTGTAAGAAATAAGAAAAAGCTCAGTTTCTCAAGGAAACTGCAACAGGAATAAGTTATAATCAAGCACATTGAGCCAAAAGGAAATGCAAGGAGAATTATAACAAAGCTTACATTTTATGATAAGTCTAAAAGCTAAAGATGCTTGATTAATTGTTTACTAGCTGAAGATGCAGTAACCACTCCCAAAAGAGGAACAAGGTTACTGATCTGATGTTAATAAACATGTCAATAGAATTAGGCCCTTTTCCCGACATTTGCATCTGCTTTGAGCTACAGTCACCTTTGTTAGAGTACTCTGGAGCTTCTACTGCGGCAGGAAGCTAAAATGAGATTCTAAGATGAAAAAGCTAGAAACTCCAATTTTGATCTTCTGATTTACTTCAATAATTTTGATATAATGCTTCTACTAATAGGCGATAGCACTACCGAAACAATACTTCATCGAATAGCACTACACGATAGCACCACCGAAGCAATACTTCATCGAATAACACTACACGATAGCACCACCGAAACAATACTTCATCGAATAGCACTACACCTTACCACTCAAGCAAAATGGTTACTCATACTGTTTGCACAAAAAACGGTCACAAGGAGATAATAGATAGATTTTGGAGAGCATAGAGATTATACACATAGAAAAAGCATAAACTTTTAGAGGCACATATACAAGTTCTCTCTTGTTTCTACTTATTTCATCTCCTCCACCTATCAAATCCAACTCTCTCTCCTCCTGGAAAAGGTCCACATATATCAGTATCAAATCACGACGCAAGGAGAACAAAAAACCCAAATTTTTACTCCCTCAGATCCCCAAAATACCTTAAAAAAGCAATTTTTTTCCTCACAAATTAGATGATTTCACCTCCGATGAGCTCAGATTCATCAAAACTCACCTCGGAGACACGAATCGGCCGCGAAATCCCAAGGATCGGAGATCGAAACCGCCCCTCCTCGCCTCAAACCCCGATCACTCAATCGAGATCGATCGATCGCTCGATCGCGATCGCTACAAGCGCAAAGAGAGGAAGCGACGGGTACGGAGAGAGAGAGAGAGAGAGAGAGGCGAAATGGGGAGGAATTTAAGTAGATTTTTTTTTTTAGTATATATATATATAAAGAGAGAGAGAATACAAGGAAGGGGGAGGTGAATGGTGGTGATGATGATGATGATGATGATGCATGGAAATGGGGAGGGGAGGAGACACACTTACACTCACCTCCCATGTGACACCTCTCCGTACACGTCAGCATTACACGTCAGTATGCCTCCACGTGGCCAAGGAGGGGAAATTTCTAAACTATGGCAGCGGCACTACATCGTCTGGGCTTCGGACTTAGGTCGGCAATTCAGTTCGTGTTCGGCTGGTTAATGAGCTCGAGATTATTTTTTTTCAGCTCGAAATCTAAATAAGCTGATCATGAGTTGGGGTCAACTTACTCGTATTCGGCTCGATATAACTCGAATATATATATATATATAGAGTCCGGCTACTATACTATCGATAATACCAAACTTTCGGTACTATCGAGTTTTCTACCGTTAGATCTACTCTTTGATCATTTTCATCCGTTAGATTATACTATTCAACCAACCACCCACTCAATCCTAGAGGACCACTATCATCCTAACCGTACATCCTTTAATCCAACGGCCGAAAAGTCGATAGCACCAAACGCTTGGTACTATAGATAGTATAGTAGCATAGTTATATATATATATATATATATATATATATAGAGTTAGGCTAGAATACTTGTGGAAGTACCGGGGCTCCGGTACTTCCACGTCGTTTTCGATGTTGGGACTTCCGAATCGACGATCGGCTCCGTTAAACTTGATCTAGAGTATTTGAAATATCTAGAAAATAAATTTCGCGATTTTTCGATATCATTTACCTAGTGATCGAAAGGGCTCAAAATCAATGGCTGAAAATAAAAATCTCATAAAATGTGATAATATGACTCTAAAATTTTAGATCAAAGATATTGATCTTGTTTTATATAGTATAAAGAATTTTCTATCAAAATTTTACGTGATTTGGATATTTCTACACCGTTAAACTTGCAAACGGCTCACCACGACCATTGAAATTGCTGATTTTGAGCCCTTTCGATCACCAGGCAAATGATATCAAAAAATCGCGAAATTTATTTTCTAGATACTTCAAATACTCTAGATCAAGTTTAATGGAGCCGATCGTCGATTCGGAAGTCCCAACATCGAAAACGACGTGGAAGTACCGGAGCCCCGGTACTTCCACAAGTATTCTAGCCTAACTCTATATATATATATATATATATATATATATATATATATATATATATAAAGAATTGAGCTCCTTTGCTTTTAAAAGTACCAAGATATTGGTGCTTGTAGATTTTTGGTCATTGGATTAAGGGATATGCGTTAGGATGATGTAGGCCCCCTAGGGTTGAGTAGGTGGTTGGTTGAATAGTATGATCTAATAGGTGAAGATGATCTAAGGGGTAGATTTAACGGTAAAAAATTTACAAGCATTAAGTGCTTTGTGCTTTTACAAGCACCATAACCGGACTATATATATATATATATATATAGAACTAGGCTAGAATACTATTAATAGCACCAAGTCATTGGTGCTATTAGGTTTTCTGTCCTTGGATGAAGGGATGGACGGTTAGGATGATCGTAGTCCCCTACGGTTGAGTGGTTGGTTGGTTGAATAGTATGATCTAACATATGAAAATGGTCAAAGGAGTAGATCTAACGGCGGAAAACTTGGTAGCACCAAGTATTTGATGCTATTAATAGCATAGTAGCGGGACTCTCTCTCTCTCTCTATATATATATATATATATATATATATATATATATAGTCCGGCTGGGATACTATCGATAGCACCAAGGGCTTGGTGCTATCGAGTTTTCCACCATTAGATTTAACCCTTTGATTATTTTTACCCGTTAGATTATACTATTCAACCAACCACCCACTCAACCCTAGGGGGCCCACATCATCCTAACCGCACATTTCTCAATCCAAGGGCTAAAAAACTAATAACATCAATAGCTTGGTGCTATTGATAGTATTCCAGCCTAATTATATATATATATATATATATATATATATATATATATATATATATATATATATATATATATATATATATATATATATATATATATATATATATATATATAAAACTAGATTACTATACTATTAATAGCACTAAGTCATTGGTGCTATTAGATTTTTGACTCTTCGATTAGGGAATGCGCGGTTAAGATAATAGTGGTTTCCTAAGATTGGGTGAGTGGTTGGTTAAATAGTATGATCTAACGGATAAAAATGATCAGAGGGATCGATCTAATGGCGAAAAATTTGATAGTACTAAGTGCTTAGTGCTATTCATAGCATAATAACCGGACTCCTCAAGTAAACTTCACATTAAAAATTGCATTAATTATTTTCTCACAAAAATTACATTAATTACCCCTTACACTTTGCAATTATCTCAAATAAGTCTAGCTATATGGTTAATTATTGAATTTAGCTGCAAAATAATATTAAAATGTCTATATATGAAATATCTTATAAATAAAACAATATAATTATATGAATTGAATAAAATTGTTTAATAAACTATCAATTCTTATAGTACTAGGAAACTACCCGCGCTTCGCTGCGGCTAAATAATTTACGTAAATACTTTTAAATAATAATTTTAGAAAACACCAAAGGTAAGGAGATAATAATACAAAAGGTGCGATTTCAGTAATTCAGAGATAATAATACAAAAGGTGGTAAATTGTAGAAGTTTCAGTAATTCAAAATACAAAAAGGTAATATAGATGGACATAACATTATTTGTAATAACTACTTATTCTTTTTATCCTGCTCATCCTTGAGAATATCTTCACCAAACCTGTACATTAATATAAATAATTAAACATAGCAGAAAAAAATGTATGAATAGTAAATGGTTAAGTAAAAACCAGGCATTTTCATAAGAAATTACATAAGACGTTGTTTCTTCGCAGGTTGAATTTCATGCAATTCATCAGTTGCTTCTGGAGAGCTGGCACAAAAATTATATATTACAGTTAAGGGCACCATATTATTTTATGATATATGAACATGTAAATGATATCGCCAGTACCTTGATGAAACTCCTAATGCTGGAGACGATTCTTCAAATAATTCTTTGGAAATTTTTTTTCTTGTACCGGGCGAATGGAAATGCTCCTCACTTTTGATCAACAATTGTTTTGCTACAGGCGATTTACCTTTTGCACTAATATTTGTAGTATATATTTTAATAACTTTAAAAGATGGAACGGTTGATCTAAATTTTAGTGTATCAAGTACTATTTGGAAGACATGCTCCTGACCTATAATTGCTTTGATAACAGACGGAAGAGTAAATTTATCTAAACCGGGTGAAGTTGCCAAATTTTGAGCAGGTATATGAATCAAATCTTGTGCTGTTTTTCCGAAGATAGTGAAGTTGGTCCAACCGCTTGTATCTTGAGCAATAATATTTAACTTGTACCTTAGTAAAAAAAAGAAAGAAAAAGAAAAAACGTACTTTAAATGAATAATGGAAGTATAGTAAAAAAATTAAACCAAATGGAAATTATTACCATGGTATAGGCGACTGATCATTTTTACCACAATTGGAGCACCAAAAAGTATCATCATATGTTTTTATAGCTGCTTTGCAATTGTAGCAAGCTTTGTACCACCAACCAAATGAGGTGTCAATATCAGAAATTTTGGCTTCGCAAGTAAACTTCATATTCTGATGGTAAAAAAAAGTGGGCCAAGTAAGTAGAAATAAATATTATAAACTGTAAGATATGAAAATTGATTTAGGAAACCAACCTGCATGGTGTAGGTCTAGTTCAATTAGCTCAGCTATATTCTTTCTATTAATGCACATTTCTTCTTGAGGACTAATAACTTGTTCTTGACTGGTGTCAATTCGTTGAATTACATTATCTCCTGGTTGTAAGCTACAAATAATAAAACTCATGTAAATGAACCGAATCACTTACGTCAAATGATGTAAATTTAATATTTATTTGCCGAACCTATGCAAAAAGTCCAGTACTTTCGGAACTTGCAAGTTGATATAAATCTTTGAGGCTGAGCAAGTCGACAAATGGATTTTTTCTACAATTACAGAGAATAGTGTGAAAATTCTTATATATAACATACAATAAGCACATAAGCTATTATAGAGAAAATTTACAAACAGACCTTTAAAGGAACGAACCGTCATTCCAGCAAGAATTATTATAATTTGCCCATTGAATTCATTTTTCATGAAAGTGTTATCATCGAAATCCAAAGCAAACCTGTCCCATAATGTTATAGGTAGCACATTGTTTCTGAAAAGGAGAGGAAATAATATGCTACAAATAAGATTGGGGAATGGAGTATAGAGCAAAATGCATATTTAATTCTTAATAAAAAATTACTAAATGCGTAAAAGTAACTTACTCCAAATCTTGTATTTCTAAGTTTCTAATTGGAGTCAGAGTTTGGCCTACATATTTATGCGTTATTTCACCGATAGCTGTAATTTGTCCAAGAACGTCTGTAAAAATACAGTAAATGTTAGTGCGTGAAGAATATATAATTTTTGAGTAGAAAAAATAGAAAAATTGATAAATAAATATTTACCGGTAAGAATATTATCATTGTATCTCCTTTTTTCAACTTCACTAAAATTTGTGAAATTGAAGCTGTGTAAGGGGATGTTGTCAACATCTTTCTCAAGTAGCGATAAACAGGACCACTTATTTATCTGAACCATGTAATGACGCTCGACAGCAGCATATTTTTTCTTACTTGGAACGACGTTAAATTTTTCTATCAGATAAACATTGCCTTCCTTTAGTATACCGCGTATTTCTTCGGCATCTTGTTTACGAATTGTCCCTTGCAATGAATAGCCCTAATTATTATTCAATAATAATAGCGTCAATATAAGGAAAGCTATAAATACCCATAAAGCAAAGATAAACCAAAAATTTATGAGAGCGCAATGATAGTGATTTACCTTCTCATCTACCAGTAGACAATCTAAACCAAATATGTCTCCTTTTAAAAAAGGGGCAGTCGATTCCCATATGCGACATATCCGTGCCTTGATTTTGCAGTTTTGATGTTGTAACGATAATTCAGATAACAACACATAGTCCATTGTAGTTGTATACCCTATTTACAAAAATTGAAGAAATAGGAAGAAACGTTAGTAAGCAAAAGCTGGTGAATAAAAATATTGCAAAAATTATTCTTTACATATAACGACATATATACTAATGAAACAAACCTTATAAATCATCAAATATTTCATGATAAACAATATTTCTTGTATATCCTTCAGGTTCTGCGTCTTTATTTTTGATAAGAATTCGCAAACCTTCTCTAGAAGTCACTCGGGAAATTGCAACATAAAGTTGCCCATGAGAAAATACAGGTTGGGATAAGTAAAGTCCAACTTTTTGCAATGTTTGTCCTTGGCTTTTGTTTATTGTCATTGCATAACTCAAACGTACAGGAAATTGTCTTCTTTTTAGCACAAATGGCCATTTAGAATCTGCTATATTCATTACTATGCGAGGTATGTAAACTTTTTCTCCAATATGATTTCCTGTAAAAATTTGTGCTTCAAGAATTCTAGGAGCCAATTGAGTTATCACCAACCTAGTACCATTGCAAAGGCCAGAACTTTGGTTAA
Source organism: Puya raimondii (assembly GCA_016920855.1). NCBI lineage: Eukaryota > Viridiplantae > Streptophyta > Magnoliopsida > Poales > Bromeliaceae > Puya > Puya raimondii. Next base: position 193,801,829 of record JABWPP010000050.1, on the reverse strand, counting down.
TGTTACGAAGCAACATCACAGGTGCTCCAACTTTTAACTTTAATTCATGATGAGGAACTCCATTAAATTTTAACGAATTCAAAAAATCCATAGGATAAAGTATATCATTGCCTTCAGCACTTCTAGAGGAACTACATATAGAATCTGAGCTGAGATATGTTTGTTCCTCAGTCGGTACCAGTGAAAGCACATATGTATTAATCTCATCAACTATCTCATTTCTGGGTGTAACGATGGCTCTGTCCCTTAAATAAGCCGGATTACTGTAGTTCTCTGTAATTTCATCATATATTTCGCTCACAATATTTTCAATTCCATTATCAATACTTTTTATAAGCATATCGTCAGGAATTTTTATCCAGCTAGCTTCTTCTTCACCATCCAATTTAGTAGCCTGTATTTTGCCATCACCAACATCAAGTATCCATTTACTAAATTCTGCTAAAGATGAGTTCGACGCTTCTACCGAAGAAGAACCTTGCAGTAATCTCATATTAATAGTAAGGCGAAAAATTTTACATTTTGTCCATATGTAAGATTTAGTAAGAGATGCATTTAAAATATCATTGCGAGTTCCACCTGCAACAACTGGAAGAATTTGCCTAAAATCACCGCCTAGAAGCACAGTTTTTCCTCCAAAGATTTTTTGGCCAGCAGTTGCATCATCCACTTCCAAAATATCTTTCAATGATTTATCCAAGGCCTCGAAACAATTTTTATGGTTCATTGGTGCTTCATCCCAGATGATTAAGCTAGAATGAGCAATTAACTTTGCAAGCTGTGTGCCTTTTTTAATATCACAAATCGAGCAGTCATCAATTTTAATAGGTATCTTAAATCTGGAGTGTGCTGTTCGTCCACCTGGTAATAAAAGTGAAGCTATTCCCGAAGAAGCAACAGCCAACACTATTCGTCCCTCTGACCGCAATTTTGAAATAATAGTCTTCCAAAGATAAGTTTTACCAGTTCCGCCATGCCCGTAGACAAATATTACATCTCCAATATTTTCATATATGGAAATTAGAACAGCATTATATACATTCCTTTGTTCGTTGGTTAGTCCATTAAACAATTGTATATGCTCTTGTTCCAACTCATCTACGTTGTAATCCATTTCTTCTCGTATTAATCTATTACTCAATTGATCAACAACTAATCTGTTAGGAATAGGGAGGTTAAAGTGAGCGAGAGAGCTGCCATTCCTATTGAACAAAGTTTCGAGTTCAAATAAAACATGATTTTGGAGCTCAACTCGAGGTATTCGAAGATTTTGAACTCCTAAGACACTTCTCAATCTATGTAGGATATCATCGGATAGGAGAATTCCCAATATTCATCCCACAATTTAATTGGATCCGATACTTCGCAAAACATGACTAAAGTGACAAACAAGTGGCGAAGTTGACTTGCGGAGGACCAAAACGATGCCTCTTTTAGTGCTTCTTTCCATTCATTGTCATCACCGAGTAGTCCAAGAGCATTGCACGCTGATTGAAATGTTTCATGAACAATACCATTAACAGTTCTAATCTCTTTATAATTTTTTGGACCTTTGACTACATTTAAAAGCATCCGTAAGAAGTAAAGTTCTCCTGCACTTGGATGCACGTAAACAATTCTACCTATGCGATGACCTTGTTTTCGTCTTGACCAAAATTTATCTTTTGCATGCCATACCCACTTAGTAGGAAATTCTGCATACGTAAGTTCACAAGCATCCTCGTTAGCTAGATTAGTATCCATCCATGCTGTAAACATTGTTTTATCAATATTGGGGCGTCTAAGAACATCCGATAAATCTTGGTTATCACGATATGTGACATTATTCATCATCGGTAGATGAACCGCCAATCGTTCAACAGACGGTTGCCTATAGTGAATATCGAAATCAAATAACCTCCAAACAGCTTCATAGGCAGATAAATACCGACAATCAAGATATTGTTTAATCTCATCAACTTGTTTATACATTTGTTGGGAAGAGGGGCCTGCAGAACCAACGTTATTTTCTATAACAACTGCAGATCTATCAGGGCCCTTGTTAACATATTTGAATAGATACTTGATAAGTCTCGATTTATTACACCATTCAACATTAATATGTGCCTGGTATTTAATAAGTAATGTGAGGTTGTGGGGTACAACAAATCTATTATCGAGTTCGATTCCATTCTTAACAACTTTTCTTTCATTATTCCTCCTCCTATATATTGGGAAGCCATCGTCACTTATTATCGTCTCACTACTGTATTCCTTTGGAAAATGTTTTGAGCAGCGTCCTTTCTTCATACAGGGTGCTTCTGGTTTTGCAAGCCCACACGGACCATGCATCATAAATTTCTCAACAACTGCATATCCTATTGGATCACCAACTTTATCTGGTACCTCTGCTGATATTATTGAATCTATTTCAAAGTTTGTTAAATACTTATGATCAAAATGCAACCATACTAATATATGCACATGTGGAAGCCCTCTTTTTTGAAATTCTACAGTGTATAATTCTGCAATAAATAAGAAAATTAAAGGGGGTAAGTCAAACGTGAACAAATGTTCTCTTGCTTAAGTTGTCGGAGAATTAGAAATTTGTTACTCACCAGCAACTGACTTGCCGAAAAAATGACCCTTTTTGATATCAGACATTAATGATTCTAATTTCATCTTGAAAACTCTACTGACAATATCGGGTCTATCCTGAGATCGTTGCCCTCGAATAAAATTTAAGGCATCGTGTATCTCGCGCCACTGCGCATTGCAGGTAAATGTAACAAATAAATCCGGTGGGCCACAGTGCCTACATATAGCAATAGCATCTTGATAATTTTGAATCATGTAGCGTGGACCGGCAGTAAAACTTGAGGGAAGAATAATTCTTTTTCCAATGGCATTACCATCTACATCACCTTCAGTAACAGCATCTCTAATACCTTTATATATCTCCGAGCGCAAAACTGTCTGATTCCTTCTAATATAACTAAGTCGTTCTTCTTCAACACAGGAGAAAGCGTCTACTATATACTGCTGAAATAACTTTCCTCCTCGTATTATTGTTTTTTTTTCCTTCATGTAATCTATTTTGTATTCTATAAGCATAATATTCACGCATTGTAATACATTGTCTGGAATTTGTTTTTCTGCGTGAACTTTCGCTGCATCGAAGACCCAATCTAAAACCATCTTCACCATATGGAAATAAGATAGGATATTGCATTGCCATAAAAGAAGGATGTAGATCACTAATACGTCTTAAACCTTCTGTTTTGTGCTCAACTATAATATCACGCTGCCTATCTGCACTACCCAAGTCACCAATTATGAGGCCAGCAATTTCAGCACAGGATGGAGGATTATATTGCGATGTACCTCCCTCGCGGGAACCAATTAACCTTAATCTGATTGGTAGGTAATCACTCTCTTTAAAACGATCTCTAGCCATCCTAAACGCCTTAACAATTTCATTTTCACCATCAAACATTTTAATCAGGTTTAACACAATTTCCTTATCAATATTTGGAAGATTACCATGCGTATCTAGTGCTCGCATTCTATTGTCAACTTCATTTTCGGTGTCATAGATGTAGAGTTGAGCAAACTTAGGCCTTTCTCCATCAGGTGGAAGAAGTGAGCCCATCACATGGTAATTTTGTCCACTAATTCTAAATATATATGGGCCAGGTTTCTTATTAATATCCACATCTACTCTTGCACCTATCGAGGTAAAAGCAAACATTGAATTGTATACTCTAATATTTTCTCGAAATTTTGTTGCTTCTCTGGATCCTTGGTAATCTAACAAAGCATCCAACATTGGTGGTGCATCTTGTATCAAGGGCAAGTAAATTCGACCTTCTTGGCAACATAGTGAAAACCTTGGTACCAGCTCATTTCGATGTTTGTAAATTCTTTCATTATACCATAGTAAAGCTCCGCACGATTGGCACTTATAATCCGGCAATCCTAGATACATTTCTTCAGTATCTTGTGCACGAACTTTAGAAGCATGAATGCTACCTATTTCTGATATTCCCTCATTCCTAACAGAGGGTTCACCTGTTTCATGCAAGCTACTGTAATAAGTACTATAATCTGACCAATCTTGATGAGTAGCACCACCTATATTTGCAATCTGTGGTATATCCGCGTTTGTAAAGGAAGCAGTGCTCTCTTGATGCGCCTCATTAGATGGGAAACTATAAATTGTGCAAACACGCTGAACATTTTGACTTATTTGACTGGTACAACTTTGTTTAGATCTCTTCCTGCGATGATTAAGAATATGTTTTCTTCTTTTTCGATTTTCACGACATATAGAAGGTACATCCATTTAAGCCTGAGCACAAAATATGGACAAAACTTTAGAGAAAAAGAAAAAGAAAAGGCCGTTTTGAGTTTTGAGTAATCGTAGTTTTTTTTTTATTAATTTATGGTTTTTTGTATTATGAAATCCATTATAGTTTTTTTGAGATTTCGGTGCTTGATTAGAGCACTAACTACACTTCCTAATACCGTAGTAGAGAATAGAAACATACGTAATGATAATAATTATAGATTAGAGTACTAACCACACTTCCTAATACCGTAGTAGAGAATAGAACCATATGTAATGGTAATAATTATAGATTAGAGAACTAACCACACTTCCTAATACCATAGTAGAGAATGAAACCATACATAATGATAATAATTACAGCTAATTAGAGTGCATAAGTACTAATAGTAAGTGAAATAAATTTAAAGAAGTAAATAGGGTAGCAGAGAGCAGTATTAACAATGTAAGCAACAACAACAACACCATAAAAAACGAATAGAAACCATAATTTTTTGCTTAATTTCAGTAACTTTAAATAGTCAGAAAGAATACCTCCAAACGAAAATAGCTCCTAGGAAAGTAATACTAAACTGAGAGTACCAAAGCAGGGAGAGAAACTTGCGCCGATCAACACTGTACCCCTCTAATAAAGAGCTTACTCCACAGTCAACTGCAAACGACGATATCAATTTTTTATTATAACTTTTGATAATTACAGACTCTCATGCTAAAAAAATGTAGACAGGCGAAAAGTTTCAATTTAAGCTTCATCTTGAACCTGTACAGATACACGCACAGACATACTATGCTCATCCAAATACTAACCCGTAAAATTTATGGGTGAAAAGTAAAACGCAAATAAATTTTTAAAAATAAAAACCTATGACTTAAAGCGTAGGTGTTTTTGTGAAGCCTAAATCTGTAGTTCAGATTCCTCCTTGTTGAAGCAGCACTCTCTTGATGCGCCTCATTAGATGGGAAACTATAAATTTCAGATTACTTATATGGCCTGTATATAGCAGCAATTGGTTGCCTGCATTCAAGCCGTCCAAAATTGCTTCTATATTACATCCAATATCATTGCCTCAAAGAGATAAAAGGAGCAGGAAAACAAACTCCAACTTAAACTTCTATATTACATTCAACATCATTGCCTCAAAGAGATAAAAGGAGCAGGAAAACAAACTCCAACTTAAAGGCGAGGAATTACTGATGCAGCATACAAATGTAAGCACCCAAAAAAAGGCCGAAGTCGACAGGCTGAAAAAGCATGGCACAAGTTGAACAAAATCTGTAAACTCGTTGAAAAAGCATGGCACAAGTTGAACAAAATCTGTAAACTCTCAAAGCAGCAGGAAGATTTGAACAAAACCTGTAAACTATCAAGGTAGAAAAAAAAAATGTATACATTATAGAGACATAAGTGGAACAAATAGGAAGGTGCAGGTGTGTTTCCTAATCAATCTAAAGAGAATGAGAAAAGATAAATGACTGCTTAAACAAAGAATGAAATAAAAACTAATATTTTGACTTACCTATGATGATATTTGAATGTTCTAAATATCGCAAGCGAAAGTAAAACTGAAACCAAAACATAAGGAAATTGTGAAGAAGTAGATCAAACACCTTAAAGTCAAGAACTCATGCAGGAGAAGGATCAGGGACCACAAGGACAACATAAATTAAAGGTGAGAATGTTCACTTATAAACTATGAAGGCATAAATGCGTAAATTGGAAAAATAAAGGTAGGCTCAGCAAATTTCTCTATTCAATTTGAAGACATTGTAGAGAAATGAGGCATTGTCAACATCTTCAACCAACCCAAGGTGAGTTGAGGAGGATCAGAATAGAAGGAATCAATCAAAATAGAAGGAAAGAATGTTTACCTATAAATTATGTATTCATAAATTTGAAAAAGGGAGGCTCAGCAGCTTTCTCTATGCAATCTGAAAACATTGTAGAGAATTGAGGCATTGTAAACATCTTTAACTAACCCAAGGCGGCTTAAGAGGATGAAGATAGAAGGAAACATAGGACAGTTTGAAGAATGTCGACATATGCCATGTAAACAGCAGCAATTGGTTGCCTGCAACCAGGCCGTCCAAAATTGCCTCTATATTACATTCAACATCATTGCCTCAAAAAGATAAAAGGAATAGGAAAGTAAACTCCAGTGTAAACTCCTGAGAGATTAGAATTTCTAATTTTAATTTTAAATATATCAAGAAGACATACAACTCTAACTCCTAAGCATGGCGAAAGCAAGTTAAATGCAATACTTAAATCTACTATTTCAATTGGATAAATCGGAACACCTGCACTTTTTTTGTTTATGGTTGTAAGTTGATATTTAAAGTGCCAATTTCTTACAATAAAAACCGGACTTTTAAAATGCAGGACGTAAACATAACTATAGCCTAAGTACATGCAGATCAATTTGAACCTCAACAATTAAAGTATCTAGATGCCCAGAATATGGAAACAGGGAGTAGGAGTAAAGGGACATAATTTATCTTAACTTGCTTTAAAGCAACTATCTAATTAAATATAAATTAGAGCTTGCAATTAATAATAATCAGATCTTAAAGGCAATGCTTCCAGCCTAAAAAATGTAAGCCTATCTGAATTTTCTTAAAAGCTGAATTTTACTTCCTTTTTTTTAAACCAAATGAAAATACGAAACCCAACATTTACCCAGCCAATATGCAATGTCAAGTTAAAGAAAGTGTACATACAGTTTTTTGCAAAGAGGAAATGACAGTTGACTAACTAAAGAATGTCTAGCCTGGCAAGTTAAGAAACCCAAAGAATGTCTATCCTCGCAAGAATGCAGGACCTAAACATAACTATAGCCCAAGCACATGCAGCTTAATTTGAACAATTAAAATATGAACTATGCGAAATAGCAGTTCATTATTAGGAAACGACCAATTTAAAGAAAGGACCAATTTAAAGAAAAACAGAATGAGAAGCAAAACTGAATGATTTGATTAAAACCAGCACACATATAGAATCTTGCACGGCGAGAAAAGACAATTGACTGCCTAAACAAAGAACACAATTGACTGCTTAAACAAAGAACGTAATAAAAAATTTATATTTTCACCTCCCTATGATGATATCTAAATGTCCTAAATATGGCAAGTGAATGTAAAAGCGGAATCAGAACATAAGGAAATGCTGGAGGAGGATATCGATGCAAGTGTAAAAAAGTAAAGACAAAACATTCAACATCATTGCCTCGAAAAGATAAAACGTGTAGAAAAGTTAACTCCACTGTAAACCCGTAAAATTGCGCAAGGAACATATAACTGTAGGTACAAAAAGCGTGCGAAGTTAAAGAGTTTGAGAAAGTAATATATCTGCATGGGTAGCAACGAAAAAGTTAAGAGAAGAAACAGGGAACAGGAGTAAAGGTACATAAGAGGGCCAGAAAAATACTATTGGCTTCAAACCAGGGAGTACAAAACTCAAAGAAGGTAAGTTTATCTTAACTTGCTTTAAAGTAACTATCTAATTAAATATAAATTAGAGCTTGCAATTAATAATCAGAATTTAAAGGTAATGCTTCCAACCTAAAAAATGTAAACTTATCTGAATTTTCCTAAAAGCTGAATTTCACCTCCGTTTTTTAAAACCAAATGCAAATAAGAAATCCAACATTTACGCAGCCAATATGCAATGCCAAGTTAAAGAAAGTATACATACAGTTTTAGAGTTTGAGAAAGTAATATATATGCATGGGCAGCAACCAAAAAGTTAAGAGAAGAAACAGGGAATAGGAGTAAACGGACATAACAGGGCGAGAAAATACAACAAACCAGGGAGTACAAAACTCAGAGAAGGTAAGTTTATCTTAACTTGCTTTAAAGCAACTATCTAATTAAATATAAATTAGAGCTTGCAGTTAATAATTAATAATCAGAATTTAAAGGTGATGCTTCCAACCCAAAAAATGTAAGCTTATCTGAATTTTTCTAAAAGCAGAATTTCACCTCCTTTTTTTAAAACCAAATGCAAATACGAAATCCAACATTTACCGAGACAATATGCAATGCCAAGTTAAAGAAAGTGTACATACAGTTTTTTTCCAAAGAGGAAATGACAGTTGACTGGCTAAAGAATGTCTAGAGGTTTAAACCAAAGGAAAGTAGGAAGGCAAATGTTGAAATGCTGAATTTCAGATTATGCAAAAATTGTGAAGTAGAACAAACATCAGAGAAAGTCTAAAATCTTATGCAGAAAAAGGATAGGGGAGCACATGGACAATAAATTGAAGGCGAGAATACTCGCCTATAATAAATTATGAATTCATAAATTGGAAAAGAAGGGGAGGCTCAGCAAATTTCTCAATTCAATCTGAAGACATTGTAGAGAAGGCATTGTCAACATCTTCAACCAACCCAAGGCGAGCTCAGGAGGATCAAAGTAGAATCAAACATAGTATAGTTTGAACAATGTCGACATATGGCCTGTAAATAGCGGCAATCGGTTGCCTGCATTCAAGCCGTCCAAAATTGCTTCTATATTACATTCAACATCATTGCCTCAAAGAGTTAAAAGGAGCAGGAAACAAACTCCAACTTAAAAGCGAGGAATTGCTTACGCAGCATACAAAGGCAGCATAATTTGAACATTTTCAGCACAAACTTAATAGCGAGGGGCATAACCGCAGCAACCAGCAGCATTTGGGAAACCACAAAGAGGACCGAATTTCGAGATGACGTTTGGGAAACAGCAAAGAGCCGCAGAGAGCCTGAGAGAGGGCACAGCGAGAGAACGCCACGTGGCGAGAAAATACAATTGGCTTCAAACCAGGGAGTACAAAACTCAAAGAAGGTAAGTTTATCTTAACTTGCTTTAAAGCAACTATGTAATTAAACATAAATTAGAGCTTGCAATTATTAATAATTAATAATCAGAATTTAAAGGTGATGCTTCCAACCCAAAAAATGTAAGCTTATCTGAATTTTCCTAAAAGCTGAATTTCACCTCCTTTTTTTAAAATCAAATGCAAATATGAAATCCAACATTTACCCAGCCAATATGCAATGCCAAGTTAAAGAAAGTATACATACAGTTTTTTTGCAAAGAGGAAATGACAGTTGACCGGCTAAAGAATGTCTAGAGGTTTAAACCAAAGGAAAGTAGGAAGTTAAATGTTGAAATGCTGAATTTCAGATTATGCAAAAATTGTGAAGTAGAACAAACATCAGAGAAAGGCTAAAATTTTATGCAGAAAATGGATAGGGGAGCACAGGGACAATAAATTGAAGGCGATAATACTTGCCTATAAATTATGAATTCATAAATTGGAAAAGAAGGGGAGGCTCAGCAAATTTCTCAATTCAATCTGAAGACATTGTAGAGAAGGCGTTGTCAACATCTTCAACCAACCCAAGGCGAGCTCAGGAGGATCAAAGTAGAACCAAACATAGTATAGTTTGAACAATGCCGACATATGGCCTGTAAATAGAAGCAATCGGTTGCCTGCATTCAGCCGTCCAAAATTGCTTCTATATTACATTCAACATCATTGCCTCAAAGAGTTAAAAGGAGCAGGAAACAAACTCCAACTTAAAGGCGAGGAATTGCTTACGCAGCATACAAAGGCAGCATAATTTGAACATTTTCAGCACAAACTTAATAGCGAGGGGCATAACCGTAGCAACCAGCAGCGTTTGGGAAACCACAGAGAGGACCGAATTTCGAGATGATGTTTGGGAAACAGCAAAGAGCCGCAGAGAGCCTGAGAGAGGGCACAGCGAGAGAACGCCACGTGGCGAGAAAAACAATTGGCTTCAAACCAGGGAGTACAAAACTCAAAGAAGGTAAGTTTATCTTAAGTTGCTTTAAAGCAACTATGTAATTAAATATAAATTAGAGCTTGCAATTAATAATTAATAATCAGAATTTAAAGGTGATGCTTCCAACCCAAAAAATGTAAGCTTATCTGAATTTTCCTAAAAACTGAATTTCACCTCCTTTTTTTAAAACCAAATGCAAATATGAAATCCAACATTTACCTAGCCAATATGCAATGCCAAGTTAAAGAAAGTATACATACAGTTTTTTTGCAAAGAGGAAATGACAGGTGACCGGCTAAAGAATGTCTAGAGGTTTAAACCAAAGGCAAGTAGGAAGGTAAATGTTGAAATGCTGAATTTCAGATTATGCAAAAATTGTGAAGCAGAACAAACATCAGAGAAAGGCCAAAATCTTATGCAGAAAATGGATAGGGGAGCACAGGGAGAATAAATTGAAGGCGATAATACTTGCCTATAAATTATGAATTCATAAATTGGAAAAGAAGGGGAGGCTCAGCAAATTTCTCAATTCAATCTGAAGACATTATAGAGAAGGCATTGTCAACATCTTCAACCAACCCAAGGCGAGCTCAGGAGGATCAAAGTAGAACCAAACATAGTATAGTTTGAACAATGCCGACATATGGCCTGTAAATAGCAGCAACCGGTTGCCTGCATTCAAGCCGTCCAAAATTGCTTCTATATTACATTCAACATCATTGCCTCAAAGAGTTAAAAGGAGCAGGAAACAAACTCCAACTTAAAGGCGAAGAATTGCTTACGCAGCATACAAAGGCAGCATAATTTGAACATTTTCAGCACAAACTTAATAGCGAGGGGCATAACTGTAGCAATCAACATCATTGCCTCAAAGAGTTAAAAGGAGCAGGAAACAAACTCCAACTTAAAGGCTGCTTACGCAGCATACAAAGGCAGCATAATTTGAACATTTTCAGCACAAACTTAATAGCGAGGGGCATAACTGTAGCAATCGGCAGCAAATGCTTGCCTATGAAAGGCCATTCCAAAATTGCTTGAAGCATAAACAGCTGCATATAAGCACCTCGCGTAAGTAGTATTCCCAAAAAAACAAAGAGAAGAAACATGAAATTAGAGTAAAGAGATGTAATATAGGCAAAAATATCTGTGGCTTCAGAATTCACACAGCCAAACCAGGGAGTACAAAACGGCCATAGAATAGCATTCCAAAAAAACGAAGAGAAGAAACAGGAAATTAGAGGAAAGAGATGTAATATCGGCAGAAAATATCCATGGCTTCAGAATTCACACAGGCAAAGCAGGTAGTACAAAATGTCCATAGAATATCCGCACCTAAGAAATTATTACAGTCCGAGCAGTGTAGCCACAGGAAAGAAAGACATTACAGGTACACAAAATACCCCTGGATTCGAAAGGCACGTAGTCAACCCAGCGGGTACAAAATGTCCGCGGAATGTCTACATTCCAGAATCCATTACAGCCCACCCAGAAGGGCAGAGGTAGCCTCAGAGGGCAGGATTTCTGTAAGGGGCGGAATTGGACCAAGTCCGCTCATCACGGCATCGCAATCCAGGATGGCTTGGCGTACCTTGACGCGTTCAGCTATCAATTCATTTTTTTTTGTGTGACAGTAGCAACTAAACAATTTTTTAAAAAGTTATACTCATGCGCCAGCTTATTGTATTGAGCATATAGAGTCGCATGGTCAGTAGTTAGATGATCGTACATAGTCTTATGATATATGTTGTCATCGTAGTTGGCATCTTTAACATGCAGGTCCATTTCACTAACTAATCGCTTGAGAGCAAGGCGAGCAGCTTCTTGTTCAGCACCAGCAGCTGTGGAGAACTGTGTACTCCAACATCGAATAACTTCAGTAATTGATTCACTTCGAATGACATGGAGATCTATGTATGCGAGGAATTTTCCCTCGTCATCTACGGTAACCACATTTTGGGGCACCTCCATCTGCAGTTGCTCGCAGACTTCACGGAACAATCCAGTCTGAGAAAGTTGCACAGTACGCATGACGGAAGCTGCACGAAGTAGCAAAAGAAAGAGAGGGAGGTAGAGAAAGGAAAAAAGAAGAAAACAGGGAGAAGGTAGGTCAGTAGAGTAGAGAAGTTTTCTAAGAGGAGAGAGGAGCCAGCGGAAAATCCAAGAAGAGCAGTTATCGAAAAAGTTGACAGCATCACTATCGTAAAAGAGTGAAGAAAATACAGCAGAAACCTTAAGAAGCACAGAAATGAGGGCGGAACTACTTATAAGGTAGAAATTGAAGAAAGCTAAAAAAACACAAGTTCAAAAAGCATAAAAGAGCGAAGAAAATACGGCAGCAACCTAAAGAAGAACAGGAATGAGCGCAAAATCATTGGTAAGATAGAAATTTAAGAAAGTTGGAAAACACCAGATTAAAAAGCACAAATAAGTCGAAAGTTAAATAAAAAATGGAACAAATAAAAATACGAAGAAAGTAGAAAGCCCAGGTTAAATAAAACTGCAACTTCAAAGATAAAAGCACAAGAGCGAAAAGAAGTAAGAAGCTGAGGTTAAATGAAAATTGTAACTTCAAAGCAAAAAGCACAAGATAGGAAAGCACAAATAAGCCAGCAGTTAAATCAGCAAGCGGAGGAAATAAAAGTACGAAGAAAGTAGGAGGCTCAGGTTAAATAAAACTGCAACTTCCACAAAGCACCGTTAAAAGTGTGGCCACACAAGTGTAAGCACGGCGTACCAATACCGCTGCCGATTAAGTAAAGGTAGTGCCTGGTTGCCCAAGTGTAAGCACGGCGTACCAATACCGCTGCCGATTAAGTAAAGGTAGTGCCTGGTTGCCTATTGCTAGGCCATCCAACGACTGCGGCAACAACTGCATTCGTGCAAGGGAGGTGGTTTTTTTTTCTCGGCTTATTTTACTCCCCCCTTCCAACCTGTGGCCACATAATTTTACTACCTCTGTTCCCTGTTTTCAGCTATGGCAGGTAACCTGCGCTTTTTTTTATTTAAAACCCACATCATCGCCCCCCAAAAATAAAAAAAAAATAAGAACAAAAAAAAAAACAAAAACAAAAAAAAAAAAAAAAAGAAGAAGAAGAACAGAAAACGATAGAAAACAATGAAAGTACAGAGAAAATCACAAGTGCGAATGGAAGCAACGTGTAAATCCAATTCTCAAGTCAAGAAACACAATGCAACAGTATCCGCAAAAATATCGGGAGGTAAGAATTAAGTCAGTAAAACGAAACAGATAAAAGTATGAAGAAAGTACGGAGCGCAAGTGAAATAAAACTGTAGCTTCAAATATAAAAAGCACAAGGCCGAAAAGAAGTAGGAAGTTCAAGTAGGAAGGAAAAAAAAAAAAAACTATAAATTCAAAGCTAAAAGCGGGAGATTGAAAAGTAGAAATAAGTCAACAGTTAATTCAGCAAATAGAACAAACAAAAGTAAGAAGAAAGTAGGAAGCTCAGGTTATATAAAATTGTAAGTTCCACAAAGCACGTAGCAACACCGCTGCCAATTAAGTAAAGGTAGTGCCTGGCTGCCTATTGTTAGCCTATCCAACAACCGCCTTCATGGATCAAAGTTTTTTTTTTCTCTGGCCTATTTTACTCCCTGCTTCCAACCTGAGGCCCCTTGTTTTTACCCTCTCTTTTAGACATGGCAGCTCTGGCATGATCAAAGAAGTAAAGAAAAGTTGGTAAAAAAAGGACCGCAAGCTTTTTTCCTTCTCTATTCTCAGCCATGGCACCTCCACTGTTTTCAGCTATGATAGGTAAACTGTGTTTTTTTATTTAGAACCCACATCATCGCTTCCAAAAGAAAGAAAAAAAATAGATGAAAAAAATGGTAGCACGGAGATCACAGAGGGAAACAGAAGCAACATGTAAACTCAGCCTCGCAAGTTAAGAAACCCAATGCAACAGTAAACGTAAAAATACCAAGAGTAGAAAAACCGAAGGCAAGGGTAGAAAACACCAGGAGTAAAAAGGGTAGGATTCAAAGTGCACAGGCAACTGTCGAAGCTCAGCATGCACAGCTGGAGAGTCATTCACCTGTGAGCAGAGCACTCTAAAAATATTAAACAAACAGTGAGGAGCGTTTGCCTCCGAGTAAGCCATCCGGAATTCGCCACAAATCTTATGCGTCTGCACTTTTTTTCCCTTTCTTACTCCTAAAGCGCCGCCATTCCCCTGGAGATATAGTTGCAGAAAAAGGTACAACCCATAGAAAAAATAGAAAAACAATATCAGCAAGCATTAAGAACTTTATAATAAAAGGCTAGCACGATAGTTTCTCAAGTACACACAGGAGGGAATAGTTGCCTAAGAATAGGCCGTCCAAACCCCGGCATTATCGAAACGCAACAACACCTTTTGTTCTTTCTTTAGTAACATCATCACTGCCTTAGAACAGTAATATGGCTAAATAGAATAAGTAAAACCAGCAAACCATTAGAAAAAGAAGGGATGGAAAATCGTCAAAGAAACAAAAGTAATCGTAACTCTGAAAAGATCGGAGCAAAGGAAGAACAACTCAGAGAAGAAAAAATAGAAAACAATATCAGCAAGCGCAAAGAAGTTTATAATAAAAGGCTAGCACGATAGTTCCTCAAGTAAACACAGCAGGGAGTAGTTGCCTAAGAATAGGCCGTCCAAACCCCCCGCATTATCGAAACGCAACAACATCCATCCTTCTTTCTTCAGCAACATCAGCACTGCCTTAGAATAGTAATATGGGTAAATAGAATAAGCAAAACCAGCAAAGCATTAGGAAAAGAAGAGATGGAAAATCGTCACAGAAACAAAAGTAATCGTAACTCTGTAAAAATTGGAGCAAAGGAACAACAACTCAGAGAAGAAATGGAACAAAATCAGAGGCACTAAAAAGGAGCATAGAGGGATTGAAGCATCACTATCCTGAGAAGCTTTTTAAAGCACTTTTTAGAATACACAGTAAAAGCGGAGCACACAGTAAAAGCAAAACAATCATATGCATATGCAAATAGTACGAAAGTACCAGAAAAGCTGGTACCTTTTGAGCAGCCAATAAGAGAGACGGAGTAAATGTTGTAGACACCTAACCATCACCACAACATAATGGTTAGAATATCACTGTAAAACTGTAGGGGCATTTATGATGTTATAGTAAAAACTATAGAGAATATACCTTCTGGTTGCGAGTATAATGCATAAGGTACTATGCCAAACAGGTAGAGACATTTATAATGCTGACACTGCCATATAACAACCAGAGGAACTAAAGAAATCTTTAAAGAACAATCCCATCAACATTTATAAAATAAATAATAGATACATACACCTGGGTAAGCAACTGGCCATAGGCAAATAGATACACCTGGGTAAGCAAGTGGCCATAGGAGGCATCATACCAGCAACAGAGAAAGATAGAGGTATCGAGAACAGAATAGAGAGGACAGGATAGGATCAGGCTACCTCCATAGGCACCTCCATTGATTGGAGCCATCCGATCACCTGGCAGATTGATTGGAGCCATCCGATCACCAAGCAGGGCAATCCGATAGATCGGATCCGGCCAGAGAGCAAATCATGGAGATCCTCATCGTAGAAACCTAGCAGGCAATCGGAGGAAGATCCGATCTGGGGACAGGGAGATCTGCAGATCCTCATCGAAGCAAGGGGCAGGAGAAAGAGAGAAGCCCCTGGAGTAAGAGAGAGAGAGAGAGAGAGGGAGAGAGAGAGAGAGAGAGAGCGAGATCATTGAAGCCGCCGAAAATATCAAGGATATCGAGGAAATCCTTAGGTTAGGGCGTAGAGAGCGCGAGAGAAGCCCCTGGAGTAAGAGAGAGAGAGAGCGCGAGAGAGAGCGAGAGAGCGCGATCATTGAAGCCCCCGAAAATATCGAGGAAATCCTTAGGTTAGGGCATAGAGAGCGCGAGAGAGACACTCGGAGGAGGGAGGGCAGAGATTCGGGGCGGGAGAGAGGAGGAGGCGAGTAGGGCTAGGGACAGAGAAGGGCTCGGGGGGAGAGAATGGTGGGGGAGAGAACCGAAGAGGGGGCTCGAGAAATCGAGAAAAGAGAAAAGAAGAGAAGGCTGGGCGGGGGGAGAGAGAGGGAATCGAACGGGGGAATTTCGAGGCGACGTTTGGGAAACCACAGAGGGGCTCGGTGGGGCTCGGTGGAGCCGAAGAGGGGGCTCGAGAAATCGAGAAAAGAGAAAAGAGAAAAGAAGAGAAGGCTGGGCGGTGGGAGAGAGAGGAAATCGAGAGAAGGGAAAAACGGGGGAATTTCGAGGAGCGAAAATCGAGGCGGCGTTTGGGAAACCACAGAGAGGACCGAATTTCGAGATGACGTTTGGGAAAGCGCAGAGAGCCGCAGAGAGCGTGAGAGAGGGCACAGCAAGAGAACGCCACGTGGCGAAAATCGAGGCGGCGTTTGGGAAACCACAGAGAGGACCGAATTTCGAGACGACGTTTGGGAAAGCGCAGAGAGCCGCAAAGAGCGTGAGAGAGGGCACAGCCAGAGAACGCCACGTGGCTCGTTCAATAGTCTCAAATTATGTATTGTATGATTAGTAAAACAAGAGATCTTTTTTATCTAATTTTTTTTATTTATTTTGGGAGTTGCAAATTAAATAATATGATATATCAATTCATTTTAGTAAAATATTGCAATATAATTTACCAACTTTTAAAACTTTTTGATCTAATTGAACGGTAACGTAGTGATCGATGTAACATTTAATGCAGAAAAGTAATTGAGACAGGAGATAAACCACAAGGGACTTGTTATAAAGGTTCAAATGTATAGACGCCTCCTAACTTTTAGTCTGTTTTGAAATTTGACCGTTTAATTTTTTTCTTAAATTTGATTTATACTCCTCTACTTACTAACCATTTGATTTAGATTCTTCTGTTAGTAATTTTAGAAATTCTATTATAATCAAATGCTAATTGTTTTAGTCAAAAAGAGAAAAGGAGAAAAAGGTGATATGCATCTTTTATGGGCGTTTGGTTCTACCATAATCTCCAAAGTTGCTAATGGAAGGACCTAAATCAAATATTTAGTTAACCGAGGGGTGTAAATCAAATAAAAAGAGTTTGGGGGATCAATTTCAAATCTATTTAAAGTTCGGGGGTGTCTATTCATTTTAACCTTTGATAAAGCGTTCTTCGTCCTCTAACGGCGGAGCTTCTCTTTAGGGTTAGGGTTAGGGTTAGGGTTAGGGTTTTGTTCAAGAAGGCCATCCATGGAAAGCGGAAGCGACTCCGACGCTCCAGAGGAGCTCACCGCCTTCGAGGTAGGTGCCTTCTCCCTCTCTCTCTCTCTTTCTCTCTCTCTCATCGTCTCAAATGCCCATTTTGGGGCAAAGGATTTATCTGAAACACTAAATTGGGAGTTAATATACTCAAAAACCCTAAAATTTTGTGATCCGTGGGTTGTTTTCTTGTGCATTGTGTTCACAATCCTTCTGTAGTAATTTGTTAGTTTGTGGGTGTGAAAAGTTTTTATCTTGTGAATTGTGGGTATTTTTCATCGATTTATGGTGGAGCGATTCATCTTTTTGGTCCTTTTGTTAGACCTGAACCATCGAATCAGGAGTTAATCCTCAAAAACCCTAATGTTTTGTGATCCGTGGGTTGTTTTCTTGTGCATTGTGTTCACAATCCTGCTGTAGTAATTTGTTAGTTTGTGGGTTTTGAAAAGTTTCTATCTTGTGAATTATGGGTGTTTACTTTGATTTATGGTGGAACGATTCATCTTTTAGGGAATGTTTTGACCAGAATTATCGAATTAGGAGTTATTTTTCTCAAAAACCCTAATTTTTTCTGATCTGCGGATTGTTTCTTGTAATTTGTGAGTTGCAAAAAATTTATTGGCTTGTGAATCATGAAAATTTTATATTGATTTATGGTGAAGAAAATCATGTTTTTATTTCTTTTTTTATCTGAAATAGCAAAATTGAGTTAATCTTTTCAAAAACCCTAAAATTTATAGTTGTTTTCATATTTCTTATGTGATAATTTGTGAGCTGTGAAAAGTTTATATCATGTGAATTATGAAAAGTTTGTATCAATTTATATGAATTCATGGTGAAGGAAATTCATCTTTTTAGTCCTTTTTGTTCTGAACAACAGTATTAAAGTAAACAAGTTCGGGGGAGTATGAAGAGTTTCCTCTATAGTAGCTCATTAGATTTATGAGAAGTTCATTTGTTGTGAATTATCGGAGAGATTATGTTATGAAAATTTTATATCAATTTACTGTGAAGCGATTAATTTTTTTATGATCTGAACCATTGAAAATAGGTGTTAATTTCATGAAAAAAATGATTTTTTCGGATTCATGGCTTGTTCTTAAGCTCACAACCCACCTAACTTTACGATTGTAGCAAAAAGGAAATCGAAACATCATGTGCATTAACTTTCCAAGATCTTTAATTTAGATTTTATTTCAGTACCTTGAGTAGTTTTGTCTTTTAGATGATCGTAGATGTCTTTCTTTTCCGTTTTTTAATTTTTAATTGTTGATTCATTTTTTTAGGGCATTAAGCAAGATGAAGAAATCAGGAAAATCCAAAACGAGAACGTCATTAGGTAAGTTTCGCTTATTCTCTTGCTGCCACTAGAGCTTGCTATTGCTTCTCATTTCCTATCACTTGTTTCTTCGCTGTTGGTTTTTCAACTTTTTACTAATTTTCTTTCTTCTTAGTTTCACTGCTGCCCTATGTAAGCTTTTTTATTTGTCTTCTCTTTTTCGGGGTGTGTACTACACTTCTTTCATTGGTGTCTTTATTGGCGAGAATTACCCAACTGCAATATAGTTTTCTGATTTACTATTTGATTGCTTGTCGATTGTCAACATGTTAAAAGCCTTCATTTTCAACTTAATCTGTTGCTTAAGCTCTTGTAAAACCTCTCGTGCATTTACTTACTGGCAATTATGACGCGACAAGGATATGTGCTAGTCATACCAATGAAGGCATTTTGATGCACTTTGGATTAGTTTCTCATATTAAGAAGGAAAGCCTAGCCTTTTGGTAAACAGTTGAAGCTCCTGCGGTGAGGAGTTGACATTTGCTTCTGGATCCCCAAAATGGAAGCTCCACTTTGAAGCTTCTGCTTCTAGTGGCAGCATATGGTTGTTGAGGGCTTTTTAAGATAGAACTGTTATTGCTTCATTGAAGAGCTCTACTCAAGCAACAGTTCTGTAGAATCTCCAACTTGACCTAACAAAGACTGCCTCAAATGATCAAAAAGTCTGAAATGTTGTAGAAACATGAAGTCAAGAAAAAAGAGAATCTATTGAATGTCTAAATATTGTGAATAAATTAACCATGGCTATCACAGAATAAATTAGTATATGGAGTTTTAGATTTTAGGAGAAAGAAATAGAGTAGGAGACTATTGTTTCTTCGGTAGATCACTTAAGTATGTAGTTCTACATTTTTCTATACGTTTGTATGTTGTTTAAACTGTAAAGACCATCGTATTCATTCAAACCAATGTGGATCCAGTGGGTTGAACGGATTAATGGGGTTCCATTGGTTTTGATCTGTCTTTTGGCCATTTCGTGCTCGATTGGTATGACTCAGCCCAGAATCCCAGATCAGTGATTGGTTTACAGTCCCCTCGGAGTGGTTCAACCAATTTTTAGAGAATTAGTATAATGCCAGTCCTATTGTTGGCGCCAGTATTCTTTTGGCGGAGCTATGATTTTCAAGTTATCATGCTATAGCATTTACCCTTTCTTGCAGAGTGGCGAAGGAAGGCAAAGAACGAAGGAGAAAGTGGGCACAAAGGGTAACCCAAGGGAAAGCAGATAAGCAGGAAGATGCAGAAGTTAAAGAGACAGAACAACAGGAGGAGGAAGAGGAAGATCATGCGGTACCAGGAATGCTTCCAAGCAATATAGTTGATTTTCTTGCAGCGCGTGAGAAGTATGCTCCCTTTATTTGTTCCTTTTTTTCTTTTTTTCCCTTCATTCGCTATGATGAGTGAACTTTTGAGGTTCTTGATATACTAGATTATCTTTGGATAAAGGGCCCTTTTAATTAAATTTTGAATTATCAGCTTATTTCTTCTAGTCTCGGCTTTTACTTTGGGACTGGTTTTGTGGGTTTCAGAACCTAGTTGACTACATGATTATTTACTCTGTTGGGAGGAGTGCAAAAACACACAAATGCCAACTTTGAAATTTCTCTCAGCTAATTGTGCCGCTGTAGTATTTTGCTTTATACTTTGTTGAATTTCTTTGCAATATAGTTGCTCTTTATATCTTTATGGTTTTAAGCTGTAATCACATTCAGGAAAATGGTTCTCTCTCTCTCTCTCTCTCTCTCTCTCTCTCTCTCTCTCTCTCTCGCGCGCGCGCGCTATGTCAATGTCAATAGCTATATCTATGTCATGTCTTTATCTAGATAAACTACTTTTATGTTTACCTTCTATAAGAAGTTGCTTCTATACTTTGTTTGCAGGCAAACATTTGCGTCAGACTCAGAGGAAGAAGAGGAAATCATACAACAGAAACCCAAAAAAAAGAGAAAGCAAAAAACTTCAGGGTACCTCTTTCTCTCCTCCTCTTCTTATCATCCAATTGCGAACTGGGACCTATTTGGGCCACAGCTTCTCTAATTCAGAGAACAGGAGCTAGCATGAACCTCGCTGTTGATGCTGTAGGAAAACTGAAACGAGCTTTTCAGTCCCGAAAATAGAAGCTCTATTTTGACTCTCTTCTACTGTAATTAAAAAGGAGAAGTTGTTATCAAATAACGCTTTTACAGTAATTCTAGCCTAACCGAACAAGCCCCTGTATTAACTGTTTTACTAATGAGTTAAAAACTTATTCTCAGGCCCGAAACTGTCATTCTCAAGGATCTCCCCTCGGCCCAATGCTTGCACAACTCTCTGGAGTTTCTGAAGAGGAGGAAAATGCAGGTCTCGAGGTCGACTTCGGTCCTGAAAAATGCAGATCAGGCTCTGCGGCTTCTATCATCGCGAGGAAGCTTATTTAGTAAGCACTGAGTGTACTTTTACCTCCGATCACATGATGTAACACTATCGGTCGATTTTCAAATGATTTTTTGATCTTTTGTTGTTATTGCGGCCGGGTGTTGAACACTGTATGAAGAATATTATCTGAGTTATTTAGACGACAGAATTTGTGCAATTTCTGGTGGGATTTTCTAAACCACTACGCTCCCCGTTCAAAGGGACAGGGCCTTGTACTATAACACGAAATTTTTTTTTACGCTGCTCTTCTGTGGCAGGATGCATTTGAACAAAATTAAAATTAGATGTATTTGAACAGAGTCAAAATCAGGATGCACATTGTCCTGGTTGTACCCATTGTGCCCCCATATATTATGACTCTGATGAAATGCACTATTTGTATGTATCTTGACTTTGATAAGCTACACTGCTTATCGATACTACTTTTCCCCTATCCTTCCGAGCTGTTTGGTTCAGCAAAAAAGTATGAAAAAGAAATTCAAAAAAAAAATCATGAAAAATTATTTTTCCAATTTTTCGACCGTTTGGTTCTAAAGAAAGTATATTTTTATTATTTCTTTTTCATATTTTATAAAAAAAATAGTGTTTTCGTTTTTGTAAAAAAAATAAAAAATGAAATGATACTTTTCTATAAAATATGGAAAAAGAATTTTCAAAAATGCTTATTTTCTTTCAAACCAGACAGACGAAAATTTGAAAAAGCCCCTTACTCTCCAATCCTTTGGTCCATAGCATCCCTCGCACTTATTTAAATTGGATGTTCGAATTTTTTTACCAACTACTGTAGTAGAATTGCAGGTAATTTTGGTGTAGTTTTAACTATAGCAGTTAAACAGTATCGACGCAAACACGACATTTTGGATTTGCATGCAGTCAAAACAACAATGCAGTAGTATGCATGCAACCAAGTACCAACAAGTAGAGTTTTGTTAAATGCTCTCTAGTATAAGCAAATATTGCTGGAGTTGGTTGCTGCCTATGATGCTATTCAGGAGGTTGGGAGTTTGAATCCCCAGATGTGCATTACAGTTCTTGGGTAGTATATATAGAAAAGGCTTTTGGGAGGATCTTTGGATTAGTAGAACAATGATATTCCTACACTCCAAAATAAGATGTACATCTTACACTCTTTTCATCTATAGCATAATATTATTCATATACCTCAAAATGGGGTGCACATCTTACACTCTTTTCATCAATCATCATTCTTCTAACTGTCACATTAATTTTTTTTCTAACTATAATCCATTAGAATTTGTGAACTCTAAAATAAAGTGTAAGATCTACACCCTTCTACAAATAGAGTTTCCAACAAAAAAAAAGGATAAACTTCAATTTGCCCCCCGTGGTTTAGCTTATTTTTATTTTGTCATCATGTGGTTCAAAAAGTTGCACTTATCTATTCTATGATTTTATCTCTATTTTTACCAAAAAAATATACTATCAAATAGGATACCAAAGTAAATTTTTTTAATAATCACATGATAGTTAAGTCTAATTTTTTAAATCACAGAGTAACAAAGTTAAAATGAGCTAAACCATAAGGGGGCAAATAGAAATTTACCCCCCAAAAAAAAATTACTGTAGAATAGATGTGTCTACATCTAAATCTAGCCAATTTTCCACTTTTTTTTTTCTCTTTTCTTTCAGAAAGGCATGTTCAAATATTGGAAACCATAGTGCTTAAAAACCACACAACAAACTGAAAATGATACATGTTCTTTTATTGATAAGCACAAGCAAAAAGCTTGAAAGAAGTACATGAATCAATCAACAGTGGTTGCATTTCACTAAAAGAGTGTCAAAAGGAGGCTATTATTATACAAAAGAATGTGTTATTCTCAGCTCAAAAGAATTTTTAGCTTCTACTCTATCTGTGCAAAAGGATTTCACTGAACATGCTAAGATTGTAACCAGTCACCACTGCTACTATGTTTTTTATACTTACATCCATGTATAACCTAAAAAATGAGTGCTTTTTCTCATAAAAATGCGATCATCCTATGTTTCACCTTCGGAAAAAAAAGAAAAAGAGCTGATGATTTTGGTGTAGGTAGTGCAGGAATTACCACAAAGATCGTAACTTGAGAGACAAAGTTTTTCTAATGTTGGTGCACGAAATTCCTGTACCTTGATGAGGGTTATCGACTCTCGGGAATCGTTTTCTCAACAGCATTGCTGGAACCGTTGATTGTATTTTTCGGTATTGGCGGTCGTGGTGGTGATAATGGTGGGTTTAACCAACTTCTATTTGATTCAAGAGGCTCTAGAGTTACGATTTTGCCGTTGGAGAGACCAAGTGCGAATCGCATCGGCTTAGAAGGATGAGCAGCAATGGTAAGTGGGTACACAAATAAAACAGAAAAAACAGCATGATCGGAACTGGAGAGGGAAAAAAGTGAAAATGTTAGACGTGTATTTGAAGGCACAGATTGCAACTTTCGATAAAAAATGGGAGTAAAATGTATGTATATCCCCTGTGCTAATTAAATTGCAAGTTCGTCCTCATGCTTCTAATGTAAATTCACATATATTATGCTTTTAGTAACTAATCATTAAAAAAAACTCTTCTGTAAAATTCCCGACTTATTTTAGTTTAATGCAAGCAGCAGAATCGAAAAGTCTATCTTGTTGTACAAATCAAGATTTTCTTAATATTCACGGTCTAAATTGCAACATACCTCAAAATTCAGGGGATAAACTGCTTAAACGAAAAAGCACAGGGACTAACTTGCAGCTTCGTGATAGTACAGGGGCAATCCATACATTTTACCCTGAAAATAAGGGCGGCTCTGATTCAGAATTTTGTACCTTGGACCACTCAGATACGCTGTAGGTCTAATTACACAACCCAATAAAAGAGATGGGGTTAGTATTCCCACACATCCATCAGTGAAACTTGCATATATCATCTTGGCATTGCACGAGTATGTTGCATGTGTAATATATCTTCTGGATAGTTTTGGGGTGTGCCACTGTCAAGCAGTAGACAAAAAGAAAAAAAAGAAAAAAGAGAGAACAGGATTTGTTCAGAAAATAGATGAAAACAGCGATGCACGTGATATGATTAACCTCAGAAGTAATGGAACTTAAAATACATTATTTAAGTAACTCAGTAAGTATTTAAACTTTTTGGGACTCCAGGTGTTGTTATAAACAGGTTTAAGTTTACTTTAAATAAATAAAGAATGACCGCAGTTTATCTACTTGACAGAGTTTTACTGCACATTGAAGTCCAAGAAATGATTTTCTATCCACTCTGACATTATTTTTTACATTTTTATGAAGCATACTCGTTGAATTTTTTATCTTAGGTTTATGATTGTGGATTACTCATTTGATAGCGTTAATAAGCAGAAAGATTTAGCAAGCATGGTTCACTTTTAGCTGATGTATTTAATTTTATAATGTTTAGGGTTCACATGTTTATATCCCCAAAGTAACTATAGCTAGTATCTATGTTCAAAAAAGTGATACACAAAACATCTCAATGAGGTAATAAGATACAGCATCAACCTGATATTGGACAGATATAAAATAATGAAGTGTGTGATGAGAACCAGTGAAAAAAAGCAAGACATAGGAATGAATAACGTAGATCAGGCAAATGCAGAATTCTATTTGAATTGGTTGTAATAGTCGATTAGACCAGCTTCGTAATCCCATTTAAGATGGGAGTAAATAGTTGAGCTTAGATCAGCTCACCTTTCTATTAGAACCGCATATGTTATATATATATCTGGAAATTTAAAGAGTTTAATTTTGTAAAAAGACTTGACTTCAACGAAATCATGCTACACACAACTAGAAGAAAAAGGTCTAGATGCAAGAAATTTATGCACAACTAACCTGGTGAAGGCATTCGAGTTTTGCTGCATCATATATAGCTAACTTCGCCGCATGGACAACCAGTAGATGGACCTGATCACGGTGAAACTGAACTTTTGTCCGTGCAAAACGGCCCGGAGATATGGTGGGTACTTGTAGATGTTTACTTCCTTGATGTTCCCATCCATGAGTGCCCCATTTGGATAACTGAAATAAATCAGTAAAAAGGAAAGCGCCCTGTCATCAGTTCCCCACTGGACTCATTCTTTCTTGCATTTTTTCCCCCCTGTTTATAGACGGAAAAATGCACCTAAGGTCACAATGTACAAATAGCCCCTGTACTATCCAAACACTATGACTTATTCCTTTATCTTCACTCAAGCACTTTAATCCCTGAGCTTTCTTATTTGTCGCAGTGCCATCCCCGATTACCAAAAAATAAATCTAATTTTCCCTGCAAAGTACCACTTTACTCTCAACAGATGTCAACTTTCTTTCTTTCAACGATTAAGGATGAAATTGCCATTTTGTGAAAGGTCAGAGAGTTAAGTGTTTCTTAAAAGTTCAAGGGCCAATTCGCTATATCAGGATAGTGCAGGGACTATCCATACATCCTACCCTAAACCTTACAGTATAAACAAACCTGAGCATCTGCTCCTGATGATATGAGTACACTCAGTGCGGTAGAAAAGGCGAGGCCTGTCACTCTCTTCTCGTGATGCCCTTTTAGCTCTTTTATGATCTACAAAGCACAATAAACACCGAAAACAGTTAAAAAGCTGCTGCATTGTTTATGATAGAAACTAAATCGTAAAGTGTTGACTATCTTTTATTATTATGTAATGTACCTTTTTCTTAGGGACCTTATTGTAAATCTCTCTCTACATGAATTTAATTCTTGCAGGTTGGTTAGAGGATTATGAACCCTAATCATAATCCTCATCTTTGTTGCATCATGGAATCATAGAAGGAGGTCCTAACTTCAAATTCCAACAGACTCCTAGCTTCGTTTAATTTCCTCTCCTTTACTTACTCCATGTCTTGGGCCTATCAAAAAGTCTCAATCCCAGACATGAGGGAAAGTTGTTGAATATAAAATGTTTAAACACTGTTCTCCAGTAGCTTAAGCTTTGGAAATAAACGGTTGTTTCACATAATTTTAACATAAAGATAATTTCAAACTGCAAGAGAAAAACCTCATTGGCTGTGAAATTATAGATTAATATGCTGGAGTCATCCCTGCCGATGGCGATGATGTTGTCTTCCCGTGTATGAAGAGCCAGAAAAGTTGCCGCAGGAGGGGAATTCAGGAAACTTTTCCTCTTCTGCATTAAACAAATTGTATAAGCTTACGAGGGAAGGATGTATAAACTGAAATATAGAGCATATTGAAATTGGTACTTGAACTTCTAAATTTTTTCACTTTGCTACCTAATATTAAGGTATACCTGATAATTAGTATCTCGCTGTCAGAAACTAAAAATATCTTTACCATTTCAATGGAATGCTCTGTAACTTAAACAGAATATTGCGCTACTAGGTGGACCATTCAATAGCATTTTTCATGACAACTGGTAAGTTCAAATAGAGCTCGACGGAATTTTCAAAAATCTAAAGTAATGAAAGGAGATCTAGCAAAATAAAAACTTTAAAGTTCAGGTACCCATTTCAAATTGTGACTAGTTCAGTGAGGTTTGTATATTTCTGCACGAATCAACTAGAAATTGGAGAAAGATCGAAATAACTAACATAAACAAGATACCGAGAATGTAGGAAGATCGAACAAAGTTATTTTCCCGCCTGATGTGGACACGACATATGATTCGCTCCTTGACACTGCAAAACAATGCGCAGGTTCTTTTGTATAGCTACCACTTCTATCAGTAACTCCAATGCAGCATGCAGGTCGCCATAACTGTGGAGATATCATTGTCATTGCGCAGGAAGTGTAGCATTAGTTGACATTGATGTCTCAAAGAAGTAATATGAAGAAACAAAGGATAAAAACCTTTTCAGAAGCATTTTGATCAAATTCGTCCCATTTCCATATCTTGTGAACGCCATTCGAGTCAAGTGCCAATATATCATGCCCCAAATTCATATATCTCAATTCATGCATCTAAAGACAGCAGCAGAAGTGAGATGAAAAAAATTTTAAGATACATGGATGTTGCACGGACCAAGTATAAAAATATTAAATATTTAGGCTTTAAAATCCCGCCATCTCCAACAATGGAGAGTTTTCCTGTCATTTCTTATTCTTAATAGATAAATGAGTTACATTCTGCGAACAACTCAAAAAAATGGTGATTATTTGGTACATTCCATACCGCACTTCCTTTCTCAAGATAATCCTCTCTTGATTTAAAGAACTCATAGGAAGGTTGATTGCCTCAAAATTCAACTTCTATTGCTTCGTACGGAAATGGAACCTAAGGTTACTTCCCATAGTGAGAAAAGGTATAATTTCTTTGATGCACTTCTGCGCTCTAATTTCATCAATTCCCTTGAAAAGTTTGGAATATCACCGATGTCCTTATAATTTATAAACACAAAATATTTGCGAACACCTTACAACTAACAGTCTGTCCCATTTGATGGAGGTAACAGGCCGTCCAATTTGATGGAACTGTTTCTAAATGTCACATACAGTGAACTATGAACAAAAAACTAACGAAACTAAATCTTTACAAACTTTTTTGACAAAAGAACTAAAACGACAATTAGACTCAGCAAGCGGGAAAAAAAAGAAAATCATTCCATAAGCTCTAAAGTAACAAACTGCACACTCAGTATGGGATTAAAAATAACATGGATCACTATATTACCCTACATTGTTGTGGTAAGCTCATTAGTTCACTAGCTCAAGTTGCATTTAATAATCCTTTAACTCGGGTAAGTTTATAAGCTGGTAACAGAAGATGGCAGTAGGGGTAATCGTGATAGATTCACATCTTGAGATGGATAGCCAGTAATTTAGGCCCAACAAAAGTTGCGAATACCAGTGGACAAGGAGTAGGCTGAGACATAAACGAATAGAGTGACAAGGATATCGGAGCTTGAACAGGGGGTTATAATCAGTCAAATAGTCCATGTTAAAAGATGGTTGAACAAACTTTCTAGATAAGGACTTTTAGATCCAACAAGCTGCTTATACTGGTAAGCTAGTTAGGTTATTACATCCTGTATTCTAACTCGGCGTCAGACAAAGCTCAAAGTTGATGGCAGCTATACAGCTTTTAAAAGAGGAGACAACAATAGAGTTACTGAAATAAAGATGAACAACTCCTAGAATGCAAAGGAAAAGAAATAATGCCCTTTATTGTATGGGGGAATATTGAGGAAAATTTATGGAGAACTCTTTCAACTATATGAAACTGAAAATAGTATGTTTAATCATATTAATTTTTTAAAGTCACTTGTATAGTTGTCTTGTTACTTAACATTTTATGGCGTTGTGCGTATTAGTCACTACCAATCTTTTTGCACAGTAGTCTTTGATATCTTACTATTGCATGTAAGTTTCTAAAAACTTATAATTGTGCAATAGTGATGCGGTAAAGGGAAGAACTTTCTCTTGTTTATTTAAGTTCTTTCAGTTTTAATTTCCGTGTAAGAATTTTGGATTTAAATTTTACTAAGTCATTTATTAGTAGGTTTATGGTGTGCCTCCTAATGATGTTCGAGGGATTTGAGAAGATATCTATCTTCTCTAGAATTATTTTGGTTTTAGTTGTTGCTTTTTATGGGTTTTGAGAAGTGGTTAAAATCCAATTAGGAGTCCAACCCTTAATTGTGCAATTGGCTTATTTTTAGTTGGGTTTAATTCCTACCTGTTTGGACTTTTGGGTCAGATATGGTTATTTGGGGCTTCATATTTAGTTTTAGACCTGGGCTTTGAATTTAGGTTTAAGTTTAACTAAGACCTATTATCGATTAAACCATTGGTCCTTATGTTACTAGAGCCCTTGGTCCTTATAAACAAATACAATTAGGAGACTTTTCCCTTAAAAACGAGTCTGGGTTATGTGAGGAAAAGTGTGAACGTAAGAAGCCCAAATAACTTGCCACCTAATTGTAATGACATTATGGATGCTAATAAAAGAACGCATTTGAAGCACTGATTAAATTGTTCAAATAATAAATAAACTTCAGATCATAAATTCGCAACCTTTTCTTTTTCTATAAAATAAGGTCGAAAGAGTACCAATTTTACATTTGGAAGAAAATACTGATAACAAAATGTAAAGAAGATTTTGCTGTAAGTTCTACCTAAATGACAATAATAACCATATACTATAATAACGATTAACAAAGAATTAGACATTTAGACCTTGCATAAAGTACTTGATATATCCAGCTACAGAACATACATACGACGATCTTCATGCGTGAAGGGACGGGAGGAAAGAAAGGGCGGTAGATGATAATGCGAAAGGGCGCCGCGTCTGGACGGGCGGGCTGAATGGATGAGCGAAAGGTCCCATGGAGTGGGGAATATCCCGAGTATAAAGTTAGACAACTAAATGCACCTCGAGGTGCAGCCGAGGAACTGGGGGACCCTCTCGAGCACAGGATAGGCAATTGAGAGATAGAGTTAGCCTATTCGTTATGGGGAATCAATGCTCCGGACCGAATAGAGCTTACCTCCTTTTCTTTCTCTGGCGCATATTAGCTTAGCTGCGCTCAATAGGCCCTGGTTGGTTTGGCTTCCTCTCTTAGGCCACTTTCCTTACCTTACTCCCGCAAGACTCCCACGAAGGTTGCGTTAATGATAAAGATCTCTGGGGAAACCGCTAAAAAAAGATTGAACATGTGGGAGGGAGGAGAGATAACGAATTCTGCTTTCATTTCCCCCGTCTTCAAAATCACAGAGTTACTTACGGAATGTCAAATCTTTCTCGACGCAGGCCAGGCCTAACATCAAATTGAAGGGGCCCACCTCACCTCTCCCCTTCCCCTGGTCAATGGCGGTGACTTGATTGACCAGGGCCGCCCCACTACCCCCCGGAGACGATTTATCGATTGGTCTTCGGACCAAGTCGAAGAGGACATGTCGTCCCCCCACCGCTCGGGTTGACTCTCTCTCTTGATAGCAAAAAAGAGATTTCGGAGAGCGTTGACATCGGCTTCCGGGGACTGATACTCAAAATTATGGGCAATTTCATCCGCAGATCCGAGAAAGTCGAAGCTTTCTCTGCCTCTTGCGCAGTATTTGCCGCAGAACAGAAGCCCATACCCCCACAATAATGTTTGCAATATTTTTTGAGGAGTAGGGCGTTTACGAATTTTCTTTCTTTTTTTCTCCTTTTGAGCATCATTATCGTCGTTAGGAAGGCCGGGTGCGGCTGGCCCGCGTGGAGCCGGGGTGCCGTCGGCACCAATCCCTTGGTCTTGCCTTTCCATAAGGTAAGTCCAAGCCGACCTCCATAAAGCGCGAACCAAGATCCGTGATACGAAAACAAAAATCAGAAGTAGGACCAAACCGAGAGTTAGCAGCGAGGACGTTTCCAATACCGACAGCAGCTCCCGCTGAAGCTATTGTAGCAGCTCCGGCACCCATTGATTTAGCACCTTCTAACATCTCGAGACGAGAATTTGCTCGTCACGCTTTTCCAAAGCTCAACTTTCCTGGATTCTTCGTCGATTCCTCTTCGCCACCTTCCTTTTTTCTCGGGCATATCGAGAGGTTGGTCTAGTACAAGAATGAGAAAGCCGCATTGGCCAAAAAGTCGAACCATAGCGTACTTCTTTTAGGTAGGCTACGCTCATCACGTTTTTTCTTTTGTATACAATTCACAGGTAAGGCAAAGCGCTTTCTTTTAAAGAAGCATCTGGTTCCATCTTTCTTTCGTTAGTGACAGGATAGATAAATATCTAAATTCGTATAAAGCACTGGTCAAACTACTATATTGCTTGTTTCCATACCTCAGCTGCTGGCATATCGTCATGAAGCCTCAAAATTTGATACTGAGATGGCCTAATAACTTTGCAACATGTTTTTCTTTTCTCTTTTGATTCAGCATTCTGTTAGCATTTGGAAGCATATTATTACTCCCTATTCAACATGATTGGACCAAGCATAACTTTCCAAAAGAAGCATCACAATAGAGAAGATGTAGCAAAAGGAAAATCAGAACAGCTGTTCTGTAACAAATTTAACAGTCGGCAGAATTGTATTAATTCGTTCAGCAACAAAACAAACAGGTCAAATAGCTGGGCAAATATTTCCTAGAGAGGTTAATTGTTGGTGCATGCGCCATTAGCTGATTATTATTTAACTTATTATAAATGCAGCAACCTTCAGGTCTTCCATTTTGATTACCAAGAGCACGAAGACGATGTGAATCTCATACCCTACTTCAAATTCAACGAAAGCCCCATGCTTATTCGGAACTTAATTGGGCATGTAACTATGATGATTAAGATTAATACTTCCTCAGCAGTTTCACGCTTATGTTATCATGAATCATATTTCATAGACTTGAAGGAAACCTTGAATAGTAAAGCAATCCAAACAGAAAATCTCAAAGGGACTTGCTAACACAATCTTTCATTAGTGCATTCTTAAAACAGGTCTTGTTCCTCCTGGCCGTCCTACACTATTTCATGACAAGCGATCTCGTACTTCATGCTCATGCAAAGAGTACAAAGACCAACTAAATTTTACAAAAGAATTGCTTGAGAACAACTGACGATTATGTTTTTTTTGTCATCTCTAAGATCGAGTATCAGAATTTTTTCATTAGGGCTATTGCCTCTCACAGCTGCCAACCTACAATAGACATGCTAAAGATCATTTTGCCTTTGTGCTTGCATGGTTCATCTCTAAGATCAAGTATCAGAATTTTCACTAGGGATATTTCCTCTCAGAGCTACCAACCTAAGATAGGCATGCTAAAGATCATTTTTGCCTTTGTGCTTTCATGAGTCTTCTCGTTCCAATTTATACAGGTTTTACAAAATAATAATAATAATAATAATAATAATGCTAATTAGGGGAGATAGGGAAATACTTAAAATGATTTGCAAGATCTGTTTGTCAATTTAGTCGCTGTTTGGCCGCGCGACTTTTGCAGCACACAACCGTACGCAGCCGTTTGGGATGTGCGATTGCACGTGCAGTTCCACGAACAAACTCTCATCTCTAAGTTTTTGAGGAAGCTCTGAATCGAAGCTTCCTCGAGTAAAAGAGCGGTGCGGTCCGCCTGGGCGAAACAAGCCCTAAATCCGTTTCAGTTGATGCGATTTACTTCCTATTGTCTCCTACAGTATATAATTACACCTCAATTCAAAACTCTCACATTGATGAGAGAGAGAGAGAGAGAGAGAGAGAGAGAGATTGAAAAAATGTCTCTCCCCATGCTTGTCCTGGACTATATTCAAACTTATTGAAAACTCATTCTCAGTGTAAGTTCAAGAGTAATTAGGTTTGTCAATTGTCACTCTCTCCCAAAACTTATAACTAGAAAAAAATATATAAACAGTTAACAATTATATGTTCCAACTCCGTGAGAGTGCTAGAAGATAAGCATACAAAAATAACCAATAAATAACAAAAAGGGAACCAAGAGGAGAAATTAATTGAAAATTTACCTCACATTCCAGTACTTGCACCTGTATGCCTCTGTGGACAGCAAGTGCAGGAGGCCTAAATTAAAAAAGAAAAAAAAGGTTAGAAATCGGAAGGAAAAGAAAAGCCCTCTTTGTTTGGATGGAGAGGATAGGAGTAAAAAGAAGAGAAAAGAAAAGAAATTTCTCTCGTGTTGTTTGGCATCTTTCGATGAAAATCGAAGAAAAATCTTTCCCAATATTCTCTTTATTATCTCTCCACTTATCTTTTTTCCTGCTGCAAGCCCAGAAGTTCTCATTTGGTCCAAATTCCTCACTATCATAATATTTAATGCTGCTAAGTTCGATTGACGAAGGATAATAAGTTCGACCCTCAATATTTGAAGACCACTCACTTCATTGTCACCAGAATAAAGATAGCAGATTTAATCACCGTTAGGAGGAAAAGTTAGCGTGTTTGGATTATACGCAGATTACTACCTGCTGCCACGAGTAGAAATCAGAGGCGCACCAAAAATGGTTCGAAGGTTCCGCGTTTCAAGCTTCGGAAGCTCCTTCGGCTTGCCCTCGAAATCAGGGTTCTTCTCAATCAGCCCCTTCAGCTCCTCAAAAGCCCAATCCCTCCGCAATAGCATATTCCTAAACGAAAATTACTATGAATGCACCATTCGCCTAAGTACCAAATAGCAATAACAACCAATTTAACACCATTACCTCACAGGAGGGGTGGTGAGAGCATCCTTCGTATCGAAGGGTTTGAGATCATTCGAGAGAATTCGCATCTCCTTCTCCCGCTCCCTCCTACAAACAAGACACAACACAAAAATCTTGATGGAGAGGAAGGGGATTTGATTGGATTGGATTGATGGATGTGTTCTTTTACCGATCGTGGGCGTCGAAGTACTTCATCCTGCGGAGCTCGGAGAAGAGCTTCTTCGATTGGGGGTTCGAGTCGAGATCCGTGAATCCGGAGACGTACCACTCCGCCCCGTCCCAGTCGCCGGCGATCACCGCCCTCTTGAAGCGGCGGAGATTGAAGAAGCTTCCGGACTCCCTCTCGAACCTTCTCCGAGGGTTTAGGGTTTCGAAATCAAGAAGAGAGAGAGAGAAAGAGAGATGTAGAGAGAGAGAGGAGGGGGATTTGGGGATCCACACATGCGAGCGGTGTCGTGGAGGTTGTTCTCCACGAGATATTGGTGGACGAGGAAGAAGAGCTCGCCATCGGCGGCGGAGGCGGCGCCGGAGGTGGGGACGGAGGCGGCGGAGGCGGCCGCGGCGGCGCCGCCGTGCGACGGCGATGGCATCACGGCGGAGGGTTGGGTGGGGAGAGAGAGAGAGAGAGAGAGAGAGAGAGAGAGAGAGAGAGAGAGAGAGAGAGAGAGAGAGAGAGAGAGAGAGAGAGAGAGAGAGAGAGAGAGAGAGAGAGAGAGAGAGAGAGAGAGAGAGAGAGAGAGAGAGAGAGAGAGCACGAATGGGAGCGGGAAAGCGCGGGGGAGAATCGGAGAGAGGAGGACACTTTAAATAGTGGGGGAAAATTGGCTACAGATACCTACAAAATAAGAAAATTGCGGATTTTTAGATAAGAAAATATGTACGGAGATCCACCTCAACTATTGAATATTTCGAAATTGGTCCCCCAATTATTTTTTAATAGAAAGTTTAATTATTTTAATTTAATTTTATATTAGATTAGACATTTACCAAGATTAAATTTTTCGGTAAAAGATAGGGAAGAACCGTTAATTTTAATAAAAATTATTAATTTAATAAATTCTTAGAAAAATGCATGGACATATATTTTTTAGTTAAAAATATAGTTATTTTATTATCTTTTAATAATATTATATGGGGCATAGTTATTGACAAATTTTATAAAATCTCTCATTTATTTCACAAAAATCAACTAATTCTAATATATCAAAAAGTTAAAACACATCCATCTAAAGAAAAAACAAATATATAAGATAAAATTTCTAAGCGACCTATAGCTTAGGTGGTTTGGTTTGCGTATTTTTTTTTATCTTATTTAATCAAAAAAGTCCGGCTGCTATACTATCGATAATACGGAGGCCTCCATGCTACCAAGTTGTTTTCGATGATGCGGCTTCCAAATCGACGATCTGCTTCGTTAGACTTGATCTACACTATTGAAAGTATTTGAAAACTAAATTTTATAATTTTTTGACATCATTTATCTATCAAACGAATAACCTAAAAATAAATGGCTGAAAATAAAAATCTCATAAAAAATAATAATAAAAGATTTGAATTTAAGATCCGAGGTACTGATCTTACTCTAAATAATAATAAAAATTCTATAAAAATTTATCAGATTTGAATTGTTTTATACCGTTAAATTCACAAACGTATCACATCGACCATTAAAATTTTTATTTTTGAGACCTTTTGATCACTAGCCAAATAATGTCGAAAAATTATAAAATTTAGTTCCAAATACTTTCAATAGTGTAGATCAAGTCTAACGGAGTCGATCGTCGATTCGAAAGCCGCATCATCGAAAACAATTTGATAGCAGGGAGGCCTCCGTGTGTAATCAAAATATATTAAAAGTTAAGTTGTGTCAATGCAACAAAAATGTAACTTGAGGATACATTTCAGAATAGACTATAGTTGAGGGATCTCATTGCACTTTTCACCTTCTTCTTTCTTATTCCCTCGTTCTCCTTCGCGCCTATATTCGTACCTCACCCCCTTCTCACCCCATTCTCTCTCTTCCTCTCTCTCTCTCTCTCTCTCTCTCTCTCTCTCTCTCTCTCTCTCTCTCTTCCCCCTCGGCGATGGCGCCGCCGCCGCCGCCGCCCACCGGAGATGCAGGGGCGGCGCCACCGCCGCAGCTCCGCCGCGAGCTCCTCTTCTTCATACTCAAATTCTTGGAGGAGAGCAACCTCGACGCCACCGCCCTAAGGTCCCGATCTAGATCTCTCTCTAGAACCCTATTTCTCTCTCTCTCTCTCTCTCGTTCTCTCTCTAGATCTCCTTCTCTCTTCGCCCCTTCGTCGTGTTCTCGAAGGTCGGAGACGGAATCGGGGTTCTTCTTCAACATGAGCCGCTTCAGGAGCTTGGCGTTCGCCGGAAACTGGGACGGAGCGGAATGGTACCTCTCCCGCTTCACGAATCCAAGGGCGAACCCCCAATCCACGAGGCTCTTCTTCGAGATCCGCAAGATCAAGTTCCTCGAAGCCCTCCAACGGTAAACCGATTGATCGATCGATCAGTCGATTTCAATCCCCGTTATCTCCACTATAAGATCTAATCATGTCTCCAATTCATGTGCTCTTGCTCTAGGAACGATTGAACCACGGCGGAACGCATCCTCGAGAATGGTCTCAAGCCCTTCGAGCGCGTTGATCCGGATCTCTTTAAGGATTTGAGCAGGTATGGTTTTGTGCAGGGCCGCGCGGTAGATCGGGTGTCCTTGACTCTGTTTGAATTCTTTCTCATGAGTGTGTTGAAGGGATCATGAGGAGTTAAAGAGTTTTGGTGATGTAAAGTCGTGGAGAGTTCGATGTTTTGAGGAGTTGAAGAGGTTGATTGAGACGAACCTTGCTTTCGAAGGCAAGATGGAGTTCCCGAAGATCGATTTGTGGAGGGTTCACGCTCTGATTAATCAGTGGTAGAATAGAATCTGGGAATTCTCTCCATCAGTTTCTGCTTTCTTTTTATTGATAAGTGTGACGCCCCAACTTTTCAGGGGGTCACCCATTCTAGAACTACTCCCGTCCTACCACGCTCAACTCTCTCAACCCTTGGGCCTAGCTACCGCCCAAAATGCTTAAGCCGGGTTGAGAGTTTAGTCCTATTATATCTCATATGTAGGACTACCTGGGGTCTCATAATAAGAGGAAGAGATGATTGGAACTGTATCTGTTGTGCTCTGCCTGAAGTTCGAATGGCAGACCAAGAATGCCGCCTCATGCACTTGCGCCAGTGATTGTTGGACCAAGACAAAGATTTGTCGCACATTTGGGGCTGCATACGGTAATTGGCGATGGTAGTATTACATTATTGTTGCTCCATCTACTAGAAGAATCTGATGCCCTGTTCTTTCTTGGTTTCGTTCAGGCAAATTCACTGCAGAATCTGATGCCCTCTTCATATTCGAGATGCTCTGCCAAATGAAGGTCTGAAACTATGTATGTCCTTCTTTTCCTTTTTTTCTTTTCTCTTCATTATGTGGTCTACTTATATTAGTATCAGGTCAATTTGCTTTGAACAATTCCTAATTTAATGAATTTGGCCTATTTGTGCACCTTGATGCCTTTGTAGCACCCATTTGCCGAATATGTTGCCTTGTAAATCTATTTATTATCTGTTTGATTTTTCATGGTAGCTAACAGGCAGCAGATGATTCCCTCAGCAAATGCAGATCGAGTATCTCAAAGACCCTATAATGAGAAGGTAGCTTTTACTACTGTATTATCTATTAATTCTCTTATTACAGAACTAATTCCGTGCAAAACCAAAATCACGAGAAATATTTTGGAAAGCATTAGATGCAGGAACCTAAGCATCCAATCTACCATCAAATAATGTTACTAACTATCAATGCCATCAGTTCAAAGATCTATAGCAATAACTAAGAGAAACAGGTTGTAACCTGATTCAGATTTTTCACTTTGTATTGCATCAATTCTTCAATTGAACTTCAAATTGATCTAGTAGTAAACAACCCATGGATATGTTTAACACACCCCTATTCACACTCCAAATTGATCTAGTAGTGAAGGCACGGAAACCGACAGATAAGGTAAGAGATGGTGATTTAACCCATTGTCTTAATATGGTGATTTAACCCACTAAATGTGGATTGTAGAAACTCGAGTCACGACTCCATTGAACAGAGGGAGTCTGGAGTTGTCTCTGTTACCATCAAATTGACCTGATAGAAAACAAACAAGGAATCTGCTTTATGTCTTTCACTTGTTCTTCTTAAATGTCCTCCTTTTAATTATGAAAGATGTAGACCATAGACAATATAGAAACAATACTTCTGCATAATTTTCTTATCAAATTATGAATAAATGCATTCGAGGGGATAATATATGGGAAGAGAATAGTAGATACTGGCTCTCCATGCGAAAGAGAGAGTGCTTCAATAAGTGATGATAAAGAAGGCTCGTCTTTGGTAGCCCTTGGGAAATTTTCCATTCAGCTGCTGTTGGTGCAATTGCTGAACAAAGCACCAGTTTCACAAACTGATAAACTCTAACAAAAAGAGTTGTTTCTTTGCCTTTTCCATGATTATCTTTAAATTGATGCTGCTTTGAGGGTTATGATTGGTCCAATCATGTTGGATAAGGAATGACAAGTTGATTCTAATGCTTGCAGAACAAAGATAGTCAGTTATTAGGAGAAGCACTTCCCAGGTTAGTTTCTGAATCACTAAGCGAACTCGAAACTTTGTCAGAAATTGTTGGACATTCTCAGTGCCAATATCTGAGTCTTCCAGATGATTTTGCACCAAATAAGGTATGAACTCAAGTATTATAATAACTGAGAAATGATAGCCAATCTTCTTTAGTAATATTAATTTCATGTACCGATGATTCATGCATATCTAGATACATTTGTTGCTTGACACAAGGTTGAAATGTCCAGTTCTGTATAAACCACAATACTGCTGGCTTAAATGGGCCAGCAATCCTGCCCTATGGCGAGAGGCCATGTTGGGCCTCATGTTCGAAATGACGTGAGGCTGGGTGGGCCGAGTCATGTTCGAAATGGCGTGAGGCTTGTGGGGCCGAGTCACAATCGAAATCCGTGGGCGCTGTATCTGTACACTTTAAGTGAATTGGTTGCGTATTTCTAACAGCTCGAGCTTTTGGGATTAATGGTTAACGCCAACGATCTGACAAATAATTCATATTATACTAAACATTTTAGTCAGATATACAGGTAATTTTTGTTTGAATGGACACCGTAATCTTCACAGTGACATTCATTATTTTCTTGTTCATATTAGACTTTGGGTTTGCACATCATACTTTATATGAGAAGAGGTTTAGCAATCATTGGCAAATTGAAGTAAAGAACTATCATTAACTTTTTGGCCTTGTTTGTATGCATGAATATCTTGTTTTTGGTATATCTCCATAATTTACTTGAGAATTTTGTACATTTGGTAGATGAGGAGTGTGATGAAATGTCTAAAATTAGATATTATATTCGGCCTTCAAGTCATTTTTTTTGTATAAGATAAATTATCTCGTAGGTGAAATATGTTATTTTACCAAATCATGAATAGCAAAACCTTTGAAGGAGCAAAAATCAAACTACTTACAATCATAGTAGAACCATCCTTAAACGAAATAAAATTATCCTTGGATAACTTATTCGGACATTCAAACAGAGCCTTCGAATATTGCACAGTTATGCATCCTTATGTTATGCTGTTGGATCTAGACAAACGCCCATCACCATGTATACTTCCCAAGGTTGGACTCTTCATCGTGTGAAACCCTAAAATTTATGAACAGTTTTAGACTAAAGGCCTTATCTCTCATTAATGAGTTGTATGTGGCTGCTGAATGAGTTGAAAGTTAGTGTAGTCAACTGAAAATATGGAACTGAGGGAAGTTGACGATGATCGATTTGCCGCGATCCACTAGAGAAAAGAGGAGAGATTAGCGTATTCTTTTGGCTAAATTACAGAAAATTCTTCTATCAATACTCTCTTTTTCACTTTCCCCTGTCATTCAAAAATTTACACTTTGCCCTCAAAAAATAAAAAATGTTCACTTTGGCCCCGACGTCATCATTCCGCTAGGGTTCCGTTTATTTCATATTTTTTATACCCAAAAATACTCCTGAAAATCGTCATCTTCCTCCTCCTTCCTCCTCCTTTCTCACCAACATCTTCGGCCGCACCGCCTCGCGCCTCGCTCTCGGCCTCGCCTTCGCGCTATCCGTGCCTAGATTCACGTCCTTGGCTTTCTCTGCCGCCTTACCCTCGCTCACCTCTCCACCCATACCCATTACGATTTTCTCCCTAGAGTCGCCGAAATAAAAGGGCTGCAAGTATGCTGGAGGAGCATGTGAGAAAATGGTGCTGCAGCTGGGGTCGAGAAAGGTGCCTACAAAGGTGCGGATTCTGTAGGCTGGGGGAGAAGACGAAGAAGATGAGGATAATTTCGTCATTTTGTCACACCGTACCCCCCTGTAAATATTTTTTGTTTTTCGATGGGGCAAAATATAAATTTTTGAATGATAGAGGGAAAAAGTGAAAAATCAGATTTTGACAGAAGAATTTTCTATAATTTAGCCTATTCTTTTTGTACACTTTCTAGGTATGGATTTGATAATGCACTTGGTTTCGTAATCCCGTGTGCATTTAATAAGTGAAATAGAAAATCACATATTTTAATTCTACAATTGGACAAGCTATTGCTCAATAATTCTTGTTGTATGCGGAATTATTTTTTGGTTTATTTGAGCCGTGGCTAATTTCCCCCCTCTATGACGGTGTTACCGTTGATTGTTGCTCTCTGAAAAACAAGCTCCAGTTTCAACGAAAACATGCAAACGTGGGGGATCTCGGACGGGTCTTGCAAACGGGGCGGATTTTGGGCGAGTCTGCCCCGCCTCCGTAATGTGATAACATATAAAAATTTTATATTAATAAATTTAAAAATATTATAATTATAAAAATACTTTTTTTGTAAAATTTATTTATAAAATTAGCACTATGCAGTGAATGAATTACCGCTCTCTAAATATAGTAAATCATTCACCGCTTTTTAAATACAGTAAATCATTCACCGTTTTTTTCAAAGTATTAAAATTATTTTTAATATTTGATGTTATACATTTATCGAAATTTGAATGTTAAAAATATATAAGTTGGTTAAAAGTGTGGCATGATTTACCATAATTTTAAAAACGGTATATGGTTGGTTCCCCATTTTTATAGGCGCCTACTTTTACCGCACACAAAAAAAAAAAGGCCTCTTTGCATAAAAAATCCACTAGTTTTGGGCTTTTGCAAAATTGGGCCGCATTTTTCGTTTTTGCAGATTCAATCCGGATTTTCAGCAAACTGACCAAAATACCCTTGTTACTTTTTCTCTTTCTCTCTCCTCTTTTTTTTCTCTCTCCTCTTTTTTTCTCTCTCCTCTTTTTTTTATCGTTCTTTTTTTTTTTCTCTTCGAAGAAGGCGGCCGAGGCGGAGGCGGAAATGGCCCGCCTCGCCTCTGCCCCTCACGACCTCGCCCTCGCCCGCGCACCCCCACCCTCCTCGCCTCAGACCCCGCCGAGGCCGCGCCTCACCGCGACTCTTTTTTTTTTCCCTCTCCGACCCTCCTCCACCTGCCGTCCCCGCCGCCACCGCCGGCGACGAAGAAGAAGTGCTTCTTGGGGCCGAGAAGCACGCCGGCGAGGGAGGGAAAAAATATAGTTACACTCCGGCGAGAGCGGTGGGTCGTGAAAAAAAAATTGTAAAGAAAAAAAATAAAAATTAAAAAATATTATTTTCCTACTGAAAAGAACAAAAAAAAGAGAAAAATGAAGAAGATGATGAAATTACACTGTTAGAAAAAATTACACTGTTTAAAAAAATATTTGCACTGTTTTAATGAATGTTGCACTATTTAAGAGAGAAATTACACTCTTTTTAGATGAAATTTACACTTTTTAGGTCAAATTGCACTATTTAGAATAATGTTGCACCATTTCTTTCTCTTCCTCTTCTTCTTTCTTCTTCCTCTACTCTCCATCTTCATCCCCTTTCTCTGTCTCTTTCCTCACACTCCAAAATAATTTTGAACCGTTGCGGTCGAAACCGGAGGAGGAGGAGCGGTCGTAGTCGCGGGGGTCGAAGAGGTAAACGGAGAGGAGGAAGCGGGAGGTGTCGGCGGCGGCGCGCGCGGGGTGGTGGTGGGGGGGGGGGGTGGTGCGAGCGCAGGCGGCGCGGCGAGCGCAGGGGGCGCGGGCGCGATCCCCCTGCGCCCCCTCTCCCCCAGGGACGCGCCCCCTAGGGGCGCGTGCGCGTGCGCAGGGGGCGCCCCCTGCGCCCCCTGGGGCCGTGCGCAGGGGGCAGGGGGCGCAGAGGTGGGGCGGGCGGGGGGCCCAGGCCCGGGCTCGGGCGGGCGGGCGCAGCCCGCGCCTGCGCCCGCCCCGCGCCGCAGGGGAGTCCCCTGCGGCCCCCGCGCCCCGCCGCCGACGCGCCCTGCTCCCCGCGCCCGCCCGGGCCCGGGCCCCCGCCCCCCCCCCGCCCCCCCCCCGCCCCCGCGCCCCCTGCGCTCGCGGGTGAGCCCCCAGCGCTCGCCGCTCCCCCTGCGCCCACCCACCACCGCCCCGCGCGCCCCCTGCACCACCGCACTATTGCAATAGTGCAATAGTGCAATAGTGCAACGAAGGTCAAAATGGTGCAACTTATTGCACTCTTTCTCCGATGCGGATGATGACGACGACGACGTCCCCGCCGCCGCGCCCGGAGCCGTGGCGGCGTCCATGCGCCGCCGTAGTCGCGGGGGTCGAAGAGGTAAAGGGAGGCGTCGGAGGTGGGGCCGAGCCCGGGCCTGGGCCCCCGCCCGCCCCACCTCTGCGCCCCCTGCCCCCTGCGCACGCCCCCAGGGGGCGCAGGGGGCGCCCCCTGCGCACGCGCACGCGCCCCTAGGGGGCGCGTCCCTGGGGGAGAGGGGGGGCGCAGGGGGATCGCGCCCCGCGCCCCCTGCGCTCGCCGCGCCGCCTGCGCTCGCACCACCCCCCCCCCGCCCACCACCACCCCGCGCGCCGCCGCCGACGCCTCCCGCTTCCTCCTCTCCGTTTACCTCTTCGACCCCCGCGACTACGACCGCAACGGTTCAAAATTATTTTGGAGTGTGAGGAAAGAGACAGAGAAAGGGGATGAAGATGGAGAGTAGAGGAAGAAGAAAGAAGAAGAGGAAGAGAAAGAAATGGTGCAACATTATTCTAAATAGTGCAATTTGGCTTAAAAAGTGTAAATTTCATCTAAAAAGAGTGTAATTTCTCTCTTAAATAGTGTAACATTCATTAAAACAGTGCAAATATTTTTTTAAACAGTGTAATTTTTTCTAACAGTGTAATTTCATCATCTTCTTTATTTTTCTCTATTTTTTTGTTCTTTTCAGTAGGAAAATAATATTTTTTAATTTTTATTTTTTTTCTTTACAATTTTTTTTTCACGACCCACCGCTCTCGCCGGAGTGTAACTATATTTTTTCCCTCCCTCGCCGACGTGCTTCTCGGCCCCAAGAAGCACTTCTTCTTCGTCGCCGGCGGTGGCGGCGGGGACGGCAGGTGGAGGAGGGTCGGAGAGGGAAAAAAAAAAGAGTCGCGGTGAGGCGCGGCCTCGGCGGGGTCTGAGGCGAGGAGGGCGGGGGTGCGCGGGCGAGGGCGAGGGCGAGGGCGAGGTCGTGAGGGGCAGAGGCGAGGCGGGCCATTTCCGCCTCCGCCTCGGCCGCCTTCTTCGAAGAGAAAAAAAAAAGAACGATAAAAAAAAGAGGAGAGAGAAAAAAAGAGGAGAGAGAAAAAAAAGAGGAGAGAGAAAGAGAAAAAGTAATAAGGGTATTTTGGTCAGTTTGCTGAAAATCCGGATCGAATCTGCAAAAACGAAAAATACAGCCCAATTTTGCAAAAGCCCAAAACTAGTGAATTTTTTATGCAAAAAGGCCAAAAAAAAAGGGTCTATTTTTCACAATTAAAAAAATTTCAAAAACCCGTGAAATATACGTCCAACAATCCGTCCCATCTAGAAATCTAGACTAGCCTTCTAGGGGCGTCCCAGCTCCGCCAAACAATCTCTTTTTTATTTAAATTTAAATTAGATATAATTATTTTTTATTATTTTAATTAGAATATATTTTAAA
This sequence comes from Puya raimondii, assembly GCA_016920855.1. Lineage (NCBI taxonomy): Eukaryota > Viridiplantae > Streptophyta > Magnoliopsida > Poales > Bromeliaceae > Puya > Puya raimondii. Next base: position 193,758,474 of record JABWPP010000050.1, on the reverse strand, counting down.
AAATAAGAAATAACTTCAAATACCACCCATGTTGTTTCGTGCTTTCTCACTTTAGTGCACTGTGATTTAAAACGTATCACTTTAATACCCTATGATTTGATTATTCCCTTTTTTTATTATTTTTTCGTTAATTTTTTCGTTAAATTATACAAAAAAAACTTCAAATATAAATATCCCACCTATGATTTATCGAATATTTATTTTACTATCCTACAGTTTTAACTTTATCATTAATTTAACGAAAAAATTAACGAAAGGATAACAAAAAAAATAATAATCAAACCACATGGTACTTAGATGATACGTTTTAAACCACAGGACACTAAAGTGAAAAAGCACGAAACCACAAGAATAGTATTTAAAATTATCCCTCTCTTTTAAGCACACATTTATTTCAGAAAGAAGTAACATTTAAAACAAATTTATTTTAAAAATAAAAATTACTTTATAATTTAAATATTTACTCAGGACGGATTCTGGACAAGGCTTGACGGAGCGGATTCGGGACGAATCAATTTTTCACCGCCTACCTCCCCGAATCCATTTTGAATTTAAAAAAATTACTGTTTACTGCCCCAAATTCATTTATTGGTTCACATTTACTGTCCCATTCAGGATGGGAGCTCAGCTAATCTGAATCTATTCGACAAATTAAAACCAAATCTACACATACGAATACTAACAAGATTCAATTACATATGCACTGCTAATAACAATTTCTGCTGCCAATAACAGTTCCTTCTCTGTTATCTATCACCAAACTATTTTTTTTTTAATTTGGCTAAATTATAAAAAGCTCTGTGTATTAAAAACTGCATCAATTACCACCCTACACTTTAACATCAGTTCAAATAGGTCCAACTATTTGGGATAATTGTTAAATTTAGCTATAAAACTTTGTATAAATAAATTTGCAGATAAAATTATTTAGGAATAACTTCAAATACCACCCATGTGGTTTCGTGCTTTCTTACTTTAATACTCTGTGGTTTAAAACGTATCACTTTAGTACCCTGTGGTTTGGTTATTCTCTTTTTGTTATCTTTTCGCTAATTTTTTTGTTAAATTAATGAGAAAATTAAAACTACAGAATATTAAAGTGAATATTCGATAAACCAAAGGTGAAATATTTGAAATTTTTTCTGTATAATTTAACGAAAAAATTAACGAAAAGAAAATAAAAAAAGAGAATAACCAAACCACAGGGTACTAGAATAATACGTTTTAAACCACAGAGCACTAAAGTGAGAAGCACGAAACCACAGGGGTGGTATTTGAAGTTATCCCAATTATTTATAAGTAATGCAATAGATGAATATAAATTTAATAAATAGCGCAATAAAATATCAATTTTGATGGTATTAGCAAGGTTGAGTTACAAATTAAATATACATTGAGATGTGAAACAATGTGATGTGCCAAAATTTTTATTTTTTTTGGATTTATTTGAGATGATGATAAAGTGTAGGGTGGTAACTGATGCAAATTTTTTATGCAGGAAGTGCGAGGGGGCTTTTTATAATTTAGCCTTTTGTATTTTTGAAAGCTCACAAGCCATAACACAAAATATAAAGGACTAGGAATTTTTTCCACAAAGAAAGAAAAAGTTGTTGTTACCATTGGAAAAAGAAGGGGATCTGATAGACAAAGATAGCTCAATACTGCTTTATGGAATCAACCATCAACTCCATAAATACATCCCTAGAAGACGTCGGGATGGAAGCGGCCCGGCATGGAGCTGCTCTGTTGGGCTTGCCTGAGATGCACGCCGAGCGCGTAGTTATTGACCTGCGGCGCATCAAAGAATTAAAAGGATAATCTCCCATTAGAGGAACTCCTGGAGGGATTCAATCGCGCAAAACGGGTCAAGAGCGTGGTTTCGGCCAATTTTAATATTATTCATCGTGACGCAAACTCAACTTTCGTTCAACTTTCGTTCGATGAACGATTTGAGTCGCTATGTCGCATTGACTAATGATCCTGTTAACAGCTAACAGCTACACTTCAAAGCTACTAAGGGCATAACAGGAAGTTAAAATCAAAACAATAAAAAATTGCGGCAATTCGACCATAAATATTCCAAGCAATATCCCATCTATCTCGAATCTTAATTTGATTTTTGACCGAGAAATTTACTAAGAAGGATTGAGACCCATTTGTAACACAAAATAACTGGGGACCAAACTAAAACCTCCTTAAAAGTATTGGGGGCCCATGGTGCAGGATAATTTAAAGAAAGGAGACGAGAATTCTGATAAAGATTAAAGAACTAAAACGGGTTTACCTCGAGGGTTCTAATTTGCTCTTGGTACTGAGATACGAGCTGTTTCAATTGCTGCAGCTCTTGATTTCTCTCATCGTAGTCTTTCTGGCGCTCGTGCTGGATCGCCACAGCTCTCCTTAGAACAGCATTCTGACGAAGCAGTTCTTCCGCCTGTTCCTTGAGCACCATATTCTCCTATCAAATAACCGCAAAAAAAAACAGAAGAATTAAAAGATAGACTACATAATGTTGTTTGGCGATCAATTGTGATTGAAGTGTGTGTTAAAAATTTTTTACCTTATGAGAGCTCTGCATAAGTTCGGTACCAGCACGAGCGATGATGGATTTCTCCAAAAGATCCAGCACTCTCGAGGCACGAGCCCGGGCATCGTCCACGTTCGATGCGCTCATCATTTCTCTCACAAGTAGCTCGACCCATTCGGAACCATCTTTCGGGAGACCTTCTATGTTTTGAAGGTTTTCAGCACCCGCATCGACGCCATTATTGGCTGCAATGCCTGGCCCATTATAGAAATAACACAATGAGATGGAATTATTCGATTCTTCGACAAGTACTCAGGTTGCAGGTTCAATGGTATACAAAAATTACTTCCTTGGATCAACTACGGCAAAGGGAAAAGTTGCATATCTACAGACCATTACAGCCACACTAAGGACATTTTTGGCTTAGCTGGATATCCTGAACAAGTGCTTCTGGGGCAGAGGACCACATTTCAGCTTCTCACTCCAGCAAATGCTCGAAACTTGTTGGTTTCTTACATTATATTTACCACCTTTGAAACTAAACAGCTAAGAGAGCATCACATAATTCTTGTTCGGATTGAACTTCAAATTCAATTATCTAAGAATAACTTAAAATATCATTTTATACCCAAAAAAAAAAAAAAATTCCATTTTGCCCTAATATTTTCCAGAACAGAAGAAAATAATAGAAAAAGAAAAGAATAAACAGTATATCAATTGAACTTGTAACAATCTTTACATTTTTCTTAATAAGATTAGCACTGGAAAAATAGGTATACTTCTATGAATGATCTGAAATATATACATATAACATCTACAAACTAACTACTTGTTTGCCAGCAGGAGCTTCTGTAAGAGTGTTGTTTAAGTAGAGGTATTTGAAGAAGCACAAACAACTCTTTTACTGAATCCTCGAATTTGCAACAGCAGCAGAAACTTCAAGTTGGAGCTTCTGCTTTTTGGGCTTGACGGTTGATTTATACAACAAAAGCTCTAAATTTTTTATACACCAAGAATGATAAATGCAACTAGTCCAAAGAAATAATAAAAGATGAATTTCTAAGCATGTGGACTGGTATATTACCTTCAGCAGCTACCGGACCGTTATTCGCCATTTCATTTTCAGAGCTGCAAACAGCAGATCTTAAGATGATTTCAGCTGACTGCAACCGCAGATCGTGCAAACTCCTTATCGCCACATCCAGATCATTTCCAGATTCCTCGAGAGCTCTTTCAAGAATCTGAAACCATTTCCTGAACATTGATTAGCTATATTTATAAACAATAAAGCCCTTATCTATCAAAATTTTGCTTATTACGCCACAAAAGTAAAAATGAGTTGAATTAGTCAACAAGAAAATTGGTCCATCCGCATTCAATAGCCACAAGCTACCAAAGAAATACATGAAGTATATAACAAGACCACAAGCTGATTTGTGTAATCTCTATGAGCAGTAATAGGTTAGATTAAAGAAGCAAGATGCAAATATGAGTAAGTTTTCTTATCCGCTAGTTAATTCTAAGTAGCTATTGTGGTGATCAATCAAGAACTTAAGCCCTGTTTGGATGCATGAATATCTTGTTTGGTATATCCTCTTGATTTACTCAAGAAATTTGTACATTTGGACGGTGAGAAATGTGATCAAATGTTTAGAATGGAATATCATATTCGGTCTTCAAGTCATTTTTTCAGAATAATATAAAATAGGTGAAATATGCCATCCTACCAAATAATGGATGGTTAAGACCTCTCAAAAAGTAAACATCAAACTTCCTACTTACAATCATACTAGAAGATTCTTATACCGAATAAGTTATCCTTGGATAACTTATTCCGACATCCAAACAAGGCCTAAGTAAAACACCTAACAGCTGCATTCTTTATAGGAACAACCAATGATTAAGAAGCTGGAATCTCAATCAGTTCAAAACTTTCAGCTGCTCATTAAAATCAGCAACAAAATTTTGCTAGACCATGAAGGACGATGAAAAGAATGCAGCTAAAAATTATTTCTATAGGATGCCACTAAGATCTACCTTGGTTGAACACGTTTTTCTAATCACAAACTATTGGTACACTGATTCACATATTTTTATAAAGAATTAATTGTCAAAAAAGCAGAAAAATGGTTATAATCCTTCCTGTAGTAATCATACCCTGAAAAAATCTGGCATTCATTCATTTCGACCATTGAACAAAGTTAAGACATTAGTAATTTGCTTCTTTCACAGGCCGTGATGATCAACATATGTTCTTCTAACTAGTTGAATAATATAGTCAACAGCAATAACGATGACAACACAGCCAACTGTCATGCAAAATAAACTGCAACCAAGCTTGACGTTTCGGCTGAGGCCCTGAAACTGAAACTGAACCAAGTGTGTTTTCAGTTTTGATTGGATGGATCTAAAGAAGTCTTAGCTTTAAAACTTCAATCAGATAATATTCATCTAAGAGTTCTTTCATTGTGAACTCTATATGGACAATTATTCAGGTAGGTAATGTACAGGCTAGATTTGTAATTGAATAGAAACTATTTCAAGCTCTTCAAGGTAAGGATAAACTTAAGATTGATAGGGAGGAAAGATAATAGTTTTTTTCAATCTCCAAGGTGTCTATAAATAACTGAGCTACAAGAACACAACTCTAGAAGGAGGTTTTCCAACCTTCAAACATTTTGTCTGCTCTTTCCTTTTTTTCAATTGAACACATATACATTTGATAACAGCATCATAATTATCCATTACAAACATATACCAAAATCTTAGTCCATTGTATATACCTAAATCTTAGTCCTCTGATATATACCGCTTTAAATATTACAAGTGCTGTATAGCAACTAGAAATCACCAATCTTAAAATTCAGCCAACTAAATTGAGAAGTCACGTATTAAATCACAGAAGAATGCCTCACATGCCTTCTGCTGTCTCAAAAGAACAGAAATTTTGATCAGAATATCTATTCTTCAACATGCATGTCAATTTAACGCATAATATCACTTCAACTCAATTTCACACATCTTATATGACTCGCCTCAGCATAAATCTCTGTTGGGTCTCATCAAGCATCATAAAGATTGCAAATTTCCCACAAACTGATATTATATACAAGATATTATACAACTGCAAGGAGAAGAAACAAAAAAAGAACAAGATTTCGAACAAGAAAACACCAAATTAAGGGGATAATAACACGGGACGAATCAATCACCTGCTGGTCCATTTGGGGGAAAAGCGATCGGAGCTGCGCGAGATCGCTCTCCCTCCGATCGGCCGCGGGTGAGGGCAAAGATTGTGGCGGCGACGATCCGAACGCCGCCGCCGCCGCCGCGGCGGCGCGGCGGAGCCTCTTGGGGGCGGGCGGAGGGGTGTGGAAGAGGAGCTCGTCGAAGAAGGGGTAGGACGAAGAAGAAGGAGAAGAAGACGACGACCTCTTCCCACACACCGCCGCCGCCGACATTATTGGCGATGATCTCCAATCCCAAACTCGGAATCTCCTCAACGGGGGCCTCGCGAAACCCTAGAACCGACCTTCGATCGCCGCTTCTATAGAGAGAGAGAGAGGGTGGTGTTGGGGTGGATCGAATTAGGGTTTCGAGATCGAGAGAAAGGGGCGAGGCGGATCGAATTAGGGTTTCTTTCTTCTGCTACAAGAAGATGCGACGATACACGCTATGCTCGAGATTGTGAGAATGGGAGATACGAGACGTTTGGAGGGGTATTTATAGAGCGAGGAGGAGAGAGAAAGTAGAGAGAGAGAGAGAGAGAGGTGGGTGTGTCTCTTCGAATTGGGACCCACCAACGTCGCATGGACATATTCCGTAGACCGGGTGTATCCGTACGCACTTGCACCGCACATAAATAACTAATTCAGGTTAAAAAAACTGAAAAATAATTTTCTCTCAGAAAAAATATTTTTTTATCTGTTTGATTACCAAATTACATAGTCTTTCTCGGAAAAAATTTCTAAATTTTATGAAAAAATCTTCTCTTTATTTTTCAATTTTTTTTATCGAACAAAAAAATTTGAACTCATAAAATAATTTTCTGATAAAAAATATATATGTTGTCTGGTTGAATCACACACCCTCTTATCAATCAGTAATATATAAAAATAAAAAATTGATAAATTCGATATATGCAATTTACAGCAACTAAGCATAAAAAATAAAAGTTTGAAAAATCTATAATTAAGACATTTAATAATTCTAACAATCAGTGGTACAAAAAACGAATAATATTAAATATACTAAGACAATAACATGTAAATTTTATTATTTTTTTTATAAGTAGCTCTTTCAAATATTATAGAACACACGTAATAGAGATACTGACTCAAAAGCCTCTTTATTTTAGTATAATGGTAATTTTAAGGGTGGTGTATGACATGTATTCATACACTATGTGCAGGGTATAATTTCGTCGCAGGGTGGGCATGTGGGGACGGATTAGGAGTCGGAACCCGAACCAAATTTGAGACCCGGCCCGGCCCGGCCCAGAAGCCTAGTCGGGTCCGGATCAAGAAAAAACCGAACCGGTAGGATTTTTTTTTGGGTTAATTGCATATATGTCCCTACAAACTTGGTGAATATCAGATATATCCCTGCAAATTTTAACTTTGCAAAAATATTTCTGCAAAAGTCCTACCGTCTGTAAAAATATCCCTACTGTTATACTCTGTTAAAAAAACTGAGTTAACCACAGTTAACATGCTTAACCATGATTAGTTAATAATGTGAAATGACGATTTTACCCTCATCCTCTTCCTTCTCTTCCTCCTCCTCTTCCTCCTCTTCCTCTTCCTTGATCGGAACGACGCCGCCCTCTCCTTCCTCCTCCTCCCTCCTCCGCCTCCGCCTCCGCCGCTTCCTCTCCGCCGACCGATCCCACCTCCTCCTCTCCTCTCCCGATCCCAAGCCGAAGCCCTCGAAGAAACCCTCGTCGTGTTCGTCCTCGTCGCGCTGGCGCGGCGATCCATACGTCGAGGGACGCCACCACGGGGGGAGGGGGGAAGCGGGGACACCGCCGCCGGCCGCCACCACCGCCGGCCGCCACCACCGCCGGCCGCCGCTGCCAGCACCTTCTTCTTCTTCTTCTTCTTCTTGGAGGGACATATCTGTAAGGACAAAAATATCATTTCACTCATGTGCTGTTAAAATTTTAACAGAGTTCTAACAGAAACAAACCAAAGGGATATATCTACATAACTTAGGACTTTTGCAGGAATATTTTTGCAAAGTTAAACTTTGCAGGGATATATCTGATATTCACCAAGTTTGCAGGGACCTGTATGCAATTAACCCTTTTTTTTAACCTCAAACAATGTTGGGTCCCTATCAGAAATAGAGAAGAGTAGAATTTAAACTAAATAGGTTTCTTTGGATATATGTCAGGCCACCATCTTGAGATGGTATAAATTTTTGGCTAAAATACAAAAAAAGAAAATATATATTTCCTCTAAATAATTTTTAATAAAAATAAAAAAAGGTCGATGTGATAAGTAGAAATTAATAATTTTTGAATTGAGTTGATGTAAGATGTACACCTCACTTTAGAGTGTACCAGTAGCATTGCTCTCTGTAAACACTATATTTTTTTCACTTTCTTTCTCTAACTTTCGAAAACCTACATTGTATATCCTCTTAAAATTTTAGAAATGTATTCAAGGGGTTATGACGTTAATGAAGATAACAAAATAATCAAATTACCTTTGCTTGTAAGAAAAAAAAATTAATATATTTCGGTCATTTTTTAAAAATATTTTCAGTTTAAATTATAAGAAATTGACTGAATAATGACGGAACCCTAACAGATGGATGCTTAATGCATCAAATTGAAATTTTGAGAGGGTATAATTTAGGTTTATTATAGTGGGGAAAGAAGTGAAAAAGATGATATTTACAAAAAAAAAATTGTATTTTTAGCCTAAATTATTTTTGTATATAATCTTTTCCATTCAAATTCTACTCTCATATATTTAAATATCGTCACAGATTTTCTCAAAAGTCATTAATATCATAGTAATCGCGCGTGAAGGGAGGTGATGCTTTAGAGGTTGCTCAAGTTATGGATGGTAATTTAGATTTGTAGATCGTTTTCTGTCTTGAAAATATTTACAAAAATAACTTGAGACTCACTTAATTTGTAAGTATTAGAAAATGAAAAACACTAGTGTAGTGTAACTATATTTGAATACGGACTCGACGTCAATCTGAGTATCTTATCCACCTATGCTAATAATGATGAAAGAAAAAATAAAAATTTAAATATATACAACAAATATACGGGATTAATGCAGTTTACTTTCTTCCGTCAATCGTAAAATATACGGGAGTAGAAAAACGGTAACTTGGGAGCAGAGCAAATGGAAGGACAGAAACAAAACTATTGATGTCTGTGAAAAAACAAGGGTTAATTACACCATTGGTCCCCAACCTTTGCATCAATTTTCAGTTGAGTCCCTAACCTTTTTTTTTTTGCAATCAAGTCCCTAATCTCTTGATTTCATTACAATTAAGTCCCAATCGTTAGAAAGGAGTTAAAATTGACGAAAAAATGCTACGTCAGCGCCACGGAGGCGCCGTGTCAGCGCCACGGAGGCGCCGTGTCAGCGCCACGGAGGCGCTGTGTCAGCGGATTGCAAAAAAAAAAGGTTGGGGACCAAATTGAAAAACAGTGCAAAGGTTGGGGGCCAATGGTGTAATTAACACATTAATTTATAAATTCAAAGCAAGATTTTTATTTTAAGATTTAAAATTTAAATTTAAATTTAAATTTTGGATTCAAATTTAAATTCGAATTCAAATTTAGAATTGAAATCAAATCTTAAATTCAAATTTAAATTTTGAATTAAAATTTAAAATTTAAAATGAAAATTTTGAATATGATTTTAAATTTAAATTCATATTTTAAATTTAAATTTCAGTTTCAAAATTTTCATTGTAAATGCAAATTGAAATATCAAAAACAAAATCAAAATTTTAAGTTTGAATTCAAAATTTAGATTCAATTTAAAATTCAAATTTAAAAATTGAATTTCAATTCAAAATTTTAATTTAGCTTTAAATCAAAATTGTAGTTTAAATTCAAATTCAAAATTCTAATTTTTGGTTAGTTCAAAATTTTAATTTTAATATTAATTTCGAATTTAAATTTAAATTTAAAATTTTGAATTTTTATTTTTGGGGACTAAAGTGAAAAAATATGAAAAGTTTAGGGATCAAAATTGAAATACAAAAGGAAGCCAAGTAGGCGCTGACGTGGCGATTCCGTTAATTTTAATCCATTTTTTAACCGCCGGGATGTAATTGTAATGAAATCAAAAAATTAGAAACTTGATTGCAAAAAAAAAATAAGTTGGCGACTCAACTGAAAATTGATGTAAAAGTTGGGGACCAATAGTGTAATCAACCCAAAAAAACAAAGGCTTGATTACATCCGTACACACTGTTTGCTATAAAATCTTTTTCCTTTGGCCCACTGTACTTTCTTTCTTTTCAAATATACATTGAACTACTAATTTTTTTCAAGTCCAATAATGCCGTCAATAGAGTTTAGCCTTTGGGTATGTTTGGTTCGCGATTGAAATTGAAATGGAAAATGAAATTGGATTACTTTGAAATGGGAAATGGAATGACGAATCATCCAAAGACGTTTGGTTTATTATTAGAATAGGTAATGGAATGAAAATCTAGAATTTTGAATAGAGTGTTTTGATTAAAAGAGAGAAAAGTGATGATGGGAGAGTAGGGGAGGTATTGGTAAAAGAAACTTTTGAGTAATTACTTTGGAATGAGCCATATATGGAATTAGTCATTTCCATTCCATAGTGGAATGGGAGTCAAAATCCGATTCCTTTAAAACAAACAACAACTATTGGAATCAATAAATCTCATTCTGATTTCATGGTCTAAAATAGGTGAACCAAACATGCCCTAAAACGAAAACTTGTAGCTCCATCAATGGGGCAAGGTTATACTTAACAGAGATGGCAGACTAGAGCTCATCTCGGAGGAAAAGAATGGAAAAGCCGCTTTATTTAGTGGGAAAAGAAAAACTGAGCATTTCTACTTATTGGAGGGGAGAAAAACACAGAGAGACGGCCAGATGTTCTCTCTCTATTAAACTCAAACTCAACATTAAAGTCTCCTAGATGCATGATCTGATGCTCGTGTAGACTCAAAGCTCGTGTTTGCATATTGAGGACGAGCGCAAATCCTGGCCGAATATTCTCTAAATGCTCCAGATACCAAGTTTCTCATCGATCGATGTCTTTTTTTTTAGCGAAAATAAACTGGTTCTACCGACCGTCCCTATGTCTTTTTTTTTTTAGCGAAAATAAATTGGTTCTACCGACTGTCCCTAGCGCAAGTGGCAAAGGGCTTGGTGGTTGGTATCGGAGGTCCCGAGTTCGAATCCTAGTTGATTCATATTTCTAGCTAAGTTTATTTATAAAAGAAATAAAACGAAGCGGATAGCGTGCTACCTTCTCTCAAAAAAACTGGTTCTGATATATTCCTGTTAACTCTAACCATTTTCCATTAGCAGAGCTACAAAATCGGTTTCAAAGGCTAGCTCTGTTAATAATATTGTTGCACCTGAAAAAAAAAAAAAAAAAGCTTAGTATAATATTTGCAAAAAAAATAGAAAATACAATTTGGCTAAATAAAGAAAAAAGGTTAAGGATAGTGTGTACGGATATAATTAAGCCAAAAATAAAATACAAACAATAGGTCTTTACCACCCATGGCCCTCTCAAGGTTCAAAATCACAACAAGATAATTAAAATTTTAAAAAAAGAAACTTCTTATACTTCCCCCCCCAAAATAAAAAAAGTGCACTTAGTTCCTTCCTATAGATTAAAAATATATATAAGAGGGTTACAATATTAAAATTAATACCGTTAAAAATAAATGTTTGACAGAATTAGAATGTCACGCTAATAGAAAAAATTAAGTACTAATGGCGAAAATTTCTTGTAGGGTAAAGTATATATTATTTTTATTTTAGGGATTAAGTACGACGCATGATATATTAAAGGGGGCAAAGTATAATTTAGCTTTGTACTTATTTTAAACTTGCTAAATACAATCTCCTTTAGTGAGTTTAACACTTTGTGTAACATTTTTGAGAAAGTATTTTTTTTTTTTTTGAGAGAAAGATAACATGTTACCCGCTTTGTTTATTTCTTTTAGAAATAAACTTAGCTAGAAATGTGAATCAACTAGGATTCGAACTCGGGACCTCGGATACCAACCATCAAGCCCTTTGCCACTTGCGCTAGGGACAGTCGGTATTTTTGAGATAGTATTACTCGTGCAAAAAAACTGTTGTGTTCAAATCAAACTCAGTGCGTATATGATATCTAAAAGTGTTCAACTCTACATACTATATGTGAAGAACAATCATGTGTTAATGTAGGGATGTCGATGGATACGGATATTCGAAATTTTATCCGAACTCAAATCTGAATGGAGTGCTAAACGGATACAGTTTTGGATACAAATATAAAAAACGGAAATCCGACAGGGGTATGGATTTTGTCTATACCAAATCCAAACTCGAACTCAACTCAAATCCGAATTGATTTTATATTATATAAAATATATATATATATATGTTTAATATTATATTTGAATTAGTATTTTAAAATTTTAGATTTAATGTAATATGTTTTGAAATATGATAAAGAGAAATAATTGTTTCAGATTAGGATTTTCGTGTTCGGGTTCGGAACGGTTTCAGATTTTTGGTCGGGTTTGGATTTGGATATGAATTTTTAAAATTTGTTGGATTCACATTCAAATTCAAGTTTCAGATTTGGTAATCGGGTTCGTGTTCGGGTTCGGTTTTTTGAAAACCCGCCACGAATCCGACCAGTCGACATCCATATGTTAATGTTAGATAGTCATATGTAAAACACTCCAAAGTGTTCATTTTGTTTTCCATAATTAAATACTCTAAGGGCATGTTTGTGTTGGCTATTTATTATTGGGCTAAAATAGGTCCAACTTCCTGTCCCGTGACAATAGGCCCAGGAGACTAATAAGTTGAGTTGGGTGAGCCTAATAAGTTGAGTGGGAGTATGGTCCACAAGAGACCTAACGGCAAGAGACCCAACAATAGACCCAACGCTCAGGTGGGTTGAGTCAGGTCGAAGCCCGCGAGCACTGTGGCTGAGCCCTTAAGTGCGATGGGTGCGCCCTTCCTATGAGCACGTGCTTTTGGGATAGTTGGTTAGCGCTTACGATCCACAAGTGGTATCAGAGCCAGTGGCGCGGGTTCGATTCCCACATGCTGCATTAACGGTGCAGGTGTTGGGGGGGGATTGTTGGCTATTTATTATTGGGCTAATATATGTCCAACTTCCTGCCCCGTGACAATAGTCTCAGGAGACTAATAAGTTGAGTTGAGTGAGCTTAATAAGTTAAGTGGGGGTGTGGTCCACAAGAGACCTAACGGCAAGAGGCCCAACAATAGACCCAACGTCCAGGTGGGTTGAGTCAGGTCGAAGCCCGCGAGCGTTGTGGCTGAGCCCTTAAGTGCGATGGGTGCGCCCTTCCTATGAGCACGTGCTTTTGGAATAGTTGGTTAGCGCTTACGATCCACAGTTTGGTTCATCTATTTTAGACTATGGAATGGGAACAAGATTCTTCGATTTCGATAGGTGTTGTTTGTTTTACAGGAATCGGATTCCGATTCCTATTTCATTCTGGAATGGGTATGGCTAAATCCATTTATAACCTAATCTGGCTATGAACTCCGGATTGACCCATTCCAAAGTAAATTATTCAAAATCCTCTCTCATAAGCACCTCCCTCCTCTCCCTTCATCTCTTTTAATCAAAAACCCCTCTCTAAATCGTAGAGTTTCGTTCTAATTTTCATTCCAATAATGAACCAAACATTTTTGAATGATTTGTCATTCCATTTTTCATTCCAAAGCAATCCAATTTCATTTCCCATTCCTATTATAGGGGTTTGAGAGTAAATTAGGGTTTCATCTAATAAAAAATCAATCAATTCACTAAACCAGAAAATAACTATAAAACTTCAAAATAGAAAGAAGTGGATTTATTATACTAAGTCTGTTTGGCCTCGCTATAGAGTGCGCGTATGATGAAATGCTATCTGAATAATGCTATTTGCAAAAGCATTACATTACTATATCATAACAATTTCTTTTTATGATAGAATCAGAAACATTAATTTTAAATTTCATTTGAGGTTTAGAATTTTATTTACGCTTTCAAAAACCTTTTTTTTGGGGATAATATTTAATATGCCCTTTAAAACTTTAAAATATTTTATTTGCCCCTGGAGGACCAATACCTTTGCTGATTTTCAAATATTCCTTTAAATATCCTCATTTTTCTTTTAGGGTTTACTAATGGGGATTGACTTTTAGAAGGATATTTTGGTAATTTTAGGATAAATTTGAAAACTGTGAATATAAGATTGAAGATGGGTTTTACAGTGAAGATAAAATTTAAAATTTTATTTTATTAAGTATAAAATATACATTACTTTTAGTATGTACTTATTCGGCATAAGAAATTTTTTTGATTAAAAATCAGAATTTTAATTTTTTACTTTTTAAAATTGTTAGTATATGATAGGATATCATATTTTACCTAAAATTTATTTTTCATATATAATCACATTTTTAAACTATCACAAACTGTTTCATAAATATTCAAAAATATATTAAATAAAATAGGTAAAAATGTATTGAACTTACCTGCACTATAAAGTATTTTGATTCGGCTATCCAACCTCTCAGATTTTTTATTTTAGTATAGAAGCTTTTTAATGTGTTTGATTTAATTCATTTGATGACTCTTTCGATGCAAAATTTAAGTTAATTATTTGTTTTAATAAATTTGTAGTTACATAAATTGTAAAAAATACACCACTTAAGTTCGTAAAAACAAACGATGTATTTAAATTTTAAAGTTAAAGAATTATTAACGGGCTCAAATTAAATAAATTAAATAAATTAAAAGGTTAGGTTGCAAAATTAAATTTTTAAAGATTAGATAATCAAATTCAAATGGATGACAGTTGAGATAAGTTTTATACATTTTTACCAATAAAATATTCCCAGTCTATTCGAATAAGAATAAAACTTCAGTGAGAAGCTCCCGAATAATGTCTTGTTGGAAAGTCCCGATTCGCTGTCATGTGTTAATTTTGCCACCAACCAAAAATTTATTGGGTATTTTTTTAATATTAAAATTTATATTTTTTATATTCTAGAGAAAATAATTATAATTTTTAAATACAGATAAAACTGATATATAACAGCGGATTGAAGGTTTCTTAACGAAATGTTGTAGGGAGCCGCTAGGGGTGTAATCGGTTCGGTTTTTAGGCAAAGTCCAAATCGAACCGAATTTTTCAATTTTAAAATTTTAAAACCGAACAAAATAGATTTATGCTCAGAACCAATCCAAATTAAACTGAATTAATTCGGGTTGGTTCGGTTTTGCAATTAGTTTTTAAATTTTCTATTTTTTATGTAATAACATATAATTTAAGATTAAATATTAAATTATTATGAATTCACACACAAAAAATTTAATTATAAACAAAGAATTTTGAAAAATATGTTGATATATAATCAAGATTTGGTCATATATACAAAATTCTAGTAAATAGTTTAGATAAAATATGGGCCTAAAATATGTAAAAAAATAATACCATTTGGTTTTCGGTTTGGTTCTTAACAAATGTAATCAAACCGAAACGAAATCGAAAACCAAATTTTAATAAATTTTCAAACCAAATCAAATTGGAAACCATATAAATCGAACCAAATACTCTTATTTAATTTTGTTCAGTTTGGTTTTCAGTTTGGGACCAAACTGTGTACACTCGTAAAAGCTCCCAAACAAGGCCTTCGGATTTGTAATTAAGTTTCTGGCTAAAAAAAAAGTTTTTATCAAATTTATATATGTTTTTTACATCTGAACTCTAAAGGATGTATAAAATTAAATAATAAAAATATTTTTAGGGTTTTTTTGTAATTTAGTCCTCTCAACAAAAAAAAAATTTACAAATAGTTCTAACAAATTTATATTTACATAAATAGTCCTCTCCTCGCCACGCTAGCGCCGGTTAAACGCGGTGATTCAATCATCGTGTTTAACACGCGAGCGCCTGTCAATCACCATGTTTAACACGCGAGCGCCTGTTAAACACGGTGATTGAATTACCTATTTTTTTAATATTTTTTATCGTCCTTAAGTTAAAAAAGAAGGATTAAAATGTGGATAGTTCAACTTAAAAATATCAACATGATACTCGCGTGGCAAAGAGAGGGCTATAATGCAAATATAAATTTACTAGGGTTATTATTTTTTTTTGAGGAGACTAAATGTAAAAAAAACCGATAATTTTTTAACGTTTTGAAAATAAATATAAAATTATCGTATTTAAAAAAATAGTAAATTAGTATATTAATAAGACTAGTTTTATAAATAATTTTTTAAAAAATTTATTTTTATAGTTATAATATTTATTTTTAAAATCTATTAATAAAAAAATTTCTTTAAAAAAAAAAAAAGCTCACATCATCATTACCACTTATTTATTATTGTTTTTTCTGACTCATCTCTTCGTCCTCCTCCCTCTCTCTCTCTCTCTCTCTCTCTCTCTCTCTCTGATAAAAAGAGAGCGACACAAAACTCTCAACACACTTTCCCTCTTCGAATCCCCTACCCCCCTCTAACCCCTCTAACCCTCTCTTTCTCCCTCCACGGGAAACCCTAAACCCATCTCTCTCCCCAAACCCTAATCGCGAGGGATTCGATCATCTGGATGCGCCCTTAACCCTCCTCGATCGAGGTTTTTTGGATCGATCGGGGAGCTCCGTCCGATTCGGGAGATGGACGGCCGGGATCCGCCGGAGCCTCCGCCGCCGCCGCGGCCGCCGCCGGCGGAGGAGGAGGAGGATGAGGAAGGGCTCCGCTCCGCGGCGGCGGCGGCGGCGGCGGCGATGGCGAAGGAGGCCGCCGCCCTTTTCCAGGGCCGGCGCTACGCCGAGTGCATTGACGTGTTGAAGCAGCTGTTGCTGAGGAAAGAGGGCGATCCAAAGGTGCGTGCGATCAATTCTTGTTCTTCTTATGTATCCTCTTACGATCTCTTTTGATTTGTGTGATCTCTGAATCTCGGGGACGTGAATTAGTATCAAAACGAAGAAGTACGAAATTTGGTTCAATTTTGCGTCATAATGGGGTATATATGTAGTGAAATCTATGCTTGAAGTGATCGCCAAACCATATAGTGAGCTTAAGAAGTTTGGTAAACTATGATTGATCAAGGTTAAGTTGCTTATATTGTCCTTTCCAAATTGTACAATGTTCGCCATTATTCGCTGATCCGATGGTCGGTATGAGTATGTCTACTTCATCCTCCTTTACTTCTTGATTGTGGTTATGAAGAACAGAAGTGACTAAGTATTTGCTTTTCAACAAAAGATCTTTGAATTTTGGTTTATTGAGGTTCAAGTTCGAATTTGTTTGGAACAGCTCGACGTTTCGTAGACTTTACGTTTGACTTGCTCATCAATATACAATATCAAGTTTGGTATGTCCATATGCGTCAAACATAAGTTGCTTCTATTATCATTTCCAAGTTATACAACCTTTGTGGTTTCGCCATTTTCATAGATTGTTTCTTCACCAATTTGATGCTTTCCTATGCTTTGAAGAACTCAACTTTTGAGCTCAAACAATATTTTGTAGTTCGATCATGTTGGTCATGTCAAACAATTATGAGCATATTGTACAACCTAATTTCCAGTAAATTAGGATATTTTTTTAACTTCTTTTCCATGTATTGTAACCTTTTGATTAGCTCTGGATCCTTTTTTATCTTTTAATTTGCTTGATTACATCTTAGGTTCAGCTGCATGTCATGTGCTCTGTTTCTCTTTTTACCTATGCTATTCACGAGGAATCTTCTTCCTCCTGTTAATTTGATAAATTCCCGTTTTTATCATATATATATATATATATATATATATATACTTTTCCATTGCAAGCGTTTGAATAACACATCATACATGAAAGCATGATTTCAAATAAGTACTGTTAGCATGCACAATAAATTACGTTAGTGTTGGAATTTAATCAGAACATGATTATAAAACTGTGCTATAATGAGTAGGCAATGCTAGTTGTGCTGTACTACTCTCACAGCAATAATAATGTTAGCTGGTGCTTCACAATTTTCATACATATTATAGCATGTAGTTATTCTGGAGATGACTTATAAATAGAAAGAAAAATTACAAATAATTAAACTTATTGTGGCCTTTTATGTGAACTTTATTTGATAGGTAAAGTGTTATGAGCCCGAAACTGGGGTTATCAAAGTGTTGTTTTGATTGTTTTGTTTTGTGGTTTTAGTTGATCTGCTGATAATTCTTCAGGTCCTTCACAACATAGCTGTTGCAGAGTACTTCCGGGATGGTTGTCCTGATCCAAAAAAGCTACTTGATGTACTTGAGAAGGTTAAGGTGAGATATAGTTACTTATCTTTGTGTGTTTTTTTTCTTAATATGTTCATGCTTTTTGATAAGATCTAAGGATTCATCACCATTTTGTTCTCCTATTGTTGTTGTGCAATAATCGTGCCTCACTGATTTTTTTATAGAACTTCTGAAAAATACTAATTGAAGGGGGTTTCATATCATCAGAACCTCATGCCATCATGCGTTTGGCATATATAAGTACACTTCCATTATGCTTCGTGATGTTTGAATAATTGTTTACCTTTCGTCTTTATGCAACGATTGACTGTTATGTAAGAGATAAGGTAGCAGGATTTAGTAGTTATATCATTGTATTGTTAGTTGTTCATTGACCTTCGAGCGAAGAAAATGTGATTTTAGAATATACTATGCAGATTATATACTTTAAGAGAAAAAGTTTTATTTGAGAAAAAAGAATTTGAGATCTTTCTGTAAATGCTTAGAAGCACTGATAATCTAGTATGTATTATACCTTTTGATCTTATGGCTGCTTGAAAATCTGAAATACAAATAAGTAACGAAATATCTCTTGCATTATTTCTATAGTTAGCACCTGAATTTTCCAGACTGAACTGCTTAACTGCTGCCTGCCTAGAAGGGTAAATTCTGTATCTAATCTTCCTAAGAGCAGTTGAACGATCTTATTCAACTTTACAGCTCAAGCTAACCAAAATTACCAGGTGATGGCTTATATTCTTTATTAAACCTATAACAACACCAGGATTATTCAGCATGGAAGAAGATTACGGACGATGACATCTATTGCTTTCCAGCCATTTAATCTTTCATTCTAATTTGGCAAAGAGTTGAAACCTATGACCTTTTAGCTTTCAGTATCTCTTGCCTCACTTTTACAGTACTTATAATGTCTGGTAACTTAAATGTGATTAGATCTCCTATAAGACAATGTAGATGATTGTACTAGATTCCCTTTTGCTAAATTATTTGTATTAGGTCGTGTGTTATCTCTTAAAGCTTGCACCTTCTTAGCTTGTTTATGAGTTGTGTATCTTGTTGTCTTCTAATATTTTTTCTTTCTTGATGATGTCATGTCTAAAATAATAGAAGAGAAGCGAAGAACTTGCTCGTGTATTGGGAGAACATACTGAAGCTGTTAAAAGTCTCGGAAGCAATGGTACTGTCGAGTATGCAGAGGTGTTTGACACGTCCATTATGACTTTCAACACTGTATGATTTTCACCTTTTAATCCGTATTAACTTTAAAGCTTGTAATTAAAAAGAAGTTGCGTGGGGACTTTATTGTCTAATTACTTAATGCTGCATGTGCAGGCTGTAATCCTCTATCATCTACATGATTACACACATGCATTATCAGTTCTTGAGCCATTGTTCCAGAATATTGGACCTATCGAAGAGGTATTGTGCATTCTTTAAATTCTTTTTACCTTGCCTACCATTTTTTTTTTCTTTCTCTCACAGGCTATGGGTGTTATGCAGACAACGGCTTTTCATATATGCCTTCTCTTACTGGACACTGCTTTGTCTTCGCAAGATGCAAAAAAAGCTTTAGTAAGTTAATACTTTGGTGTCTCATGTTTTCTTTACCTGGTTAGTTAAAAGCTAAGTTCTACCATTCATGTCATCTTTGCTGATGCCATATGCCTATGCTCAACTTACCAACAGTAGCATCATAAGATAATTTCTCTCTATATCCTTTTTTCCTTTATTTGTTTTTACTTGCGCTTTTGTATATTTTCATTGATCTCAACTTTTTAATTGAGTGCCACAAGGTCAAATTTCTGAATGAATCTGCATGTGGATTTAGTTTGTTATTGTTATGTGAATCTTTTTTTCGTGCTTTACTGAAACTCTTTGACCAGTACTATAAGGAAGCGGCAATGAGGAATTTAAGTTTTTTATAATTTCTTCTTTTAGTATACCACGTAGCAAACTTAGCTATCACTAAAATTTGATCTAAAAAACTTGGAGTAGAGAGGTTTCTTGTTGAATATAACATTCGAGCGAGGATTATAGATTCTAGGCTGATGGGTTGCTAACAAAAGCTTTGGATTTAAAATCTATTTTAAGTTCCTTTGCAAGATCTAGTGGTTTTTCCTTCACAGTACCTCCGGGAAGCTGCAAGAGGAATAGAGCACAAGATATATGAAGGCCTTTGGCCTGTAAGGCTTTCCCCTTGTATATTTTGTAGGTGATAAATGCAAGTATTGGAGGACGGAGGGGAAAGAAAGTTCTAAAATGGAGTGATAAATAGTAAATATTAACGGAACTGCCAGCAAACACCATGTAGTTTTTGTAAGATAGGAATAATTACACATTATATGACCAAGGAAGAAAAACATAGGGATGCATCTTACTTTCATGGTAAATATTTAAATCCTTATAACCCGTGGGTCCTCAAAAGCTGTAGAGTTGCCACAAAGAAAAGATGCCCCTCACTTGGAGGACCATATTGTCATATGGAGGAGAATAAAATTCTCCTGCCTTTTATCCAGTAACAAAGGAAGCCCTATCATTGGAGGCATGCAGTGGCTTCTAAGCTCTTTAGGGATGTTATTCTTGCCTGAGAATTGAATATTTCCATATGTCCAATGTTGCTTTCTCTTTTACTAGGCTACTTGGTTTATATTCTTCTGTCTGAATGCATATTTCGATTTGTCCAATGTTGTTCTCTTTTTGAGACTGTCCTTAGAACTGTGTTAAAGGCTGCATGGGATTGGATGTAAGAAATAGGATGTCTCATATTCGATACTAGCTTGAAAACACAGTTCATTTAAAAAGGACACATTGAAAACTCACACCGTGGTTGATGGCTTGATGCAAGGCCTCATAGTCGATATGATATTTAGCTTCATACTAGAATTGAACCAAAATATTTCTCACTGTCCAACTTAAATTCATGCATTCAGATCTCAGAATCACATGGACATAAACAGTTATTCTGGGCTATTATTTTAATTATACTCTCCAAAATAAGTTGTTGCATCAGGTTCCTTTACAGACTTATAACTTTTAAAGTTATTACGCAGATGAATTCTCTTTTTTTGCTACTATCTCTATTAATTTTGTCTCTTGCTAAGATGTCATTTTCCTTGATTTACAGGATATAATTCAATACCTGGAAAAATTCTTCGGAATTGGTAGCATAACGACCCAAAATGACAATGGAGGTGCAACTCAGCATCAATCTCTGAACCTGATGAAAAGTCCTTTAAAAGGTAATAATAGTGCTGCACCAGATACCTCTACTTTGGATTCTATTACTCCTGAGAACCCTACTATTGGAAATTTATCCGATGATGCATTGGAGTACGAGACCTTATACTCAACATTGGACAGCGGAGGCCATCGGAAATTGGAAAGGCCTTTTTCAAATGATCTGTCAAAGCCGTCTTCTGATTCAGCTTCTACAACGGCCGATCTGAAATTAAAATTACAGCTTTTCAAAGTCCGGCTTCTGCTTCTCACTAGGAACCTAAAGGTCGCAAAGCGCGAGCTTAAGCTCGCTATGAACATGGCTCGTGGCAGAGATTCATCAACGGAGCTCCTTTTAAAGTCTCAGTTAGAATACGCTCGTGGCAACCATCGAAAAGCTATAAAATTATTGGAGGCTCCTAATAATAGAACAGAACCAGCAATGGCTACTATTTTCAATAACAATTTAGGGTGCATTTATCACCAGCAAAGATCACACCATATATCGAGCTGGTTCTTTAGCAAAGCACTGAGGAACTGCTTATCATTTCGTTCAGAGAAGCCTATGAATCTTGTTACCTTTTCTAAGGATAAATCCCGTCACATTTCATATAACTGCGGTCTTGAGAATTTAGCTTGTGGGAAGCCACTTCTCGCAGCTTCTTGCTTTCGAGAAGCGCTTCCGCTGTTCTACAACCAGCCACTTTTCTGGCTCCGATTCGCAGAGTGCTCTCTACTAGCACTGAAGATGGGGCTTTTAAGTTCAGCAGGGGCTTCTTCAGGCGATGACGAGATTAAAGTTCTTGTGGTAGGTTCAGGTAAATGGCGGCAAGTAGTTATCAATCCTTTGAGCTTAAGAAAAAGTCGTTCTGATTCTACTGAGAAAAACCGGGGCTGGATCTCACTTCCATATGCTCGCCAGTGTCTGTGTAATGCTCTATTATTACTTGATAGTTTTGAAAAGGAAACGGCAAAAGAGAGTACTTTAGATTCTACGTTAGAAGCCAATTCAAATGCTAAGACAGATTCGAAAGCATCAAACACAACATCAACACCCACAACAGCCAATTCAAATGGCGATCCTAAGGGAGGTCTGTTAAATTCAAATGCCACTTTACAGAGCTCTGTCGCTTTATATGAAGAGTTTCGTCAGAAAGAAAATTACTATGTAAAGCAGGCCGTGCTAGGAGACCTAGCATATATTGAGCTGTGCTTAGGGAATCCCGTAAAAGCGCTTTCCGCTGCAAAATCACTTCAGCAGCTTCCAGACTGCTCCAGAATCTATATTTTTCTCTCCCGTGTATACGCAGCAGAAGCACTTTGCCAGCTTAACCGGCCGAAAGAAGCTGCAGAGCAGCTTTCAGCTTATATCCTTGATGATGGGAAAGACGTCAAATTACCATATCAAGATGAAGACCTAGAAAACTGCTTCCTCGATAAGCTCGGAGAAAGCGAGGATTCGAATGGTCTGGAAGTTTCCAGAAAAAGCCAACAGGGCTTACAAGATCTAGGGTTTCTGAAGCCCGAGGAGGCTCGTGGGGTGCTCTATGTGAATTTTGCCACCATGTTTGCATTGCAGGGAGATCTCGAGCGGGCTAGCTTTTTTGCAAAGCAGGGGCTTGTCTCCTTGTCTGATAATCCGAAAGTGCTTCTCACATCTATCTACGTGGACCTTCTACAGGGAAAAGCACAGGAGGCTCTTACAAAGTTGAGGCAGTGGAGACATGTGACGTTTGTCCGACATAGCAGTTTAATGGTGAGCAGCTAAAATTGTAGCCAGGTGAAATGAATTCTTATCGATGGAATGCGGTTGATCCAAGTTCAACCCCAAGTTCTAGGGTTTTTGTGTACCATACAGAAACAATGGGTTTCGGAATAAGCTTTATTGAAACAATTTTATGAGCCGGTTGTTGGTGCAAATTGAAGCCTTTGAGAATTCTCATTGATTTGAGAAAATGGATGCAAAAACTGCCAACAGACAAAAGACGGGGCTGGATTAAAGCCATGTAAGTCTACCTCTTAATCAAATCATTTTAGAGATATTCTGTTTAATTCAAGTTGATAATTGACTTTTTTTTTTTTTAACAAGTTCTAACAGATTTTAGAATTTTTCTGTTAGGAGAAAAACAGTAGAAGGTCAAGGTAGGGGAGATCCCTCTTGAAAGTGTTGTAAGAACATAAAATCATTGTCTAGGTTCTGTTTGAATGAAAGATTAGGTTTTGGTAGAGTGAAAAATTAGGCAGGTTGTTGTGAAGGTGAAAACAATATTCCAATACTATCATGTGCTGATGTCTTTGATAAATGGGTGAAAACTGTTCTTTCATTTTGTCTGGCATTTGTACTTACAAATTAGGGTTACTATGTTTCTTATCAAAATTCTCACACTAGCCATGCATATTATTTATTCTTTACAATCTCTCTCTCTCTCTCTCTCTCTCTCTCTCTCTCTCTCTCTCTCTCTCTCTCTGTATGTGTGTGTTATATACATCAGCTTTTTATCTGTTGTCTGATGTTTTTTATTCAGGTAAAGATGTATAACTAGAGTCCTGCTAATAATACTCTTATGAGTATGAACGCTTTCGTACTTATAATTTATTTTCAATGATAGAGGTCCCGAATCGACAATCCATATCGTTAAACATGAGTTTAGACATTTAAAGTTTTTAGAAATCAAATTTCTAGATTTTTTTTTTTGTGACATTATTTATCTTATGATCAAGAGGCTTCGAAATTGACATCTTACGGGCATATATGGGATGTTTTCTCTTTCAACAGTGTAAAACAATCGGAATTGGTTGAAATTTTAGTAGAAAGTTTTATTCACTATAGATCAAGATCAGTAACTCCGATCTTGAATTAAAAAAAAAAATTGATTCTCAAATTTTAGAAGGTCGTTTGATTTTGACCGTTTATTTTATATCCGCTTGATATACTTAACAATAATTTCAAAAATCTTTCATTTTCTAGGCACTTCAAATGTTTTAAATCATGTTTAACGGTATGGATCGTCAATTTGAAAGTACTATTAATGAAAACGACTAATGAGTACGAAATGCAGTAGCATTACTCGTATAAAGATTATCCAAACTATAGGTCATTTGCAAATAGCTACCCGCACTATAAAAGTTTGCATTTTAAGGCCATAATCATTCTGATGTTATCCTTTCAGTTCCTCCAATTGCCACTAACAAATTCAAAACTTATATGCCCTACACTCACTGCATCCACATGTCCATATATTGCTCTGCATCTATCCTTCGTATTATCTCTTTATGCCCTGTTTGGATGTATAGACATTTTATTTCACATATCTCTTTGATTTACCCAGTATATTTGTAGTATTTGATAGATGAGTGTAATTAAATGGCTAGAAGGCGATACCATATTCGGCCTTCAAGTCATTTTTAAGAAATAAAATAACTCACCTTGTCGGTGAAAATTGCTTTTCTGCCAAATCATAAATATCACGACCTTTCAGGAAGCAAATATCAAACTCTTTGCTTCCAATCCGAAAAGAATATTTTCGCACCGAATTAAGTTATACTTAGATAACTTATTCTGACGTCGGAACAAGGCCTTATTATTCGTTATTGCACATCTTGTTGCAAACTTTACTGAAAATTTGTATCATTTAATACTGGGTATGAGAATACATCATCTGTTTAGGCTGTAGTCTCTGTAGCTATTTGGAATAATTGTTAATAGATACTCAAATTTTGATGTTTATACATTTGCAAATTTTTTACCTTTTATCTAATTGGATGTGTGTCAAAAGATAAAAATGTGTGTAGACCTCCTCAACTATTGGCCCTTTTGAAGTATATGTCCCTCAACTTTTACTTCTATTAATAGCAACCCCCTCAACTTCTTTTGTTTTGTTTTTTTTACTTATTTTAATGACTTAATCAGTTTTTAAATGTAATAACTTATTCCACTGGCACTAATAATTCGCCGAGTCCAAATTGCTGGTTCAAAATGCTTAAGTTTAGTTATTTATTGTGTCTTTTTTTTTTTTTTTTTTTTTTTTGCCCTCTATTTGTCTGTAGCATTCATGTTACCACGTCTTCATTTATCGTTCATCTTATTTGATCGGTCAATCTCTACCATCAAAAAGTTGCTTGTTTTTTTTTTTTTTTTTTCCATTTAAGAATTGGAATCCTGGATTACAAACATAAGATCAAGATGTGGTGCATGGTCCTGCTGCAGGTAAAAACTTTTCTGGATTCGAATTTAACAACTAAAAAGTTTAGTTGTTAAAACTAAAATTTTTAAAAATTAGGTAGTAGGTTGTAGATTCTATTTTCCTTTAAGGTCAATTTCTGATACAAAAATCTCTCACAACTTCAAAAAATAAATAAATAAATAAAGAGCTACCAAGCCCATCTTCTGTAACAATATATTTTCCTTTACCTATATTTTGTAGTATATAGTATTTCCTATCTTTCTTTACCTATAGTTCTTTACAAAAAGTTAAAAAGCTCATATACCTCTCACTAGTATTCAAAAATTTTAAATTTGTTCCTCTATTTGCAAAATAATTTTGTAAACCCCAAAGCAAGATTATAGGCATATTTGAAGATATTTTTGAAAATCAATAAGAGCATTTTGGTCCACCCAAAAATATATTATTAGATATTATCCCCCACAAAATGCAAGGGTTTAAGGTGAGATAAAAGGATATGTGAAATGCACCTTAGGAGCGAGATGCGATTACCACCGTCTTTCTCGCTTTAAGATTCGTATAAGTAGATTGATAGGTATTAGGTGGTGATCTCCTCCCACTGAGGCGCATACCATATAACTTTTTGTCCTTTAAAAAGTGATATAACTAGAACCACATAATAGTAAACTATGAATGTAATATAGTAGAATTTGTTTTTCCTAAAATTCACGTCTAGTTACTAGTTAGTTTTTTTAAAAAAAAATCAAATCAAATTGTACATAAATTTATATGTGCTTAAATTACTCATATGCTCATTTCAATTTAGAAAGTGAAATGAGAAAGTGTGACGCATATTTTGTTGTAACTATCGCTATCGTATATAGCATATATATACATTATATATAAATGTAATATATATACTATATATAAAAGATGATAGAAATTGACAGACGGAATTCGAGATGGAATAAAAGAATATTATATATATGTTATAAAAAATAAATAAATAATTATACTTAATAAACTAAAAATAAATCGAAACTAATCAAATTTATAAAATAAATAAATTAAAAAATAGACTTATGCCACCAATAACTATTTAAATTTTAAAACTGATTTATATTTTATTTTATATAAAATTTATATTTATATTTAAATTTAAATTAATTAGTAAATATGAAAAAAATTATATTTTTAGTAAATGTAACATATATTTTGAATTTTAGTCTATTGACAGACCCGCTTTTTGGCGAAAAAAAAATTTGGTTCCCTTTTTTTCTTACGCAAACAAATAACATAATATTTTAAATTCAAAGTTGAAATTTAAGTATGCGATTTGCATTTGAATTATAAAATTTTTAATTTAAATTAAAATTTGATTCTAAGTCGTAGATTATTTTAAATTTTAAATTAAATATGAATTATAATTTGGGTACTTTTAGTTTAAAAAGCATACTTAAATTTTGGTTCGTCAGAATTCAAAAAATATATAAATATATTAAATATATATTTAAAAATAGTAGAATTGTATAATTATAGTTGACAGTAATTATTGAAATTTGAGTTAGGATATTATAGATATTTTCTAACAACATAAAGATGAATTACTTTTTCAAAATTTAAATTTTTATTATAAATATTTGGATAAATATGATGCTATTTGAGATAACTATTAAATAATTATAACATGCATTTGTAAGTGCACTCAACTAGTATAATAAAAAGAGTATATAGTGTATAATGTATAGTAAACACTATATGGAGTACATAATATATAGTGTGTATAATATGAAGTTTAAAGTGTATAGTACATGACTTATAGAATATATAAAGGAGATGGTATATTTTATATATTATCTACTATACAACATTTGTGTGTATTGTATATAGTATATAAGCATTCTAGAGTATTAAAAATATAAAGCATGAAGAATATTTTATAGGGTATATAATTTATTGTATTGACTTTATGGATACGGTTCATGACAAAGCGTATAGTAAAATGTGTCTAATTATGTGGAATATCTGTATAAATTATTTTGTATACAGTATATAGAATATACAGTGCATAATCCATAATGTATAGTATAAATTGTATAGTACAGATTTTATACTATATAGTATATAGCATACCGTATATGTTATATAGAATACAGGTCGGATATTAAACGGATAAGGATACGAAGGGAATATGAAATATATAGAACTAAAAACAAAAATAATCATCAATATATATATATATATATATATATATATATATATATATATATATATATATATATATATATATATATATATATATATATATATATATATAGTTGAGCTAGAATACTATCGATAGTAAACGAACATTTTTGTCACTCATTTGTTTTTTCGATGATGGAGCTTCTAAATCAACGATCGGTACCGTTGAACATGATCTAGAACATTTAAAGTATCTAAAAACTAAATTTTATACTTTTTCGACATCATTGGTGATTGGCCTAATGATCAAAGGTTTCAAATTTTGTAATTTTAATGGTCGATATGAGACGTTTTTTTATTTAACGGTGTAAAGATATTCAAATCAATTGAATTTTTGTTAGAAAATTCTTTAAACTATTTAAAGCAAGATCTATACTCTTGATCTTCATTACAAAACTCATATCATTACTTTTTAAAGGATATTTATTTTCAACCATTTATTTTTGTGTCCACTTGATGGACAAGAAAATAATATCGAAAAAACATGAAATTTAGTTTCTAGATACTTTTAATACTCTAGATCATGTTCAACGATACCGATCGTCGATTTAGAAGCTCCATCATCGAAAACAAATGGGTGACAAAAGTACCCGTTTACTATCGATAGTAAATATATAAATAAAAGCTTCTTAAATTTCATAAAAAAGTTAGAAAAATATAGAGAAAACTTACTAATTCTAAAAAAACAATATTAAAAATGGATTGAAATAGGATGTAATATATTGATAATATATCAAAACTAATTTCAGATTCAAATAATCCAAATTCGAATTCAAAGAATTATAGTGAACCCGAGTCCGAATCCGAATCTGAGTCAAATAGTAAAATTCCAACCCATATCCGAAAATTTTCAGATTTAGAGTCGGATTCAGATTTAGAGTCGGATCGGATATTATCCGACCCATTTTCACCCCTATAAGAGCGGCAATAGGGAAGGGGAGAGAGGAAGAAGAGAACCCATTAACCCTCTAATTTTACACCCAACAAATTAACTCACATCCAACCGTCCATCTTACATATGGATGATAAAAATTTAAAAGCACAAGAGCTACTGTACTCTTAAGAGCATAAATAGAATTCATTCATAGATCCAAACATAGATTCCAAACATAGTTCTCTCAATCATGCATATTGGTTATTTTTAGCCATATACATAGACATCAACTAAGCATTCAAAATAAAATAAAAAAAATAAATCATTCAATTAAATTAACCAAATTCCTCTGCATGAATCACCTCTTTCACTTTGAACTAATTGAATTGAAGATAAAATCTACACCAACTCATAATAATAGATTTATATTTTCACCAAACAACATTCATTCACCTAAACATATACATGAACTTAGATACATCATGCTACACTACACTCTAAACTTACTATGTCACATAAATTTTCTTCACACCCCCTCTGAAGTATAAAATTGGAGGGTGCCACAGAATTCTATAAACTTCTGTAAGTTTCTAGAGCAATCCGATCAATTTATCCTTTTCGAAATCCAAAAAGTTACGGCTTTCTTTATACAGAGATGCCCCGAAGCAATGCCATATATAGATTGCAGTAGAAGAGCAGAATGTGGTTACGAATCTCGCCTGGAAAATTCCTGAGGTTCGCTACTGGCGAATAGCAGCCATACGACCGTACCAGTCAGATAAAAGAAGATTGAGGGAGCAAAGAGCGATAGCTGCATAGAAAGAAAACCATTAATCGGAACCAACATCACAGATGAAAAAGAGTGCCTATATGACCTGGCAT
Source organism: Puya raimondii (assembly GCA_016920855.1). Taxonomy (NCBI): domain Eukaryota; kingdom Viridiplantae; phylum Streptophyta; class Magnoliopsida; order Poales; family Bromeliaceae; genus Puya; species Puya raimondii. Next base: position 193,729,072 of record JABWPP010000050.1, on the reverse strand, counting down.
CTAGAACAGCTTCTCTATTTAAGAAAGCAGAGGCTTTTTTCCATTCACGTGTTTAGCAAATAAGTCAAGAGCTTTTGCTGGGACAGAAAGCGAAAATGAGAACTTAGACCTCCAAAGCATGCTCTAGTTTAAACTTCTATTTTTGCTAAAGCAGGAAGCTATTGAGGAGATTTTAGTAAAAGCTTAATTAGCGCTTCTTCGAATAGCTCTAACCAAAAAGCAACCACCACGAAAGCTCTAATCAGCCAAGGAGCTTAAAATTGGACGCTAGTCTTAGTTTTTAAGGTGGTGACGACATACACTCCATGAATGCGTTGAATCGAGAAGATAGCCTGTGAGTGCAACACCAACGATTCCAGGCACTGCCCCTATTGTGTTTGTAATACCCTGTAACATGCATGTAATGGCACTCTCAGACTCAATAGAGATTAAAAGAAAACTCTATTGTTGAAGTTCATATAAAATAGTAAACACAAAATCAAAATACTTTTACAATCAAAAACAAAAATTAAAGTAGAACAGGTTATTAAACAGAAAAAATGAAAAAAAAAGGGTATTAGATGCTTTTCTTGTTATGATTTTGCAGAACTCCCTATAATAAACTTAGGTTTTGATCCGCATAGCATGCATGAGAAAGAACTTTTATTCAGGGCAAAGCTGCAACTATCAACTCTACAAAAGCGAGGGCGCAAAAATACAAAAGTTTGGGGCATACATGGAAACTCCCTATAAAAGTTGCTCGTCTTACAGATTATTCTTCTCAATATGGTTATGTTACATGAACGCTCGTTAAAACTGTAAAACATGATCACATAGTAAAGAATCTTCCATAAAAGTTTTATATAGAAAATCAATCGGTTTAATGGCATACCAAAAGTATACTTGCATATTCGCGCGATATATCTTGATGAGTGCAGTAAAGCCCTGCAGTTGCAAATTAAAATGTGAAAGGAATTAGGAGGGAAAAAAGAACATATATAGCACAAAAATAAATGTAAAAGTTTAGATTACTACCTGACAAAGCGAAGCTGGAGAGAGCCAAACCGCTAGCAAGAAATGCTACAACTTCCCAGGGCGGCAACCCTAGATCCACAGAGGACAGCGTCATGAAAGTTGCAGGGGACAAAAACGCAATTGTTTGGCAAATTTTCCGCACCTACAATGTACAAAGGAGAGTAATTAGAGTTGGGCATCTTCCTAATTAAGAGTTTCTAATTTTAAACAAATGAATAAATAAGAATTTCATAAGAAACTCTACATAGATCAGAAAGTAAATGCAAATAAAGTATATGATCATAAAGGTTTTTTTTTTTTAACTTCATCCAAAATCCCTTTTGGTAATCTAAATCCATCAACATGATATTTAATGAAGCAACTCTGCAGACGCCACGTTTGCGGCACATACCAGCTAGTCACTGCACATCCGCAGAACACTGGCCAGAGAAATAGTGGTCTTTGAAGACGGTCTATGGTATGTTATCTTTTGAGGACAGGGAACCATTTATAGCTAATACACTGGTACTTCAACTTTTGACATCAACCCGGGAGAAAGAGGAAAAGGTGAAGTGGGAATATGGTAATATACTCACCATTTTGAACTTGGTTACAACTAACAATAGAGATCTTAACCTATGTAGAATGATTGAGGTCAGTCATCTAATTAATTTTTTTCACAAGCTTACACAGCTAACATTATTTTGACAAACTTGGTTTAAAAAACAAAAAAGCCCTTTTAAAAGCAGTAGTAGTATGTCCAGGATTTAAGTGCTGGTGCAATGCAATTTAATGAGGATGGCACGGCTCAAAACTAGGGATGCAAGTCTAGCTCGCCGTTCGCGAGCCAGCTCGTGTTCAACTCGAAATAGGCTCGAAATCAGCTCTTTTTCGAATTAATTTCGAACATAAAACGAGCTGGATTTTTTCGGGTCGAAAATAATTTCAATCCGAGCACGAGTAGGCCTCCGCTCGTTCGTGTTCGGCTCGAAATAGTTCGAATATATATATACAAACATATATATATATAGAACTAGGCTGGAATACTATTAATAGCACCAAGCTATTGGTGCTATTAGTTTTTTAGCCCTTGGATTGAGAAATGTACGGTTAGGATGATGTGGGCCCCCTAGGGTTGAGTGGGTGGTTGGTTGAATAGTATAATCTAACGGATAAAAATAATCAAAGAGTTAAATCTAACGGTGGAAAACTCGATAGCACCAAGCCCTTGGTGCTATCGATAGTATCCCAGCCGGACTCTATATATATATATATATATATATATATATATATATATATATACACATGTACATATTTATGTATGTATGTATGTATATAGTTAATTAAGAAACATAAAGAAGGGACAAAAAAAGAATAGAAGGGACAAAAAAAGAATTCTGAGCCAAACTCGAACATGGCTTGAAATTAGCTCGAAGAGCAGAAGACGTAAACTAAAAAAAAACTATTTTCAATCTAGCTTGAGTTCGGCTCGAATCTAATTCAAGCCAAACTCGAGCAAGCCAAAATCAATTCAAGCCAGCTCAAATTCGGCTCGAATCTAATTCGAGCCAAATTCAAGCAAGGCCCAGCTCGCTCGTGTTTGGCTCATGTGTATCCCTACTCAAAACCCCCACCTTTTTTTTTCTGAATTTCCAATCAAAAAGTCGTAGAGTTGCTTACGTAACTCTTATGTTTAAGATGACCCAAATTTAATGAAAAAGAGGGTTAACGTAGAGAAAGTTTTATTTCCCCAATTTGTAACGCTATTTTCCTACAAGAAATAATCTTATGAAAACTTGAAATTAGTGAGAAACAAATAGATAGATCTTTTAGTTTATCCATCGTAATGCATATAGTAATGGAACTCAATTTACGCTAATTTGATTTTCCCAAATTTCAATCCTTACTCAAATGAAAAATCAGATGGTCCTGAGAGATTCCTTTGAAGTAACAATTAATTCCATCATAGAGCACAAAAGATTAAATATTAAACAATTAAGACACAATTAGAATAGGCTGTTGAAAAAACCAAAAAAAAAGGCTGATGTGTATTGAGATACAATGATAGCCAGAGGGTGGTGCATGCGAGACATGTCAGCACAAGTGCCATACCGTGCTGATAGTTTAGGCACTTAAAACCCTGACGGTGGTCTCTTCAGCAAAAAGTTGTCGAACTTGGTGTGTCCTACTGTACATGTGGGAGGGGGTTTTATTTAAGGGCTTGGGAGCGTATGTTCAAGAATCTGTTTTGTAGAATTGACTCCAGAGAGGCACATAGGAATTCTAGCTACACAAATTACGCCTTCATTCAAGTACCCTTTACAACTCACAAACCCTAACAAAGGTGTGGCTTCAGCTTCAATTATCTAGAAGAATAAACAGTTGAATTCAGCACAAGGTTAGCTTGGTAAGTTCAAGTATGTGGGAAGAAATTTTTGATAAACCAAAGACCTCCAAGTATTGAAGTTACTACACAATATACATTCTTTCTCAAATCATGTCAAGATTTCTGCCACATTAACGGGTATAAATCAGGCTCGATGGCATCATATGATCTACTGATTAGCACTCGATTTGTAAGTATGATACAAAATTATCCGCAGTGATATGTCTACCGTGTCTACCAAGCAGTAGAATATTATTAGTGCATTTTCGGTTGATAAACTGAGCAATACGAAATCAAAAGAACAAATAAAAACCAGCTCAGAAATCACGTAATGAAGTGCTAAATTTCATAACAACAGATCGAATCAGATCTTTCAAGTTCCTTTTTACCTTTGTGGTCTTAACTCCACTTGAGATTAAGTTGTCCGCGAAAGGTGCTGCAATAGAGGTAACAAGAATTGAACCCAAGGAAGGAAGAATTGACACCTGCAACAGAGTTGAATGTGGCCTACATTTTAGAAAAGAAGAAATGGAGCTTTACACCTGATTTGTGTTTAGCTAGTGTCGGTTTATCAAATTTACTACAAATGTGCAGTATAACTATCATGATTTCTGCTTAGATAATAACACTAAATTTCTCCTCCATAGAAAAATATTTATGTATATTTCCAATTTTCTAAAGTTTCACTCTTCAAGTTGATATGAAAATGTTATTGTCATTCAATAAGGTACTTACCCATGCTGCTTCTGTCAAGTTCAGGTCCAACTCCTCACTGCATCAAGCATGAATTAAAAAAGACTTAGCACTAAAGCCAATGGCCAACAGGAAATTTACCAAGAACTGCAACAAAATTACATCACGAATTACCAGATAATTCAAACAAGATCCTCTGCAATCTGCATTACAATAAAATTTACCTTTTCCTACTATGCAGGTTGTATAGATATACAGATGTAGAATTATAGATAGAGCAGGGAAATGCAGCTTTTGTGAGTGAACTAAGATACTTTCAAAGGTGCCAAGGTAGTTCAAGCTCATGATAACTAATATAGATAAGAAAACATAAAAGAGAGAACATAAATTAAACCATGTGATACTATAAAGATATTAAAGAAATATAAAACAGAAAAAGAAAAAAACAAACATTTAATGCCAGTCTTAAGTAATTGACAAGTTTTATATCTTCTACACAAGAACTTGATGAAATAAATCAGCTGATTAAAATTATTGTGTGAAAGCTTGAAGTAATCATTTGGTAAAGAACATTGAAAAAAGAATAATAAATAATTCTGAATACACATGCACAAAATGAACTAAATAAGTGTTCTAAAAACTCTATAGATTTTTATTTTTTATTTTTTTGGTTGCAAATGAAAAGAAAATACATTAAAAAATATGATCCCTTCAGTTGATCAAGTTCAAGGAAAGTAGCCATAATTAATATATAACTGTGCCCAAGTGATTTCTGATCAATAGTAGATCCTTCATACACACTAATGATGGGGAAACTATTGGCTGCTTAGAGCTATCTAAACATGTAAAGATCATACGTAATACCTAAAATAAGTTGGTAGCCAAGACAAACAAGTGTAATGCCCCCAACTTCCACAAAAGTGAGCATATATCATCGCCCACACTGCTCGGCTTTTAAAGAATTCCTTCCACGGCACGTCCTGTTAGTAAACAAAACAAACCATAACCATCTTGAAAAGTGATAATTCCTACAATTAAATCATCTTTAAAGAAGAGAGTTTTTGAAATATAGGAGTACTTAATTTGAGCAAAAAAAATAAAAGGCAAAAGTTTAAGTTTAGCTTTTAAGGGGCTGCTTTTCCAGCTATTGAATTTTGTTTTGCAAAACAACAATATTTTCGACCCTTGTGCTTATCAATAATGTCATATGCATGAAGCACACATTTTCAGTTTGGAACAATAAAACTCGTATTCAAAATGAGTTACTAGCACCTGTCAAACCAAATTTATGTTAGCTATGCCATTAGTGACCATTTAGTTCATGAACGAGTTTGAAGAGAATATAAATAAATGTATTAGGATTCAATATAACTCAAGAAATAATGGAAGTTGGAGGCCGCTTTTTATTTCCAAGAGATTTGCAGCCACCTAGGCCATATTATATTTCTCCTTTGGGTTGGGGGATCTTGTCATATTCACCCTGTGCATATCCATATCTCATATCCATAGATAGTTGGATTAAAAGTATGAGATAGAATGGAGTTGGACCACTAGGCAGTACGTCGCCGCTGTGATGCACCAGGTGCAAGCAATGATTTGTCATCAAAAAGATTCAGCTGAATGACAACTATACAGATTTTTTTTTCCCCCTACAAGTAGGATTGTACCTTAAGCGAATCGACCAATTCATTGCGTGATGCATCCAATGACTTCTTTGAAGACATAGTTGACAAGATATGGCCATTGGTTCCTAGCGGCTTCTGTCCCAAACCTAAAAAGCATCACTGTTAGAATTTCTACGAAATATCAATAACTAACCAGCAGAGCTAGTAGGAAGGGGGAAAAAAAAAAGAAGAAAAAAAAGGTTGTAATATGACCAAATAATTCTGAAATCAGCAAGAAGCACTTTTAATTAAAATTTTATTGAAACATCAGCTTTCACAAATCTGTTTAAACTCAACAGTAAGGCCAACTGGTGATCCAGCTAGATTACCGGATTTATACTTAAAAAGAAGAAAAGCAGTAGATGGGTGCTTACTCAAGATTCCATTGCCAGCAAGCAAGGATTGCCCTTCTTTAACCAACTCAAATCCCAAACACCTTGAAAAGATAAAAATCAATGAATAAATCACCACAACCAGTACATTTACTTCTAAGTAATAGTGTAATACTCTTAAAAGAAAAGGAGAAGGCGGCTGCTCATAAGGGTACGTAGATCAGCAAAGTGTCAATGATACAGCATAAATTTTCTTGGGTGTCGCTCTTAAAAGCAATTAGAGGAAAGAAATTAAAAGCAATTAGACAAAATAATAATAATGTTACAGTAATATACCATCACTCTAATGGCTATCAACTTACCAACCTATTCCAAGCAAGCCAAATATGTAAAAGACCGATTCCCACCCTAAATTCTGGATAATTGGAGGAGCGAACAGAAGCCTGTATTTATAATGGAAACCATGAAAAGAAGTATATTAGAACCAGGATGACTACAGAACAGGATAAATCAGTAGCATGAAGCCGTGAATTGAAGTATATGTGGTACATCCACTGGAATAAAATATAAAGTAGATGATAAGTGAACTTTCAGGAGCTGTTGCAAACTTCATGGACAAATCATATTGATTCATTCCAGCTCAATAAATAAACAGAGGCAAGTGTAATCTTTCTAAGAAAGAATTTTTGTTCAAAGAAATGTTTAGAATATCAATATAATGAGCAGTCCATTTCATTTAGATGGACAAGACAAGGTTTCGATCCACAAAGACTTCCAATGAGACAATGATGAAGTTTAGTTACAATGGATGTCCGCATACAAACAAACAACATTTAGCTAAAAATCCGTTAGCCTCTAAACTTTCAAGATAGGTGCTCTCACAGCCAAACTAAAGGCATATCTCAAGTAGGGATCTTAGGTTGATATTATTGAATTCTATTTGGCAAATGTCATACAAAGTATACAGTAACCTTTGTCCATGATCATTGAATTTGTGTGTTAAAATATGTGTTCCAACAATCAGTAATTAAGATGCTTTCAATAGTAAAAGTTCTAAAAATTCATAGTGATATTAGAATCGAATGTTTCAAAGTGCATATGTAGAAGACATTTATCTCTACAAGCTATAACTTCAGATTCCTACTTTCTGATTTGTTAATTATCACTTGAATATTGATTTTGTCAATGTCAGTAGACTCACCTTAACTCTTTTCTTTTTCATGTGAAGTTATCGAAATTTACACAATGACAGGAGAGAATCACAGCAACCTCAGTCTCTGCAGCTCAATTTAGTGTAGAAACTTTTCCAATTAGACTTTATTTAGCTGATTTTATCATATCTTATTTTGAAATAGTATAAACTTCCGAATAGGGAAGTTTTTCAACAGTAAGTCTATGACAACCTCTTGGTATATAAAATGAAAATTCATTGTCCCTATACAAATAGAATGCAAATGATTTCCTGAGACTTCTACTACATTCTACATATTTGCATAGGACTTATAGTATTTTCTACACGAATTGAATGCAATTACATAAATTATATTTTCCACAGCTCTAAATTATTACTACTTTCTCACACAATAGAAATTCGAAAGTAAAATAATAGGAGCTATTGGTCATGATCTGGAAAACCGAAAATGCATTATATCAACCACAGAATCTGTAAAATAATAAATTTAAAGATACATACCCAAGAACGCTTCCTACGCTTAAACCTCCAAAGACAACTGCAACTGCTCTAGAGCGTTCTTGAAATGGTATGGATCTGCAAATGGATAGAGAACCACAAACTATATAGATTAATACATATAAACAAGGGGAAAAGAAAAGGATTGTGTAAATGATGGGAAAACAATTAACTATGAGTGTGAAATACTTAATTAGGGCATGAGAATTAAAAATTTATCCTCAGTACGGAAAATGCAACAAAACGGTCAACAACTTATTCCTAAAAAACCGTATCAATGCCCATCAACAACTTATTCCTAAAAGACCGTATCAATGCCCATGACAGTGCAAAGATTTGGTGAGAGCCTGAGAGGTGAAATGGAAGAAATAGATAATTGGAAAGTTTTAAATAGATGAACCTACAATAATAGATAAGGCATATGGTAACAACGTTTATATCAACCAATGAGGGCACTTAATGCTTGTCAATTTTCCATTGTTCATAGATATCGATATTTACTATTTAGAAACCTGATGCTAAGCTTTTAAACAAAGTTTCAGATATGAACATCCTATGAATTATTTACTTGTTTGAAATAAACATACAGACAATATTGGTTGTTATTAGAAAACAAAAGGAGATTTAATACAGAAGTTATGAAGCAAACACCAAAAGAAGATGCATGATATGTAAGAAAACTTGTTGATAATGCATAAAAAATTAATTTCCTAGGAAGGAAATGATTTCTCAAAACCTTGCCTGGCAACTAAGTCAGTTGCTGCTGATGGTGAAACACCTTCTCCAATTCCCACCTGAAAAGAAACCAATAGAGTTCCATGATGCGATAGAGACCTACTAGAAGTCGCACTCTGAACATTAATTCATATAAATGACGCAAAAATAAGAAAAATTTAGGTAAGAGTCAAATAACATGACATCTGCGTCCAACAATAATTTCTTACAGCCAATAATAAAGGGCCAAAAGGTGAAAAATAAATAATATGGGTAGACACTTTATATTACTTACAGATAAAAAATATCTGCACATTATAAAAAGTGAAAAAAAAAAGCCTTGCACGTTTGCAATATTTGCAAGGAAAAAAATATCTACAAAAGAACCAAAAGTAAATCTAAAATATCAAAAAGAGTAAACACCAATATGAAGTAATAACTGGATAAACCAAAGTTGGCTATCAAATAGCTTAGGGAGATCACCAAATAACTTAAAAGGCATATAGAACAGTTTGAAAAGGTAGAAAGAATACTATGACTCATTTTCCTAAACAAAGGCAAATATAACATAATATATACGTAGATTACAGCATTATAAGCACTTACATGGATTGCTTCCTCATGTTGTTATTCAATCACTCGAGAAAATATATAAGAAATAAGAAAGGTTAAAAGTCGATTTTACACAACAATAAAAAGAACTCATCTTCCACCGAACGTCATGCAGAAAAGCTATTTTGTCTGCATTTTTTAATATTCGTAAGTCATATCCCTTTTGTTAAATAAAGTATACAACTTTTGAAAAAAATAAACTGTGACTTGGAACTTGGACAGTGTGCAATCAGCTTCTAATAGAATAATGCGCACAAGAAAACAACTAAAGAATAGGACAGAAAGAGAAGATTTATATCATGATGCGCCGTTTGCTCTAGTTAAACAAATAATTGAATAAGTAAACAAATAAAATATAGTCTAATCAAAAGTAGAAACTCAGAAGGTTAAATAAGTTGGAACAGGTGTTAACATACCAAAATCCTTGACAAAATAAGCCCCGGCATAAATCCTGCTACAAGGGGAACAAGTATCGTGGCCAATGACCAAGCTAGGACACCAACTTCAAGCACCTTCCTATATTTACGAGATGGCAAATCAGAGTAATGTTAGAAAAGTAAACGACAAATTGGTAAATTGGCTAAATTATTCAGGATAAATAAACAGAGATGCAGTTAGTAAAACTTGAATAGAGAGGGGGGGGGGCGTTGGGAATACCGAAAGTAAAAGAGGAAGTTGTGAGACAATATCTTTGTTACACATAACAAACCTTCCACCAAATAATTTAGAGAGCCATCCCCCAGGTAGTTGACTCAAGGCATATCCCCAAAAGAAAGATGATTGAACTAAGCCGGCGGTTGATGAATTCCACCCGAATTGATGGGACATGGGAATGATGGCGATACTCAAGTTAACCTGAAAATAAGCTATTATATGTTATTATATATATTTTTCACAGAAGCGAGCAACTATAATAACATGCATAATCAGGCAAGGTAATAATCATCAAAGATCCATCAAAACTGATTGATAACTATCTGTTAGGCGAAATGAATATTCACAGGTAAAGTAAATTCCATCATCTATTATTTCTGAGGTAAGAACTCTATCCATATTATCTCAAACAGGTGTAGAACTTTATATTTAATCTTGTATTTCTTTGAAGGATAACAATCTCAAATCTCAGAATAGAATAAAAAATCATTTTCACCAAAATAGGAACTGAGAGAAACTTCTCTTGCCAAATTCTAAACCAATAAAATAGAAAATTGAGGAGTCCAACCAAAATAGAAACTGAATATAATGCTTCAAGTATTACTTCTTTCACAAATCACAAGGTTTCACATGAGTGCCAATGATTAAAAATCCACCAAATATGTTTCCACAGGAGTTTTAATGACCAACTGCTAATACTACTATGGCGCAGCCGCCCACAGATGACTGACAGCATAAACTACTTTCCATGTTCTCCCAAACTCTCTCTTTCTTGAGATGATGCACCACAAAAGTTGTTAAACACCCAAAAATTGACTAATTCAGCTCAAAAAAAATATAAGATAACAACAAAGATAACACAAGAGAACAACTCAATCACAAGTGACCAATATTGAAAAAGGAACGTGAGACATTTTTAGCATTTCTATAGAAGTGACCTCACATATACATGATATGAACATTGTAAGTTCCTCTTTTGTCCAGACTGAAAAAAGCTTCTCTAACAAAAGACAGGTTCTCCGCAAACGAAAAATATGGACCTTCTGGCTGTCTCTAGAAGCCCAAATGAGCTTCCAGGCCCCAAAAGCAGAAGCTCGTATTCGAATATTCTGCTTCTGTCTGCAGCAAAAAGTTTTTGGGCAGATTTTAAGTTGTAAGTAATTTCTTGAAACAACGCCATTCAAGCAACAGTTCTACGAAAGCTCTAAATACTAAATAGGCCTAGCAGGCATTTGTGGGAATTCCTCAAAGAAGAAAACTTCCAACTCAGATTCAAAAATAAATAAAATATAACAGCATAGAAGTTAACTTCTACAACAGTGTGTTTTGAAATAGCTATCTAGACTTCAAAAGTTTCTGTTTAACTACCTTACCTCATAGTATATTCGAAATCGATACCTGAACTTCAAAATTCTTAATGCTACCACCTAATCTACCTAATCTCACATTAGTTGTAATATTTTTGACAAAGCACATATAATCTTATGTTACTTAATAGAACATTATGTCAAAATGGTTACTAATACTATAACATTTGGTTCAAGAATCAATTTTTTTTAAGTTCAGATATCTATTTCAAAAGTGTACTTCCACAGGCACTCCAAAATACTGTCTTTATGGGCTGTTGACGTGCTGATATGCTGACATGATGAATGTATCACGCATTAATTGACTTACAAAGTACAAGCAAACATATGAACTAGAGCGTACCCATAAGGGGTACTCAAAGCATTTCCATGTACCGTTAGAGACAGCAAAATCAGAACTTTTTTAAATTTATGATACAAAAAGTACTATGGCAACATAGTTTAGGGCTTTACATGTAATCTCAGAGCGTTTTCACACAAAATTTAAATAAACTAAAAATTAAAACGGAGAGAGAGTGAGAGAGAGAGAAATGCACGTAAACAGAGTTACAGAGTAGATGACCAAGAAACAGTACCTTGTCCATATTGCAGATAACAAATGCGAGCGACGTAGTTCCGATGAGCTTATACCTCTCCGGTAAACCCTCCCACGGGGGCCATTTGCGTTCAAATTTGAACTCAAATCCCTCATACCCCTCCTCCTCCTCCTCCTCTTTAACACCATCATCACCCTCCACAATCGAACCCTTCTCGACACCAGCAACAGCTCCGCCTCCCCTTTCGATCCGCACCTCCTCCGCCTCCTCCGCCGCTCCCCCTCTCGGCGAAACCCTAATCGCCGCCCCCCTCCGCCGCCGCGACGAGGAGAGGCGGCGGGAGCTGGAGGGGGTTAGGGTTAGGGTTAGGGTTTTGGTGGCGGAGGGGAGGGGTGGGGACGGGGAGAGGGGGAGGTGGGGGACGGAGCTCGCCATTCTCATTGAGGTCATAGCAGCGTCTTTTTTTTCTTTTTCTTTTTCTTTTTTTTTATTTTTATTTATTAATAGTGGGGTTCATTTTATATGAAAATTGTATGGTGCCCCCTCACCTATAGTCTATTGTAAAAACAAACCCCATGTGTAGCTTCTCTCACACCGTTTAACTTTTATTTTTGGGATAACTTCAAATACCATCCCTGTGGTTTCGTATTTTCTCATTTTAGTATCATGTGATTTAAAACGTATCACTTTAGTACCCGGTGGTTTGATTATTCTCTTTTTGTTATCTTTTCGTTAATTTTTTCGTTAAATTAATGAGAAAATTAAAACTACAGGATAGTAAAATAAATATTCGATAAACTATAAGTGGGAATTTGAAATTTTTCTGTATAATTTAACGAAAAAATTAACGAAAAAATAACAAAAAAAGAAAATAACCAAACCACAATTTACTAAAGTGAGAAAGCACGAAACTACAGGGATGGTATTTGAAGTTATCCCTTTATTTAGTCAAATAAATTACAATTTTTACCAATTTATTAATCATTTCAGATAATTAATTATTAAACTTAATAAAACTTTTTATTGAAGTAATTATGAAAAGTAAAAATAAAAAATATTAAGAGAGGCTCATTTCAAAATGTCCTTTAATTGAGGGGGTTTCTATACATTTTTGCGTATGCTTACGTGTTTGGTTATTTTGAAAGGAGCCAACGAGAACACGCGACTTGCAGTGGCGCGCGCCACGCAAATGTACGGCCGTTTGTTTTTTTTTAATGTCCAAAATATTCATTATTTTTTGTATCTTATTCAGAAACGATTAGTAATGGATAGTATATGAATAAAAAAATATTATCGATTAAAATTTTAAGTATGGCTCCGATTAATTTATATCCATAGCCGACTCATACCCAATCCGGACCTGATTATATAGTGGGTTGGATTCAGAATAGTTTTCATATCCGAACCCAATTTCGAATCTCAATCCAGTAAAATACCCGATCGTCAAAAAAGGCAAAGAGAAAAAAAAAAAAAATGATACTCATTTCTCTACTATAGTTTTTTGGACTTATTGTGTATATATTTTGAACTTATAGTACAAATTATGTAACTAGCTTTATATGTTTTACGCAATTATATTATATGTTTGTACTTATTAATATAATTTTAATTATTATATTGTTGTATGTCTTTAGGTGATGGTTGTGTATATTTTACAACTATTGCAAATTCTTTATTTTTGTTTTGAAATTATAATGTAATGAATATTTATTTTTTATATCATGGATACGCATACGGTTACCCATACTCCATCTTGACCTGATCCGTATCTGATATTAAGCGGATAGTATACAAATAGTCACTATCATAATCCGTTTAAATGGACCTAATGAATAAATTAGTAATTATAGTATCCAGTTCTGGACTTGCCCCAAAGTTGAATGGATAGCGTTTATTTTCTTTTCATACCCATTTTATTTTAGGGTATAAATACATATATTAACTATCCAGATCGGATCCGGTCTATGGACATCTCTATATTAAACTCATAATATTAAGTAAGTCATGAACGGTTGTATTGGTATTCAAGTCGTAAGATCGCTCGAACCTTCATTCATAATTGTACGAAAATCAACCTTCACATTTGCTCGACGTTGATACAATGAAGAACAAAGTCGAATTCATAAAACTCACAGAGTTTGCTCTCTCTAGCTTCTCACTTCCAAACAGCCACACAATATTTGTCTTCAACATTATAATTGGACAGTCCCTTTTTTTCTACCCATTTTATTTTAGAGTATAAATACAATATATTAACTATCCAGATCGGATCCGGTCTATGGACATCTCTATATTAAACTCATAATATTACGTAAGTCACGGTTGTATTGGTATTCAAGTCGTAAGATCGCTCGAACCCTCATTCATAATTGTACGAAAATCAACCTTCACATTTGCTCGACGTTGATACAATGAAGAACAAAGTCGAATTCATAAAACTCACAGAGTTTGCTCTCTCTAGCTTCTCACTTCCAAACAGCCACACAATATTTGTCTTCAACATTATAATTGGACAGTCCCTTTTTTTCTTTCTTTTTGCCTACACCTTCATGGAGGCGATCGTTGTCTCACTTCTGTAGCCTAATTTATATCTTCAATGAATGAAGCGGATAACGTGCTACTTTTTTCTCAAAAAAAAAAATCTTCAACATTGAAAGAAAGTAGCGCACACTGCGTTAAATGAGACGCAATGTTTGGTTCGAAAATTTGTATTTCAAATATAAAATATAAAAATTTCAAATATCCTCCCTGTAGTTTAGTACTTTTTACTTTAGTACTATATAATTTAAAGTATATCATTTTAATACCACGTGGTTTCATTTTACTCTCATTACCCTCTCGGTGAACTTTTTCGATAAACCACTAATTTTTTAAAAAAAATTGTCTTTATTACTCTTCGTTGACAATAAATATAAATATTAATAAACATTCATGCCATTTGAGCTACAAACCACAAGAAGAGCAAGAAGAATTTTTTTTTTTTTTTCCTTTTTTGATCTCTACTCCAAGCTTTATAATTCTAAGCTTTCCCAACATACAACTACGAAAGGAAATGATGTAACCTTATTGGATCTTTCGCGGGAACCAAAATTGAAGCGTGTGGGAGGTAGCTTCTGGAACAACTTTTCTACTTTTAAGTAGCAGCAACTGATAGTTGGAGAAATTTTTCGTGCCAAAGAGCTGCAACGAGCTTCTTAACCACAAAAGCAAAAGCTTCAGTTGGACGTTTCTGCTGCGGCCAGAAGCTGTAGGGAACATCACAAAAATAAATAACAAAACGGAAAAGCTGTTAGTGCTTCGAACAGCTCTACTTAAGGAGCATTTCAGTAGAAACAATCACAAGAAATAGATGTTGAACATTTCGCCACTTTGATGTTCCAAACTAGAATACTTGTTGCAATTGTAATTTTCGTTTATTTCACACTTCAATTCGAGTCGAGTCGAGTCTACCTGTTGTAGGACACCGGGAGGTACGGCGGGTCTCCAAGCTGTTCCATCTGGGCCGTCCATTAGTGCGATCCCAGCATCAGCTAACTCCTTCCTGATCTCGTCGGATCTCTCGTACTCTTTGTTTTTCCTCGCAGAAGTCCTCTGTTCGATCTTCTGTATAACTTGCTGTTCGGTTAAGGAAGCTCTTTTCAGCGCCTTTTCTCTTAATATCTGCAAAGCCTGAGAACAGGAGTTTCTCTACTTAAGAAATCAGAAGCTTCCGAAAATCAGACAAATATGCCTAACAAATAGAATGAATTTTTGTTGCGGCGGAAGCTAAAATAGGCCTTTGGGTCGCCCAAGGAAAACTCTAGTTTGAAACTTTTGCTTCTAATTCTGCTAGAGCGAGAAGCTGTAAAGGAGATTTTAATGGAAAAACAAAAAGCGCTTCTTCGAAGAGTTGTACTCAAACATAAATTTTGTGTAAGCTCAGCTGGCCCTGACAGAGCATTAGGCACACTTTCATATAATGCAATACTAGTATAGTCATCCGTGCGATGTGACGAGTAGATAATTAGAGAAAAAATAGAAAATGGCGACAAAGGAAGAGAAAACAGCGATGGAAGAAGTGCCGACAAGGGGTGGGATTTATCTTGCCGATGAAGGAAGGTAACAGCCGAAGAAAGTGGAAGAGGAACAATTCGGCCCAATGCAGAGGTGTGACCCGGTTCGGTTCAAGCAAAAAATAAAAGGAAAACCCAGTTTGATTCAAGCAAAGAAAGAGGAAAATATGTGGAGGACTTGAGGCGGTTCGGGGGAGCCCACACTCAACAATGATTGGTTCGGTTCAAGCAAAGAAAGAAAAAAAATCCGGTTCGGTTCAAGCAAAGAAAGAGAAAAATATGTGGAGGACTTGAGCCGGTTTGGGATGGAGCCCAAACCCAACAATGATGGGAACGTTGCCATGTGGCAAATTTAGGGAGAATAATTATAGGTATAGATAGATATATATTACCAACCTCGTGATAACTCGGGGGCATCAATCCCAAAACACTAAGCACGCTTCTTACTTCCTTTTCTAGAGCATAGAGGGACTCGAATCTTAGTTCCCTCTTCTTCCCCTGCTTAGAAAAACAAAGCAAATGAATAAAAATAAATTAAAACTAAACCACTAATTTCTTACAAAAAATGACATAACACTCGTTGCTTTTAAGAATCATTAGTTGAAATGGGTGAAGAATTAAAACTTCACCTTACGAGTATGCAGGAGATCGTTGATAATTTTTAGAGGCTCCGAAAGGGCAGCTAACACCACGGGAGTATGCAGATCATCAGACATCGATTTCTCAAAATCGCGACGAAGGTTTCGGATGCAATCTAAAACATCGCCAGGTAAAGAATCTTCAGGAATACTTCTATCTTGCTGTCCAAAGCTCTCTTCGCAATCATGCAAAGTCTACAACCATCAAGAGACAATAGTCAAACACAATCCCAAGAAGTTCAGCTTTATTGACCAAGTTCGCCACATAAGTCGTGGACCGCACTGTGCGTTGCGCTTCATCTCATCTCTAACTACTGTTCCCCACCACTTTTTGGAGCAAAATAATTTAAAATCTGGAAAAGGCTGCAACTAACCATGTGGCAGGGATTGACAATAGAGATAGGATGGAGTTGCCGATCAAAAAGTGCAGATATTGTCGACCAGGTCCAGACAATAAATTCTTCAAATGGAGGAACATATAGGGTTGTTATACCTGATAAATGTAGAATAACCTCTCAGATGCAATGTAAATCTGAGCATCTTCATAGGTGACCGGAGACTTGTAATGTGTGCCGAGTAAGAAAAACCTCAACGCAAGAGGATGGTGATCTTCTATGACCTGAGATGATTTGGAAATCTCTTAACAAGTGAATAGTTAATACAGTGAAAGAAGACCAAATACGGGTAAATTACACCATGTTTTGCCAAACTTTTAGTGAAACCTCCTTTGGTGAACAAACTTAAATTTGTCGCAATTGATGCACTGAACTCAATTATTGTCTTGATTGGGCTCGACTGTCAAACTTCATAAAATTCCACGGTATGGATGGCGTGGCACTTGAATCACAATAGCCTTGAGATGACATTTAGGTGTCATATCATAGCCACATCATCTCCTAGAGTCAACATGTCAGATGAATCAACCGCCACATCATCCATCTGTTAGGAAAACTAAAAGGAGTTTGACAAGGGACCCCATGAAATTGAACTTCACTGCATGAATTGCAACAAATTGAAGCTCAGTGAGCTAAGTAAAATTTCAATAGGTACAACAGTGAACTTCAACTTTTATTTCAAACAAGCCATCCATCAAACTCCAATATTATTCTATGGAGAGCCAGAGCCTGATTGAGGCAAGAAATCGAAGTTCCAAACATACAAATCAAAGCTCAGTGACCCAGCGAAATTTCACCCACCAATTATTGTTTTTGAAGTACCTCTCTTATAGTGATGAAGTTGCCTTTTGATTTGGACATTTTATCACCCTTCACTCTAACAAAACCATTATGAATCCAGTAGCTTATGCTGCTTTTGCTACAGGCTGCACAGCTCTGAGCAATTTCATTCTCATGGTGAGGAAATTTTAGGTCATCGCCCCCACCATGTATGTCAAATGAATGGCCAAGATATGTCGCACTCATGGCACTGCATTCTATGTGCCATCCTGGCCGTCCTTTTCCCCATGGGCTATCCCAGGATGGCTCTCCTTCCTTTGCAGACTGCAAATAGTGAAGAATCAAATCATTTAACTTAAAAGGACTTCACTTACATACCCCTCAAGATCGTAAATTATATTTTTTACATATATAGACCTCAAAATCATTACATACATAGCCCTGTAAAATCTGAGCCATCATATATAGCCTTAAAAGTGCAGATTCTTACAAAAATATTCTTTACTTTAGTTGGAGAGCTTTTGAAGAACACATGATTTTGGAAGGATATAAGGGAAACGATAAATGTGCAGTGGAAGATGTCTAAAAATCTGTAATTGATATATATACTAACTTAAGAGAGAGAGAGACAGAGAGAGAGAGAGAGAGAGAGAGAGAGAGAGAGAGAGATGGTAATGAAAACAAAGACGAGGAGGTGTTTTTTTCCTTACTTTCCATAGAGCAAAATCAGCAGGATTTTTCTTCCGCTCATCCACTTCAACCCTTTCTCCAGGTGCATTATCTTCTAGTTTTCGACCAGATAATCGACCATAAGCAGAAAATTTTTCAACAAGAAAGTATGCATCCCCCTCTATAACATATGCATAGCCATTATCAAGAATCTGCTCAATTTGAAGAAACCCAGGGTAAGCATGTAGTGGACATTAGCAACATCTTCCTTATTGAACGAATGAAAATCCTAAACAACAATTTGTTGTTACATGATAATACTTACATTTCTATATTTAGATGATCTTTTGATGCAAACCGAGAGGTCGCCAAAACTGAATTTTCAAGTTTGCTTTTGTTTGAAGGTATTTCTTGAAATAAACTAGGTTCAATTTATCGGTTCTGATGAACTTTACTATAATTACATCAAGGAAGCAAAAATTTCAGCAAGACAAAAATTAAAATCGAATTGAAGCAATACTAAGATGATGATAAACCTTCAATATATGAGATAATAACAACCAACTGAAAATACATATAATAGTTTCAAAAGGTAAATTCGGCTTTATCGGACTTGAAACTTTTAGATTTGGTTGTTTGGCAAATATGGTTGATAATGGTGGAAGGCTAGATTGAAAGAGATAATAGGATATTAGGAGATGAGAGATACAAAAATTCACACGATTGCGGGGTATCCACGATCGACGAGGAGGGCGGTACACCACGAGTAGAACTTCGGCAACGGGGAATAAGAAGATGAGGCAGGGACCCGGAAGAAGAGGAGGGGTAGAAGTAGAAGCCGATCTTGTCACGAGGAATAAGCGACAACGATCAAGTTGAGGAAGAAGACGATCTCGGTGCGAGGAAGAAGCGTCGATGATCTCACCGGGAAGTAGAACCCCAAGGATATAGAACAAGAGTAGAAATTTTTATTCATCAAATTATATCCACTTAAGGCTTCAAGAACCATGTATTTATAGTGTTGAGAGCCCTCCTATAATAAATTGTTGTCCTTTCGTTTTCAACACAACACGGTTACCCAAGAGTCATGCATAGAAGACGAAGCAATTTTGGAGAATTCCAAAGGTCTTTTTGGGATAGTTTCTTTATTTATTGGAGAAAAGGGTTTGGGTTAGCCAAATAAACTAAAACTAATTGATTTAAGTCCGAATAAAAAACGAACCTACAAAATAAAAGAAAATTGCATTCGAAAATAAAATAGAGGTTTATTTGCTGCATCATCTTTTAGCGCATGTTAGCCCAACTAGCGGATCAGCTACTCTAATCCAGAAAAAAGAAACTTCCAGAAACAAAAAGTTTGGCTAACAAAATTTTGGACCTTTAGATGAGGTGGGGAGCAAAAATGAGCTTTTGGGACCAAAAGGAAAAGCTTCAATTTGAAGCTTCTACTTCTACTACAGCAGAAAGTTGTTGACGAGATTTTAATGAAAAAGCTATTAGCAAAACTACAAATTGAAGTATATAAGACAATAAGGCAATAAACATACCTGCTTAATCATATTTATAATCTGATTTACGTGGTCGGTAACGCGGGGTTCAAATGATGGAGGCAAACATTGAAGATAAGCCATGTCGGAAAGGAATTCGTCACAAAAGCGGCTGCTTAAACTTAAAGGATTCTCCCCCAGTTCATTTGCTCTTTTAATTATCTACAGAATTCCATAAGTGCAGAACTCAGGATTCCTGCCGTAGATATGTGAGAAAGCAGTTGGTACACAATTTTTTGGGTTAAATTGAGCAAGAAGCACTGGATTTCATAAACTAATCAACAACATAGACATAGCATACAGTTTCTTCGATATAATAATAGAAAGGAAGAGACATAATAAAAAGATCTTAAGTTTCTTCGATATAATAATAGAAAGGAAGAGACATAATAAAAAGATCTTAATTGTGTCTTAAGACCAACAAGAATCATAATAATTCCTAAAAAAGTATAATAAATGAGTAGCAAAGAAAATTCTAGCAAGATAAAAGAGTGCCAAGGAAGGGTTTCTCAAACTTATGAATACATATTATCATGTAGGTAACTTCAAGAGGTCTCCGGAGAAATTAACAAGATATCAACAATAACAAAGAACATGTTATATATTTGGATAAGAATATATTCAAGAAGAAAAAAAAAATTAGGAGAATAGCCGGATCTAATTGTATTCTTCTCAAAGAAAAAAACAGAAGTGCTTAGAAGGTACGCAATGGTTGACTGGCTAACCGGCAAAAAGTAATAATTATAATAATAAGAGCTATAAGATGTCAATTAAGTGCCGAAAGAGCACACTAGTTGCCTTAAATAGGAAAAAAAGAATACAGTGTTGTACAAGGCATGACTTAATTTATATATGTAAATATAGTTGAGCAGTAAATTCAAAATGCAAAGGTCTCTCAAAAGAAATAAGTCTAAGACCGAGTACATGTAATCAAGAAACCGAGACACCACGGTGAATAAAAAAATTTCTTGAAAGATATGATATACCTACAAAAGTTTCCTTATCTGGAAGCTATTGATCATTAGCAAAGGGCAATTGAAAGGATATTGCACAAAATATTAGAGCAACCCTGAAACCAAAAAAGAAAAGGCCTCTACTATCGTGTGTAATCATCATATACCCTAGAAGTTATATGGCAATTGTTAAAGAAAAAAATATTATGAAAAACTCAAAATTCTTAGGATCTAATTCTTATTCACAGACAAATTGGTGCAATTGCTCTAACAGAAATTTCATAGAGCGGCTATAACATTAGTCATGTTTTGTAAATTGAATATTGATGATCAAGCAAGCAACATATATGTATGTGCTAAGTTAAGGCGAATGACTTATTTTACCAGAAAATATAATGCACAAGAGTCTCATATCAGCTTCCAAGCATAAGAGATTCACATGTTAGCAAGTTACTCCCAATAATTATGTAGTAGTTTCCAAGTGAAAATAGCTTTTATTGTATCGAAGAAGACATTAGATTTCCCAAATTGCAAGATCTTATCAAATATTCACAATGCCGATCGACCAAAAATTAACTCACCTTATCGTCGATGTCGGTGAAGTTCCGAACATAGCAAACATCATATCCCAAATACTGCAAATATCTATCAAATTAAACACAATTTTAAAAGTATATGGAAAAAATATTGCTTTATTAAAAATATTGAAATTTGTAAAGTAATTGCGAATAAAAAGTTAAAAAAACACAAAGCTTCCTCGAACTGTAGCAAATTTTGGGCAGAGTCCCCAAACTATAAAAATTTTAATTTTACTATCTCAACTTTCGTCACTCTTGATTTCCTAAAATTCCTGTCAAAATCTATTATAACTTCATCAGAAAAATTACAATCTATTTCATTAAATAACAGAATTTTGTGTTATTTTTCCAAAATATTCTGTTTAAAATCTAGAAAATGCAGTGCAGGTAAGCTCTGTACATTTTTATTCTGAGTTAGTAAAAAGAGATTCAAATTCGTAGCTCTACCAATTACAAATTAGAGTATCAGAATAACTACTAAACTACACAATTAACCCCCGAAATAGCCGAGATATAAAGGTGAAAAAGCAACCTGTAGAGGACGTCGAAGGTGACGTAGACCCTCGCATGGCCGATGTGGCTGAGATCGTAGGGCGTGACCCCGCACACGTACATGCCCACTTTCCCAGGAACCCTAGCACGGAAGAGCTCCTTCTGCTTCGTCATGGTGTTGTAGAGGTAGAGCTCCGTCGAGGGCTTCGAGTCCGTGGGGGCGCCATTGGTGGCGCCATTGTTGGCGGCGAAGGCGGTAGCAGAGGAGGAGCGGGAGAGGGTGGGGGTCCTCTTGCTCCTCGGTGATTTGAGATGGGAGAAGAAGGGGGTTAGGGTTAGGGTTAGGGTTAGGGTTTGGAGGGGGAAGCGTGGGGGTGTGGGGAAGGGGTAGGAGGAGGAGAGGAGGAGGACGCTTCGGCGCGTTAGAGACGCGGTCGCCATTGAGAGAGAGGGAGAGAGAGAGTGTGTGTGTGTGGGTGGTGTAAATGGTTTGGGATTTGGGTGGGGAAGAGGGGATTTTTTTTCAATTTAATCCTTTAAAATTTTTATAATTTGCTTAATAACTATTTAAAAATTTTAGGGTAAACTTCAAATATCATTCCTATAGTTTCGCGCTTTCTCACTTTAGTACCATGTGGTTTAAAGTGTATTATTTTAATACCCTGTGATTTTTTTTAAATTTTTGCGTCAGCATCTCAGTTAACTCTCCGTTAAATTATATACAAAAAACTTCAGATACCCCACCTATGGTTTATCGAATATTCACTTTAGTACCCTACGGTTTACCGAATTTTCATTTTAGTATCATGTGATTTTAACTTTGTCGTTGATTTAACGGAAAAAATAACGTAGGAAATAACGGAAAAAGAAAGACGAAACCACATGGTAAAAAAACGATACATTTTAAATTACAGGATACTAAAGTGAGAAAGTGTGAAACTATAGGAGTGGTATTTAAAGTTTTTTCAAAATTTTATTTAGCCAAATAATCATATTTTATCCAATTCAGCCAAAAAGAATAATTAAAAAATGATGAATCGCTTACAATTTTCATAGAATTTATAAGACGGTAAACGATTTACCGCCTTTCCCTTATTCACCGCTATCTAAATGCAATGAACGATTTATTGCCTTCCTCATTTTTGTCCGTCATGATGCTGAGTTGGCAAAAGCGAATTTGTTAGCCAAATAAAATTTTAGAAGGGCTCTTTGGTAAATTAAAAAAATTTATATCATTATTTAAAAAAATAAGAGCAATGCTACCGGTGCACCCCAAAGTGATGTATACATCTTACACCTACTCGATCTCAAGGTCATTAATACTTTATTTGTCACATCAATTTTTTTTTTTTACTAAAAAATTATTTAGATTTTTATCGATCTTATGATGGGGTATAAGATCTACACCCCTTTTTGGGTGTATAAGAAGCATTTTCTAAAAAAATAATAAAGAAGAGGAGAAGGGAGAAACTGTTGATTGGATCTGGTCCACCACGACAGCCGTAGACCACTAATATTTTTTTTGGTAGAAATTATACAAACTTACTTGAGTTATGGATAATTTTGAGTTAGCTATTTAATTTTTTAAATTTTTGATTTTATTATCTAACCTTTCAATTTGTTTGATTTTGGTCCGTCAACAAACTTTGATTTTATAATCTGAATGTGTCATTTATCTTTTTAAATTTAGTTAGTATACCTCATGCTAGGGGTGAAAACGGATCGGATATGGTCGGATATTTGATGAAACCATATCCGCGTCCATATTTTTTTTCGGATACGGATTCGGATTCGGATACGGATATGTATCGGATGCTAAATTTTTATTACCATATCCGCTAAAAACGGATTCGGATATGGTCAGATATTTTTTGGATTCGAATATGGATCGAATATGTATTCGGATAATTAATATGCACATATACAATAAACGAGAAACACAAAAAATTATTTTGTTTTTCTATCTTATTTTCTCACTTTATTTCTAATTTGCATATAAAATATGCAATTTTAATATATAACTCGTTATAAAATAAACGAATAACACAAAAATTACCTTATTTTTTCACAACATATATTAATAATCCTTTCGTACCTTGATTTGCAATCAATTAGAGGATAGACAAGAGAAATTTCTCGAAAAAGAGCTATTTAAATAGTCATCAAATTCATCAAATTCAAAATGCCATTAAAATAGTCACCAAATTCCTCTTCCTCTTCTTCACGGATGACGGATCTCGTGTCGCGATCGATTTGAAAATAGGGTGAGAGAGCGAAGAAATGAATAGGGTAAAAGAGCAAACGCCGGAGAGAGAGAAATAGAGATAGAATTTAGAAATTAAGTTTTATTCGTTAAAGAGAAATCGAGCGATCGACTTTAGAGGAAAGAGAATTGGGTGGACCGGGCAAGCGAAATTGGGCCGAGGCCGGGCGGATCCAAAAATATAAAGAATATAAAAATAATAGTACTAAAAATTCGGATATTCGTATCCGTTTTTTTCGGATATCCGTAAAAATTTAACTCTCTAAAATCATATATGTATCCGTATCCGACCAAATCCGGATATTTTCTATTCGGATCCGGATATTATCGAATACGAATACGAATATTTTCGAATAATATCCGATCCATTTTCACCCCTACCTCATGCAATTCTTGCAACTATAAATTTATTAAAATAAAAAATTAGCATAGATTTTAAAGTCAAAATGTCATTTGACGGGCACAAATCAAATAAATCGTAAATTTGAATAGTAAAATCAAAATTTTTAAAAGTCATGCAGTGGATTCAAAATGGCCCACCCTTTTGGGGGTATACAAGTACAATTTCTCTTCCCAAGATTTGGATCATTTTTCACAAAAGCCCCTAACTTTTTTTCAGTTACATTCTCACCCATCAAGTAAATAATATAGGACTTTTTTTTTGCATTTAGGCCCCTCAAAACTTTTTTTACAAATGATCCTAGTAAATTTATATTTGCATATACGACATTCTCTTTGCCACACGAGCGTCATGTTGGCATTTTTAAGTTAAATACGATGATTGAATCACCGTGTTCATATCCACATTCTAGTCCCTCTTTTTTAATTTAGGGGCGATACAAAATATAAAAAAAATACGGTAATCCAATCACCGTTGTTTAAATACAGTGATTGAATCACTATATTCAACTTAAAAACGCCACCTAGGCGCTTGCGAGGCGAAAAGAGGACTATTTATGTAAATACAAATTTGTTGGGAACATTTGTAAAAAAAAAGTTTTGAGGGGGCTAAAATGCAATAGTTTTGTCCGATTAGGTAGCACGTGGGAGTCACGTGACAAGTCGAATTTGGAAAACTATATAAACCCCTCCGATCTTCTTCTCCGCCACCGCCACTTCGCCATGTCGATCGCCGCCGCCGCCGCCGCTGCTCCCTCCGCCGCCGGAGTCGCCTCCCACCACCACCCAAGCGCCGTCGACCTCATGGACCCATCCCCTTCGAGCCCTACTTGCGCCGTCCCCTTCTCCTCCGGAAACCCTAGAATCGAGGAGACCCATGGAGTCATGCACCTCTACCCCGAGGACGCCGCATCGCGCTCTCACCTCCCGGTAACGAAGCCCTTCTCCCTGATCCTGCTCGATCTGTTTTTGTGATCTAGGGTTTCTTCGATTTGGGCGCAATTGGGTGGTAACTAGGGTTTTGATGCGTCGGGGAATGGCGTTTTAGGTGGGGAGGAAGCCTCTCGTGTGCGTCCTCGCGGTGCCGAACCACATGACCTACGCCGATTTCTGCCGATTCTGCGGATCTTTCGTGCAGCACATGCTCGAGATGCGAATTGTGAGGTAAATTTTTTCATGTTCCGCATCTGATATAGATACATGTTCATAGCTTATTAAGTGATTTAACTTTGGCAAAAGTTTTATGAGACCCATGACACTCCCTAACTCTACTTCATGTAGAAATAGATCCCTCAACTCTATTTATTGTTGAAAATTTCGAAGCCCCTCAACTGTTAATTGTTTTGATCTAAGTTACTTCGGTTATTTGAATTAAGATTTCATGGAATTTAATGGTTATTTTGTTAAATTTTCCAGCTTTACCTGCTTTTCAGCTAATGAAACTTTGAGCTCTACTAACCTTTTATCGCCCCTAGCTAGCAGTGCATTTAAATTTGACAAAATCCTCAATTACTTAACGGAAATAATTTAAGTATAAAAAAGAAAAGGAAACTTGAAGGGTGTATTGTTGAGGGATCAATTTTATAATGGCTTATAGTTGAGTGGGTTTCCATATATTTTTAACTTTTAACCTTCCTTTTGATGTGTGTTTTCGATATTATTCATGAAATCCTTGCGCTATGTTTTATTAGTTATCCCTACTTTATTTTGTGTATGGTTATTTTATGATTATGATATTTTTCTCTTATTTCTTCTACAGTTTTCTTCCCCCCCTCTTTTGTGTGTATCTGTAATTTTAAATAATCGATTCTTATGACCCAATTTTTTAAAAAAGTTTTAAGGGCATGCATTTGCGGAATTAGAGCTTGTTTCACACCATTTCTGATCTCTAGGGGAATAATGATATAAATCTTGGTTTGATGGTGAAATTTCCTTTTATTTGACAAATTAGGAATGATGGAGCGGAAGATCACTATAGCGTTCTCATAACGTTCGATGATCAAAGCTCAACGGATAGCTTTTACAAGCATTTCAATGGGAAGCGATTCTCATCATTAGAGGTTTGTTATTACACTACTTTCATCAGATTATATTTGACATAATGAAGCAATATTTGGATTATATACTAGTTTATTGATATTTCTTTGGTGCGCTTTGTAACAGGGTGATATTTGTGGTGTCTGTTATGTAGTAGATGTACAGTATACTGGATCAATTGAACATTCGCAGTGCTCAATTAGTAGCTCAGCTGAACAGCCTAATTGTCCGGTATGTCTTGGTAAGTTCTGCTGCTGAGTTCCCGCAGTTGGTTTACTTAATGAGTGATGGAATATGAATTCTTTTCCTTTTTATAGTTATTGAAGTCATGCTACTCTGTACAATAAAATTATATTGTTAGTTGTACAGACATTCCTGTAAAGTTTCATGATTTGTGTAATTTATGCTCGATGCCCTGATAAATAATCGCTAATTTCAATTACTGTAGATTATAGCCAATACAAGAGTTGTCAATTTAGATGCTGTAGCATTGAGTTTGAGGAGATATGAAAAGCGTTGCCAATTTAGATGCTGTAGCATTGGCTTTTCAATACAAGAGTTGTCAATTTAGATGCTGTAGCATTGAGTTTGAGGAGATATGAAAAGCCAGATGCTCTTGAAAGTATCCTAGGCCCTATGTATGTGCGCGCGCACGCGCGCATGTGCACGCATTTAAATCTATACGTGACACATTTCCTTTTGAAACCTTCTTGATCATTTTGGAAGCAGATGAAGGAGTGCTTTCAGCCCTGACATCTAGAGGGTTTGTTTGGCAGAAAAAAAATATTATTATTATTTTTTTAATATAATCTGAAGAAGATGCCTTAGGCATTCTGCCGGGTTGCATTGCAAGCTAGCCATTGAGAACAAGAGTAGGGAAGTCACCATCCATTGACACATCCAATTATATAGAATCTTTGTTTATAAAAACAAAAAAAAAGGACAACAATAGCAAACAAGGTCTTAACGCGCCATGTTTCAATTTCATTTCTTTATAAATAGTAGCATGCGCTAATTCTAAGCTACCTGGGCCTTACATATGTATTGAATACATTATAATAAGTTTGCTGTTTATCTCCTTCCTTTTATGAATGCAGAGAGACTAGAGCAAGATTCCGGTGGCATTCTAACAACGATCTGCAATCATTCCTTCCACTCTTCATGCATATCAAAATGGACAGATTCTTCGTGTCCAGTAAGAAATTCTAATTCCTTTATTCAGATGCAGCTTAGGTTTTACCAAATGTCCAGACAACTTAGCTGTCTATAGCTATCATTTATTGAAAATTTTTGATATTTAAAATGATTATTACATTGTAGTTTATAATTCGAGATAGAAAAAATAATTCTCTCTTTCTAGTATTGCAAAAGTTTTCCCTATATATAGTTTTCACGTGTATGATTTTTCATTGCTTGGTTATTGAGTGCCCATTTGTTGCTTGTAAGGCACCATGTGAAAGGTGGAAAAAGATCTCTTTTGTAATTTAGAGATGAGAAGGCACTAAATCAATCACCTTTTGAGATAGTTTATTTCCTTTGGAATGGACCAGAATCAACAATATATTAGTGTTGAGTTATTTAGTAGGGAAAATTAGGAATAAACTATAATAATTGCCAGTATAGGATCTGATAACTCTTGTGCATCGCTATTTGGTGCTGGAATAATCATTTCTAGGGCTGAAAATTTGCTTTCTGTCAATCTCCGGCTTCTTCATAAGTAACCGTCCTCAGTTTCCTTACGCAAGGCCTTCAATCTGTGTAGATACTCACCCGATACATGTTGTTAGCAAACGTATATCCTTTTTTCTTTTCCTTTTTTCTTGTCCAGGTTTCTAAATCTGTTTTAATGAATTGCTTCTTTTAACTGTTTCGTGCAAATATCTTCTATTTCTTTTCTTTTTTTTGTGAATACCTTGATATCATAACTAATATACTGTATCTGATCTAGGTTTGTAGATATTGTCAGCAACAACCTGAAAAATCTACATGTTCTGTTTGTGGAACCTCCGAGAACCTATGGATTTGTGTTATTTGTGGGTTTGTTGGTTGTGGAAGGTAAAGGATGTTATGTCATTTTCTTCTTTAATAGAATTGCCGCTACATCAATTTTATAATTGGCTTATTTGAATACTTTTGGAGACAGGTACATTGAAGGACATGCTATTACACATTGGAGAGAAACTCAACACTGTTACTCACTTGAGCTGGAGACGCAAAGAGTTTGGGACTATGTAGGTGACAATTATGTTCACCGGCTAATTCAGTCCAAAACCGATGGGAAATTGGTTGAGTTAAATTCCCATTGTGTTCAATGTGATGATGGTTTTGGAACTTGCACATGCAGCGGAGACTCTGGAATCGGCGACGCTCTGTTCAACAGTAAAGTTGAAGCTGTAATGTATAAGTAAAAGATATTATTTTCGAAGATTCTCTACATATACATCTCAGTTGATCTCTAAAACTTACTTTCGGCACCATTTTGTTCTTCTTCTTTTTTTTTTCTTCCTTTCAGATTCTTGCAGAGTATAATGACCTCCTCACATCTCAACTAGAGAACCAAAGAAAAGTATGCACATCGACTACTACCATTGTCCAATAGTAGATTTTTTTTTTTTTATAACTTTCTTCATTACAATTTCGGCGACTTGTTATTTGCTTTTGATGCACGTGCTTTGCATTTAATTGCTTGTAATTATTTCTCAGCCGATGGTTATGATTAATTTGCTAAATGTTTTTTTTTCCGTGGGGGCATAGTATTTTGAATCGCTGCTTCTAGAGGTCAAGGAAGAAAATGAGAAAGAAATTTCTGAGGCTGCTGAGAAGGCCGTGAATATGAAAGTGCAGAAATTACAAATGAAGCTCGCCAAGTGTATGGAAGAGAAGAAGTTTCTTGATGATGTGAGTTGCTGTTAGAAAAATTCTACTAATATCTACTTATGTTGGTATATCATATGTTGCAATTCGTTGTTAACAAATCATAACCTGCTGTTGATGGTTGTTCTAGATCAATGAGAATCTATTGAAAAATCAAGAGATGTGGAAAGCAAAGATTCTGCAAATAGAAGAAAGGTATTCTCTTTATCCATTTCTTTTTCTACAAATTGTGGTTAGCGTGAGAGACTAATTCATATGTATACAATGTTATACCTCAAAACAAGTAAAAGTCTTTCTTAAGCTTATAATGGTTAAGCCATATTTTTGGTAAAAGCAAAGCAATAATGTATGTGCGGGGGATAAATTGAGCCAATTGGCTTGGGGGAGAATTATCTTATTTACCATAAGCTAATGGAAATTATGATTCTTCAATTGCTCATTTAATAACTGCTTAGGAGCCTGTTTGGATGTTGGAATAAGTTATCATTTTTCTATTTTGGCCACAACCTGGGGTTGGATGCTTATTTATTTTGACTTATGTCATCTTCAGGGAGCAAGCTGCGGTGAGACTGAGAGATGAGAAAATACGGAATCTGGAAGAACAGGTTAGTGCAACATGACTATTTAGCACATTGAGTATGAGTGGTAGAGACTTGTTCAACTTAGCATCTTACATTATGCCTCATGCCGCTACTTGGCTCTTAGGGTTACTGCCCTAGTGATGAAACACAAATTTCTACATAAAACACACTCTCTCTCTCTCTCTCTCTCTCTCTCTCAAAGTTTGCAGTAGTTAACTTCAAAAACGACCCATGCCAATCTGTTTATTCATTTTTATGTACTCTTCTATTCTCACGGTGTTAAAAATGTAGAGAAAGTTCTAACCTATGCTATTTAAGACATCATTATGTTTTGTACTCTCTACTAAAATCTAGACAAAAGTTCATTTTCAAATTATCTTTGTATGTTTTGCTCACACAAAATTTTGCTCTTACTTAGTTTGATCCATTTATTCTTTTTGTTATTTATTTATTTATTTATTTAATTTTGCCACAGCTGAGAGATCTAATAGCTCACATCGAAGGACAAAATGCGGTGGATCAACTTCCCGACTCGGTCTCGAGCGAGATAACAGGCGGCACGGTTCTCCCTCTACCCTCTTCTTCTTCATCTTCTTCCTCATCTTCCTCCAGCAGCAAAAGTAGTAAGCGCACCACCGCAAGGAACCGCAAAAGTAACTGACTACATTTACGCTCATGGGAAAATGTAAAAGGGAGAAGGGTTTGACATGTATAACATAGCATTTTTCCGGGGGTTTCTTCGTTTTATTATAATCGAAAGAGATGGTGTAATTTAGTAGGTATATGATTCATGTATTATTTAGGTCTTGTGTATCTTCGTAAACAATTTACATTTTTGATATTTTGTTTTATTGGTTGAATTCAATGTAATGTATGTTTTGTGTGTTAGATATTGTTTGGTGTAGGCTTTCCATGACTTTAATTCGGGTGCATTTTTCCCGCAACCGCGAGTGTAGGAAGTAATTTTTATTTCACAAGAAACAGAAAACATTTTTGTTAAATAATATGAAACAATTATTATTCTCCAAAAATCAGAGAATAGTATTTTTTATATTTTATGCTTAACATTTTCTTTATACAATCATAAGTTCTCATTTCTTATTTATGATAACAATGTTAAATAAGTAGTTATCTCGATGGGTATTGAAATGGAGTTTTTAGGCTATTAAGCCTACAAAAATTTTTAAATACAAAAATAGATCTCTAAAATTTTTATTTGTAAAACTAGACCTTTAAAAGCAGTGAATGTTCATTCACCGCTTTTAAATGCGGTGAATGATTCACCGCCTTTACCCTAATTTACATCTTTTCACTATCCAAACTTTAAAAATATATGATATTAGATACTAGGGAAGTAGAAAGACTGAACAACTAAAAGGGAAATAGTTATTATTCTTTAAAGAAAGCGGTAAATGATTTACCGTATTTAGAAAGCGGTAATTCATTCACCGCATATATCTAGTTTTATAAATAATTTTTTTAGAAGACTATTTTTGTAATTATAATATTTTTTAAGTCTATTAATAAAAAAAATTCTATTGAAATTTACTGGAACAAATGGATACAAAATGCTGAAAAAAACATATTTTCAGAAAAACCACATGGCTCAAAATATGGAAACACAATTTTTATATACCTACTTAATTCTCTACATTTAGCAGTTTCCTGCTCATCTTCTTCCTATGTCCAAAATCATTTGTTTTTTCTTTTAAGTTAAAAAAGCTTCATGAAGTTCTACTAAGGACATAAAAACCTGCCCTAGAGAAAATATGTTATCTCATAATTGAATTTGAATGAATCATCCATTGAGAAGTGGTGTAAACAAAAGCAACTTCACTGTAATTTCACTAAAGATTTATTAATATTACATTAAGATAAGAAAAATCACCAACAGATCCAATAACACTTGAATCTCATCTGACACAGTGAAAGAACAAAACCAACATACCAAAACATATAAATGTATATATACCAACCACACACATATAGCTAGTACTGAATCTCCCTATAGAGATATCAAATCAAAACCACCACCACACCACATTGGAGGACCCAAATCATATTCATCTTTGATAGGTTAATCCCTTTAAGAGAGAGTTTTAAAAGAGGATTCTACCCATCATAAAAGGGATTATTATCATCATTTACCATTCTTCTGTTCAATAATGGTCGGCTTTGCGAGAAGAGATTTGGGTGGAAGTTCTCTTCATTGTCTTCGAAAGCCACCCAATTCTCCGCGACACCATTTTGTTTCTCCTTCGCGGCGGCGTTTCTTAAGCTCTCCATCTCCCCTACATGCTCTTTGAATTCCTTCTTCACGACATCGAGCACTATCTCTCCATACCTATCACACCATGCCCTACAACCAAAACAAAGTTCAAAAGAAAAAAAATCAATTTGTTTGCTAAAATTGTGATTTGATATAGAATTTGATTGAAGTTTTAGGTACTTTGGGAAGAAACCGCCGAGATCGGACTTGTCGGTCGGAAGTTTGGTGGATATTGCCTCGATTTGCTCATTCCTACCAATACGCGATCACTCGACGTAAGTTAAATGAACCACAATTTAAGAAACAGAAGAAGGATCATGAGGTGGTAATGAAATGAGAATATCTACGAGAAGTTGAGGTTCGGATTCGTCGCCGAGAGCTCCGATTGGATCCGCGAGAGCTCTTTCTTGATGTTATCCCCCAAAACCTTCGCAAGAATGAAAAACAAAGTAAGAATTCAATTTTTTTGAAGTGAAGACGTAAGATAAATTATATTATCTTCTCGTAAGACCTTATCGATGAAAAAGTCGGAAGTAGATCCATCCGAATGTATCTTCTTCTTTAGCCTCTTCGTGTCGGGGCCTTCGCCGATAGGGCTCGCGACAAGCTCACATGTGAACACATCCGATCGCTCTCCCGAAGGCAAGTAAGGAACCGTCGACTCGTCCTCGTTGCTATTCTTCTTCCATTTCTTGAATCCGTCCAATCCCCACGGCTTCTTCGACGACTTTGCGGTCCCCCCCTTCTCCTCAGGTTCGAGATTCGGGTTCCTGTTTTCATTGCCATCTTCTTGTTCCTTCCTAAATAGAGTGCCAAAAGGCTTCCTTTTCCCCTTCTCGGGCTTGACGGGTACTAAAGGCGAGCTCTCGGGCATCAAAATTGCGCCCTTGTGCATTAGATTTTGATCTCCTCCTCTCGTCGAATCCGCGATGTCCTTGTTTCCTTTGCCTTTTGTTGTTGTTGCATTCACCTTAGTGAAAAAAGCTTTTATCGGCGGAGTTCGATGCTTGCTTTTGTCGGCCGCGAGGGATTGCTCTTCTCTGTCTTTGAGGTCTATGTCTGTCCACTCCTCGTCGGAGTTTGTGGTCGGGGCTCCGACGATCACGTCTCTGCAGTCGATCTCGACCCC
Organism: Puya raimondii; assembly: GCA_016920855.1. Lineage (NCBI taxonomy): Eukaryota > Viridiplantae > Streptophyta > Magnoliopsida > Poales > Bromeliaceae > Puya > Puya raimondii. The sequence goes on along the minus strand of JABWPP010000050.1, from coordinate 193,695,775 downwards.
TTGCACCGCGAGCCGTTGAAGAAGAGGCCTTTTCGAGGAATGGTAGTCCTCAGCTGAGATGCATTTTGCATAGAGTAATTCCTACAGATGATGAAAAGAAACATTCTTACTTCAATCAGTTAACAAAATTTGGAGGATCTTTTTTTATTTTTTAAAATTTTCTTTTTGGTGGAAAATGAATGAAGAGTCCCCATAATCAAAAAGATATACAGTTTCAGATAACTGACATTTTGTCAGTTAAAATTTGCACCAGAACCATTTGGTTGAGGAGAAACCAAATCATAGAAATGAATTTTTTTTTTTTTTTTGGCCTCCAAAAATCAGTGTGAAAGAAGGATAATTCTCTCCCAGGAACAAAGAAAAGGTTCCCTTTATTCAATGAAGTTCATAAGATTTTCACCAACAATGAATAAACCAACATCAGAAAAAAAAAAATCACATATTTTTTTTTAGAAGCCTCAAAAGAACCATAAAAAATGAAGATAATTCATGAACTTTTCATGAAAAACAAGAGAACCATAAGAGGAATGATGGGTTTTTTTTTTTTTATTTGGCTAAAAAATACAGAAAATTTTTCTATAAATATTCTTTTTTTACTTTTCTTATGACTTTCAAAAATCTACATTTTACCCTCTCAAAATTTCACGTTGATGCATTTAGCCCCTCTCCGTCAGGGTTCCGTCACTATTTCGTCTATTTCTTATAATTTATACTGAAAATATCTTTAAAAATAATTAAAAAAACATTAAAAAAATTTTTAAAAAAAAGTAAAGACAAATTGGTCATTTTGTCCTCTTTATTAATACCGTAACTCCCGAAAAATATTTCTAAAATTTTAAGAGGGTAAAATATAGGTTTCTGAAAGTAAAAAAAAAAAAGAATATTTACAGAAACTTTTTCTATATCTTAGCATTTTTTTAACGAAAAGGAAACAGTAAAAAGAGAAAAACTTTCTATTTTCCACAAAAAAATTCTTAGAAACCAAAGAAACCCACATAATAAAACTCCTTACTGTAACCAACAACAACCCAATTAAGGATCTAACTTTTTATTTCATTTTTTTAAATTTTTTTTTGTTGTTGTGTGTGTATGTGTGTGTGTGTGTGTTGGGTATATACCTGCAAGAACAAGAGCTTATCTCTGATCACGCCTGCCGGCTCCTGCTCCTTTGGCGCGACGATGAGCGTCTCGAGAAGCTGCGCCCGGAACGCCGCGACCTCGCCCTCGGCCGCCATCCCTTCCCGCTGCAGCCCGACCAGGTTCAGGATCCTGTGGAAGGACTCCTGCTGCCACTTCAGGCTGTCCGAGTGCCGCTTCGCCAGCTTCTGGTCGGCGGTGAGGCGGCGGTTCTTGAAGCCGAAGGGGAGGATGGATTTGCACAGCGAGGTGATGGTGCCGTGGAATGAGGAGTAGTACGCGGGTGTGTAGTTGCCATACACCATTTTTACCTCTCTTTTTTTGGGAATTTCTTTCTTTTTCTTTTTGGGATTTTGGGTGAGTTTTGGAGATTGGGTTTGGATTGTTATTTGGGGATTAAAGAGATGTTGAGAGAGATGATGATGATGATAATTGATGATGAGGATGAGGTGGTGGAGGAGAAGGAGAGTTTGAGAGTGGTGGTGGAAAAGGAGCCGTTGGAGGGAGGGTGTTTGTGCTTCGATTTTTTGTTAGGTGTGAGAATTTATTTGATTTAAAAAAAGATTCCACCCAACGGTCGGGAAGACTAGCCGTTGGATTAGGGCACGGGTTACGGGCCTTTTGGCGTTGGGTAGCCCCTGGCCTTCTCATAATTTAAGGAAAAAGCCATTGCGCTCTGTAAAAGGATAATAAGAACGAATATATTTTTCAAAACTTGAGAAATATTTAATTTACTCTACAGTTTCAAAATTATCCTTTTTGTTTGTAAATTTACTCCTGAAAAATGTTAGTTTCTTTCAAATATACGCCTACTCTTGAGGGTTTATTGGGGAGATTTGAATTTTTAAAGAGTACTTTTTTTTCACAAATGAAGGGTAAATTTTTTTTAAAAGTTGAATTGTAGTCAGATGTATATGAGAAATTGGCTCTAAAATAAATAGTTGAATTGAAATGTTTTTTCCGGAGATTTTTTTTTCTCTTACAGTTATTTTATCAAGAAATAACAATAACCAATCATTAGGGCTGGCAAATGAGCGAGCCGGCTCGTGTTCGACTCGCGTTTGGCTCGATATTCGGCTCGCTCGAGCTCGACTCGAAATTAAATGAGCCGAGCTTGAACAGAAAAAAAAAAAGCTCGAAATTTATTTCAAGCCGAGCTTGAGCATTACTGGGCTCGCTCGAATTAGGCTCGAAAAGCTCGAATATATATATAATCCGGCTACTATATTATTGATAGTATCAAACGCTTGGTGTTATCGAGTATTCCGCCGTTAGATTTACCCCTTTGATCATTTCCACCCGTTAGATCATACTATTCAACCAATCACTCACTCAACCTTAGAAAATCACTATCATCTTAACCGGGGACCACTATCATCCTAACCGCACATCACTTCATCCAAAGGCCGAAAATCTAATAGTACCAAGTGCTTGGTACTATTATCTAATAGCCTAATTATGCTACTATTAATAGTATAATAGCATAATTAGGCTATTAGATAATAGTACCAAACACTTGGTACTATTAGATTTTCGGCCATTGGATGAAAAGATGTGTCTTTAGGATGATAGTAGTCTTCTTGGGTTGAGTAGGTGGTTGGTTGAATAGTATGATTTAACGGATGGAAATGATCAAAATGGTAGATCTAACGGCGGAAAATTCGATAGCACAAAACGCTAGATACTATCGAAGCATAGTAGCCGGACTCTATATTAATTATATATAATAATATATATTATATATTTTAATCATATGTGTATAGAGTTTAGGTTATTGGGTATATTTGCTGGCCCACAAAATTAAATCAACAAAATTCTACTCTAATTGCTTTCTCCCTCTCTCTTTCACTTGCTCGCAGAGTCGCTTTTCCTAATTTTTTTTTAATATTATAATACCGCATTTCATGCATTCATTTTGTATGTTGAACTATTAGACATTTTTTGTATCAAATTTTAAATAATATTTTATAAAAATTAAACTATAGATTGCATGATGTTAAGAATTTCAAGCGGCTCGTTTATGGCTCGAGCTCGCTCGACTCGAAGTTAGGCTCGCTCGAGCTCGGCTCGAATTAATTTCAAGCCGAGCTTGAGCCTAAATTTAGGCTCGAAATTAATTTCAAGCCAAGTTTGAGCTGAGGTAAGCTCGCTCGAGCTCGGCTCGTTTCCACCCCTACCAATCATACGTCATCGTGGTTTAAAAAAAAAAAAAAAAAAAGCAAACTAGTTTTTTATAAAATAGTATTTTAATATAAAATTAATAGATCGTCCTCAATTAGACTTCATGCATCGCAATAATGAGATTGGTTTGCGATGTATCCTATACGGTGTAACTGTTGCGAAGAATTTTTCACCATTAGAACAGGAGCTTTGACAGTTTGTAGTGAAGCATTTGTAGAAAGATAATGTCATCATCCAATTGATCTCGAATTGGTCCATTCAAAAATTTATAATCATTTTATGTGAGTTTCATAGCTACATCACATTATGTGATTACACCTAAAATAGACAATCATCATGCATAATACAACTTCATTGATGCCCTCGACAAGTTTCGACGAAATATAAGGATCTGCATAATCACTTATTTAAAGCCATTTTATGTTTTTATTTGTTCCACTAATGAGCATGTTTGTTTCGCCGGAGGTAAACTTCAGAATCAAGTAAACTTTCAGATAAACTAGAATTCGAATAAAAATCACATCTCTTCTGTCGTTTGTTTCTATAATTGTAGAACTAAAGTTTCTCTATTTCTGCTGTTTATTTGGTAAGAAATGGATGAGATAAAAACTTAAGTTTGCTAATATTCTATTATTTTTTCCTCACTCTCTCCCCGTAATTGACCCAGAGCCAAAGACAATTACACTATGTTGGAAAGTTTGAATTTCGACCGTAAGTAAAGTTACAGCGGACCAAACAATAAAAGTTACAGCTAGGGCTGGCAATCCAGCTCGCCGTTCGCGAGCCAGCTTGTGTTCGGCTCGAAATGAGCTCGAGATTGACTCGCTCGTTTATTAAACGAGCCGAACACGAGTTGAATTCTCCAGCTCATTTAATAAACGAGCCGAACACGAACTAGGATCAGCTCGCTCGTGTTCGGCTCGATAACAGCTCGATTATATTTATTTTATATTAATATATTTTTTTATATATATTATATTTATATGTATAAATATATAATTATATTTGTATATAAATATATAATACATATTATTATTTTTAAATTTTTTAGTCCAACTTAAAAATAAAGCCTAACTTATTTATAAAGATGCCCATTTATGTTTAGAATTCAACAAATCAAAATCTATAGGATACTATTGCATGACCTTTTAATTTTTCCTCTTTGTAACCCTAATTTTTCTTTTCCTTTTTTTCACTCCCACGCACCTCTTTGTAACCCTAATTTTTCTTTTCCTTTTTTTCACTCCCACGCACAGCCGCCTCTCTCTCTCTCTCTCCGCCCGAAGACCCCCCAGCCGCCTCTCTCTTTCTCTCTCTCTCTCTACGCCCGAAGACCCCCCCGCCAGCGCTCTTCGATCTTCACCGTTCGCACAACCCCGGCAGCGCACTCTTCGCCGTTCGCATATCCTGATGGAACTCCGGCAGCGGCACTTTCAACAGATTCGTTCTTCTATTGATCTTCAACTTTTTTTTTTCTTATAATTTTTTTAGCAGAATGTGAGGGAATTCCATTATGGAGCTTCTAATCGAGCTAACGAGCCGAAAACGAGATAGCTCGAATAACTTGCGAGCCGATCACGAGCTGAACTTCTCGAGCTCGTGACGAGCTCGAGCCGTACACGAGCCAACCTTGAACAATAACGAGCCGATCTCGAGCTGGCTCCAGCTCGCTCGAGTTCGGGTCGTTGACAGCCCTAGTTACAGCGGACCAAAAATAATTATAGAACTGAAATTTATCTATTTCTGTTGTTTATTTGGTAAGAAATGGATGAGATAAAAACTGAAGTTCGTTAATATTCTATTATTTTTTTCCTCTCTCTCTCCCCGTAACTGACCCCGAGCCAAAGACAATTACACTATGTTGGGAAGTTTGAATTTCGACTGTAAGTAAAGTTAGTGGACCAAACAATGAAAGTGGGCATTTACATCCAAAGATTACTTCTCTTTCCACTTGCGGTGAAACAAACAAACCACAAACAGTTAAAAGTATTGAAAAACAGAGTAATTAGGATTAAAATTTAGCAAACATTTTCCGGCAATAATTTCGTGATTAGATTGAGGCAGTAACTCAGACAATCTAGTTATACCGACGACTAACTATAGTAGGGCAGGGATTCAATTGCCAGATATGTTCATTCATTTCAATCTGCTTAATGTGAAATCAAAGATCCAAATGTTTAGCACATCATTCACTCATATTATGAGAACTTTGGTGGCAAACAGAATCAATCATGCATAAAGACAGGAAGATTAACGATAAATCTAACAGAAATAAAATGGCCGAGGATATGAAAAAGAAAAAAAGGAAATATAGAGCATCAATAGAAATGTGTTTCAATGAGGATGAAAAAAGAGAGAACATAGGAAGTAGCCGAATGGCACACCAAATTCAAATCTCTACACTAACAAAAGGTAGATAGATAACAGATAGCCATGTACTTAACAAAGGCACCAGATATAGACCGCGAAAGAGGCCCGCAGTGTGGTTTTCCGGATTCTATTTCAGCCTTAGCACTTTATGTAGTTTTGAGTATTGACATTTTACCATTCTGCAGCTATTGTTCAGAATTCCCCATTCAGGAATGCATTAAACAAAAAAAAAATAAACATGCGACTGTCACACACAACTCATTCAAAATGTTGTCAATAAGGGTTGGTTGGTTAGTCTTAATCACAGATTAATTCTAATTGAAAGTGGTTTAGCAGATACTAAAAAGGAAAAGAAACAGCAACCACATTGGAGGTGAAATGTTATACTTTCACACAAAGGGCGATAAAGCAGAGGAAGTTTTCTAAGGTCTAGTTGTGAAAGATCCAAAAAGTAGGTGACTATTCATCAGAAACTGACATGGAATAGCCTAAATATGACATGCTGTGTTCATAAGAAAAATAATGGGGATCACATGAATTGTACAGCACAAACAGCAAAATACTGATTGCGCTCCAATATTTTGGATGCCAGCATAAACACATGAAGTTAAAACAGATAGACAAGGAAGGAGCAAATTTCGATCCGCATAATCCCAATTTAAAGAAAACATTTAGCAGTTGATAACCATCTTTATATATAATAGTTGAGCTTAAAAATGCAAAACTCAATCTTAATTCATGCAAAAAATAGTACCTTTCCCATTCTAATGTCTTCGTAAGGATCATACAAGCACATACTGATTCTTCTCCTAAGATTACGCGATAACTAAAGCACTGCTACCAGCGCTGATAGCAATACCAGAAATTACCACAAAACCCATTTAAAAACAACATTTAGGTCTAAATCACCAACTAATATATTAGAAAGGCTCAAATATGAAAGCTCCAACATTAATCCATGCAAAAAATAGCTCCGTTCTCATTCAAATGTCCTTGTAAAAAAACACATACTATCTATTCTCCAAACGGTAGGCCATAACTGAACATTAGTATCAGCAAACTGCATAAGGTTAAAACCGATAAACAAAAAAGAAGCAAATTTTGATCCACCATTATCCATTCAAAAAAGGCATATGGCACTAAATCACCATCTGAATGTATTAGTCAAGCTCAAAATTGCAAAATCCAACCTTAATCCATGGAAAAAAAAAGCTCCATCATCATTCTAACATCTTTGTAAGTAGAACAAAAGCCCAGATTGATTCTTCACCAAAATCTAAGTCATAACTCAGCATTGCTATCAGTGTAAAACATGAAACTTGAACCAAATAAGCAAGCAAGTGCAAATTTGGTCCATGTGTTACCATCTGACTAAGACATTTAGCACTAAATAACTATCAAAATATGTTATAGTTATAACTCAAAAATACACAATCCAATCCTCATCAATGCAAAAAAAATTTCATTCATATGTCTCTGTAAGGAGCATAAAAAACGTATACTGATTATTCTCCAAATACTAGGCCATAAATAAGCATCACCACAAAACACAATGCATGGAGTTAAAACCAACAAACAAGTAAAAACAACAAATTACGATCCACGTAATCACAGTTCAATAAGATATTTAGAACTAAATAACAATTGTACTAGTCAATCTCAAAACTGCAAAACCCAATCCTAATTCATGCGAAAAGTTGCTCATTTCTTCAAATGTCCATATAAAAGGAGCATCAAAATACTAAGAAATTCGCGATTACGTAAATCATCAAAATAACCCCTACAAGAGGGCTAAAGCAAGTAACCTCGCAAACCCGCATCCTCAAAACCCTAGCTTCGTGCGGCGCCAGTGCCTACGCTTAGCGTTGTACCTAGAACAGGGATGGAAAGCGCAATGCATCAGAGAACATCCGATCTAGAGAGATCTAGAGAGATCGAGAGAGAGAGAGAAGGGGGTACCTGATGGTGTTATCGGTGCGCATGCGGATCCAGTGAGGGATGGGGCGATTCTGACGCATCTTCTTCGCGAGCTTCTGCTTGATCCGGAAGGTCTTGTGGGACGGCTGCGTAGAACGAGATCGGAGTTAGAGAATAGGGTTCGGATCAAGGATTAGAAACCCTAGCGAGAGAAGGAAGAAGACGAAGACGAAACCCTAGAGAGAGAGAGAGAGGGGAACGCACCATTGTCGCTTCCGCTGAGGTCGACGAGAGGCGGCGGAGGAGAACAAAACCCTAGAACGCGAGAACAGAGAGGTAAAATGGGAGAGATCGGGTATTTATATGATTATCATAGGCACGTGTAGAGCACGTGAGGGAACGGGGCGGATGCGTGAATTGTCGACCCGTTTAGGATCCGAAACCCTAAACCCTAAACCATATTCGATGGTTTTTTCTTTTTAATCACAGAATATTTAAGTGCAATTTTTTGAACCACAAAATAGTGAAGCTAAAAATGAGCTAAACTACTGAAAGACAAATTAAAGTTATCCTAAGTAAATTGAACTATAAGGCATGTGACACTTTAGTCATTAAAATTTAATGTATTTTAATTTTTTTATTTGAAATTTCAGAAATATTACAATCGACTCCCACAATTTAAATTATTTGAGTAAATTTTTAATGCATTATTAATGTAAAAATGATGTGACATCTTAATTATTTGGTCACCTTTAATCACAAGTCACAACACTACTATATTACATCAATATTAACGATATATCACAATTAATGTATTGTTAATAAAAAAATAATTTAATAATATTGTGATTGATAATAAGTCAATAATTAAAATATCATTCACTTTTATATTATGCGTTAATATTTAATCAAATGAATTAAATTATGAAACTTAATTGCTATAATTCTGAAAGTTTGAGCAAAAAATTTTAATAAAATATCATCTGCCTTATAGTATGAGTACCAAACATGCAATTTACCCTTAAAAGAAAATAAATCAATTATGTGATCTCCAAAAGAATATATGTGGTTAAATTTGTGGACTTGTTTTGTAGTTTTATTTTGAAGTTATGCGTGTATGTATATATAATATATCTCTCTCTTTTCTCTCTCTATCTCTCTCTCTATCGGAAAAAGCATTGAAAAGTGTAGGTATAGATATAGTGAGAGAAACCTCAAAAAGGAAACTGCTTTGAATCTTTTCAATCATCCTCTATCTCTCCCTCTCAACAATGAACATATTCACTGACCGTCCCTAGCGCAAGTGACAAAGAATTTGATGGTTGATACCCGAAGTTTCGAATTCGAATCCTAGTTGATTTACATTTCTAACTAAATTTATTTCTAAAAAAAAATAAACGAAACAGGTAGCGTGCTATCTTTCCTTCAAAAAAAATAAAATAATGAATATATCCATCGACCGTTCCTAGCGCAAGTGGCAAAAGATTTGGTGGTTGGTACCCAAGGTCCCGAGTTCGAATTCTAGTTGATTTACATTTCTAGCTAAATTTATTTCTAAAAAATAAATAAACGAAACGGGTAATGTACTATTTTTCTCTAAAATAATAATAATAAGCATATCCCTAATATAATGAACAATATATATTCAAAGGTTATAAGCATGCATAACACATAATTAGGAAAGGATGAAGTATATATACATATATATGGGCAGAGCCATGGAGAAAGTTTTTTTATATATATATATTTTAATTGTAGCTTTGCCCTATTGTATATTGGAAATTTAATTACTTCAGGAAAATGTAAGTCAAAGGCACATAAGAGAATTTTAAAAAAAATCATTTGAATTTCAATTCAATTGAAAGTTGTTTTTAATCTGAAAATCACTTACAGACCAAAAAAGAAAAAACAGGCAAAAAAATGGAAGCTCTTTTTATATATTAACAAGAATAAGCAAAAGTTCTTTTGCATGGAGAATAGGCCTAAAATATTATTATATTAGTTAACTCTTCTTAATTTCTAGTTGATTCCAAGGATTATTCCTTACAAATCTAGCACCCTTCTAAGCTCATTTTGATTGAAACATATACATACATAAAAAGAGATTTTGATGGTCACATCTACTTCATATATACACATAATTTAAGAGTACTGATAACTGTAAAACCTAGAAAAGGATAAAAAATTTATACTCTATTTATCAAAAGTAGTGGCAGATCTAAAATTTTTCTCTCATGGGATCAATATATAAGAAAAAAAAATACAAAAAATAAAATAAAAAAGTGAATTAGTCATTTGTATTGTATAAAAAATAAACTAATCATTATTGTTCTTTCTGCCTATAATTTTTTTATTAAATTTTTTTAAAACTTTTTACTACTGCTAAGAAAAAAAAAATTAGCGGTTCTTTGAGATCCGCTATAGCATTCTTGTCTAATACGAATATTTTATTGAACCCCACTTAGGGTCAATTTGGATCCCAAAGTGGGTTCAATTTATACAAACAAAAAAAATCTAACTAAATTTTTTTCTCAAGTGGGGCCCACAAAATAGGATATTTTTTTTTATTAATAAACTTAAAAAATATTATAATTATAAAAATAGTCTTCTAAAAAAATTATTTATGAAACTAGATATATACGGAAAATAAATTACCGCTTTCTAAATGCAGTAAATCATTCACCGCTTTCTAAATACAGTAAATCATTCACCGCTTTTTTTAAAAAATAATAACTATTTTTAGTATCTAATATCATATATCTTTTAAAGTTTGGATAATGAAAAAATATAAATTAGGATAAAGACAGTAAATAATTCACCGTATTTAAAAACGGTGAATTATTCACCGCTTTTAAAGGTCTAATTTTACAAATAAAATTTTTAGAGATTTATTTTTATATTTAAAATTTTTTGTAGGCTTAATAGCCTAAAAACTCCGATTTTGCCCACTGAGATGTATATGCATCTGCCAGTGATCCAAAGGTCAGTATTTCCTCACGAGTATATTTTGCTTTTTTTGACATTAAAAATCCAAAAAAATATTATAAATACGATTTATAACTATTGAGCGTAAAAGTATCATTTCTCCTCTATAATTGTCCACTCCTTTTGGATTTACAAATGGAAAATTAGGAACTATTCTTATTGTTGTTTAATCTTGCAAGAAAACACTTGCTGGAACGTCCACAAGGAATCACAAAAGAGTTGGGACGAAAGCATAATTAGACTTGATTTAATTGCTAGGCGTCACAGACACGGAACACAAGACATGACACGACTCGAACACGATGACTCGACAACTTTCAAAAAATTAGAACACAGACACGGCATGGACACCGCTAATAAATATAATATTATTGATATAATAATCTATATTTATTATATATAAAATATTAATTTTAAAAAAATATTATTATATTTCTCATACGAATGAAAATTAGTAAAATTTTCATTAATAGTTCATATATTTTAAGAAAAAAAATTCTCCACCATACATAATTTATTTATATTGTCAAAAAAAAATTGTATACATTTATCAAAAAGCTAAAATATTTATCTTCTTATATTATATATGCATAAAAAAAATAAAATAAAAATATGTATATATTCTTTTAATTGTTTGCGCTATGGATCGATTTTAAACGGGCGTCCAAGAAGTGTCCACGTGTCCGACACGGACACACGAGGCTTATAGAAGTGTCCGTAATACATAGTTTAATTGCATGTTTTTTTTTTCATTTTATCAACATCAGCAAAGCTTATCAAACCTATAATGGCAGTTTCTTTACTGCAAAAAGTTACTGTTTAAACATCACTACTAAGGGCATGTTTGGTTCGCGATTGGAATTGGAATGGGAAATGGAATTGGATTGTTTTGAAATGGGAAATGGAATGACGAATCATCCAAAGACGTTTGGTTCATTATTGGAATGGGTAATGAAATGAAAATCTAAAATTTTGAATAGAGTGTTTTGGTTAAGAGAGAGAAAAGTGATGATGGGAGAGGAGGGGAGGTGTTGGTAAAAAAAACTTTTGAGTAATTTACTTTGGAATGGGTCAATCCGATATTCAAGACCGGATTGGGCCATATATGGAATTAGCCATTCCCATTCCATAGTGGAATGGGAGTCGGAATCCGATTCCTTTAAAACAAACAACAACTATTGGAATCAATGAATCCCATTCCGATTCCATGGTCTAAAATAGGTGAACCAAACATGCCCTAAGAGCAGGAGCATTTTATTTTTCAATAATAAAATTTCTTTAATAATTTCTCACTAACGCAAAGGGCTCAAAAGTTTCTTCCAATGGACAGCAGTTATAACATGTCATTCACCAAACATGTCCACCACCTTTACCTTTCTTTCTTAAAATTTTTTAAAAAATAAATAAAAACATAAAAAGCTGCACTAAGGCTGGCAATCCAACTCTGTTCGTGAGCCGGCTCGTGTTCGAATCGAAATGAGCTCAAGATCAAACGCTCGTTTTAATACACGAGTCGAACACAATGTAGGATCAACTCGCTCATATTCGGCTCAATATAGCTCAAATATATATATATATATATATATATATATATATATATATATATATAGTCCGGCTAGGATACTATCGATAGCGCCAAACACTTAGTGCTATCAAATTTTCCGCCGTTAGATTTAAACCATTCATTATTTTTATCCGTTAGATTATACTATTCAATCAACAACTTACTCAACCCTAGAGGACCCACATCATTCTAACCGTACATTTCTTCATCCAAGAATCGAAAACTTAATAGTACCAATAACTTAATGCTATTGATAGTATTCCAGTCTAATTATATATATATATATATATATATATATATATATATATATATATATATATATATATAGGTCAACCCAAAATTTTATATTAAATTAAAATTCTAATATTATAATTTTATTTCAAATTTTCATCTAGTGGTACGGCTTGTTAATAAACGAGCCGAACACGAGCTAAATATTTTGGCTCGATATTTTAAAAAATCAGCTCGTGTTCGACTTATTTAATAAACGAACGAACACGAGCCCGCCCAGCTCGCTCATGTTCGGTTCGGCTCATTGATAGCCCTACTCTGCACCAATAATCCAAGCCCATCCGTATAACCATCACACATCAAGCCCAAGTCTTTTGAAGAGACCAAACAATCATATCACGTTATCATAACGCATAGATTCATTATATCACAAAACTACAAAGCTCAGCGATTCTTTATATCACAAAACTACCAACTAGATCACACCATAGCTAAAGACCAGACCAATTAAATGAATAGCCCAAATTCGTCAACACCCACCATCAACTCTAATACCAACTACTAAGGACTAGTAATCATACATGCATGGTGAGTGTCAATACATTTCAACTCTAATTTTTTCATTAATTACTCAATGTAGAACTCCTCACCTGTGAATTCCTAACACTTAACCCAAACTTTTTCACCTAACCAACAAAAAATTTTTCCTAACATTTATAGTTTACTCTTTTTTTTTTTAGAGAAAGGTAGTACGCTACATGCTTCGTTTATTTCTTTTAAAAATAAACTAGGCTAAAAATATGAAGCAACTAGAAACCTGAAACATCGGGTACCAACCACCAAGCCCTTTACCACTTGTGCTAGGGACGGTCGGTTTAATACAAGAAATCTCGGGTACCAAGCCCTTTAACCGACCGTTCCTAACGCAATTAGCAAAAAACTTGGTGATTAGTACCTGAGGTCCCGAGTTAGAATCCTAGTTGATTCACATTTCTAGCTAAATTTATTTTTAAAAAAAATAAACGAAGTGGTTAGCGTGCTACCTTTCTCTTAAAAAAAAAAACAAAAAAATTATAGTTTACTTCAATTTTGGTCCTACAGTGAAAACACTTATTTTAAGCGGTAAACAATAATATTCGGTGCTACCACGAATTTTTTACAACAAAAACTTTACTGAAACAACTAATGAATACTTAGGACTTAATGATAAATGTTAAAAATTCAAAAACAAAATTAAAAAAAAATCAGATAGAGGTCACAATCTACTGTTACAATTAACCCTTTTTTTCAAACATTGATAAACTAAAGCGCAATTTATCTAAAACTTCACGAACCAGATTGTTTCAATGAAAAATACAAGAACTGAGTCACAATATCGAAAAATTACAAAGAGCTTGATGGTAGATACCCGAGGTCCCGAGTTCAAATTCTAATTGATTCACATTCCTAGCTGAGTTTACCCTCACCAACATGATCCAACAGAGAAGTGCTTGAAAGTTACAACCACCGTGTCCTCCCAATCGTTTAAATAGCCGACTATTTTTTTTAAAATAATCATCTTGGAGCACATTGAACCTCCAAACATTTTTAGTTTCAATAATGAGAAAGAAAACATGTACTTTCCCAGCTAAACTGCATTTTCATCCTCAAACTATACAGGCTGTAACACTTTAGTCCTCAAATTTTAATTTGTTATAATTTCCGATTCAAAACTTTTGAAATTATTATATTCAAGTCTCACAGCATAAGATAGCTGACTAGATACTGATGTGTTGCTAATGTTATAATAATGTAATATCTTAATCATTTCACGCTATCAATCACAACACTGCTACATCATTACCATATTAACGATACATCAGCATTTAGTCAGCGAAATTAGAATATGAAATTCGACTGCAATAATCTAGAAAGTTAAAAGCCATAAACTACTAACTAATTAAAATTTGAAGACCAACCAAAAGTGTAATTTAGCTGTACTATTCTTGTGAGAACTCTGCATACAAAACAATGAGTGCAAAACCTATCCTAAAAAAATAAAAGGTGCTTCAAACTGACCTTCCACGAAAAGCTATAATTAAGCCGAATAGGATCCCAACACATGGGCTTAGTTTGGTATCGCGCCTAAAGTGACTAAAAGCACCAGCTTTCAATGTTTTAGAAGGCCCAAAATATCCAAAAACGTTTCCAATCTTCTCTCCTGCAAATTACAGTGAAAACTACCACCGGAAAAGCATGTGGTTACATAACTTTGATCACTTAAAATTTGACGATGATTTCCTCCATCACTGGAGAGAGAGAGAGAGAGAGAGAGAGAGAGAGAGAGAGGAAAAAGAGTTAACAAACAACATTGTCCTCGTACAGCCACCATTGATCACCTTTCTTCTTCTATGGTAACCAAGTATGCAAAAGCTATATCGAAAGATCTGAATGCTCCATGGTAACCAATATACAAAAGCTGTATCAAAAGATCTGAAGGACGAATATGCAAAGTAGATCCATGATTATAATGCAAGGGCAAATCAAAAGAATAGCATAAAAAGAACAACTTCAGATCGAACATAATAGTCACAAAACCCTAACAGCAAAAAGAACAAATCATAAAAAAAAAAAAAAAGCAAAATGGAACATATTGGCAACATAAGAGATAACCTCCTCCTATAAATAGAACATATTACAGAAAAATTGGGAGAAATAGGGGGGAAGGAGGCTCAGATTTGCGTTTCATCAATCAGATGAAGAGACCGCCCCACCGCCTCCCCTCGAGTCTAAATCAATCCCCTGCTAAAGGCAATCGGCTGCATCCGTTGCCTTGCGGCCATCCAAGATGCCTTGCCATCAAACTCATTAATGTGGGAAGTGAAAGAAGACCCGAAGGAGAGAAAAATTAGCATTCGGCCATCACCTGCTCAATCATCATCGCCTCCTTGAGAACAGACATGATCCGAGCAATAAATTCTCGATACATACATATATCAATGCATGCATGCACATTCATTTACCAATCCATCCAACTGTCCATCCATACGTGCATGCGTACATACATACATTATAGCGTGTGTGGTGTGAGAGAGAGAGAGAGAGAGTGAGCTCTCACTCTCTGCCGAAAGCCGTGCACGCGTACATACATACATTATAGCGTGTGGTACATGAGAGAGAGAGAGAGAGAGAGAGAGAGAGAGAGAGAGAGAGAGAGAGAGAGAGAGAGAGAGCTCTCACTCTCTGCCGAAAGCCTCAAACTAAAGCGAGCATTCACTCTCTGCCGAAAGCCTCAAACTAAAGAGAGCGTTAAAGAAATTCCTAACTGCCTCGATCACAGAGGATCTTTGATGAGCATAGTTTGGGATAAAAGGAAAAGCCAGGTGCCAGTTTCTACAGCAAACAGGGCTGTTGAGTATAATACATTAAAAACACCACTCTCCATTAGCTAAGGCTTTCAGGGGCTGTTTGGTTGCACATATTTACTACTGCACTGCAGGCATCGGTACATTTGAGTCCAAGTGTTTTTAGCTGTACGAGGTCCAACTCCGGAAGTTGGAACTACACCCAAAACGAATGCAATTCCAATTACAACAGTTGGTAAAGAATGGAATTACCCAACTCACAGAGGGAAAAAAAAGGACATCTTCAGCAACCAAGCAGAAGAAATCTAGCTGCAGCACTTCGCACAAATCTGAACAGAGTTTAGTATACCTGCTGCATCTGCAGCAGCATGCATACGACATTCACAATTACATCCAACCAAATGGCCCCTCTAATATGTCGTGTCATAAAGGCTGAAAGATAATCTGGGAAAACCAGCTAGTGTCAAAAGCAGGGGCAGCAATAGGTCAGCGGCAATAGGCCGGGTTGGCTCAATCTCACCAAGATGGCATTGTAGCATTGTATAAAGCTTTCCAAAACTTGAATATGACAAACCTGCTTGAACTCCCTATGTAATGCACAGATAGAGATGCCATCAGACTGGGTCGGGTCCAGATGCCACGTGGCCAAGTCACGAAGTCAAATCAGCAAGGAGTTTAAAAGCAGAATGTTTGGAAACAATCCCAAAAAGATAACAAAAAGGAACTACACAAAATCACAAGAGAGAAGCAAGAGGTAAATAACAGAAAATGCTTGTCAAATAATGCCATAAAGCATATGAATGAACTTTAAAGCAGAATGCCTTACAGATTCAAAGAGAAGCGAATCGGACATGTCGCCCCTAATCCAAGAGAAAGGCTGCAGCAGCTGCTCTCTGAGCCAACCAAGCTGCCTTGCCATCAAACCCTTGGGAAAAGTTTAGTCGGACAACAATAAACGGACAACTACAAAAAGTACAACAAATAAAAGAAAAAAGATAATGAATATTAATTACGAACCTTTGAATCTAAAACTTCATAACAAAGTCTACATTCTCCTTTATCTCTCTAATACTAATTCCCAGACGCTCAACGTGGGCGAAACAACACGCATCGTGAATGAATGGGGACGAAGAAACCCTAGTTACGAATTCGAAACTAGCATGGATGAGGAAAAAGAAGAAGAGTTCCCATTGCTAGGTTTTGATCAAACTAGGGTTTTGATCGAGAGAAGAATGTATAATATCAGAGGGGTAAAAAAGTCAATTTACTTCACTCACTAACCAAAGTAAAGTATTTTACCTATGGTAAACTACATTTTTCTTACGGACACTAGCAGCAGGGGTATATTTGAAACCATTAGGACTTTGTGAGGGATAAATCTAAAAACTTAAACTTTGTAGGGATATATTTGCTCTTCGATATGTTTTTCGATATGTTTACAGGGAGCTGTATGAAATTATCCCTATATATATAGAGAAAGAGAGGGGGGGAGAGAGTACGTCTCCTATACTTTTGAAGGCACAGAGGCCCCCGTACTTATAAGTTGTTTTCGATTATAGAACATCCAATACGACGATCCGCTCCATTAGACATGATCTATGCTATTAAAACTATTTATAAACTAAATGGTATAATATTTCAACATTATTTACCCAGTGATCAAAGGGTCTCAAAAATGACTATTTTAATGGCCGATGTGGCACATTTGTAAGTTCTGTAGAACAATCCAAATTAGACAATTTAATAGAAAATTTTACTAAACATCAAGAGCAAGATCACTACCTCCGATTTGAAATTTAAGCCTCCTGTCACTATTTTTTATGTAATTTTTAGTTTCAGCTGTTTATTTTGAGGCTATTTGTTCACCAGGCAAACAAAATCAAAAAATTATGAAATTTGATTTTAGATAGTTCCAACATTGTAGATCATGTCTAAGAAAATCGATCGCTGAATCGGATGTCCTATCATCAAAAATCGAAAACAACTTACAAGCATGGAAGCCTCCATACTTTTGAAAGCATAGTAGCCTATGTGGATCGTAAGCGCTAACCAACTATCCGAAAAGCACGTGCTGATAGGAAGGGCGCACCCATCGCACTTAAGGGCTCAACCATAGCGCTCGCGGGCTTCGACCTGACTCAACCCACCTGGACGTTGGGTCTATTGTTGGGCCTCTTGCCGTTGGATCTCTTGTGGATCACACCTTCACTCAACTTATTAGGCTCACCCAACTCAACTTATTTGTCTCCTGGGCCTATTGTCACGGGGCATGATGGACCTATTTTAGCCCAATAATAAATAGCCAACAATCCCCCCCCAACACCTGCACCGTTAATACAGCATGTGGGAATCGAACCCGCGCCACTGGCTCTGATACCACTTGTCGGATCGTTGGCGCTAACCATTAATCCCAAAAGCACATGCTGATAGGAAGGGCGCACCCATCGCACTTAAGGGCTCAGCCATAGCGCTCGCGGGCTTCGACCTGACTCAACCAACCTGGACGTTGGGTCTATTGTTGGGCCTCTTGCCGTTGGGTCTCTTGTGGATCACACCCTCACTCAACTTATTAGGCTCACCCAACTCAATTTATTTGTCTCCAGGGCCTATTGTCACGGGGCAGGAAGTTGGACCTATTTTAGCCCAATAATAAATAGCCAACAGCCTAGTTCTATATACACACACAGAGAGAGAAAGAGAGAGAGCAAGAGAGAGAGGGATAGGAGGAGAAAAAGCAAAAGCATAAGAGGAAAGTGGCATATGAGAAAAGAGTCCTTTTTTAAAAAACAATTCTTAAAAAATTTCTAATTGACCAAATGATCATTCCAAAATTTTATTTGGCCAACTAATCCTCTTCTTGCCAACTCACTGCCTCGTTGGACAAAAATGATCACTGTTTTTAGAAAACAGTGAATCATTTCCCATTTTCAAACTATTATCGCTTTTTTTATATGCTGTGAGGATTTTTATGGGGTTGTTAGGTTGTATATGGAGTACTGAAATTTTTGTTTGATCGTTAGGATTGTATTGATAGGTTAGGATTTTTTTGGTTGTTAAGATTGTTTGTGATTTGTTGGAATTTTTATGTGGTTCTTAAGATTCTATATAGGAAATAGAAACAAACACTGTTTCGTAAGTATTCTTCCATCCTGGCTTTGAGTTGGACAAAATAAGATTATTTCCACCCTGGCTTTGAGTTGGACAAAATAAGATTATTTCGCCAAATAAAATTTTGATAGGGTCATTCGGCAAATTATAAATTTTTCAAAGATTTATTAAAAAAAAGCCCGAGAAGAGATTCTACACAGTGGACTCCAAGTCATTAGCTTGTTGAATAGCATCACTAAGCAAATGAAAAGCAAGTAAAATTTTACGGAATACTTCAACCAGATCAACCCCAAAATGAAAATCTTAAAAAAAAAAAAATCAAAAGAGAATCATTTACCTATTCCTGTATATTTTATTGAAACATATATTTATGCAATATTAAAAAGATTTAAGGAATTTGGATGAGAAAAAAAAAGGAAATGAACATGAGAAAATTATAAGCAAATAAAGTACAAAAATAACAAACCTAAATCCAACTCTTAGTAACATAAGCTGATTATGGAAAGCCAAATACCTTTGAGAAACCTCAAACATACAATCCGTTGGCAAAAATAAAACATTAACATTCTGAAAAATAAAATAAAATAAAATAATAGAATACTTGACAAAAATAGGAGAAACTGTTGAAAGGGAGGCTCAGGTTAGCATTTCAGCAATCAGATAAAAAAGACCGCCACTCCTCTCTTCTGTTTCAGAATTAATCAATCCTAATGGCAAGCAGCTGTTTGCCTTGCGGCCATCCAAGATGCCTTGCCATCAAAATCTTTCAAATATGGGAATCTAGTTCAAAATAACCTACAGTTGAGGAAGTCTCCATATATTTTTACCCATATGATAACATCATATGTTTCAACATACTCAACTGCAGTATGATGATCTCATCAAATATAATTGCCTCTTCTCACCAAGTCTGGGCAATAATTTCTCGACGGATGGATGGGCAAAATATCAACAACTAAGAAAATGCTGATGAACATATTCAAAATTTTGGGGGCTTTACTTCAAAACATGATACAGTTAAGAGGGTCTCGGTACAGTTTTACCCACAGTTTACAACAACAATCAGTAGTCCTTAAGACCTTTAGACATTTGAAAGTTGAGGAAGGTCTTACCCATCATCGCCTCTTCACAGAGAAAGAAAATGAGAAAACAGTAAAAAAAAAAAAAAAAGCAACAGACAAATTCGTAGAAGCATCACAGTGAAAAAGTACCAGTTTTTCCGAGCATAACACACCGACCAAATTATCTGTAAAACAAAAACATCAAAAAGTCAAAAGCAGAAATCTCTAGTTAAGCCAATATAAGAATATCCAAGAGTTTAACTACTAAAATGCACAAAACCACAACTCAAGTCCAGGAAAATCATAAGCCACGAACTATTTTTCAGCAAGATGAAGTACCAACGCAACAACAACAACACAACCTACTTTTCAGCAAGATGAACTACCAAAATAGGCAAAATAAAGAGGATCATCCATCAAATAAAACAAATTATAGAAAAATGGGGAAAAGATACAACTTGGAAGGGAGGATAAATTCTTATTTGATAGAGCACATGCAGAGATGTCCTAATCCTCTCCTTGTCTGCATCAGACCATGCTTAAAGGAGGAAAACATCTGCATCGGCTGCCATGCAGCCATTTAAGCTGCCTAACCGTCGTATTTTTTACACCCTGTTTGGCTGCCTAAAATCGCCTAAAATCGTAGAACTCTCAAGAATTGAAATTCTGGTTTTCTCCAATTCATTGTTTGGAACCATTAGTTAATTGGATTTCAACTGATTCGGAAGGATTTGGTAGGATTTATCACAAAATAATTAATTACCCATCAAATCAAAGAAAAGGAAGAGAAGGGTTCAAATTCAACATTACCCCATAAATCTAAGATACCCAATCAAAAGCTTTGATAGGTCGAATGATCCCCTGGTAAAATTATTGGCTGCACCGATCGTGTCCGTGCATCTGTGCACCTTCATATCCATCAGCTATTCAGCTCTCCCATCTCTAATTTGAAATCAAATCCAAAACGGCTGCATCGGTTGCTTAACAGCCATCCGAGATGCCTCATCAACAAACCAAAACATGAGCCAAACTTTGACACATTCTGTTAAATTAAAATCATATTCAGCACATAGTTGCCTGGGCAATGTGCCTAGTAAACTATGAAAAGAGGCAAAATTGGAATCCTCGCCATAAAATCTTAATAACAAAATAAAAAACTGTAAAAAAAACAAAAACCAAATACCCTGTAATAACTGAAATCTAAAAGATATTGGCAGTATAAAAGATAAGCTTCTGAAAATTAGAAATACATTTTAAAAAAAAAACCAAAAATGTAAGAGGTTGGGATTCACATTTCTTCAATTGCATTATGAGATCAGTTACTCCTCTCTTCTAGTCTGAATCAGATAGCTTATAGAAGGGACCGGGCTGCATCGGTCCCCATGCAGCCATATGGCATGCCTCATGTTCAATTCCTTTAATGAAGAAAATGAAGAAATCAAAGCCTCTTTGCATGTAGTGATGTAGACCAGGTCCAGGCAATAATACCTCGAGAGAGGGGATGAGGGCCTTTCAATTCTTGCAACATTTGAATCTTCTTAGGTACAAGTAGAGCATTACCAGTCAAGGAATGAGAGAGCATTATTATGCTTTCTTCACATAGACCTCAAACAAGAGAAGAGAGAGAGAGAGAGAGAGAGAGAGAGAGAGAGAGAGAGAGAGAGAGAGAGAGAGAGAGAGAGAGAGAGAGAGAGAGAGAGATGCAATTATAGCACTGACTGCATGCACTACCATCAAGCATGCTTCATCCACATGCAGCCACAACCAACAACCTCGCCATCGGCCTCTTTAGTACATGAGAACTAAAATAAATATAAGAAGATAAGGGCTAGGATTCGATTATACCCTAACAAAGTGAGGTACTTTGTTTTGCCTCTCCAAAGGTCAATGCAGTCCATGTAATAATTTCTCATGCAGTATAAGGTTTCGTTGCGGAAGACGATCAAAAGAAATGAAGTTCAGAGGACTCCGTACATTTTTACGCAAAAGTTTATCACAACAATCATCAACAAAATGAAGTGATACACTGAAGAATTCTCGTCAAGAGCAATGCTATACAAGAAAAAAATATGAAAAAAAATTGTGATAAGTACCCTCAATTATTTAGGAGGCCATCAACCACGTTATCCGCAGGACAAAAATTTTAAACACAAATTCTAAAATAATCAATTATACTTTCTTCCATGTTACCGATATATATACAATATATCGGGATTCTGTTACTAGTGTGCAAAGCGAAAGCAATTGTACAAGAAGAGAACATAGAAAGAATTGCACAAATATTAACAAAACCTAAACATAAAAAGATCAAGTACATCAAAGTTAACCAAAACTTAGAAACCATTGGAAAAACAAAACATAACCTTCTGAAGAAGAGAAAAAGAAAAACTGTACACAAAATTGGGAGAAAATGGTGTACAAGAGGCCGATGGTTCTTTCGAGATAGTTGTGATGTGGAAGTCTTGTGGTTGATAATGTGGCAATGATTACAATGCGCCATCAGCAAAACGTCAGCATTCAGTCAACTAAATTGGACTATGAGACTTGAGAGTAGGGCTGGCAAATGAGCGAGCCGGCTCGTGTTCGGCTCGTGTTCGGCTCAGTATTCGGCTTGCTCGTGCTCGACTCGAAGTTAAATGAGCCGAGCTTGAACAGAAAAAGAAATTCAAAATTTATTTCAAGCCGAGCTTGAGTATTACTGGGCTCGCTCGAATTAGGCTCGAAAAGCTCGAATATATATATATATATTAAAAAAAATTATAAATATATATAATTATATATAATATATATTTTAATTATATATAATAATATATATTATGTATTTTAATTATATGTATATAAAGTTAAGGTTATTGGGCCATATTTGCTGGCCCACAAGACCAAATAGCAAAATTTTACCTTAATTACTCTCTCTCCCCCCGTTTCTTTCACTTGCTTGCAGCGTCGCTTCCCCTAAATTTCTAATCTCTCTCTCTCGCACACACCTCCTAAGCAGTAGCACGCTAATGCTGGAACAAAAATACAAATAGAAATGGACATTCGTTACAAGGCTAGATATATCAACTCAAAAATTAATTTTCTTAGTATTATAATACCGTATTTCATGCATTTATTTTGTATGCTGAATAATTAGACTTATTTTTTTATCAAATTATAGATAATGTTTTATAAAAATTAAACTATAAATTACATGAGTTAAGAATATCAAGTGCTTGTTTAGAGCTCGATCTCGCTCGACTCGAAGTTAGGCTCGCTCGAGCTCAGCTCGAATTAATTTCAACCCGAGCTTAAGCCTAAATTTAGGCTCAAAATTAATTTGAAGCCAAACTTGAGCTGAGGTAAGCTCGCTTGAGCTCGGCTCATTTCCACCCCTAATTGAGAGCAACAATCTAGAAAGTTCGATCCAAAGATTGCAACATCCGAAAGTTTGAGGACCAAAGTGTCACACGCCTTATAGTTTGAGGACCAAAAGTGTCACGCGCCTTAGGGCGATCCCTATTAATGTGATTTGAGTTTAAGCACGAGAAATGCTTTGGGTCGCCCACAAAGTTAGAGACTGCATCAAAATAATTGGAGAAATGCCTTGTACACCCATAAATGGGTACTCAAATAATCGACTCAGCAGCTCTCCTCTTCAACAAATCAAATTCCTATTAATGTGAATGGGTGCAACAGTTGCCATAAGGCCGTCCAAGCTGCATTTCCATCATACATTTGACACAGGAAGAAAAAATAGAAGAGTTTAATCATGGGAAATGCCTTGGATCCCCCACAAAGTTAAGTACTTAATCGAGATAATTTACTTAGATATCTTTACCAAATCCAATTTCTGTTCAGTGTGAATGGCTGCAACGGTTGTCACAAGGTCGTCCAAGCACATTTCCATCTTATCATACCTTTGAAATACGGGGTAAAATAAAAAAGAAGGCTTTAATCATAGCAGATGCTTTCAATCCCCCACAAAGTTAAAGACTAGATGAAATGATTTGATGAAGTAAAATTCCTGTTAGTGAATGGCTGCAGTAGCTGCCACCAGGCCATCCAAGCTGCATTTCCGTCATGTTTGAAACACAGAGAAAAAATAAAAGAGAATTTCTTTCGCCCCCACCTAAATGGTACACAAATTAGGCAGGGAAAATCCTTGGTGGGGACAGTCCCCAAAGTGAGACCGTTCCATCCGCCATCCATCACGTATATTCAACGAATTTCAAATTCGTGTGAACGGCAGATGGAGCGGTCTCACATTTGGGATAGCCCCCAACAAATGTTTTCCCCCCAAAGAAAAGGTCCACTATGGCCAATGGGATGTTGATGTGGGCAAACCCGTAATGTGGGGCCTTGGGGTGTATGAACCAATAAAAGCCCTCCACATCAGGATGCCAACACATCAAAATCCAACAAGGGCAGGATTAGCAGCACCCTTTAGTCACATTATACTTCAACAAGTAATGCCATTACCACCGGCTTCGATCCCTCAAGAGTAAATGGCCATCATCGCCTCTTCATAGATAATAAATAGATTGGCAAATAGAGAAAGGAAATAGAAGAATGTGCAAAAGAAACAAATGTGCATTAACAAATCATAAGCAAATAAAGAACGAAAAGAACACCTCAGTCTAAGTCTTAGTAACAAAATCTAGAATTAAATGACGAAAGCGCTTAAGAAAACCAAAACAAAGAAGCCATCGGCAAAAAATAGAAGATTAAAAAAAAAAGAAAAAAAAGAATGCTGAAATATAATCCCACAAAATCCAGAGAAAATGGACCGGCAGAGGCTCAGATTCACATTTCACCCTCACATGGCAAGATCACCCAATTTGTAGCATAAATTAGATCCTTGCAGTCTACATCGGTTGCCTTGCAGCCATCCGAGATGCATTTCCATCAAATAATGTACGCCGTAAAATAATAATAATAATAATAAATAAATAAATAAAATCTCAGGGTTCCATAGCAAAATGGCCTATAGTTCAGGGGGTCTTTGTACATTTTCACCCAGTTTATCTCAAAGATTAGTAATATCCTCATAACCAGCTTTCATCAGTCAAAAGTCGAGGGTGATCTCATCCATCATTGCCTCTTCATAGATAGACGAATAGGAAATGGAAAGAAAATGAGATAATAACAGGAAAAACACGAGAAAGTGAGTAAAAAGGAAGAATAAGAAAAGGCTTTCTACACAATGGATCATGAATCAGGTCCACAACTGTAATATAAAAGCATTTCATTGTAGAGTTCGGGTTGAAAAGCAAATGTATGACAAGAAAATTTGAAGAAATTTTATTGAAAAGCATCTCAGCATCATATAAACCAAACCATTCACAAATAAAAACATGATAAGATTTAAGAGCCTAGTATGCAAAAAACCCAAAAGAAAAGCACAAGAAAGATATAAAGCAAAGTATAATAAACAGATTCTCAGATTCTTAATTCTCAAATCTTCGTAACAATACCCAGCTTAGCAAAACAAAATACCAAGACATCAGAAGACAAATTACAGAGAAATGGAGAAAAAGTTGGAAGGACGTTCAGAGTTTGCATCACAGAAAACATAAAATAAAAAAAAAGATTGCCATACAGCCATCCATGATGCCACACTTTTGAATGCTTTAGCACAAGAAGTGAAAGAGATCGAAAAAGAGGAAGGGTTAAAGGTCATTTTACCCGAGTCATACCATGCCTATTTGTGAAGTGCTATTATATTATCGCCTCCTTGTAGAAAAACCAGGTCCAGGCAATAATTGAGAGAGAGAACTCTAATAGGAAGGAATTTCCTACAGCCTGAAATGTAGAGAATCTGCTGTCATGAGCATGGTCTGGGAGAAGGAGATATATAAAACTTCAGTGGGGAGCACCGATCTACTGCCACGCGTCACTTTTGCCTCCATCCAATCGTTCGTTGGGTGTTTTTCAATATTAAAATCCAAAAAGAACTTTTTGGACTCCTTAACGGCGCGTCATTTGGGAGCTCCCCACCGAAGTTTTTTCCGAAGGAGATGACAGACACCAGATCTGATTAGTGGCTAAGGTACAAAATGTAACTGACGAGGAGAACAGTATCCAGGCTAAATAAACCAACCAAATCAAACCAAATTATTTTGGTTTGGTTTCATTTGGTTCACTTCATGTCCACAATTTGGCTGAGATTGGTTTGTAGAAGAACTCCAAAATCTGAACCAAACCAACCAATGCACACCCCTACCTGTAGCCATCAAACCCTTTCTTGGAACTGAAGGAAATCAAAGTAGGGAAGAGTCAGTCAAGATATCCAACTATGGCCTAATTTAGGTTTGTGTTTCCAAAAGGCATCCAATTTTCTTAAAAAATCTGAAACTGCTTATAATCTTCCCTCCTCCAATGCAATTTACAGTGGCACCGCCGCCAGAGAAGCATGTAATCACATGCTTTTTTCATGTTCCAGTAAAAAAAAATTGATTACTTTATGTTTAAAAGCTTTAGAAGATTATATGCAATAGAAGCGACCAAATCGGCTGCATGATAAGTATTTCAAATAAGAAGAGGGGCCTATTCGTCTAACAGCCAAAATTGAAAGTTCAGGCACCAGTTTGCAAAAGTGCTAAAGTTCAGGGGTTTTTTATACATTTCCCACAAAATTTATTTTAAATGACAATATAAAAGAAAGAAGCTGTGGTAAAAAAATTACAAAAATAAATAAAAGAAACAACCTGTACAATAGAACTCTGGTAACTACTGAAAAGTAGGAAGAAACAAACTGTGGAAAAAAATAAAAATAAAAATAACAACTAGATCCAACATTTCATTACGAAAGGCTAACCTCGACAAACTAGAGAGTTAACACCAAAAAGAAGGTACTAAACAAAAATAGAGGTAAATTTTCCAGAGATAGAGGGCGTTAAAGAGTAATATGGAAAAAATTTGAAAGTTCAAATTCACCATTGATCTATTATAGAAAATCTCTTTCCTTCATCCACGTCAAAATCCTCTCCAAGCCTAAGGTACACAAATTGTCAAATTCTAAAACAACTACAAGAGAAGTTATTGCCTGCACCCAGTGTATACATACATCTCACGCACCACACAATACTTGATCGTCAATGTCTTAGAATCAAAATCAAATCAATGGATGTGATCTACAATTTAACGAAACCATGACTAAAAAATCATAAATTTCGAAAACCTATTACCCAGGCATCTAATCCCATAAGATACATCGGGACATTGCTCAACTCATAGGAAAATAGATGTTCAAAATCTACGATTTTTCATATGTAGGCTTTTTGAATGCCATAGAACACATCCAATGAATTCAATTTTGATTTTGAGTAAACATGCACACGTGCACACACGCACACACGTGCGCACGCACAAAGAGAGAGAGAGCGCGCGAGAGAGAGAGAGAGGGGACAAATATAGGAGAGAGGATAGTGGAAATAAAGGAAAGGAATTCAATTATTGCAAAAGGCTCACCATCAAAGCCTTCGAAGAAAACCCAATCCTCCATCATATTCGAGGGAACTTCTTATATAATTACAACCTTTCAGGAGGGTATTGAAGAAATTAACCCCCCCAAAAAAATCTTAAATCTAGACAAGAAAGGTCTTACAACAAAAGGTCTTAAATTAGAAATACAAAAACGCTAGATGCACTTGCTATTGAGATTGTAAAGTAGGGAATGTTGAATTATGAATTACAGAAATAGGATAGAGAATAGCTACCAAGCAAGAAAGAGTGGATGTCTACAAATATAGTTTTTCAAGAACAATAAGGAGACAATGAGGCAAAGAAACTCAAATTTAATGATCGTCAGTCAAACAGAAATTTTCCTTTCACCAACTAAGAATATTTCCAAAGGCACATGTGTGTGAGTTCCATTACAACCTCATGTGATGGAAATTTCTACAAGTGGGGCATGTAGCAACAATCCAAGGCTGGTGGCTGCAGCGGCCGCTGTCTGAGCACCCATGCTGCCTTGCCATCAAATACTTGGGAATTTGGTTGGAGAATAATTAGGAATTAATCTAAAAACAAAAGGAAAAAAAAGGAACAAAGCATAAAGAACTAAAGAAGAATCCTTAGATCTAACAATCATAGCTAGTCCCAAATTATAGCAGGTTCAAATACCAAATGTTGGCTTAAAGGGGCCAGCATCCTGCCTGTGGTAGGAGGCCAGGTTGGGCCGAGTCATGTACGAAATGGGGGGAGGCCAGGTTGGGCCGAGTCATGTTCGAAGTGGCATGAGGCTAGTTGGGCCGAGCCACAATCGAGACCCGTGGGCGCTATGTCTGTACGCTTTAAGAGAATTGGTTGCGTATTTCTACTAAGCTCGAGCTTTTGGGATTAATGGTTAGCGCCAACAATCCGCCACCAAAGACCCAAGAAACAAAGAAGACAAGAGATTAATAATTGCCATAGCTACCAACTATATAATGCATCGCAAGCAATGCTAGTGTATCCATTAGTCCCACCAACTTTATTTGCCAAAATAGAATACAATGAAACACCTCGATAAGCTACAAAACCAACCTGCCAAATGCTTAAATATAGAAGTCGAAGAATAAAGCAGAGTTACCATTAACTTCTTGGCACTCCTCTCGACCAAATCATATTCCTGCTAAGGTTAAATGGCTGCAGCGGTTGCCTTAGGCCATCCAAGCTGCATTGCCGGAACACCAGTGAAACAGCAGAAAAAGAGAATAGAGGGTTTCCATCAGTTTACCTCACAATAAATAATATGCCATTGATCTGCTTCAGTCAATCGAAAGTCAATGGCTGCCTCATCCAGCATTGCCTCTTTGTACAAAGGTAAATTTGATAGACTAATAAATAAAGATAAAAATAAGAAAGAGACGAAACATAAGAGAGAAGCGGAAGAGATTTGAGAAATAGAGGAAGAGGCTGCTACCCATTTAATATCGGTGTTCGACTTCATATCTCGAACAATAAATTAGGATAAGGCTATAGTGTAGCCATAATCCATATCTGATCCATTTTCACCCCTATCCTCATGGTGGTACAAGCAGCAAAGAGAAGAATCTCCAATCAGCGGACAATTTCCTTTTTCTCTCTTTCTTATGCAATATATATGCAACATCCAAAAATTTCAGGGACTAATGTACCAAAAGAAAATTGTATGACAAAAATTCATAGGCAAATAAAGTACAAAAAAGAGCAATCATTAAGGGTAAATCTTTGTAGCAAAACCTATATGTAAAAAAACCAAATACCTAAAAAATAAACGAACCATAGAAGCCATTGGCAAAATAAAACATAACCCTCTTGAAAAGTAGAACATGCTGGGGGTGTTTGATTCCTTGGAAAAATCATCGAAAACTATATTCCTGGGAAAAATTTATTCCGGAAAATAACATGTAACCTTCTTGAAAAGTAGAACAGCTTAAGGGGTGTTTGGTTCCTCGAAAAATCGTGAAAGCTGTTTTCCGGGAAAAATGTTTTCCATGGAAAAAACATTTTCTATAGATTTTGTTTTAGGATTAAATAAAAAAATGGAAATCATCTCCAGGGAAACTACTTTTCCTGGGAATTAAACGTCCGATTAGTGAAAATTGGAAGAAATTGTCTACGAGAGGCTCAGGTTCACATTTCATCGATCAGAAAAAGAGATAACACCTGAATTAGATCCAGAACGGCTGCATCGGTTGCCTTGTGGCCATCCAAGATGCCTCACTGTAGACCAAGATAGTGATGGATTCAAATGTTCATTGATAAAAAAATAAAATAAAATAAAATAAAAGTTGAGGGGGCTATTTCAAAATGGCCTATAGTTGAGGGGGTCTCCATACATTTTTATCAGTTTATCTCAATGATCAGTAATATTCCTCACCAACTGCTTCAATAACTTGGAAGTCAGAAGTCAGAGGGAGGTCTAAACCATCATTGCCTCTTCATAGATAAATAGATAGATAGATAAAGGGGGGAAAAAAAAAGAAAGGAGAAGGTAAGAAAACAAAGAGAGAGCAAAAGAGAGGGAAAGAGAAAAGGAAGAAAGGATAGGCCTATCTGCATGACCCACCAGCCCACCACCCATATCTTGAGACAACACTATGTCTATGCCGAGAGAGATATAAAGAATTTTAGGGAGAGTAATCTGCATTTTTTATCATTATATCAGCCTAATCATCCACAAAACAAAAAAGACACCAAACACGAAAAGCAAGATAGGCTACTCTTTTCTCTCTACTTCGCCACGATATATAACTATCCAAAGATTTAAGGGACCAATATGCGAAAAACAAAAAAAAAACTAGCAAGATGGAATATAAAGACAGGCAAAATGCAAGAAAACCATTCAAAAGATTTAGAATAACTACAGAAATCAAAGGAAAAGAGGAAGAGGTAAAAAATCGACTTGTCCATAAATCTGAAATTACCACCAAAGGCTTTGATAGCTCAATTTAAGGATTGGGCGTACCATCCGTGCTGTACTGCGCCAAAGCCGTGCCAGCATGTGGAACAAGGTCGTGCCGATACCGTGTCAACAAGATAAATTTTTTTCTTTTTTTGTGCATTTTTTGGAATCTTTTGTTTTCCTCTGGAAAAAAAAGTTTCACAAAAGTTTTTTCATACTGAGTTAGGATGGATCTACTGATATTTGGACCTTGTAAATCTACCAATACTTGGATCAATTAGTGACTTCCATTCCATAATAAGACCAACTTTTAGTGAAAAGATACAAATGGAAAGATTTCCCCCGATCTCTTTTTAAATCTAGTGAATTTTCCCATCGCAATGTTTTCCTATAAATACTTACCCAATTCGTTTTGTTTCCACGCACATACTATCCTAATATATATATATATATATATATATATATATATATATATATATATATATATATATAGTAGGGCTACTATACTCTTATGAGTATAGACCCCTTTGTACCAAGTCATTCGTGCTATTAGATTTCAGCCGTTGGATGAAGGGATGTGCAGTTAGGATGATAGTGGTCCCCGAGTAGGATAATAGTGGTCCCCGATTATGCTACTATACTATCAATAGTAGAAGCTCTTGGTACTATCGAGTTTCCTACCGTTAGATCTACCCTTATCATTTCCACCCCTTAGATTATACTATTCAACCAACCACTCACTCAACCCTAGAGGACCACTATTATCCTAACTGGAGACCACTATCATCCTAACCGCACATCCTTTCATCCAACGGCCAAAAACTCGATAGCACCAAGCGCTTGGTACTATCGATAGTATAGTAGCATAATTCTATATATGTATATAAATTTTATATATATATATATATAGAGAGAGAGAGAGATAGAGACAGAGACAGAGAGTTGGCTACATCGGTAGTAAACAGGCTCCGTTGCTATCAATTTGTTTCGATTATGGAGCCTCTAAATCGACGATCGGCACCGTTGAACATGATCTATACCACTTGAAGTATCTAAAAACTAAATTTCATATCTTTTCGGCATCATTGACCTAATGATCAAAGGGTTGCAAAATTTGTAATTTTAAAGGTCGATATGAGGCATTCTCTTGTTTGATGATGTAAAGAAATCAAAATAAATTGAATTTTGGTTAGAAAATTCTTTAAACTATTTAAAACAAAACCTATACTTTTGATCTTGATTACAAAAGTCCTATCATCACTTTTTGAAGGTTATTATTTTTAGCCGTTCATATTTGTGTCCACTTGATGCACAAGAGAATAATATCTGAAAAACATGAAATTTGATTTCTAGATACTTTAAGTGGTCTAGGTCATGTTTAACGGTGCCGATCATCGATTTGGAAGCTCCATCATCAAAAACAAATCGGTAGCAACGGAGCATGTTTACTACCGATAGTACATTCTAGCTGATGTCTATGATTCTTCTTAATAAATTTTGTGAGAAATAATAAAACTATTTTTATAACCATTATTTTTTCATGAAAATTAAATTTTTAAAAAAAAACTCTGCGAATGCATGCGAATGGTCTCATTAAACACCATTGGTGTGTTGTATATAGGACTCGTGCATGCAGTAATTTCTCCATGGCAACAAAGGAAAAGGAAAATCATTTTGAACATGTGAATGACTAAATCACTACAAATCAAGAGAACAAATAAAACAAAAGGAAACCAATCCTTATTTATGTTGTTTTACTTCTTCCTCGAATAATGTTGAAATGGAATCAGCATAAACCACAGGGACGGTTCCTAAAGTTTTTCCTAGACAAAATGCAGAATCCCCCATTCTACTATACATTCACTGATATATTTACAAAACATCCAATGATTTGAGAGACTAATATACAAGAAAACATAATAAAGAACAAAAACAAGATAAGGAATGACATATAACAAAATCTAGCTCAAATCTAACATCCCAGTAACAAAACCCCAAAAACCAAAGATCAATTAAAACACTAAACGCCAAAAAAACCATATTAAAGGACAAGAAAATCAAGCCATAAAGTATAACAAAATCAACCTCAAACCTAACATCCTAATAACTAAACCCTAACACTAAAAAGATCTAACACCTTACACACCAGAAAAATAACAATAACGAACAAGAATATCAAAAGCGACAACGTACAGCAAGATCGATCTCAAACCTAATATCCCAGCACCAAAACCCTAACCCTTAAAAGATCAAACACCAAAGAACACTAAAAACACTAAGAACATTGGCAAAATCCAAGGAGATCCTTTTAAAATAATACAAAAATTACAAGAAATTAGACAAGATCGAGAAAAGGCGGCTCAAAATCGCATAGTAATCGATCAGCCGAAGCGATCGCCCTCACTCCTCACCTCCAATCTCAATCCAATCCCTCCTAAAGGCAAGAAGTGATAGAAACAGGAGAATAGAGTTAGGGTTAGGGCTCGATTTTACCCCGTATGCCCGAGAAAACCCACCGAATGCTTCGATCGGTAGCATCATCGCCTTCGCAGCATAGTAATCGATCAGACGAAGCGATCGCCCTCACTCCTCACCTCCTATCTCAATCCAATCCTCCTAAAGGCAAGAAGTGGCAGAAACAGAGAAGAGAGTTAGGGTTAGGGCTCGATTTTACCCCGTATGTCCGAGAAAACCCACCGAATGCTTCGATCGGTAGCATCATCGCCTTCGCAGCATAGTAATCGATCAGATGAAGCGATCGCCCTCACTCCTCACCTCCTATCTCAATCCAATCCTCCTAAAGGCAAGAAGTGACAGAAACAGGAGAAGAGAGTTAGGGTTAGGGCTCGATTTTACCCCGTATGTCCGAGAAAACCCACCAAACGCTTCGATCGGTAGCATCATCGTCTTCGCAATGGTCTCGCCATGGATTTCTCATGGAAACAGAGGAGAGGGGGGAGGAATAAGAGGAGGAAGGGAGGACGAGGCGAATCCTTTGGATTGTGGGATTTAGGGTTTCGAAAGAAGGGAAGGGGGGAGAGAGAGAGTTTCCTCGCTCACTCCGACGACGAAGGCATGGGGGAAAGAGAGAGAGAGAGAGAGAGAGAGAGAGAGAGCGCGCACAAATGGTTAGAGTTGAGTTGCGGAGGTGACACAAAAGGCGTTGTTTCCCACGCGAGCGGTGGGGGAACAAAATATCTAGGAATTCGAGTTCCACCGCGGACGGAAAAAAATTTAGAATATATGAGTTATATCAATGATGCAGCGTCTTTAATCAATCAGATTTATCTTTTAAATTCACTCCTCCTATCATGTTATTAAAAAATTTATTATTTTTTTTAATATATATATATATATATAATTTATTGAAAATAGATGATATGATATAAGTCTTACGATATAGATTTCCTCGCGGACGGAGCAGAGGTGGAAGTGGGGAGAGACTCATCTTACCGAAAAAATCTAGAATGCACAAGTTATATTACTGATGTAGCATTTTTAACCAATTAGATTATTTTTTTGAATTCACTCGGCATATCATGGTTATATTAAAAACATATTTTTATTATACTTTTAAAAAATATATATATGGTTAGTTGATTTTTGATGATGTGGTGTAAGTGTTACACACTAGGCTTCCTCCACCTTGCCTATCTCTCGCCCTATTTTTTATTCGGTTGGCTCTATCTCTTATTTAGTTTGACGGATTTGAAACGAATTAATATTATTTTAATTTTATTTTTGACACCCACTTATTCTTTTATTCAAATTGTTTGGCGAATTATTAGCAAATCAAAGTGAATTAAAAGAAGAAATTAATCTCTCACTTCGCGCATTATTTACTTGATGGATTGAGGCAGATTTGGAGAGTTAATTTTAATTTTATTTTTTGCCCTTTCTTTCCACTCCATTTGAGGCGGATCGTGGTGGAAGCATATTTCTGACAGATCGGGACGGATCAAAGGAAGAAAGGATTCTCTCGCCTCCTCCTCTATTTACTTGGCGAATCGGGACGAATTCGTGACGAGTTACATCTTTTTATATTTTTTGTTCTCACTTATCTCCCTATTCGGGACAGATCAGGGCGGAAACTCTATCAATGTGAATCCATTTCCATTCCTAAGTTTCGTTAATCCTAGGCCTATACGCGGTTGGTCCAAACCAAACCAATCAAATAAGACTATTTGATAGTAGCCGGTTCAATTGGGTTTTCAAATGTACTAGACTTCAATTTTCGGTTCCGGTTCGATTTTAACATACTTTTTAGCAGAGCTAAACCAAAAATCAAATAGAAATAATTTCTTTATACTTACTATCTAAACTATTCATTATCGTTTTATATTCATGATCAAATCTTGATCATATGCACATTTTTCAAAATTCTTTTTTAATTAAATTTTTGTGCGTGATTTTATAATGATTTAATTTTGAATCTTAAATTATAAATTAATTTAAAAATATAAAATCTAAAAATTAATTACAAAATCAAACCAAACCAAACTAATTAATTCAGGTTGGTTTGAATTGGTTCTAAGTATAAATCGATTTGGTTCGGTTGTAATTTTTTTTGAAAAAAAAAAAATTGGTTCGATTTAAGATTTACCTAAAAACCAAACCAAACCAATTATACTCCTGTCCACTATAAGCACACATAGATGAATTACTTACAGAGAAATAAAGTTACATTAGTTGAAATTTAAATCCTCCAAAATATTATAACTGACGGAAAAAAAGAAAATGAGAAAAAAAAAAGTCAATGATGGAAAAAAAAAATGAGAAAATTAATAAATCTTAATGATGAAAAACTTAAGTCTTCACATCATTTCACTTTCAACCAAACAGAAAGACCTATAATTTCGCAGCTAAAGGAAAAAAAATAGAAATAGAGAAATATTTTTCACATGAATTCTAATTTTTCAAAAGTCTATTTCAATCTGAACTTCACCTTCAATAAAAGACACAGGCCCTCAAGAAGGCTTTCTCAAGTGGAAACTAAGAGAGCGAAAAATTAATGAATTTCGCTAATTTGACTTTGTCTTTTATGCTACCGAAATTGAAGAATTCGATCCTCGTATAATTATTCGTGAGAATTTGTAATCTTCGAAAAAAAACTTTATTTTTGTGTGTTTGTTTTAAAAGCTTTGGATGAGTATGTATAAGATATGAGACGGCAACAGCTATGTGATTGGTAACTTCAATTGAGGAAAGAGGTATAGTGAGTTATTTAATATAATTTAGTGGGTCTAATTAGTAAATTAAAAGTTTGGGAGTCTGCTTGCGAAAGAGCTAAAGTTCAGGGGCTTTTATACATGTTTTTCTTGAAAATTTTGTTAATTTATGAATCAGTTAGTGCGTTTTTCACTTCGTTGCTCTTTGATTTAAAAAGTATTATTTTGTTAACATGTGATTTTATTTTTATTTTACTATTAGGGCCTATAATTAGATAATGTTTTATTTTACAGATAATAAAGTAGTAAAATAATATACTTTATAAACCATAGAATGGTAAAATATAGTATATTACTATTGTGCTATTAGAAGCACAGCAGCCCTTGTGCTCCTAATTTTCTAACTATTCATCAATTTTAATGGATGGTTAGGATGAGAGAGGGAAGAGAAATTGTGAAGTATTTGGGTGTCTCAATTTTTTCTCTCTTTGAAATTCTTCCCAATTTCTCTTCTCTCTCTCATCCTAACCACCCATCAAAATTGATAGATGGTTAGAAAGTTAGGAGCACAAGAACTGCTGTGCTCCTAATAGCACAGTAGCCCTACTCTTACTAGTATATAATTTTTATTTTAGTTTACTAGATTGATAATTGTATTATCTGACTATCATATTTAGCAGCAAAATTTTATGATAAAATAAAATTAAAACTACAATTTAGCAAATTATAGGCTTATACTTTCATAAATAATATATATATATAGATTTATATATATGGTAATTAAGAAGGAAAAGGCATTCAAACTGCAATGGAAATCTCTCTAGATGTTATTTATGTACTTAATCTAATTTTTCATTATTTGATCTAATTTTCATTTTTTGATTAGTAATAACCAATACTATTTTCATTTTATTTCATTAGAAGAGTATTTTTTTGTCTTGATTAGATATAATGACTTATTTTAATTAATAGTAAAATTGCATGCTGTACCTTAGGGCTACTGAATTTATATCATTTAATTTTTTTTGGGATAATATATATATATAATCTAATTTTATTATTTTATTTTTATTAAGGATTATTTCAAAAAATACGTCATGCTGACATCAAATTTGAGGAAGGATTTTAGCCTCTCTCTATATATACAATTGGATACTTTTATTTTGAGTTTTTTAACTAGATTAATCTTTTAATTTTGCAACCCAAATATAAATTGAGATTACTTAAAAAACTAAAAACTGAACAAAAGTAGGCCAAAATTTAGTTTGGTGGTTTTTTTTAAATACTATGAGAACATATCCCACCAGCGAATCTGTGAAGATAGAGATTTAAAGGTCATAGATTCAATTGGACGTAAATCGAAATTATAAACGAAAGTTGTGTAGTGAGAAAAGAATTATATCTCCAAATATCATTTTTAGAAGGCTATATTTTGCAAATTTAAGTTCTTAAAGGGCCCTTTTGAAAAAAAGAAGCCCCGCATGAGTAGGGATGTCAATGGCACAGATACTCAAAATTTTATTCGAATCCGAATCCGAACGGAGTGAATTTATTCAATACTAAATAAATATAATTTTGGATATAGTCGATATTAAAAACGAAAACTCGACAGATTTGAATTTGGGTATGTATTTTAATTGTACCGGATCCGAACCCGAACCTGAACCCCACCTGAATCCGAATTGATTATATATATATATATAAATATTTGATGTTATATTTAAATTTAAATTTTAAAAATTTAGATTTTATGTAATATATTTTGAAATATTGTAAAGTGAAGGTTTCAGATTTTGGTCGGATTCAGATTTGAATATAAATTTTTAGAATCTATTGGATTCCGGTTCGAATTTCAGAGTTGATAGTCGGGTCAAAGTTCGGATTTTTTAAAATTCACTCCAAATCCGACTTCT
Source organism: Puya raimondii (assembly GCA_016920855.1). NCBI lineage: Eukaryota > Viridiplantae > Streptophyta > Magnoliopsida > Poales > Bromeliaceae > Puya > Puya raimondii. The sequence continues at coordinate 193,658,448 of JABWPP010000050.1, read as the reverse complement.
TGGAATCCCTAAGATAGTGTTTGGTTGGGGTATAAGAAGGGGAATAGGCTCTTATTCCCCTCCTCAAAGTTAATTCATTTTTTGAGCACGGAAACTGTAGTTTCCTTATAGGTGGAATAAGAAGGAATAAGGGTGGAACAGCTGTTCCACCCTCCCCCTGGAACAAGCTTAATTAAAGTTCAAAATTAATTTTAATTATTGTATTAACTTATTAATTAATCTATTTAATATATTTAAGTCATTATCTATTAATTAAATAGTTAAGTAATTAATTAATTTAATATTTATGATTAATTAGCTTATTAAAAATTAATTATTTAATGTGTTCATTTAATAACTAATATTTATATTGGTCAACTAATTAATATTTTGACTAATTAAATTAATTTCTTAACTAATTATCTAACTAATTAAATAATTTACTAATAATTAAAAAATTAGTTATATTTTATAATTAATTAATTAATTAATATATTTTTTATTATCTTATACAATATATTCATAGCTAATAAATTTATTAATTTATTAAATTATTTTTTATTAATATTTTGATGTTAATTAATTAAATAAAATATTTTAATTTAAAATTATAACTCTTATCCCTCTAGTTCCAATCTAACCATCCAAACGCTATTTATCTTATTCTCATGAACAACTAAATTTTTATCCAAACGTAAAATTGATCTAGTTTCTGCTTATACCTTAACTTGTATCTATCTCTGGAATAGACTCTTCTTACTTATAACCGAACCAAACGCCGCCTAGGATGAGAACCCCATTCACCCCTGTCACGTGCATAGCACGTGCCTTCATATTCCTGTGTAGCAAGTTTCCGAATGTTCTCTCACCTTCGACAACCTTCTCCTATTTTTTTAATTTTTTTTAAAAATTTTCTTATATTTTAACCCTCCTATAAAACCCTACCCATCTCAAAAACCCTCCCTCTCGGAATCTCTCTCTCTCTCTTTTTCTTTCTCTCTCTCTCTCAATCCACCGCTCTTTGCGAACAATGTCGCGCTACGCCGCGGCGCGGCTCGCTAGGGCCTCCGCCGCCGCCGCCGCCGCCTCCGCCGCCGCGGCGTCGTCGGCGGTGGCGCGCCGCCCCTACTCCGCCCGTGCCCTTTCCCCCTTCGCGCTCTCGCAGCCGCTCTTCGGCGGCGCCGCCGCTCCGGTTGGTCTCCTGTTCGGAGTTGGAGATCGCGTTCGGGCTCTTACGTATGCGGGGCGATTGGGTAAGGAACCCCTCCTCGCTCGGCAATTCCACTCCACCACCCCTTCTCAATATAGCACCGCAACCTCTTCGCAGGTACCAATTTTGTATGTAATTTTGGCGATTAGATCGAAAGGTGTGGCTTTTTTCATGCTAATAGATCATTATTTTTGTTAATTTTATCGGGATGCTCTATTTTCTGTGTAAATTCTTTGTTACAGGGAACAAAATGCCTTTTCTCTTGTGATTCCAACTTAGTAATTCACAAAAGTTATTTGAGAAATTACTCTCTGCACCTGGTGTATAAATACATATCATACGCCACAATCCTAAAATTTATTATGAAGGCTTGAAAATCAGAATCTAATTTGCTGGATGTGTTCAATTGTCGTCGGGAGGCCTACATATCAAAAATCATAAATTTTGAATATCAATTTCATATATAATTGAATGACCTGTTTTTCTTTTATCTTTTTATTATTATTTTTTGGTTAAGATCAGACGTAAGAACTGGATGCGCCTTTTGTTTTTACACTGCTAGATCAACCAAGGAGAATTCACGGAGATGGCGTGGGAGGGGATTATTGGTGCCGTAGATGCGGCACGAATGTGCAAGCAACAAGTAGTGGAATCTGAGCATTTGATGAAAGCCCTTCTGGAGCAAAAAGACGGCTTGGCTCGGAGAATATTTACCAAGGCTGGAATTGACAATACAACAGTTTTGCAAACTAAGGACGAATTTATTTCTTCGCAACCTAAGGTAATATTTATTTTTCAATTTAATTAATGTTAGCAGTTAGTAATCTATACGAAATTTGTAATTGGGCTTTTACATATGCAAACTTGTCCAATCTGAAGTTTCATGTACGCCCCTTAATAGTGCAGTTTCTTAACCAAAAATATCCCTATTGTAAAGCTGGGAGTTATCCAATTCATGGTAGGACGCTGGTTTTGTATTAAAAACATGTTTCCAAAAGATTGGGGTCTTTATTATTGCAAGATTACATGCATAAAAAACCAAATTTTTAAAGGGCGTGAAATTCAGATTTTGCAGTGATGTATAAGCTAGGGAGTTTGCATGTAAAATATCTGACTTTTTTTATCTTTTGTTACTCTGGCAGATTGTTGGCGACACGAGTGGACCTGTTGGGGCAAGTCTCGTTACAATTTTGGAGAGTGCGAAGAAGTACAAAAAAGAGTTTGGTGATGACTTTGTGTCGGTGGAGCATCTCTTGCTAGCTTTTACTTCAGATAAAAGATTTGGGCAGCAGTTATTGAAGAAGCTCCAACTTGGTGAGAAGGAGCTTAAGGAAGCTGTTTCAGCCGTACGGGGAAGTCAACGAGTAACTGATCAAAGTATGGCACCAGAGTTTGTAATTTTTGCACCTCACTCTTATAGAAATATAAAGCTAGTAGAAGTATCCACTAAGTTTTTGTGCATATTATATATCTATGCATATATGCATACGTGCGCATGCAAATACCTTATGTATGTATATATGAAGTGTGGGCGATAATGTGTGGAGCTTTTTATGTGCATGTTAAATCTTTTGCTAACTATTTCAAAACGGTTTTCTCCTACATTACTTAAATATCTGGAATAACAAAACTATCCAAATTGAAGTTTCTTATTCATAGTATAAATATTTCATATCACAGTGAATGTTGTTGGTCTTCAGTAGGGTTTTCATTACAAGTAATTCAGCTCTGAAGGAAATTTGACATGCTACATGTAGTTTAACTTATCTGCTACCGATCACATATCTTTTGACACTATGATATACATTTCAATACTCCACTATTCCATGCATATATGCTTAACTGCTCGTTTGATGGTGTGGTTTGCTTTGTCTTCACCACATTCACAGAGCTATTTTTGATCATTTTTTTAGCGGGCTATGAAATTATGAGGCTGAATTTGCATTCTGCCTTTTCTTGCTATTAGATCCTGAGGGAAAATATCAGGCGCTAGAGAAGTATGGAAATGACTTGACTGAATTAGCTAGGCGTGGCAAGCTTGACCCTGTCATAGGACGTGATGATGAAATACGTCGTTGCATTCAGATACTGTGTAGGAGAACGAAGAACAATCCCGTTATTATTGGCGAACCAGGTGTTGGGAAAACTGCTATTGCCGAAGGGTATTATTGATGTCTCCATTTTATTATTTTTTTTGGGGGTTGGGGGGCGGTTGGGGATTTTGCAGAGACAGTTCATCTTTTCATTGTTTTTGCAACTTGGGTCCAACAATTTTTATTCTTGTATTTTGGATCAGAATCTTTTTTCATAGTCTGAAAAGTCTGTATTTGCCGACATTGTTTTGTACTTCTGTACACTTCGCCCCATGAAAAGATATTTTGGCTCAAAGATGCAAAAAAGAGTGAAAAGAACTGGACCAAATTAGAAAGTCGAGAAATTTGCCTTTATTTGTACACTTGCACATCTCATGGCATCTAATAACTTGGTTGTTATTATTTTGCAGATTAGCTCAAAGAATTGTGCGAGGAGATGTTCCTGAACCTTTATTTAATAGGAAGGTACTCTTTTTTTTTTCTTTTTTTTTTTTTTAAATTTTTTTTCTTTTTCTGTCTGATTTGTAGTCTGGTTAATAGTTATCATATTCATTCCATGATTGCCTAATGATTGGGGTCTACGAACAGCATCATCAATTCTTGGTCTTGTAATTTCACCTACATGCTAGATCACTTTTACTTTAATGTTGTGTTTTATTATTACATTTTCTTTTCACTAAATTGGATTTTGTATTTCCACATGTAATAAGGCACTACTTTGTTGTTTGTATTATACTTTTTCAGATTATTTGAAGTATGGATCTGGCTGTCTATCTAACGAGGAGGAATCAACTACTTATCTTTTTGGTTCCTTCTTTTCAATTTAGGACTTTGTATTATAATCTTTGGTTGGCTAGAACTGGCTTATGTAAGGTCTCTATTGTCTTTTTATTTTATTTTTTTGAGAGAAAGGTAGCACGCTACCCGCTTCGTTTATTTCTTATAGAAATAAACTTAGCTAGAAATGTGAATCAACTAGGATTCGAACTCGGGACCTCGGGTACCAACCATCAAGCCATTTGCCACTTGCGCTAGAGACGGTCGGTGTAAGGTCTCTATTGTCAATTCATAATTTTGAGATATAGTGACACTTCTTTTGTTTATAATGAGAGAGATGTGTAGCTAATTGGTTCTAAGTGCATGTCCCTAGGATTTGGGAGAAGAGATCAGAGCATTAAGTGCCTATTTGGGATTCTGGGGTGCCTTTTCTATTCCGTAAGCATTAGCCAAACATTGGCAAAGAAATTCTGGAGCTTTTGCTGTGGTCGATAGATGATATGATCTTTAGTAACTTCCAAGGCAGAAACTCCAATATGAAGCTTCTGCTTTCTATTTCATAAGGATTTACCTCTATCTGCCCCTCTGAGTGTATAGACTAAATTGGCATTTCTGACCTAGTCAAAGGAATTGGATAAGATTTCATTTTCTTACCACGATAGATGAATAGCTTGTAATCTTTACATGGAATTAATAACTTCCGTGAACTCTTTTTACACAGCTCATCTCATTGGATATGGGATCACTTCTTGCCGGGGCTAAATTCCGCGGTGATTTTGAGGAAAGACTGAAGGCTGTTCTGAAGGAAGTAACTGCCTCCAATGGACAAATTATATTATTTATTGATGAGATCCACACTGTGGTTGGTGCAGGTTTGTATTTTGTCAAGTTTCCACTTGAATATTGTTCATATTTATTATCATGCTTTTGTTTCTGTTTTCAGGGAAATAATTGTTTACTATAACATTAGGGTTTTAAATGTGCTAATTTCTTTGTTCTATCTGACCATATGGGATAATATATATATATATATATATATAGAGAGAGAGAGAGAGAGAAAGAGAGAGAGAGAGAGAGAGAGAGAGAGAGAGAGAGGGAGGGAGAGAGAGAGAGAGTTCGGCTGGTATACTATCGGTAGCACGGAGGCCTCCGTGCTACCAAATTGTTTTTAATGATGCGGCTTCCAAATCGACGATCGGCTCCGTTAGACTTGATCTACACTATTGAAAGTATTTGAAAACTAAATTTCATAATTTTTCGACATCATTTACGTATCAAACGAGTAGGCTAAAAATGAACGGCGGAAAATAAAAATCTCATAAAAAATAATGATAAAAGACTGAAATTTAAGATCAGTTGATCTTACTCTAAATAATGAAAAGAATTTTCTATAAAAATTTTATCAGATTTGGATTGTTTTATACCGTTAAATTCACAAACGCATCACATCGACCATTAAAATTGTCAATTTTTAGACCTTTTGATTACTAACCAAATAATGTCGAAAAATTATGAAATTTAGTTTTCAAATACTTTCAATAGTGTAGATCAAGTCTAATGGAGCCGATCGTCGATTTGGAAGCCGCATCACTGAAAACAACTTGGTAGTACGGAGGCCTCCGTGCTACCGATAGTATACCAGCCTAGCTCTATATATATATATATATTTCTATTTCTATTTGTGGTAGTGGGCGCTTTTTTTATGTCACAGAAATGCTTCTATCATGGTACATCACAAAATTGAAACTTTTGATAATAGCCAGTAGAGAAACTTCCATAATCAGGAAAATGCAACTTAACAGTGTGGACTTGACGTTTTCAAATTGTACTTGATTATTTTTAGAAGAGTAATTACTTTGTTCTATCTTTTGAACGTCATTGACATGAATAGCATTTAAAATTTATGTCCAGCACAACATTATCCACCTGCCTGCGTTCTTCAAATAGACACCCAAAAGACAGGAGGAACGAAAACCCGCCATGGGGCCATACCTAGAGAAGATAACTTATACTGTTTAAATTTTGGAGTTGTTCTAGTTTGATACCTAGTCATAAAGTCTTTGGAATCCTTACCAGAGATCCTTCAACTCCTAAGTTCTTTCTTACCATGCTGTTATTGTGTTCATGGTAGACCTGCGAATTTGCACATAATTTGGTTTTTGGATGAAGCTATTTATCTTTAAAACTTTTGTCTCCTTTTCTCTCTTTAGGAGCTACTGGTGGTGCTTTGGACGCGGGGAACTTGCTAAAACCAATGTTAGGTCGAGGAGAGCTCCGCTGTATTGGGGCGACCACATTAAATGAGTACAGGAAATATATTGAAAAGGACGCTGCTTTAGAGCGGAGGTTTCAGCAGGTTTATTGTGGCCAGCCGTCAGTCGAAGACACCATCTCCATTCTGCGAGGCCTTCGCGAGCGTTATGAGTTGCACCATGGTGTTAAGATATCGGATAGTGCTCTTGTGGCCGCAGCAGTTCTGTCGGATCGGTATATTACTGAACGCTTCTTGCCCGACAAAGGTATGAAAACCTAACTCATAGATTGTGCAAAATGTCTATTTACATATATTCCCTTGTGAAATCTGGAATTTCCATAAATGCTCCTCAAAAGTGCCATTTATAACAAAAATACTGTTATTTTAAATTGGGAACGGTTGTATTAGGATTTTTTTATTTTTTTTTGTGAGAATAAGGTGCATATGTTGGAGGAGTTTTCCGAAGGACATATGGGTAATTTCATAATTTGCAATAATTTAAAGGTAAATAGATAATTTACCGTGTGTGGCTTGTTTTATAGGCATTCTACATGTATTCAGTATTCCTACAAAGTCGGTAATTGATGATGGCACTTGTGTTAAAAGTATAAGGCTGTAAATGTGCGAAATAACTTTTCTTAAGGGCATGTATAAATAGACTTTGCACAGATGCATATGCCAATTTTTCTTCTTTAAAAACAGGCGGTAATATGTATGCCTTTGAAATCAAAATTTTTGTAATCGAATTTTTATAGCTCATATTATTGTAATGGTTTGTGTGACACTCCAGATAGTCCTATATAAAAGATATAATAGGGCTAACCTCTCAACCCGGCTTAAGCATTTTGGGTGGTGGTTAGGCTCAAGAGGTTGAGAGAGTTGAGCGTGTTAGGACGGGAGTAGTCCTAGGATGGGTGACCCCCTGGGAAGTCCGGGGCGTCACAGTTTGCTCTTAAAATTATATATAAAAAATTATGCATTCATCCTTCTTGTTTGATTTATGACACTTGGCCATTGAAAATGAGCCATTATCGTCTGAATTACTGTTGCACTTTCAAATAATCCTCCTCAACATCTTTAAGGAGTGATTGAGCATGAAAGGTTGGTTTAGGGACTATAATTCATATTTGGCAGCATAAAGGGGAAGGGAAAATGACCCTCAAAATATATTGGAGGGATACATTTGAATATGTTATGCGTTCATGTAATGTATAATGGTAAATTCACAAGGATAGAGTGACAATGTATTTGTTTTCGAAATTTACGAGGATAAATGCGCTTATAAACTACTTCTGAGGATAAATATGAAAATATACTCTTTTGTGGATGCATATACGTATTCTTGCCTGTATAAATAAAAAGAATTGCTTTGACAGCTTTTTGTTCTTGTAGCCATTGATCTTGTCGATGAGGCTGCGGCAAAGCTTAAAATGGAGATAACATCAAAGCCTATTGAGTTGGATGAGGTAGACAGAGCCATATTGAAGTTGGAGATGGAGAAACTCTCATTGAAAAAGGACACCGATAAGGCCGCCAAAGAACGCCTAAGCAAGATAGAAGCAGATCTAACAGCGCTCAAGCAAAAGCAGAAAGAGCTTTCTGAGCACTGGGAGTACGAAAAATCCCTGATGACAAAAATTAAATCGATCAAAGAGGAGGTAAAAACTTTTCCCAGTTTTGATAGAAGTATTTTTATGGATTAAATACAATAAATCATAGATCAAACTTGGGGACTTAATTTTCAAGTAATCCATCTACTAATATTTTCTGAACCTCTATAAATTCTCACTTTTAATCTATATTCTAGATCGATCGAGTTAACGTGGAAATGGAGGCTGCTGAACGAGCTTACAATTTGGATCGGGCGGCTGAGCTCAAGTACGGCACACTAATGTCGTTGCGGAAGCAACTCGAAGAAGCTGAGAAGAAACTTGCAGAATTCCAACAATCGGGCCATTCAATGCTCCGGGAAGAGGTCACTGACCTCGACATTGCTGAAATCGTTAGCAAGTGGACGGGCATTCCCATCTCAAGCCTTCAACAATCCGAAAGGGACAAATTGGTAATGTTAGAAGACGTTCTTCATAAGAGGGTAGTAGGTCAAGATATCGCGGTTAGGTCTGTGGCCGATGCCATCCGCCGATCTAGGGCCGGATTATCAGACCCAAACCGCCCGATCGCGAGCTTCATGTTCATGGGCCCTACGGGGGTTGGGAAGACCGAGCTCGCGAAAACCCTAGCTGGATATCTTTTCAATACCGAAAATGCACTTGTTAGGATTGACATGAGCGAATACATGGAAAAGCATGCTGTTTCCCGATTGGTTGGTGCGCCGCCCGGCTATGTTGGTTATGAGGAAGGGGGCCAATTAACTGAAGCAGTTCGACGAAGGCCTTACTCTGTCGTTCTCTTTGATGAAATCGAGAAGGCTCATCCTGATGTGTTCAATATTCTATTGCAACTGTTGGATGATGGAAGAATAACTGATTCTCAGGGAAGGACAGTTAGTTTTACTAACTGTGTTATTATAATGACTTCGAACATTGGGTCGCACTTAATTTTGGAGACTCTTCGGAATACGGTGGATACGAAGGAAGTTGTGTATGAGATAATGAAGAAACAGGTTATCGACCTCGCTAGGCAAACTTTCCGACCGGAGTTCTTAAACAGAGTGGATGAATATATTGTTTTCCAGCCGCTCGACACTAAAGAAATCAACCGTATTGTGGAAATACAGGTATATTCTTCACTTTCTTATTTTTCCTAACATAGTTTAATATTCATAGATTTTCTTTTTTGGCTCTTCTGAACATAGAGTAAGCTGTCCGCTCGAAGTTTCAAATTACATGACATTTTTACTGGAAAGCTATATTCGTTGTTCTGCTCAAAAGCTTCTTTATTGATCATAGGGTAAATTACACTTTTGGTCCTCAAACTATGAGTCGCGTGATACTTTAGTCTTCGAACTTTAATTCTTTGCAATTTCTGGCTCGAATTATGAGGCGCGTGAGATACTTTAGTTCTGAAACTTTAATTAGTTGCAATTTCTGGTTTGAACTATGAGGCATCTGACATTTTAGTCCTGAAACTTTCTGAATTGTGCCAATAGCCTACTTAATGATGCAACAATAATTAAGATACTACATCACTTCGATATTAGTATTTTATCAATACTTATTTCCAAAATATTGGTTGTGGAATTTGGTTGTAACAATTCAGAGAGTTTGGGGATTGAAGTGCCACACCTTTAATAGTTCAAGCCAGAAATTGCAACTAATTAAAGTTTGATGACTAAAGTGTCGTATGCCTCATAATTTGAGCTAGAAATTGCAACGAATTAAAGTTTGAGGACTAAAGTATTACGTACCTCATAGTTTGAGGACCAAATGTAATTTACCCTTGATCATAAGATCTTTTGTTCGAAAGCTACATTGACCACAACAGCTCGTTGTTTTGCGTTTTCTTTTCGAGTCGGTGCACATTGCTAAATAACTAGTTCAGAGCTTTTGCTTTGGGAGGAAGCTAAAATGAGCTTTGGGCGACTTATCTGCTGTTTCTTCTTTTGCTTTTCTTTCTATCAATTTCACCTCGTGATCGTTTTTTTTCCTTTGTTTTTTCCAAGTTACTGATACTGAAAAATGCAAACACCATTTCTGCAGCTGGATCGTGTGAAAGAGAGGATGAAGCAAAAGAAAATCAACCTCCAGTACACGCAAGAAGCAGTCGAGCTTCTAGGGCTTCTTGGGTTCGACCCGAACTTTGGCGCCCGACCTGTTAAGCGCGTGATTCAACAGATGGTCGAAAATGTGATGGCCCTCAACGTTCTCAAAGGAGAGTTCAAGGAGGACGACACGATTATTGTGGATGCTCTCTCTTCTTCGACGAAGGACCTTCCACCCCACAAGAGGCTTGTGATTAAGAAGATCGAAAGCGCTCCCGAGGCTTTGGTCGCCAACGATTAGATAAGAGTGTTTATAACTCGTCTAATGCGGATAAACCTTGAATATATCATGATTCGCACTTTGACCCCTCATAATAAAAAAAAAAATCTATAAACAATCCCTAAATTTATAAATTATATAGCACTTTACGTCCTTTTGTGAAGGGGATTAAGTGTACAATGTTTTCTGCTACAAGGGCAAAGAGCAAATTATGATATTTCAAGGGTCGCATTTCCTTATTTAGAAATAAGTAAAGCACTTTTTGTAATTATGGTTTTTTTTTTTTAATTAACTAACTAGCAAGGAGAAAGGTAGGTTAGAGGATAAGTTGTGGATTACAAAGAATATAATGAGAATTTTGTGCTTTAATGTAGAGAAGCTTCTGGGTCCCTGAAATTACTGCAATTAAAACCGAATAAAGTTACTGATAAGCTGTGATTTGATAGAAATTTATAATTGTGAACTTGAAAAGTTGTGTATTTTGAGGCGTGCATTGGTTTGCTGATCTTCTTCTGTTGATAACCTGCATTCAGAATGATTTACTGGATGGAAGTAACTTATAATCATTTGTTTATGATTTCAAATAAACATTTTGGCACAAATATGTGGACTTATAAGTGTGATTGCTGCTTGTATCTGCTTTTTATGCTTTCTTTGTTTACTTGGTTTGGTTTCTAAAATATCTTCTCTATTTAAAAGCGTAGGAGCCTAAATCGCCATCTTAAAATTTTGAATTATTGTACTACTCTAAATCGCTGTCTTATGTATTGGTTGGTTTTACGAAAGTGTTGTTTGAAAATAGTTGTTTCGAAGTACTGGATGTCACTACTGAAATCGAAGTCTGAATTAGAAGCCGCCGGGTTTTAAAAGTTCATAACCAAAATCAAATCCGACACCAGAAACCGAACCCGGAAACCTAAGTCCGAGAGCAATCAATTGTCTTTTCCGACTTTTAAAATTTATCATACTTTCAAATTCTAAATTTCAAAAAATATAAATTTCAATTTTTATATATTATAAAATATAAAAATCAGCTCAGGTTCGGGGCCGGGTCGGATATGAAATAATTTTACTTACCCATAATGGAGATCATACTTGTTTAGCATCGATTAAACGCACTCCATTCGGATTCGTACCCATTGACATCCTTAGTTCAAAGAGCTATTCATTCAGTTAACTTATTTCTCTAAACTATCACGCTCCAGGCGATGGATGTTAAAACCAAATAATTCAAATCTGAGCCACTGCTTTTGAGATGCTTTTAGGGAAAGCTCTAAATTTACCGTTGAATGGAAGGAAAATATCTTGTATTTAATTTAATTAAATAATTAAAATTTATTACATGATCATAAAATTGTGGTCGTGCCGGAGTGGTTATCGGGTATGACTAGAAATCATATGGGCTTTGCTCGCGCAGGTTCGAATCCTGCCGACCACGTTTTTTTTATTTATTTATATTTTTCATTAATTTAAATGGTTTTTATAAACAGAAAAAGACATTTTGATCGACCATCAGATATTTTTCAAACTTTAAAAAGAGTGCAACTATTTAGAACTAGACTAGAATACTATCAATAGCATGGTGCTATTAGTTTTTTAACCCTTGGATTGAGATATGTACAGTTAGGATGATGTAGGCCCCCCTAGAGTTGTTGAGTCAGTGGTTGGTTGAATAGTATAATCTAACGGATAAAAATGATCAAAATGTTAAATCTAACGGTGAAAACTCGATAGCACCAAAGGCTTGGTGCTATCGATAGTATCCCAGTCGGACTCAAGTATTTATATCATCTAATTGAGTATACAATGGTGGTTTAAACAAGTTCAAAGAACCAAGTTTTTTGTTTATTTACGAAGCCCTCTTTTTTTTTTTTTTTTTTTTTGTCCTACTATTGGAATATTTAGAACTTGAGTTTCTTATGAAATGAAAAAAAAAAAAGAGAAAAAGATATAGAAGTTGAGTGGCATTTGAAGATCCATCACTTAAAGAGATGCATTGACCTTCTTTTTTCTTTCTTTCTTTAACTGTAAAACATGGAGTGATTTTCTAGGCAACTCATTAAAATGATAAAAAAAATGTATAAACAGTATAAACTCATATAATAACCAGACAACCACTACTCAAAAGGCTAGCGGTCAATCCAAATCAAACTATTTTTAAAAAAAAAAATAGAAAATACAATTAAATATCTAAACCACACCGTAAAAGAGTCACTAGTTCTACAGTACACGTTAAGAGAAACAAGCAACCACCTAAGCATTTGAAGAGGAAGCAACTAAGTAGCAAACAACGAGTCGCCTTACATCAATGCCGCTTATGAGATTCTTCGGAAGAAAGATTCCAAAATTCTTCTCAATTCGGTGAAGATCTTCAACCATCAGAGGACGCTCCGTAACATTCATTGAATCTTTTGCTGCCTTTATTATGAACTCATGAAACTAATACATAACAATCTTCAACAATTTTTTCTCCCAAAAAAAAAAGAAAAAATCAATCTCCAACAATCCATATCAGTACACATTATGTCTAGCGGGATAAGACTACTATTAATAGTAGAGGAATAGTGTTTACCATTAGCTTTTTAGCCTTTCGATGATGGTGGTATTATTACGGATCCAAAGAGTAAAAAATTAATAAAACACTAATAATTTACTATCAATAGTATACTAGCTCAACTCTGTTATGTTTCACAACTGCAAAAACTAGCATAAAACATCCGTGGCTGAAATATAAGCTGATATTTCTCTATTTTCTTTCTCATTGATTTCCACAGTTGTACAATTGCTCATTAACTAGCTCTTCAATCACACAAAAGCGAAAATAACTCAACACCCCTCTCTTCTATGATCTAAAAGTTCCAATAATTTCTAGGACGGTATTCGAGTCATCTGACTTTCCTGTAATCGATCATGGTCGATCGATCGAAACAAATTACAAATTACTCCGAGGGTTTATTTGAAGAAGAGTGGCCAACAATATATGAACCAAAACCCCAAACTGTGATGACCAGAGACAAGATCTTGAACCCACTCATGGGATCATGAAACAACACAACTGCTGCAATGCTGGTCAGTGGCACCCTAACTGCATTCAGCACACCTGCAAAGACTGTAGAAGCCAAGAACAGCACCCCTGTGCCCCCCAACACCCCCAGCTGAAATGTAACTGCTGCCCAGAAAAGCACTTGCGCATACGAACTCCTCCCGTGCTTAAAACTCTCCGCCTCCGACCGCATCTCCGAGAAGCCCTTCTGCACGACAAGCCCCAAAGTTGTGAAAGCGAAAGCCGCGAACGAAACCATAACTTGCTGCTCCAATACCACGTGAAAAGATCTCCTCCCGAGCACTTTTATGAAGACTAGCTCGGATAGCGCGAAGATTAGGCCGTGGAGTGCCGAGCCGAGGATGTCCCACACGAACCCGAGAGTGTACTGCTTGTCGGTGATCCCCTCGTAGCGGTCCGATTTTGAATCGAGGGCTATGATGACCACGCCGATGGTGATGACCACGATCGCGTTTACGGATGAGAGATTGATCTTGTTGTTGACGATGAAGTACCCGAAGAGGGAGGAGAACACGAGCGACGAAGCCGCGAGGAGCGAGGCGGTGGACGCGGGGAGGTAAGCGTAAGCCCACGCGAACATGAGGTTGTCGACGGCGCTGAGGAAGCCGAGAAGAATGTACCAAGCCAGCAGCTTAAGCGAAAGCGGAGTCGGCGAAATTCGATTGACGAAATAGGCGGGAATCAAGAAGAGTGCAGTCAGCGGCCACCCTGCAACCGCAGCCCACGATATGATCCATTTGCTCTGCCCGCCGTCGGAGTAGTAAAGGCGAGATAGCAGGCTCGACGCGGGAAATGCTGTCAGCATTGCTGCGGTGCTGAGAAGGAGGAGGATGCGGTAGGAGACTGGTTTTCTCCGGTATGTTTCGAACACCGAGGAAGTGAGTTTGGTTATTTTTTTGCATAGTGAGGAAGTAGTAGAAGAATCTGAGACAACGTCGGTGGATCCTGATTTAGAACAAAAGGCGCGGCATAATTTGATCATGGTATTGCATATAACGTATAAAAATGAGTACGTTTTTTGTGCTTTAAAAAATACGGAGGCCTCTGTACTTTCAAATTATTTTCGATGATGGGACATTCGATTCAACGATCGGTTCTTTTAGACATGATATACGCTATTAGAATTATTTAGAAACTAAATTTCATAATTTTTTAATATTATTTATCGAGTGATCGAAGGGTCTAAAAAAAAACTATTTTAATGGCTGATGCAACGGTGTAGAACAATACAAATTAGGTGAAATTTTAATTGAAAATTTTGCTTACTATCAAGGGCAAGTTCAATTCTTCTGATTTGAAATTTAAGACTTTTATCATTATTATTTTATGAGATTTTTATTTCCAGCCGTTCATTTTGAGATTACTTGTTTACTAAGCAAACGAAGTCAAAAAATTATGAAATTTGATTTATAGATAGTTCCGACACTATTGATCATGTCTGGATTGTTATGCCCTTAAAATTTTTTTAGATTTCTTCTTGTTTTTTCTGGGAAAGGTTTAAGCAGTAGTGTTTGTTGGAAAATATTTGATCCCTTTTCCTATTATTAATTTAAAATAATTCAAAATAAACAAATCACTAAATAAATAAATAAATAAAATAAGTATATAATTAGATTATGCAAGAAATAATGAAAATCGGGCTGGCCTGGGGTGAGGCTTGCACGAAGCACTGTCCTAGAGACGAAATTATCCCTCCACGGCGAGGCTACGCGGTGATTCGCTCTAGCGATACAACTCCCTCGGAATTTTCGAATCTCCTCCGTCGGCGCAGCTTCAGAGAAGTGCTAATTGGGTCTATTCCGGCTTTAGGGATCGCAGTTGGAAAATATTGAAGTAAGACTTAGAAAAGAAGACAAATGTATATTCCTCCAAGAATATTGTAGTACAGATCATGAAGGCTCTGTACTTCATATACTAGACTCTCTCTTATCCCATACATATATGGTTCAAGAGAAAATTTGGTAAAGTCCAAAAAATAATGATCATAATTAGTGATCATTATGAAAGCTTGAATCAAAAAGAAAATATTTCTTCTTGATTTAAGCTACCGTTATCAAATTAAATAGGCTAAGAAAATTTCCATATGGAATAATATTTCAAATTATGAAACATACTAAATATTGTAACAAATTGAGGATTAATAAAACTACCTTGTATGATGAAATTTTAAATCACAAAATAATAGTAAATCTAACAGTGTTCATGTAATATGACATGAGTATGAGAACAGAGATTTTAGAAATAACAAATGATGGCAAAATGACAATTTTATTTCAAAAAAAAAAAACAAAAATCAACCAGTCAACTGACATAGAGAAGTAAATTTACAAATTATTAAAATTTAAACAAAAAATATTTGGTACTAATTAAAATTTGTTGTAATCTACAAAATTGCTCAATGATGTAATCAACAATACCAACAATTCATTACAAAAGCCCATCAATTATATGAGCCCAAATCATCTAAATTCCAACAAATTATTTCAATTGGTGAAACTCATAGAGATCTAAAACTAAAAGCATGGGAGAGAGAGAGAGAGAGAGAGAGAGAGAGAGAGAGAGAGAGAGAGTTATGGAACCTTGAGGTTGGATTTGGTTGTGTGGTGCATCTTCTTTATTATCCATTGAAGTGGGAGGGAGCCTCACACTTTGTCACACTTGAGGAGGAATGGGAAGGAGGGAAGGGGAGAATGAATAAAGAAGAGGGCATTAGTAAAGTAATTAGTAAAGTAAAAACATAATTTGTGCACCCTTAATGTGTATGAGAACATTTTTTAGTAAAAAAAAGTACAGAGATCCTTTCAGCTGTAGCCACACACATCCCTTAACTTTGACTTTGTTTTTTGGCCCAATACTAGCTAGCTGTACTATCTTATATCTAAACCTACCAAACGGGCAGATTGGACAACCCGCTGACAGATTTTTTTTATTTTTTTTATTTTTTGAGAGAAAGATAGCACGCTATCCGTTTCGTTTATTTCTTTTAGAAAATAAACTTAGATGGAAATGTGAATCAACTAGGATTCGAACTTGGGACCTTGGGTACCAACCACCAAGCCCTTTGTCACTTGTGCTAGGGACGGTCGGTCCCACTGACAGATTCTTATACTCGTAAATTATGTGTGTACGAATAGAGATATAAATCTAGCAAGCGGACAGATTGGGGAACCCACGGACAGATTATTATACTCGTGAATTATGCGGGTACGAATAGAATTTATTCGCATATTTTTAGGTAACTAGATAAGCGGGCGGGTATACGGGTAATCCACAAGATATATATATTTTTTTTCTTTATGGTCTTATACTCTTTAAATACAAATTATATATATATATATATATATATATATATATATATATATATATATATATATATATATATATATTAAAGGATCAAAATATAATTTATTGTTTAAAATATCAGAACATACAACGGATAATAGAGAAAAAAAAATGATGCTAGGAGAAATTAAAATTAGCATTAGAATTCTAGGGATGGATAAAACAAAAAAAGTATTCCCTTTTTTAATTTTTTAATTTTTTTTTAAAAATTATATGTGTGTATTCATGAGTACTCGCGGGTTGTTCAAAATGCATATAATTTAATGGATACCAGCCCATTTTATCTATAATATTTTGGGTAAAAAAAATTAATACCAATATCCGTAAATATATATATATATATATATATATATATATATATATATATATATATATATATATATATATATATATATATATATATATATATATATATATATATATATATATGGGTATAGGCAGCATTTTTATTTTTTTTCTAAAGGTGGAATTGTCTAGAGACGACCTATCAACTTTCAAAAATTTTGATTTTTTTTTATCCAACCTTTTAAATAAGTTCATTTGCCTTCTTAAAAGTAATTTTATAAGCCAAATGCTTTTAAATATATGTACATTATATCTTAATTTTATATTTAAATTTGTATTTTAAAATTTTAAATTTAATATAATATATTTTAAAATATAATAAAAAAATAATTAATTTGGGTTCGGAATCAAGTTTCGAAATTTTCAGCCGAATTTAGATTTGAATTTGGATATAAATTTTTAGACACTGTCGGATTCGGGTTCGGATTTTTAAAAAGCCGCCCTGGCATCCCCACTTCCAAAGCTGGGACCAAACTGAATTCAAAATGAAGGGCATTTTGGTAATTTCACACCCCCCCAGCTCCTCTGCAATCTTGTCCCCTACTGCTGCCATGTGTGTGCCATTATTATCATTGCAAACACCCCCACACTTCCCACAGGCCACAACCAATCATCAATCCAACCAAACCAAGATTGATTAAAATAGAAAGATAAAAAGAAAAGAAAAATAAAGGATCCCCCCAACAATGGCGTCGTCGTCTCCTCTACATCTCCAAAATCATCTTCTCCTACTGCTCGCCTTTGCCGCCGCATTCTCCGCCGTCGCCGTCGTCGTCACTGCCACCGACCACATCGTCGGCGGCAATCGCGGGTGGAACCCCAACATCAACTACTCCCTCTGGTCCAACAATCAGACCTTCTTTGTCGGCGACCTCATATGTAAGCATCAATCTTTTGAATAACATGATATCAGAGCTCGCTCCCTCCTGTTTTGAGAAAGTCTCGAGTTCAAATCACAGTTTCATTCATTATTTTTAAGTATAAAATTAACTTGAAATGCAGATCAATTAGACTTCAAATTTAAGACTTCAAATATAGCCGTTAAATAATGGTCGATATGTTTCACCTGATCTTCGTTACTAAGGAACAAAAGCTTGTAGTGTGGATTGGGTTCTAATACGACACCGCCCCGTTTATTTTTTACCATGTGAATAACACGAATTTTAAAGTTGCGTGAATGACAGATGAGAAAGAGATTAGTTAAATAGCTTAAAATATTGCTAAATATAACGAATTTGCTTCACTTTCACAACATCAATTTATTTTTTTCGAGTATCGTGCCGTCAAACTAATTGTCCCTCAGTGCAGTTGATTAAGACCTCAATGATTGATAGTCGAAGTTCTAACTTCGAAAATTTTTAAATATTTATTTTACGAAATCGATCTCGTCGTTATAATTATTTTCTGAATCGTTTTCTATCAAATCAATCAATCATTATCTTTGTCCGCCGCAGCGTTCAGGTACCAGAAGAACACGTACAACGTGTTCGAGGTGAACAGGACTGGGTACGAGAACTGCACAATGGACGGGGTGACGGGGAATTGGAGCTCCGGGAAGGATTTCATCCCCCTGGGGGCGGCCAAAACCTACTACTTCATCTGCGGCAACGGCTTGTGCTTCAGCGGCATGCGCGTCGCCGTCGCCGTCCGCCCGCTCCCCGCCAACGCCTCCGGCCCCGGCGCCCCCCGCCGCGGCGCAGGAGCGGCGGACAATTCGGCGGTGGACGGGGTTAGGGTTAGGGTTTGGGAAGTGGCCGCGGCAGCGGCGGCGGCGATGGTGGTTTCTTTTCTTTTCGGATAAATTTTAATTTGCTATCATGTGATTTGGCTCATTTTTTATTTTGTTATTATGTGATTCAAAATGTTCTACTTAATTATCTTATGATTTTATTTAAAAAAAAAGGTACTATCAAATAAAGCGGCAAAGCAACCTTTTTCTGATAAACACAGAATAGTTAACTGTAATTTTTTGAATCATAAGGTGATAAAGTGAAAATAAGTTAAACTATAGGAGGACAAATTAAAGTTTACCACTTTATCTTTTAAATTTTCTTTAAATGATTTATTCTATTTTCATATTTTTGGTTAAAATGTACATACGCCCTCTAAACTTCAACTGGTTTTGAAATTGACCCCCTAAATTTTTAATTTGATTTTGCTCCTTTCATTAATAATTTGAATCAAACACTGGCCAGAGATGCACACGACCTCCTTTTTAATAAAAATAATTCTTAAGATCACAAGTATCTTTTGTAGGCGTTCATTTTGCTTCTAACAAAATTTTCAAAATTGCTAACAAAAGAAGATAAATTAAACGATTAGTAAATACAGATAATGTAAATCAAACAGAAAAGTTTACAAGATCAATTTCAAAACCAATTAAAGTTTAAAGGTGTTCATACATTTTTTCCCTTTTTTTTTTTTGTTCGAGTTTGATTTGTGTCCGAGGAATGTAATACTTGTATCTTTGATTTTGGTAGAAATGTTTAGTCTTTAAATTTGAATTATTAAACTTTTTTATTTAAATTTTTTAGATTATTATTATTAGTTTTTTACAGTTATAATTACTTTAACTAAATTGTGGTAATATGTCATTAATATGAATAATAATTGAATATTTTATCCTTAAAAATATTTCTCAAAATATGAGATTATTTTAATTTCTATTTATTTTAGAAGTTCTAATTATATTAAGAATAAACTATATACTGATTCCTTTTCGAAACCAAAAGATACATAAAAATTAAACTATTTGTATATTTATTTATTTATTTATTAAATGGGTGTATAATATTGTTGCGTCGCTTTCATTTGAAGGACAGCTAAGATTCAAAGTGGATGTCTCTTTTTGGATCAATAAATACTAATAATTAATTAGCAATTTGGTCCCCGCATTTTTGTTAAATTAATGGGAAATAAAAAAAACTATTTTCTACATACCCATTTTTCACTTTCTTCCTATCAATCTTTAAAAATTTATATTTAACTCTCTCAAAATTTTAAAAGTATTTTCAGAAAATTACAACGTTAATGGAGAGAGTAAAATTTCAACAAGCTTCTGCAATAGGATGTAATAATTTAATAACACAAATTTAGTAAATTAAAATTTGATAATTCATATGTACTATTATGCAAAAATTTCTATGGACCATTGGAGCAATTTACCACAAAATATGGAATCCAAGTCCAAAACAAATATCAAATGAAAATATAATGGGATTGTTTGGTTGCAAATAGTTACAATTGCATTGCTATTGTGATTGCATATAAATTTAAATTTGGTATTTTTTTGATATATTTAAATTCAAGTGCTACAGTTGAGCTACAGTTGCAACTACATGAGAAGGCTCAACTGCAACAGTTGAAACTACGTCCAAATTAATCTGTTTCAACTGCAGCACTTGGAGAGAGTAAATACAACCGTATACAACTAAATAAAATATTTTTCTACTATATCCAGCTAATATGTAATTATAATTGATGCATTTTTAATTGTATATATTTCTAACTACACTATATTTATAATTATGTCTAACCAGATGACCCTTATACTTCATTCAAAATATAAACATTACATTAACATATTTTTTAAAACACCACCAAGAAAAACAGAAACACACATTAAAAAAAAAAAAAACAAAAACGAAAAACAAAAAACAAAAACAACACAACATTTTCTACGAATAAAACTTTAGTAAAGAGCTCTCTAACAACGTCTTGTTGGTGAGCGTTTAATGCGCTGTCACGTGTTAATTTTATTTCCATCCAATAATTCAGTGGACATTTTAAAATATTAAGATTCATTTTTTTTTAAATCCTATAGAAAATATTAATCATTGGATAAAAATAAAAGTAACATTTGACGACAGATTAGGGCTCCTTAACAAGTCATCGTTATGGAACTCCCCACTTAAGTTTTTTTTT
Source organism: Puya raimondii (assembly GCA_016920855.1). Taxonomy (NCBI): domain Eukaryota; kingdom Viridiplantae; phylum Streptophyta; class Magnoliopsida; order Poales; family Bromeliaceae; genus Puya; species Puya raimondii. The sequence goes on along the minus strand of JABWPP010000050.1, from coordinate 193,637,519 downwards.
TCATTTTCTACCTCCTCTACACCAAAAAAAAAAAAAAAACCTAACTCACTTCCCCCTGCGAGCTCTATCGTCTGTGTTGAGGTCCCGGACCGAGTGTCGGGGCCTGGACTTGTCGCGATATATTGCGAAGTACCCGATCGTTGCGACGAGCAAAAACCCCCCGACCGCCATGGCGGTCGGGCTCATCGGCATAATCCGCCTCACGCCGCCGCCGTTACGCCTTGCCGTGTCACCAGCCCCATCCATCGCCATTTTTTTATGTACAATACAATATATATTACGCTCTATATATAAAGAGATGAGTTAACGGTGCAGCAGAATCAAAAGAGTTTTTTTTAAAATTATTACGGTGTGTATGGAGAAGGGGTTTTATATCTCTTATATGTGTGAGTAACGTGTGCACGTTTAACAAAGCGGTGGGTGTCGAGTGTGTATGCGTGTGCACGTGCATGGAAGTGGGAGGGGGCACGTGCGGGGTCGAGGGCTTCGTCCTGGTGCCACGTGGCAATGTAGAGGGGAACGTGTCAACCGGCCGAGTTGGACCGGGTCGGTCCGGTTCAGGCCGGGGTTTGGGCTTCATTGAACCGGACCCAAAAACAACCGCATGAATTTTTTTTTTCCAATAAAAATAAATAAAATTTACCTGAACTATGAACAATTTAAATTTATCTAAAATTTTAATTTTATATCTAATTTTTTAATTTGTTTAATTTGAGTTAATCAATTATATTTCAATCTAAAATTTAAGCTAATTACTTATTTTAGTGAACCTATAATTGTAGCAATTACATGAAATATACTAACTAAATGTGTAGAAATAAATGATACATTCAAATTGTGAAGTAAAAAATGTTATCGACTGACTCAAATCAGACAAACTGATAAGTTAGATAGTAAAACTAAAATTTTGAACGATTGAGTAGCCACAATTAGTTCCATACTAATTTTTTTGGGTAAAAATGTAATCTTTTAATTTATTTGATTTAATCTGGTTAATTGTTGTCTAACTTTAAAATTTAAGATAATTACTTATTTTAATAAATTTATAATTGCAAGTATTAAATGAAATATACTAATTAAGCATATAAAAATAAATAATATATTTAAATTTTAAAAATAAAATATTGTTGACTGTCTTGAATTAAATAAATTTAAACATCAAATAGCAAAATTAAAATTTAAAAATTAAATAGTCAACTTAAAATTGTCGTACAGTTAAGTTTTGTAAGATTTTTTTGAAAAAAACAAAATAAAAAAGTGAACGAAAAGAAATCCGACCGTTGGAGCTCGGCTGTTAAAAAGCCAATAATCTCGTCACAGCTCGGGCAACGGTCCAAAAACGGCTCCCCCAACGGCTAGTTTCCCCCCATTTAAATATCCCCCAATTCCCCCTCCCTCCTCACCTCCCACACCACCCCACGCTCGCGCTCTCTCTCTCTCTCTCTCTCTCTCTCTCTCTCTCTCTCTCTCTCACACACACACACACACACACTTTCTCTCTCTCTAAAACACACACTCTCTCTCTATGGCAACAACAACAACGATGTCCTTCTCCTACCTCTGTATCGTCGCTCTCTTCGCCGTCCTTGCCGTCTCCGAAGCCGCAGATTTCTTGGTTGGGGGGAGCACAAATGCTTGGAAGATCCCGACCTCAGCCTCCGACACCCTCAACCAGTGGGCCGAGGCCAGCCGCTTCCAAGTCGGCGACTCCCTCGGTACGTAAATCATCACTTGACTAATACAAATGCAGTTGATGAGTCAGCATTATATTTATAAAATATATTCAAACCTTCGAAATTTCGATACCACTCAAATCAAACGAATTAAAAAATTTATAGTTCGGATAAGTTTTGTACTTTTTTATTGAAAAATATGAAATTGTTATATATATAAGACTGACTGAAGTTCTTTGTAGTGTGGAAGTACGATAAGGAGAAGGACTCGGTGCTTCAGGTGACGAGGGAGGACTACTTGAGCTGCAACACGTCGAGCCCGATAGCCGAGCACAGGGACGGGGCCACGGCGGTGAAGCTGGCGCGGCCGGGCGCGTACTACTTCGTGAGCGGGGCCGAGGGGGCGTGCGAGAAGGGCGAGAAGGTGATAGTGGTGGTGATGGCGGAGAGGAAGCGCGGCGTAGGGCTCGCGCCCGCGCCGGCCCCGACGACGGGCTCTGAGGGGCCCGCGGTGGCCCCCACGAGCGGCGGCGGCGGATTGAAGGGAGCTGTGAGTGGAGCTGTGCTTGTTTTGGGGGTGGTGGCGGGAATGCTCATTTGATCTTTGTTTTGAATAGTAATTTTTATTTTATTTTATTTTATTTTATTTTATTTTGAGCTCATGAGGCATGTAGTGATGTGGATGAGTTGATATTATTATTATATGAAAAATTTATTTAATTTATTAATCTATTTATTAAAATTGATGTGATATTGTTTCGCACACCTTCGAAAGTAGGGATGCAAATGGATCTGAATTGGTGGAGTTTCCATCTCGATCCATCCCACGTAGAGTTGTAAGTGAAAACTAAAAATATATATAAAAAATGTAATCTGTTTCGAATTCGTTCTAAACTGCCAAAGTGAATAGAGTAGGAGGCGAAATTTTTTTTTTCTTTAATCTGTTTCGATTTTTTAAAAATTCATTTCTAAACTAATTTGTTTTGAATAGAATGATATAAGTGGGGTCAAAAATAAAAAAAAATTAACCATTCCGAAACCGCCCGAACCGATAAAAAATGGAGTGGGAGTTCCTATATAGAAGCCATTTATTTTCTTTTTTTTTTCTCTTTTCGAAAAATGGCTCTTTTTAGCACAGTTGAAATGTGAAGTAGATGTACTTGTTGTGGAGACCAGTTTCTTAAATCCTCAGAAATGATTAAAAAAGAGTTTTTTTAAAAAAAAATTAAAATGTAAAAAAAATTCTCAACTATAGACCATTTTTATTCAATTATTCAGTCTTTTAAAATTTTAAATTTTTAGCACCCAATCTTTATAATTTATTTGATTTGAGTTATTTGATAACTCTTTTAATATATAATTCAAGCTCATTTGTTTATTTTTAATAATTTTACAGTTACGTAAATTATATAAAATATGTTAATTAAATTTGTAAAAAAACTAATATATTGAAAATTTAAGATTAAAGTGTTAAATCAAATAAATTACTAAATTCTAATGTTGTACATTATTCGGAGTTCGAATATAGAACATATATAAATTTGATAAAAGTGGTAAATAATTTACTATCTTTAGAAAGTGACGGATGATTCAATTAATTATTCTATAGTTAATCGTATTTTTTTATTTTGCCACTTTTTAATCTGAATTTTTTTATGGTAAGCACGTATTGTTAAATAGAATAATAAAATTATTTTAAAAAAAATTATAAGATAGCTAAGGGCAAATAATAAGCTAATATTTGCCATCCTTTAAATTTTAAAATAGATTATTTTTAATATTCTGTGGCTGTAAATTATAATAAGTTGATACTGCACAGCAAAACAAAGAGTAAAATTTTTAAATCACAATACGACAAAGTGAAAGTACGCTAGACCGCAGACAAAAAAGTTGAAGTTTTTCGTGGAAAAACTCTGAAAAGAAAATTTTCGTGAAAATTTTTTTTTTTGAGAAAAATAAATTTTACGCTCTCTAGACTGCATAGCTTCATTTTCTGAGAATCTGTAAATAAATTTTCGGAGTGATTTTATGTGGAACCAAACACACCCTAAATTTTAAACTTTTTTAAACTCCTAACTTTAAAACATTTTAAAGTTCACGCGACTGCAAAAGGTCAGAGACTAAGCTGTAATATGAGAAAAGTACAGGGACTAGGCATACATTTTCAACCCCTTTCTCTCTCTCTCACCCTTATAAACCACAAACCACAAACCCTACCCTTTTCCTTTCTCCTACTCCTCCTCCTCATCCCTCGTAGAGCACCCATGGCCTCCGCCGCCGCCGCCGCCGCCGCCGCTGCCGGAGATGGTGGCGCCGCCGCCTCCGCCTCCGGCGTCGTCCCGAGCTCGGCCGTGGAAGCCCTGGCCAAAACCCTAGGGCACGCCGAGGAGGTGCGCGCCCAACTCCGCGAGTTCCTCGCCGCGGCCGACCCCGACGCCCTCGCCGAGCTCCCCCCGCTCCGCCGCGCCCGCGCGTTCCTCGTGCTCGCCAGGGCCGCCTCCTCCCTCTTCTCCGGTTAGGGTTTCTCTCTCTCTCTCTCTCTCTCTCTCTCTCTCTCGTTCTAGGGTTTGGTGACATGCTATGCTTGTTGTTTGTTTGAGCAGTGCGATTGCGATGTAGCGGGATCAACCCGGATGATCACCCCATCGCAAAAGAGCTCGTAAGTTTTTTGTTAAAATAGTTTTATTCGGTTTTTTTTTCCAAAAAATAAAAAAGAGCAGAAACCCTAGACCACCTAAAAGCTTGATTAACGACCTAAATTATCTGAATGATTCGATTTCTCGTCAAAATACCATCTCTAGAGTGGATTATTTGCAACGAAAACGTAATTTTCTAGTGGTTTTGTGTTGTGCTAATGTGCTAAAAGCTTGGGAGGTGATCGCGAAATTGAGCTAAATTTATGCATGTTTAGGGCTTTTTTACTATAAAATTAATGTGGTAGGAAATTTCATGTGGGTACTTTTGTTTCGGTTTAACTTTTAGGGTTTCGATTGCAGGAGAGGTTAAGTTTGCATGAAGAGAAATTGGAGCGGTTCGAGAGCTGGAGCAAAGGTAATTAAACTCCTTGCTTGGTGCTTTTTGGCACTTTTTGATGCATTTTTGGGTGGCTAATTATCTTTTTTGTGTTATTAACTTTAATATTATTCTCCATTTTATTCCTACTTTTGTATTGCACTTCTAATTATGTTTGATTTGCAGCTCCGCTACGGCCTTCGACGACCTTAAACTACCAGGCGGCAACCCGTTTCATCGGGCATTCGCTGCCGCACTTAACATCCGGTATGATTGAATGCAAATTCTGTGTTTTGATAGTAGTTACGATCTTTAGTATAATTTTTTGGCTTAATTAGAGATTTTGTCCCCATAATTTGATCTGATCTCTGTAGTTCTCATTGTTTCAGTTATAATAATTTAGTCTCTGAAGTTAGTTATTTCTGTACAACATTCATGTTATAATTGGAACTTACTTGAGTTTGAATTCAAACTTAAGGAATAAAATTGAGACAAAGGTAAAACTTCTGGGATAAGATTGAAACACTGGGGATGAGATTGAAATTGAGGACCAACTTCAGGGACTAAATTCTTAGGGGTAAAACTTTAAGGATGAAATTGAAAGCAATGTTAAGCTTTAAGGACAAAAATCTGCAGTAATTTTTTGGTTTTTTTTTCCCACTAATCTGAGAATAATGCGTGTATAATTCAGAGCAGAGGAAAAGTATGCGGGACATCAGTCGAGGAGACGGAGTGAGGAGTAGACCTTCTAACGATAGGGCTCGTAAGAAGAGGAAGGAAGCCAACAGGCCGAACGTACGTCTGGCCGCGAAAGAGTTTCTTGAAAAAGCAGCTCGGGAACTTTTTAGCTCGAAGGAGTCTGACGTGAAAGGCCCTCTGCGAATTATTTCGGATGAAGACGATGAATAATTTGTTTGGCGTTTCCAATCTTGGGTTTCAGGTATTGTATCATTGCAAGTATTTAACTTCAAACACCGAGTTTTCCATGATATGGGTTCTTGCATGTTGCATATATATTAATCTATCTTGCTTGATGATGATCCCTCTTATCTTCTCAAATTACAACAATATGTTTGACTATAGCTGTTTGAAGAACCACTTTCCCTCTTACAGAGGAATTAGAAGCTTCAAATTGGAGCTCATTCTTTTAGGGCCTAAAAATCTCACGTCAGCTTTTGACCACAGCAAAAGCTTCTGCTTTTTGGAGTAGAAAAGTTGTTAGCCATAACACAAAAAAATAATGTGATAAGATTCTTATGTGGCAAATTCAAGATAACTGTACGGAGACATAATTGAGTAATCATGTAGCCATGAGCCTGCGAATAAGTTATTATGGTTTACATGTTGAGTTATACACGGTGTTCTTCTACTCCGAGGCTCCTACAAAAATATGAAGAGTAGACCCTGAACTTCTTATTTTGCTTGGCATACTCATCCAGCTTGTGATTTGTTTTATTTAAGCGTACTACGTTTATGACTATGTCACTATGGTTACGTTTACTTTGCTTTTATTAATTGAACTGATAACTGTAAACCAGTAATGAGTGGTGAATTGCGAATCGTGATTCTGAGTTAGTGTGTCAAAATTCTCAAACAATCACATATGCTTGCTGCTTGATCTCTTTTGTCGATTTTCTAGGCTCAATCAGTATCTTGTTTTCTTATCAAACTATCACAAAATTTCTGCTGAATACAAGCAGAAACAACTAAATTATTTCCCTGTTTTGCTGAACTTTTTATATATGATAGAATTGTCAATTTCTTTCGTTCGCACTTGTATGCAGCGAGAGTTATAATCTTTGCATGTATCGATCTCTTCTAATCATTTTAATCTCATTCAATAGGAATTGTTCGACGCTGGAAGTATCGCATCTCCTTCATTATTATTATTAGCACCTTGTTTGCGTCGATGGAGCTTGAAGAGCCAGGTGAGAAGTAGACACACCCTTAGAAGAGATTCAGGCTTGCGATTTCCGTTTTTATTTTTCTTAAATCACCTGCAGTTCATATATCTGTGTTAATTTTTGCAAAATCAATGTTCATCTCTCTGTGTTATTAGCCATCTTTGCTCTAATTGCTTATATAAGTTTGTACAACAAGTTCTTTATAAATTCCACTCCAGGATATTAAGATCATTGGATTTGGATTTTTTTTAAAATTTTCTTTTGTTCTTTTGTTTTTTTGGTTTTGTTTTGTGTAGTGAGATACATTGAGCTTTATTACTATTAATTTTTTAATGCGAGTTTTTATACTTTTTTTCTAGGCATTGAGATACACTCAACTTTAATTATTATTTTTTTAATTTGAGTTTTTATACTTTGTTAAGTTACAATTTTTGTTGAATTTAATGACTCTGTTAGTTACTAATCATTAAGTGGTTTAGTTTTATTTGCTACAAAGCGCTTAAAGTCATTAAATTTGATGAAATTTTTTTTTTTTTTTTTCTTTGACTAAAATCACTTTAGGCACTTTAGGCCCCCCCCCCCCCCCCCCCCCCCCCCCCCCCCCCCCCCCCCCCCCAAAAAAAAAAAATATTCAAAGGTTGAGAGAATTTTAAAAAAAGAAAACTTAAAGTTGAGGGGGTCTATACATTTTTACCTTAATTGAATGATATCTTTCATAGAGGAAGTTTATGTTTAAAATTTGTGTATGTTTCCTCAAAATGAATTTATTTAGACAATGCTCTTACATATAAAGGTATTGGTAAAGTATGCCCAAAAAAGGGGGCATAAATATGAAAATAAAGAGAATTGATATTTTCTTTGTTTCAGAGAAAACTATCTGTTTAGCATGGGAAAGGAAGAGGTAAAAATCTACGGAAAGGAGGAGGTTATAGATTATATTGACTATTTGATGTTATCAATGTACTTGTATTTTAAAAATTTAGATTTTAATATAATATATTTTTGAAATATGGTAAAGAAAAATAATTATTTCGGGTCTGGGTTTTCAAATTTCTGGTCGGATTCGAGTTTGAATATGAATTATCAAAATCCGTCGAATTCGGATTCGGATTTCGTGTCCAGGTATGGATTTTGAAAAATTCGCCCAGTATCCGAGCCGTTGACATCACCTTTTGTACATTTGTGGACCATGTTTTTATCATACCCTCCCTCCGTCCCATCAAACCGTAACTCAGCAGTAAAATCAAATCTTTTAAAGTTTAGCTATCTATTTAAAAAAAAAAGCAATGCTACCGGTGCACCTCTGCATAGGATGTAAATCTTATAATTTCGTCACAATAGCTTAGGGTGTACTTGGTTTCACGTAAAACTGTAAAAATTTTTTTTTTGCTCTTTGGTGTTTGGTTCGGAAGAAAAGAAAATAATTCTTCGTTACGGTTGAAAAGAAAGAAAAAAATAAATAGAAAATTATTATATATATATATATATATATATATTCTCTTGCACCGTGGACTCTCTCTCACACGGTCCACGAGGTGAGGATGACCTCGTGGACCGTGTACTAAATATATCGTGAGTCGCGATTTTCATCCATGAATTTTCGTTTTCCGCGGACGGCACGAGAAAAACGAAAACTCGATATTTTCTTAAAATCTGTAAAATAATTTTTTCAAAAAAAATTTACGGACAATCAAACATCGGAAAAAAAAATTCAACCGATTTTTTTTCTTTTTCGGAGGGGTTTTACAGTGATCCAAACACACCCTTAACACTTACTCACTAATCTTATCAAATATTTTTTAATTACTAAAAAAGTAATTTTTAAACTCTTAGATGGGCTGTTGTAGAAATATACACCTTCTACAGGTATACTCCCCTTGTGAAAACTTGTGACAATTGATATACTATTATAATATCTAATATATCTCTCAAAATTTAAAAGATATTTAACTTATCCCTAATTTTCAACATTGACCTTATGAAACTGCTTCTTGTGCTTTTCACGAAACTGAGACATAATCTCTGGACTAAAACAATTTATTCCCACCGCGCTCTATCGCGTCGCCCATAGATGGATTTGAAAAATATGAAATGAGAACTATAAATATAGTTTTCTATGAGTACGGTCGCCTAAGAAAAAAGTTCGACCCAAACCAAAAGTTCGACCCAAACCACATCCAAAGGAGGCAAATAAGCATATATAAGTATACAATAGATAGTAATGTAAATATATAAATTTTTACTATATGTAAATAATAAAAGCCATATTTATGTCTCTACTCATGCAGCAATGAAATCATGCATGTAAGTTGTTGTTGTTGTTGTTTTTATTTTTTTTGGCATACATAAGAGAGGAGAGATTTAAAGCTCTTGCCTATATAACCAATACCTTTATATGTAAGAGCACTGTGTAAATAAATTTATTTTGAGGAAACATACACAAATTTTAAACATGAACTTCCTCGGCGAAAGATATCATTCAATTAAGGTAAAAATGTATGGAGACCTCCGCAACTTTAAGTTTCTTTTTTTTTTTAAGGTTGAATAATCGAATCAAAATAGTCTATAATTCGAATAAATTTTATACATTATAACTTTTTTTTAAAAACAAAAACTCTCTTTTTAAATTATTTCTGAGGATTTAAGAAACTATTCTCGACAACAAATACATCTAATTCGCATTTTTTTAGTGCTAAAAAGAGACATTTTTTAAAGAGCGAAAAAAATAAGAAAATAAATGGCTTTTGTATAGAGATGCAAACGGGACGGATCTGAGACCGCGAGGAGCCTTCCACCTCCTGCTCCATTTCTTATCGAGTTGGGGCAGATTCGGGACGGTTAAGTTTAATTCTATTTTTAACCTCACTTATCTCTCCGCACGAAGCTGGTTGGGGTGAAAGATTCTAAAATTTACAATAAAAGTTTTAAAAAATAAATTTATCTGCTATGGTTTATTAAAAAATATATGCTATATCTTAACTCAAATTTATATGATTGATTGCTTCCAACATAAATTGTATAGTTCTACCTTCTTTTTCTAATATATTTTGAATATTTTTGTATGTTTTTAAAATTTGATGAACACAAAAATTATATATGTATTTTAAATTAAAATTATCAAAATTTTAATTTATATTTAATTTAAAAATTAAAATTAAAATTCAAAATACTTGTTTTTATATATAGTATAGATAGGATTAAAATTTAAAAATATATTTAAAATTAAATTCAGATTTAATTGTTGATTGCAATCAATAAAGAGTTAATATAACAACTAAATATTAGCAAATAGTATTGAGATAATTAGTAAGTATTTACTTAAAAAGAAAAGATATCAAAAAAAGATTACCTGATAGAGAAAAAAGGAATTCAAAGTTTGTTTTGTTAATTTATTTTTTTTGCATTAGGAAAAAAGAGGACCAAATTTTTTTTCGTAAAATAATGGGTCTATCGACAGACTCAAATTCAAAATATGTACTTTCATATATAATACATATATATAGAGAAAGAGTTGAGCTGAAATACTATCGATAGCAAACGGACTCCGTTGCTACCGATTTATTTTTGATGATAGAGCCTCCAAATTCAAAATATGTACTTTCAAAATATAGAGAAAGAGTTGAGATGGAATACTATTGATAGCAAACAGACTCCGTTGCTACCGATTTGTTTTTGATGATAGAGCCTCCAAATTGACGATCGGCATCGTTGAACATGATCTAAACTATTTAAGTTATTAGGAAATTAAATTTCACACGTTTTCAATATTATTTTTTTGTCCATCAGGTGGACAAAAATGAACGGTTGAAAATAAATATAATTAAAAAAGTAGTGATAGGAGTCTTGTAAATTGATGAAAAGTACATACCTTGTTTTAAATAGTTTAAAGAACTTTCTAATCAAAATTCAATTGGCTTAGATATCTTTATGCTGTTAAACGAAAAAATGCCTCATATCGACCATTAAAATTATAAATTCTGCAACTCTTTGATCATTAGCTCAATGATGTAGAAAAGATCTGAAATCTTATTTCTAGATACTTCAAATAGTATAGATCATATTTAATGGTGTTGCTCGTCGATTTGAAAGCTCCATCATCGAAAATAAATTAATAACAACGTAACCCGTTTACTACCGATAGTATTCTAGCTCAACTCTCTTTCTATTGAGTATTGAGTTCTTCGTACTTATCTGTCTTTTTTGATGGTAGATCTTCCGAATCAACGATGCATACTGTTAAACATGATCTAAAATATTTGAAACTTTTTAGAAATCAAATTTTATAATTTTTTGATATTATTAAAATTAATTAAGCGGGCATAAAATGAATGGTCAAAAACGAACAACCTACTAAAATTAGAGGATCAAAAATTTTAATTTAAAATTGGAGTTATTGATCTTTATCTAGATTGTGAATATAATTTTCTATCAAAATTTCAAACGATTTCGATTTTTTTATAACGTTAAACTAGCGGCCGTTAAAAGTAGTCAACAATGAGATTTTTTATCGTAAGATAAATGATGTCGAAAAGTTATAAAATTTGGTTTCAAGAAATTTTAACTGCTCTAGATAATGTTTAATGATATGGATCGTCGATTCAGAAGCTCTATCATCGAAAACGATTTATAAGTACGAAAGCGATTATACTTATAAGAGTATAATAGTCGGACTATATAAATATATATTGTCGTGCAAGTGTAATGTATGTAACATTGCAAATTAGTTTAAATTTAAATATAAATTTTAAGTTAAATGAAATCTAAATCTATATTTTAAATTTAAATAATTATGGATGACATGAGTCTATTTTTTAATTCATTTATGTAGTACACTGAATTTCAGTGCATCGTACTGAACTTCTACAAATTGTAGAGTTCTAGTGAGAAAATGGCATAAGAGGCTATATGTGAGGCTTTGGCCAAGTTCGGGACTTGTGCGAAGTGTTTTCGGCGCAAAAGAGGCGTGAAAACGGACTTCGATAAGTTAAAACTGCAGAATTGGTGAAGTCTGCACTGGATTCCGGTATGTGAATTCTAATACCGGAATTGGAGCTTGGTATACCGGTATGTGAGACAGTATACCGGAATGCTGTGTTAAACCGAGAAACCCAGCTCTCGGGTTTGCGGGATTTCTCGAGGTATACCGGTATGCGAAAATGGTATACCGGTATGTGATGGTCGAAACAGTGAGCTCTGCTCTCGGGTTCTGCGGAATCCCTGAGGGTATACCGGAATAAACACCCGTATACCGGTATGCAAATGGGCATACCGGTATACAATGCCCAGAGTTGGCTGGGTGTTGTGTTTTATGTGGAGAGGGGCATTTTGGTCTTTTCACATGCCATGGGGTATTTGAAAGGCTGGGAACACTCCCCTTTCACAGAGCTCTTCTTCCCCAACACTCCTCTCCCTCTCCTCTCACTTTCTCTCTCTAGAGATCTCTCCAAAAGCTTGGAGAAGTGGTGGATTGATCTTGGAAAAGCTTCCAAAGGAGAAAAGAAGCTTCTTGGTGCAAAAAGAAGCTTGGGGATTTCGTGATTAAGGTTAGTACCTCACGTTTTGGGTTCAAACCTTGGATTTAATCCTTTGAAATGAGGTTTTTGGGAACCCTTGGCAACCTAAACCACAAATGGTGGGTGTTTGGCCACGAAATCTAGGGTTTGGCTTGCATGCATGCAAACCCTAGGTAGAATGAGGGCTTTTGCAATGAAAGGTTCTAAAAATATTTGGACCTTCGATAATTGCAATTGAGGCATAGGAAATCATGTTAGAACACTTAATTTCGCATGTTGAGACGGATTTAGGGTTCGTAATGAGTAACGAACCTTTTTCTTGTAGAAGCTTGGGTTGAAGCAAGAACTCCAAGCTTGGACACTTAGGAGCTTGAAGAAAACAAGGATTTGGAAGCTCTTGAGGTGGGTTTGTGTTTACCGAAGTGATTAGGTCACTTCCATGTCTAGGGTAATTATCCATTAAGAACAAAATGGTATATGTATGTGAACCCTAGAACTTGCATGTTGGCAATGGTAGAAATCATGATAGGTAGAACAATGAACTCCTATTGCATGATATGGACATCCAAGTATAATTCAATTATCTATACTTGTTGTATGGTTGCATGTGAGAATTTAACCTAGTGTTGTTGAACATAGGTTGGAACATGTATGATTAAACCTAGTGTCATTGAACATAGGTTGAAACGAGTGATATTTAACCTAGTACCATTGAACATAGGTTGGAATATGTGAGAACTTAACCTAGTGTTATTGAACATAGGTTGGACATGGAATTGGAACCTAGAGTCATGGGACCTAGGTTGAGAACGGGAAAGTAAACCTAGTGTTATCAAACATAGGTGAGACTTAGTGACTTGAACCTAAGATCAAGAGACTTAGGTTGGCAAGTAAGTAATGTGAATATCGGGATGTGCGACGAGTTTGCTATCCCGGGTAGGCGACGATTTCGCTACCATGTCATGAGTTGGCCGTACTGACACGGGATGTGCGACGAGTTTGCAATCCCGGGTAGGCGACGATTTCGCTACCTCGCCTTGAGTTGGCGGTGTCGAGTTGGGATGTGCAACAAGGTTGCTATCCCGGATATGCGACGATTTCGCTATCGATGCCATGTATTGGCGGTATTGTGACGGGGTAGGCGACGATTTCGCTATCCTGAGTAGGCGACGAGTTCGCGACTCGAATTGGAGGTGACGAGTTCCTTCCTCGAATGTTGAGACAATTATGGTGAGACGGCGATTCCGAAACCATAAGTAAATGACAAGTAAAAGAACTTAGTCAATGCGGAATATAGGATGAACCTAGGAGAGAATGATAAATTATATTTCATTTGGTTGCATCCTTTATGTTTATTTACTAAGCATGTAAATATTGTTGCATAGTTATATATGATCTAACTTATGCAAATGTGGTGTTTCTTTGGACCTGGTGGGTCGAGCTTCTCTCTTGGGTGGCCTTACCCACTGGGAACTATGTTTATAGTTCTCACCCCACATTTTCCAGGTCCTTCCGCGAGTGAGGCGGCGGAGCGAGGCAAGGGTTTGGCTCTTTAGATAGCGGCCCTTCCATTTTGGTGATGCATAGAGTTGTACCCCTATTTTGGACTATGATAGCATAGGGTATTTTCATTCTTGTATGAATGTTGTATATTCCATAGTTTTGGACCATGATGTATGGAATGAAAGTGGAAGAAAAGAAGAAAAAAAATTTGGACATGTATATTGTGCCTTGTGATGTAATAGAAGTAGAACTTCTTTATGTTGATACTTTCCTTGTGCAACTCTTGTACTCCGTTCCTAGTTGGAACATTGTGGATAAGCTTGTGTTGTGACGCCTTGGGCGGGTAGAAATGACTCTATCCGTTCGGCGGGTCTGGGGCATGCGCCCGTGAGGTTATCCTTTCCACCTAGTTGGTGTTAAAGGGCCGGCGGGGCGTGACAATTTATTTTTTAATTTTGATTTATTTCGTTAATTACAGTTATTAAATTCTTTTTTTGTAATATGTATGGAATTTTATTTCTTTTCTATTCTACTTAGGATACTGTCCCTCAATTCCTATTCGTTTTTATGCATAAAAGATAATATAAATACTTATTAGTAGCACGAATCTAATTTTTAGTTAATTTATTTTTTAAATTTGATTCGTTTTGATTTATTTTTAGTTTGTTAATTATAATAATTATAAGGCCTTTTTGCATAAAAAAATCTACTAGTCAAAGGCTTTTGCAAAATTGGGTCGCTATTTTCGATTTTACAGATTCGATCCGGATTTTCAGCAAACTGACCAAAATATCCTTCTTACTTTTTCTCTCCTCTTTTTTTTTTTCTGTCGCTCTTTTTTTCTTCTCTCCGAACGGCGGAGGCGGAAACGGCCCGCCTCGCCTCTGCCCCTCACGCCCTCGCCCTCGCACGCGCACCCTCGCCCTCCTCGCCTCCCACCCCGCCGAGGCCGCGCCGCGCCGCGACTCCTTTTTTTTTTACCTCTCCGACCCTTCTCCACACGCCGTCCCCGCCGCCGCCGCCGGCGACGAAGAAGTGTTTCTTGCGGCCGAGAAGCACGCCGGCGAGAGAGGGTAAAAAAAATAGTTACACTTCGACGAAGGCGGTGGGTCGTGACAAAAAAAAAATTGTAAAGAAAAAAAAAATAATAATAAAAAATAATATTTTTTCCTACAGAAAAGATAAAAAATTATAGAAGAAGGAAGAAAAAGATGAAATTGCACTGTTAAAATAATGTTGCACTATTTTAAAAAAAATTTACACTGTTTTAAATAACTTTGAGACAGAAATTACACTCTTTGAGATGAAAATTACACTTTTTAGACTAAAATTATACTATTTGGATGAAAATTACACTATTTTTTCTCTTCTTCTTCCTCGTTGCACCATTTCTCCTCGTTGCACTATTTCTTTGCACTCTTTCTCCCCAACCAAACTCGGATCCGGTCACCTCCCTCTCCGGGCCGCGCGGGGCAGATCTCGAGGAAGCACTCGAAATCGGGGGGAGGCGGAGAGGAGGAGCACGACGACGACGAGAAGGAAGCCTCAAAGGAGGAGGACGACGACGACGACGGGCGCGGGCACAGGGGCGCAGCCGGCGGGGGAGGCGATCGTTAAGAGATTTTAATCTTAGTAATTTGATATCAGAACTATCGTTACGAGGCCTTACAACATAATCCTCTTTCATTCCTTAATTTGCACTGGGATGGTTGTTATTGTAGCCGACTAGTCGAATGAATAGCTAGTGCATAATTGTCTTTATGGTTCGCCGTAACTATAGTAGTTATTATTTTGCATTTATCTGATTTTGTATTCCCTTCTTTCCTATAGCTAAGCATTTACGACTTGCTCTGCTTAGAACTTATTTTTAATTTCCTTTAAAGCCGGAAGGTATGTATGGCCTTCGCCCTCTTATCTGCTCTTATTTATTTTACAGGGCATTCGAACTTCTCTCTCTTTCTTTCCCTCTCTTTTTTTAACCGGTTCTAGATTTCATTCTTTTGTCGTTAATTTTTTTTGTTATTTTATTTTAGACTTTCAGATTTTATTTTTTTTGTATTTTTTAGGTCGTAGATTTCATAGCATCGGGTCCAAACGATTTTCTATTTTGATAAATTTTTTTTTCCTGTGAAAGATATTTTTTTTTAAAAAATGAGAGGCACAGTATAAATATATATATAGTTTGTTTTTTAGTATATTAATTTTTTACTCAAATAATAATAATAGTGCACACGCTTAATAGAAAAATAGATAGCCTTATATTTTCATGTTTGCTTAAATTTAAATATAGTTAGAGGGTTTACAAAGGGAGACGTGGAAAAAACTTTCGGACCAAAGGAAACGAGAGAGATATCTCACGAAATGAGAAGCGTCGTGTGGGTCATCCAGATTACTGCCCCAGGCAATAATGGTAGAAAATTTTTTATCTCGCGGGTAACCGGATTTTGTATTCATCCAGATGGTTATATTTTCACGGCCGCTCATATGTTTTGTGAGAACTCTATAAAAATAGAGATTCAGAAGTTTGATGATGTATATTTTCGATTATCAGAGATCGGGGAGGTAAGGCTGGTTAAAAAAATTGATTATTTGGATATCGTTTTATTGAAAGTTGAGAATTGTCGAGAGGGAGTGGGAAGGGGTTCAGCTATGCCTCTTTCGGCGATCGGGAACTGTTCGTCGGGCAAGAAGTGATAGCCATCGATCACCCTCAGGTATGGGTATATACGACGGTTCGCGGGGAGATAGCATACCCTTGCGTAAATGATGTAAAACGAGAAAAAAATTCTCAGATAATTAAGGATGTCAAGTTTAATGAAATTCTTAATATTGGTTGGCTCACACCTGCCAATAGAAAGGCGCGGGATGTTGTTAATCAAGAAAGCGTAGCAAATTACCTCCACACAGATGTGCCATTAGTTCAGATAAATAACTTGCACGGCTCAGAGTACTCATCGGGCGGTCCGATTTTCAATTCCAACGGGCATGTTGTTGGAATGTTAGTTTTTTTTTATGAGTGTATGGACTTCGCCGTCCACGTTAGCGCTTTAAAAGAATTTTATGAAACTTACGTTGTGAAGAAGAAAGGTAGAGAAAAACGCTCGAGGAGTACTCGCCGCTGAACATATATTTCAGTATGATGTATTTTTTTCGTTTACTCTTTTTCGAATCATGTATCGTTATGTCGAAAGATTAGCAAAATAGTAGTTAATGTTCTTTTATTCTGTCGTAGGGTAGAATGCATGATCGTGATGTTCTTAGATATCATGCAGGTGGCCGCTGATATGATGTTTTGAGAGCACGATTTGAAGCCAAATTTTACTGTCCTAATACTGGCTAAATTAGTTACTGAAAACACTTACGGTTATTTAAAATATTTATATTCGTAGTTATTTTATATTTTTAAAATTGTAGTTTTTATTTGACTAACTAGTTATTTGTGTGTTATGTATTCGGCTGCATATTTTTAAAGTTGTAGTTTTTATTTGACTAACTAGTTATTTGTGTGTTATGTATTCGGCTGCATATTTTTAAAATTATAATTTTTATTTGACTAACTAGTTTTTCGTCTGTTATGTATTCGGCTGCGTGCATGCTTGTCTTTTGCTATTTTAACATATTTTAAATAATGTTGTGGTTCTATTACGGTCATGTTAATTTGCACTCATAATCAAACCTTAAAAATTACCACATATTAGAGCAATTAGTATTGTGGCACATATTAGAGCAATTAGTATTGTGGTAGGAAACTATATATATATATATATATAGTGTAGTAGGAGAGGTAATTAATTATCTCCTTATACTTAGTTTCTCCTAGTCAATTAAGTCCATGTAGGAAACTAAGTGGTAGGAAACTAAGTGAGAGTAGAGTCAAAAATCATATATATGCCATGAAGGGAGAGTGATAATCGATACTGTATATTTCTTCTATGTTGCCTAATATGTGGTAATCCTTAAAGTTTGATTATGAGTGCAAATTAACAAGACCGTAATAGAACCACAACATTGTTTAAAATATGCTAAAATAGCAAACGACAAGCATGGACGCAGCCGAATACATAACAGACGAATAACTAGTTAGTCAAATAAAAATTACAACTTTAAAAATATGCAACCGAGTACATAACACACAAATAACTAGTTAGTCAAATAAAAACTACAACTTTAAAAATATAAATCAACTACGAACATAAATATTTTAAATAACCGTAAATTTTTTCAGTAACTAATTTAGCCAGTATTAAGACAGTAAAATTTGGCTCCAAATCGCACTCTCCTCAAAACATCACATCAACGGCCACCTGCATGATATCTAAGAACATCACGATCATGCACCCTACCCTACGACAGAATAAAAAAACATTAACTACTATTTTGCTAATCTTTCGACATAACGATACAGGATTCGAAAAAGAGTAAACGGATAAAATACATCATACCGGGATATATGTTCAGCGGCGAGTACTCCTCGAGCGTTTTTCTTTACCTTTCTTCTTCACCACGTAAGCTTCATAAAATTCTTTTAAAGCGCTAACGTGGACGGCGAAGTCCATACACTCATAAAAAAAAAACTAACATTCCAACAACATGCCCGTTGGAATTGAAAATCGAACCGCTCGATGAGTACTCCGAGCCGTGCAAGTTATTTATCTGCAATAATGACACATCTGTGTGGAGGTAATTTGCTACGCTTTCTTGATTAACAACATCCCGCGCCTTTCTATAGGCAGTTGTGAGCCAACCAATGTTAAGAATTTCATTAAACTTAACATCCTTGATTATTTGAGAATTTTTTTCTCGTTTTACATCATTTACGCAAGGGTATGCTATTTCCATGCGAACCGTCGTATATACCCATGCCTGAGGGTGAGCCATGGCTATCACTTATTGCCCGACGAACAGTTCCCGATCGCCGAAATAGGCATAACTGAATCCCTTCTCATCTCCCTCTCGACAATTCTCAGCTTTCAATAAAACGATATCCAAATAATCAATTTTTTTAACCAGCCTTACCTCTCCGATCTCAGATAATCGAAAATATACATCATCAAACTTCTGAATCTCTATTTTTATAGAGTTCTCACGAAAAATATGAGCGGCCGTGAAAATATAACTATCTGGATGAATACAAAATTCGGTTCCCCGCGAGATAAAAAATTTTCTATCATTATTGCCCGGGCCAGTAATCTGGATGACCCACACGACGCTTCTCATTTCGTGAGATATCTCTCTCGTTTCCTTTGGTCCGAAAGTTTTTTCCACGTCTCCCTTTGTAAACCCTCTAACTATATCTAAATTTAAGCAAACATGAAAATATAAAGCCATCTATTTTTCTATTAAGTATGTTTATTATTATTATTATTTGACTAAAAAATAAATATACTAAAAAATAAACTATATATATATTTATACTGTGCCCCCTTTTTTTAAAAAAAACCCTTTCACAGGAAAAAAATTATCAAAATAGAAAATCGTTTGGATCCAAATGCTATGAAATTTACGACCTAAAAAATACAAAAAAAAATCTGCAAGTCTAAAATAAAACAACAAAAAATATTAACGACAAAAGAATGAAATCTAGAAACGGTTAAAAAAAAGAGAGGGAAAGAAAGAGAGAGAAGTTCGAAGGCCCTGTAAAATAAATAAGAGCAGAGAAGAGGGCGAAGGCCATACACACCTTCTGGCTTTGAAGAAAATTAAAAACAAGTTCTAAGCAGAGCAAGTCGTAAATGCTGAGCTATATGAAAGAAGGGGATACAAAATCAGATAAATGCAAAATAATAACTACTATAGTTACGGCGAACCATAAAGACAATTATGCACTAGCTATTCATTCCACTAGTCGGCTACAATAACAACCATCCCAGTGCAAATTAAGGAATGAAAGAGGATTATGTTGTAGGGCCTCGTAACGATAGTTTTGATATCAAATTACTAAGATTAAAACCTCTTAACGATCGCCTCCTCACTCTAAAAGGGAAGAAGGACCTCATCTTTTTGGTTTTCTTTGAATCCCCACCGGCATTCAAGTCGGATGTGGATGTGGCTCTGTTGGATCCGAGTCCACTTAACCTAGTTTTCTACTAATGAACTTCACACATCAAGAGCAATACGAGTTGGCGTATAAATTAACAATAAAGATATAAATGATCGATGTAAATTCTCAAGCTTGCAAATAATAATTTTCAAGTAGCTATCTAAAATTTATAGGGTAAGAGATTCATCATCCAGAAGGGTATAAATTTTATGGAATCAATGAAAAAGAGAAATATTGATTGTTGAACCAATTCTTCTACTGATAAAGAGTAATTATCAATATTATACGTAACATGTAATTATCAATATTATATGTAACATGCTTTAAATATTTCATTGTTCATTTGAGCCAAAAAGAAATTAATCGAAAATACAGGAAACACTATGATAACGAAATAGAATTTTACAAATCAAATGAAAGACATAGTAGTGCAAATAAAGATAGAAAATATGTGATTACTTTAATTATTCCAGAAAGTATCGTCCCCTTAACTATTTTAAGAACCAGGAATCCTACTTTCTTTCGATTCAAATTTGGAAATGATATTTTATATAACTAAAACAAGGAGTCCATAGACCAAAGAAATCATAAGAGTGAAATGCCAAAAATGAAAAAGTCTCATAAATTAAAAAGAGATAAAACATTAGTCATCTAAGACTTGCTGAAGTGTAAGAAGACAGTGAAATACCAAACCAAAACAAAAAAAAAACTACGTTCTTTTTTTAGTATTAAAACTGTTGCACATTGAAAGCAGAAGCGTAAAATCAATATAACGTATTCTTGATAATGATAATAATAAAGATGTCTTACCTCAAACAAACTGCGAACATTCTTCCCACCACATTGAACTATTACATCATTTAAACGTATCCCAACAGAATAGGCAGGAGAATCTTGTGAAACCTGGTTGATAGATAGTATGTGATTAAGTGCGTAGAGCAAGTAATTAAATATTTCAATTGAAAACAATCACAAGTTGATGCATAAAATTAACACGGAGGGAAGATAACCACGAAGCAATTTTGAAGACAACCAGCAAGCTATTTTTAGCCTATTACCTTGACAAAAACATAAAGCATAGGCATGCATGCATATATGCATATATGTATTCCAATTCTACCCACCATTCTTTTAACACCACAAGTCAACACTGAAATGTCATGCTCTAATCCATTAAGTTCTTAGAGAAATTCCTAATGGCAATACTACAGCAAAAGAAGATCTGCCACCTTTTTTATGATTTGAGATCGCCTTTGGAACCCCAAATAGACAAGCAAAATTTATTACCGTTCCATGTTATGATTGTAGCTCAACCGAAGACTGATTCGTATTACTATAATACTATAGTTTCGCAGCGGCTCAGATTTCAACACTTTTTATGCAATCAAATGATTCAATTTCTCACAATTATAACGAACTAAGAACAAAAAAGATTAAAATAGCTGCCAGAACATGTAAATAAATACCTTCTCAACAATAACACCGTTGTTTACATCCGGGAACTTCTGCATGATGTGCTCCAATATGTCTACACTTGCGACATAAAGATTTGCTACTTCCATTCCAAGCGATGGCCGGCGGGATTCCCTATGCCCAAACACCAATTATTAGAAGCTTTACAAATCAAAAAATTATCTCCAATTAAAATAAACCGAGGCGACTAATTCATAGAACATAGAGAATGCAAAAGCAAAGATGCACGCGCACACAGACACAAAGGATAGGAAATAATAATTACCAGATACACAAATTTATACAAGAGCCTTAGAAATAGTCAATTAAGATACTAAGTCAAATCCTAAAAGTTAGTTAAAATAAAAGAAAGTGTCATCTATCATGCATTGAAGCCTCTACTTGTCTAATACAACACACACTTGATAAGGGCTTCCAATTGTCTAGCTCACCACAGAAAATATTTTCACTCTTAAATTCTCACACATGTAATATAGCTTCAAGCAGCTCACTTTTAGATGATCGATTTCTAACACGACATACTTAGTAGGAACATCCATCCACCAATTCTATCACTATCAACAATCTCTTTTTCCTTTAACTCACATCAGCATTTTAATAATCAATAATGACTCTAGGAAAGGCACCTTCCCATACCACAAATCTTGCTACAATGAAATACTGGAGACATGCACAGATAACAAACCTTGGAGAGAAATAGTACTAAGTGTTACAAAATATGTGAAAATCCTATAAAAGCGACGAAGATAATAAAATTAAATATATAAGCATAACTTATTAGCACATTCATTAAGGGCATGTTTAGTTCAAAATTGGAATCGAAATAGGAATAGGAAGCAGAATGGACCAAAATAGGAAACAAAATAATGAATGTCCTAGTTGTTTGGTTCATAACAGGACTCGGAAGAAATCAAGCTATTATTATTTTCTTGAAAAAAAAATATATAATCTGCTATCTAAATTTGTAATCAAACTTTACAAATTTGGACCATTAATTAAACTTAGAATTTAAATGAAAATTTACAATTGAAATTAAAGTTCAAAGTCAAAATTTAAAACTATATCGAAATTCAAATATCAAACTTATATTAAAATTTAATTTTAAATTTTGAAATTAATCTAAATTTAAATTTATACGTATATTTGAACTTAAATAATTGTTATTGAAAAAATGAGTTCTTTTCTCAATCCCTCCCAGAATCAAAATTGACTGCCACCTCCCTGATAAGAGTTATTTTGAAGGTATCTGGTTCCTCTCGGAATGCTCATCCGTCAGACCAAAAATAGATCACTTGGATTCTCATTCCAAGCCTCAAATGTTCCAACCAAACATGCCCTAAGTGTAATATCATCAACTACATCTACAAGGCATCATAAATCACAAGATCAAATTTACAAGTTTAAAAAGAAAAAAAATGCCATCAAAATATTAATTTCATAAAATAAGGATAAGAAGAAAGTCCTACATTGTGATAGATTTGAATATATACACATACAGTGATATGCAGGAAATAAAGCATTCAGACTAGCTACTGTCTACCAAATTGGCAAATTCATGTACTTAGGCGGGCGTTATGCAAGTTAAATATTCTACTTTTATACGCTAAGATAATAAGAGTTAGTTCTTCACACTATTGTGCGCACATGTGAGGAAGCCGAATAGACTAAACTATAGATAAATAGGTAGTAAGATATAAAACAACTAATTCCTAAAACAAAATTAGCAATCAAGTCAAATATAATAAACAAGTAAAAAATATATTTCAAAAATTAAAAGTTTATTATATCGTGATATTCCACAACTTAAAAAGATATTGAACAGACCTATGTTTCTTAAAATGCCTCCACCACCTTGAGGCTACATTGATAGGCAAGAACGGAGTATATAAATCGCCATAAAAGTTGATTCCAATGACTTCTCCATCCAAATTAATAAGAGGTCCCCCAATACCGCACTAGCACAAAAAAAAAAATCATCAGCCCTCACAGTGTTGCACACAAACACAACTATTTAATAAAACAAAACCTTGAGCATAGAGTATAAAATATAAATAAATAAAAATAGCAAGTTCATAGATTTCTCGTTTTCAACAACCACTACAACCGAATAACAATATATAATATATAATCTATAAAATGTGTCATAACTTTTTGTTCAAACAGTGTCTTGATCGATAAAATCTATATCTACAAAATTGCATGATCAAAGAAAATCATATCACAATTCTATCACCACTTATCTAAAACAAAATAACCACATAAAATGTATATGAAAGAGATGTCAATACCTTTATAAGTTTATCTAAAACTAAATAGTCACATAACATGTATATGAGATAGAGAGATATGTCAATACCTTCGTAATTTTGCAATTTGCTCTAAAGAGCTCCTTGCAGTCGAGCTGACAGTAATCGATGCTAAAAACAAAGTAAAGAAAACAACACTTTAGATTCCACAGTTATTGAAACAAGTAATAATATATATAAATTAATATTAGTTTCGCCGTACCTAAATTTGCCCGGGGCAACCATAAGTTGATGCCGACCTTCATAATAGCGGCCAACGGCCGCTACTCTCTTACCGGGCACAAGGTTAAATTTAACCGAGTGTCGACCAAGGACTGGCTTTTTGCATTTTGCAGAAAAGGCATGTTCATCACTTGTATAAATAGAAAGAGAGTCATCTAAATTTCTCAAACTGGCGGTCGGCAGTGGAGCGTCTGATTTGATCCTTATGACGGCAATGTTATAGTGCAAATCAACACCTAGCACTTGACCTTCATTTAAGCTTCCATTCCAAAGATAAACAGTAACCTACGAAGAATGTCTATCATTTATCATTTTACTAATTATGAAGTATAACGAAATATATAAAATTCTTCTCTATGCTAAACACTACTATAGATCAATGTCTTACAAACAAGTGCGAATGCATATAGATACACGCTCGAGATTGAAGACAATTACACAAAATAAATTAAAAATTGGACTAACAACCTTAACGTCCGATGCTATTTCATCTACATTAGTACAGCTTCGAAGTAGACTAGCAGAAGTTAAAATGGTAGAGGCGAAGGCCCCATCGTCTTCACCACATTCAATGATCGTGCCGGAACCACAAAACAACTTCTCATCACCTGTAAAGAAAAGATATGTAAATATACAAGGATTATTTTTTTAAAAAAACTTGAAGAGTTCAAAGAAAGGAGGGTGGAAACACAATAAGAAGTACCCGAGTAAGAGATAAGACTAACGACGGAGGAAGAAGTCTTTAACGCAGCTCTCTTAGTATCAATGTCCACAAACAAATTAGCCTTGTATGCTTTGAAAGTAAGGGGAAGAGAGTGCTCCTTGAAATATACGATGGTTGAACCTGCACGTTGACAAAATAAAATGAATGCCATTTAATCCTTTGCTACGGTTACCAAATAATAAGTAATAATTGAAAAATACGTAAATAAATGTAAAAGATAGGGAAGAAGATGAACTTAAAAATTAGGAGAAAAAAAAGAAAATTATGCAGAACGCACAATGTTCCGAAGCACGTAGCCGTCTCCATGGATTACGTTTTCCTATCTTCTCATCCATTGTGCGACCATCAATTTCCATGATTCACCTGGAAAGTGGAGACCTGTGAGTGACTCGAACAATGAAAAAGATCAAGTAGAATTAAAAGGTTCTAAGTTCAACCGTTCAGTTCAATGCCTAACATGCGCTGGATAAGAAAAGTATACACTACTTTGCAGAGAAAAGCATTGCAAAAAAACAAAACAAAACAAGAAACAAAAAAACAAAACAGAACAATATTTACTTCATCCTATGCACAGATGAAAACATGATAATGAGAGTGATAAAGACACATAATGAGAGAGAGAGAGATGAACACATCCACTGCGCAAGGAGCGAGCCCGCAGCTGTGGAGCGGATCTACGGAGGCAAGCGAGAGGAGGGAAGCCAGCCGACGGAGCTGCAGAGGCGACGGAGGAGGGGAGGAGCGCAGGCGGCGGAGGAGACGGGAGGGAGCGGAGGCCAGCGAGAGAGAGAGAGGGAGGGGGAAACGGCGATGACGAACGAAGTCCGTTTTCTGTTTTTTCGGTCGTATCGTTTATTAGGGTTTAATTATATATATATATATATATATATATATATATATATATATATATATATATATATATAAGATATATCATGAGTAAAAAAAGAAAAAAAATTGAAGAGGAATTTAAAGAAAAGAGAAATTGAGACATTCAATTTTTTTCCAATTTGAAGCCGAGCTTGAGTATTACTGAGCTCGCTCGAGTTAGGCTCGAAAAGTTCAAATATATATATATACTAGTTTAGGCCCGCGCTTCGCAGCCAGAAAATTTTTAAAATTTTTAAAATTAAGGACATAAAAAATTTATCTTAATTTAAAATTAGTTTGAATAAATTTTTTAAATTATTTTGAAAAAATTATTTAACTTTGTTTACTATATCAGTAAGAATAGTAAGCAAACTAGTATTAATAGAAAAAGTAAAATATGAAATAATATATTTTTAATAACAATAAAAAATATATAGTTTTGTATATATCGAAGCTAAAATGGATTTGAGATAAAAATATATAAAAATATATTTTCATAACGGATCAAAGTAAAAAGTTAGAAAAATTGTTAGGGCCAATGGTGCAATTAACTCTTAATAATAATAAAAATACGGTTATTCAATCCAAATAAATAGAAAAAAATAAAAATAAAAATAAAAATTTTAAAAAGAGCTCGGTTGGAGCTCTTTCTTTAATATATGTATAGATAAAATCAATTTCATTAATTGTAACACCGGAATATCACATCTATTAACTAACGAAATGTAATCGCAATAAAATTAAGATGTTGAAATTTTGATTACCTAAAAAAAAAATTAGGGACCAAAATGAAAAATTATAAAATGTGAAGACCGAAATTTTTTTTAGAATTATTCGATATTTTTTTCAATGTTATCGTGTGTATTTTAATTTTAAACTTGGCTCGTCTAATTTCAGTAAAAAATAATTTAAAATAAAGTTTTTACGCGATTTTTAAATATCACTTAAAATAAATAGTAACCGGCGTTTTCCGAACGAGCCAGGAGAAGAGAAGGTTTCGGACGTGAATCGAACTCCGATTCTGGCAATCCAATAGCTCATTTTCAGTGTCTCAGCTATTCCGGAACCTATGGTGCTATCGGATTTCACTTTGATGCACGGTTTTCGAGAAAAATGAATTTTATCACTTAAGAGGTTTTTATTCCTTGATGTTCTTGGCTTTTTGAAGTGTTCGGTGCCCTGTTTTTGCTTGAACTTCGCGAGTAGTCAACTACCTACGTGTTATGGTCTTTGTTGAGTGACTGTAGCTGTAGTTTTGCTTGCCGGGGGATGTTGAGGCGAGTCTTGGTTGTCGATGTTTTGGTTGTACGTGAGGGGATGGGTTTTGTCGCGAATCGGCGATCGTTCCTAGAGATCTAAAATCGTGGGTTGGATGTCTCGGCAGTGCTGATCGCGATGGCGTGATCCGTTCGTGAATCCGACAGTTTGGATCGGGAGATATTGTGAGATCATCGCCGAGAGGTTGAGAGGCCTATTTTGATCTTTTCGCGAAAAGACCCATATTTTATGTGTCGTTTCGCGTGAAATCGGATGTGGAGGGGCGTCGACGTGTTTTACACGCGCTGTTGGGGACTCGAGTTAAAATTCAGATTTGTTGTGGACTTTTGTGCAGTTGTGCGCTCGTATATATATATTGCATGTGTTGAGGAAGCTAACCCTAACCCTAGTTGGCGTTGCCCTAGCCCCCAGCTGACTTTCCTCATTTCTTCCTACCCTCCCCTGTGCGCCGCCGCCGCCGCCGGCCTATCCTTGGCCGGCCGGAGCCTTCCCTCTCTCTTTCTTCTTCTTTTCTTCTTCTTTTCTTCTTCTTCCCTCCTTGGCCCGTGGGGTTTCTGGTGGACCCGTGCCTTAAGATCCCCTCCGTCGACCTCCTCTGGCCCCGGTGACCTGCCTCGACCGGCCGCCGTCTCGCCCGTGCTGCCAGGAGGCCGCCGCCGTGCCGCCGATCGCTGTTGCTGCTGGTGCGGGCAGCGCCTGGTTGCCCCGTGCCGCCGCTGCCGCCTCACGCCGTCGGAGCCACCTCCGCCGGCCTCCGGAGGACCGCCGCCGCCGACCCGCGCCTCCCCTGCCGTCCCCGTGCCGCCGGTGGCCCGCCGCGACCGAGCTAGGCTCGCTCGGACAAGGGCGGCAGCAGCACTTGAGCCGCCGCCGCCGCCGTGTGTCGCCGGCCTGGCCGCCCTCTTCTGGCCTCCGGTGACCCGCCGCCGTCGCCACCTGACTCCCCGGCCACCCCCGTGCCGCCTGCGAGCCGCAGCAGCCGCTGGAGCCGTCGCTCGGGCTGCTACTGCAGCCGCGGCCGAGACCGCCGCTCCGTCATCGCCAACGCCTTTCCCATCGCGGCCGCCCACCTCCCGACATCCGGCGACGCCCTGCTGCCGGTGCTCACCGTCTCAGCCGCCGCCGCCATCGTTTCTCGCCGGTGCGGGCGTGCCCTAGCCGCGGCTAGCCAACCCGGAGCTTGGCCTTCTCCCTGCGCCGCCGCCGTTAAAAAAACTCCCCGTCGCCCGAGGTGAGCATCCTCTTCCCATGTCCCCCGCACCCGACCTTGGACGCCGCGCGCGCCGCCGTGCCGCCGGCTGCCGGCCGGAGCCTGCTTGCTCCGGCCGGGCTTGGCCTTCGTTGCTCTAGAGCTGTGCGCATGGATCCGAGCCTCTGGTTGCCTCCCGACCTTCAGGGAGGTGAGCACGGAGATCGTAGCAATGCGCTCATCGCCGTGCTCACCTTGGTTAACAGCAACGAGGCTCCGTTTCGCTATTTCGACAGTGTCGAGCCCTAGCATTATATATATATGCTATTTTTATGTGTCGTTCTGGCCCAGTGACTGTTTTTGTCGCTTCGGGTGGTGCGCACCCCCTTCGCTGTGTTGAGACCTATCCGCTGGTGCTCGCGGAGGGTTATGCAGACGAGCGGATTACTCTAACTTTACATTTAATGCTATTTTATTGTGTTTAGATGCATGTGTTAGGGCTTTTGTGTGTTTGTCGCAGCATGGCGACACTGTGGGCAGCGAGAGCTTGACCCTCGTGACCCTGTGGACTGGTTATCCATACTTGTATCGCCCTCGCTGAAATCCGGTTTGATTTTCGATGCGTTTTCCGACAAATTTGTCGGCGGAACGTATATTTTCGTCGTGGGACCCACTGGTTGGATTCGTGGGCGACCTGGCTTTGTCGCGTAGCCTTGTTGGCTATTATTCATCACTGTTCCGAAATTTTGAGGGCAGCGGATGAGCGATGGTGGGTTCCGGTGCCAAATCGGCACTTTTCGGGAATCCGGAAACCTGATTTTGGGTGCGTCGGTGTTCGTAGCACCCCAGGCTTGTGCCCGCTGTCCTTTCACCTTGTTTGGTGTGTTAGTTGACAATGGAGGACTTGGTTTGGTTGTTGGTACCCCTTTGGGGCTTGATTTGGGTTCGGAATCGTCCCGACGGGTTTTCCGGACGATCCGATAGTTTCGGATTGTGAGCATTTTTGCATGTTAGTGTATTTGGTGTCGACTTAGTGGGTCTTGACCATGTTAGTACTTCGTAGGTCTAGTCGACTTTTCTGTGAGCCGTCCGTGTTGGGCTTCTCCGTATCTTCAGGTGGGTACTTCGATCCGGAGTTGGTTCAGTGGACTAGGTGATACCTTTCTATCCCTTCTCTCGCATTTCGTTATTAGTTCACTTAACTCCCGTTGACTCTATTTATGTGAGCATGCCATTAGTAGAGTTGTTTTGATTGCATGGTTTATTTTGATGACCTGGTTGGTCGGTGGTGATCGCCTGTTGTTCTGAGCGATCCTTGTTATCCGTGTTATCAGTTGCTATTCTTGGCTTGTTGCTGTCTTGTGGATTGAGCATATCGCATCGATCGTCACAGCTCTTCTAGCACTTCACGTACACCAGCGGTTTGGCCACCGCAGGAGGGTGTTCTTTTTCGAAAAAGGGTCGCAGTTTCCGACCCGTGAGCCTCGACGCACGTGCATCTACGGAGGTTATGTGCCGATGGTTGAGCAAGTAGTGATACTGCGAAGGAGGGCGTGGCGGCGGGCGCCGAAGGCCAAATCAACTTGGCCTTCGGCCTTCGGCGCCCGGGCAGTTCCACATACCGCTACCCTCATCCTTTTCAACACTCGAAAATTCAAGTCTGTCAAAGTGGCGACTTAAGAAGAGGGATCCCACGAGAAACTTTCATTGCATACTTTGATCGCAACGTCTGAACTGTCACTTGGAAGCTTTTCTACTGCATCAGTTGGCAAGTCCCCAAGGCATAGAAATGATGATATCCTACCAAGAGAGACTATGGTTTGGATTATCATGGAAATTGTGTCAGGGAGATTGTAAATAGGCTCTTTCACCGGTTTGGCCTTCGGCGCCCGCCACCACGCCCTCCTCAGTGGCACCCTCCACCGCACCGCCTTCTTCCTCCTCCTCGCCTTCCTCCCCGTCGCCGCGCTGCGTGCGCCGCCACCGCCGCCACCGCCGCCGCCTCGGAGGCGGAGGCCGACGTTGTGGATGTGTGCATGTGTGAATGTGTGGATGAGTATGAGGATGAAGAGAAGGAGAAGGAAGAAGAAGAGAAAGAGAAATAGTGCAACTTTAGCATAAATAGTGCAACTTTGACCTAAAGAGTGTAAATTTTATCCCAAAAGAATAATTTTTACATCAAATGGTGCAAAATTTTATTTAATAGTGCAATTTTTTTAAAAAATAGTGTAATTTTATTTTAACAGTACAATTTCATCATCTTCTTCCTTCTTCTATGATTTTTAATCTTTTATGTAGGAAAAAAATATTTTTTATTTTTATTTCTTAATATTCATTTTTTTTTCTCTAATTTTTTTATTTTTTTTGTCACCACCTCTCCCAGCTTGCTCTCTATCTTAACCACCGCGACGTCATCGAAGATGAGCTCGCCGCCTCCGACGACGTTGCGGCGTTCCAACCTACGGCGGAGGAGAAGAGTCTGCGTCTCGACGTCGCCGTAGAGAAGAAGGATCGCGATGCGGTCTCAGCAGAGGCGAGGAGGGCGGGGGGTGTACAGACGTGGGCGAGAAAGGCGTGCGGGACAGAGGCGAGGCGGGCTGTTTCCGCCTCCACCTCCGCCTCCGCCTCCCTTAGAAGGAGAAAAAAAGAACGAGAATAAAAAGGAGAGAGAAAAGATAATAATGGTATTTTAGTCAATTTGCTGAAAATTCGGTCTGAATCTGTAAAATCGAAAAAAATGACCCGAATTTAAAAAATTCTAAAAAAAGTGATTTTTTATAAAAAAAGCCTATATATATATATATCCACTAATTATTAGAGTAACATGTGCAGCCTTTCTTGGTGGCGTACCTGCCTTGTGTGTCCCACCGCATATTTGGTGATTAACATATGAAATTCACAATATTTAAAAAATTGATATTACATAATATCAAAATTTTAATAATTTTTATGTGTGGAGAAGAAGATTTATCTGATTTGTAAGAAAATAATATATAAAATAAAATTATAAGAAAATAATATACAATATGTGTAATTTTTTATCAGTGAACTTTGTAAATGCCACTAAATATATTTAACAAATCAAATTTTAATTTTAAAAAATTCTATTTTACTATGTGAAGTTTTAGAGTGTGCGTTGCACGGGGATGGGGTTGCGTTGCTAATTGCATTTGCGTATGAGTTCGGACTGTTGGCTTAAATGGGCCAGCATACTGCCCTGTGACGGAAGGCCATGTTGGGCCGAATCATGTTCGAAATGACGTGAGGCTGGGTGGGCCGAGTCATGTTCGAAGTGGCGTGAGGCTGATGGGGCCGAGTCACAATCGAGACTCGTGGGCGCTATATCTGTACGCTTTAAGTGATTTGATTGCGTATTTCTAAAAAGCTCGAGCTTTTGAAATTAATGGTTAGCGCCAACGATCCGACAGATTTGACATAATTAGTTTTCGCACGCAATAAAGGCCGGTCGGCCAACCCACGGGACCCTTTCCCTTGGGAGACAATGCCACATCTAGCGTTATTGAGTTTTTTTTTTCTAATCTAGTCTTTTTTTTAAAAAAAAATTTAACCTAATCTTATTTGAATGTATTAAGAAACAAAAGATAGCTTAATAATAATTATGCGTTAATTAAGAGAGAGAAAATAATTTCTCTCTCCTCTCTCTCTCTCACTCCCCAACTCATCCCCACTCTCTCTCTCTCCCTCCTCCCCACACTACAAGAAAAACCATGTTTAGTGGCCATCAAAACTGCCAGCAAAAGTAGTGCAAAATGCCAGCAAAGATTAATGCTGGCAGTTTGTAAATGGCCTCGCAAACAACCGTCGGCAAAAGACAAGAGCCAGCAAAACAGTCTTTTACTGGCGGTTTGAATTGCCAAAAAAAACTATATATCATGGCAAATTAAGTGCCATCAAATAATAAATTGGTGGCTCTTTGAATAACCAGCAAATAGACATTTCATGGCAATCTTAGCTACCATCGAAAGCTTATTTGGCAGCAGCTAATATCACCAACAAAAATAATTTTTCAAACAATCTAAACTGCCGGCAAATAGTAATTTCCCAGTAGTTTAAAAATCGTAGAATTCTTTTTATTTTATTAATTTTTTCACCAATAAAAGTGTAAAAAATGTTGTAATTTTCTCTTTTAATTAGCATGTATTAGTCTTTCAATAGAAGTTCATCAATTTTGCACATTGATGCAAGCAGCTGGTCGATATATGACCATAAAAGCTATATATATATCCGACAAAATTCTATTAAATATAAAGAGTTATACATCATAATCCATAAACTAAATACTTTAAAATTAAGTTCACAGTTTGAGTCATACAATCAAAATGACTTCACTTAAAAAAAAAACAAATAAGCTATCTATAACTTGAGTCATACAATCAAAATGACTTCATAAAAAAACAAATAAGCTATCTATAACTAAAAAAAAAATGATTAATTAACATACTATTTTGCTGCTCAACAAAAAAGGATTTGCATAACATTCAGATCTCATATAGCTTCAAAGCAGCTACCTCCAAAGCTTCAAAGCAGCTACCTCCAAAATGTTTTAAGTCGTAGGATTTCTTCACTTTCCATCTTCTTTGACCTACGACAATGTGAAAAAATGACTGCATTCAATCATTTGATTTATGATCTACATGAAAAGAATAGTAATTTACTAGATATCTATAAAGATGAAACTTACAAGATAAGAGGGCCAAGCAATTGATTTTCGAGCAGCATCACCAACCGTCTTCAAGTTTTGAAAACTACGAATTAGACTCTCATTGGGCATTATGACAACCTCAATATACACCTCCCAAAACTGTTGGCCTAGTCTTTCTCCTCCAACTATAGTAGATGGATCTCTACTAAATAGAATTCCTCGTGCCACAGGACGATGTGGTTTTCCAAGAGATATTAATGTCACTTCTTTTCCACCCTATATACCATGTTCAAACATTACAAAAGATATTTCAATACACATTGAGTTAAACAAAAGTTAAAATGCGTAAAAAAAAGATTCAAAATGGCAACTTACTTCATTTCGCAATATTTCATGTTGCATCCTCATTTTCTTATGATGTGTCTACAATTTGGAGAGAATTTTTTTCATATTTTATTAGAATACGTATTTATCACAAATTAAATTGTAAAAAGAAGTATTAAATTGCATGAGTGGATGATGTAAAACAAACCCTATGAGTTGGAATTGTATGAGTGGATGATGACGACGAGGATAATGCATCTCTTTCAAGTCCATTAGCAGCATCTTCGTTTACGTTGGCAACATTCTACAGAATGAACAATGGAACCTATTAAAACATTAAAAAAGTTATATTACATAGCCAAAATATGCGAGCAAAACTAGTAAAATTAAACCTATCTAGTCTCTATGGAATTAGATTGGTGAAACCTGTCTAGTGTTCATAGAATTAGATTGGTGGAAATCATTTGGGCTTCTTTGCCAAGCATCCATCTTTGCTTCCATTTTAGCTAATTTTGCTTTTAACTCAATTTGTTCCTGTTCCATAGCTGTCATTTTTTCTTGCATTGCTCGTGTTTCTACTTCAGCTTTTCTTTTAGCTTCGTATGCCATTCGTACACTTGTCGCACGAGAAGGCATTGAGCTCCAAATATCAGAAGGACAAGGGCCTAAACCAAGGCCACGAACATGACCGTGTCTTTCCTTTCCAAAAACTTCTAAAAATAAATCACCTTCTTTAAGAGAGATTTATTTGCCTTCTCTGGGTTATCCATGGTCATCTTATCAATATCACTCTGTAATTATTATAAGACCAATTAATATTAAGTTCATGTTGCACCTATTTAACAAATAAGAAAGAAGAAGGTACATAGAGAAAATTGTTCCTTACAATTTTTTTCGCACATTCAGCATTCACAGGAGCTCCATCTTTGTGTATATGCGTGATTTTGAAAAGTTGTACTCTAGTTGGTAGAACTCCTTTACTTTTACGCTGTCACCAATACATATGTATTTGAAAATTTGAAGTAAAACACAATACCCTTGAATTTTACATGAAAAGAGACTCTAAAAAATTATATCATACTAATTTTATTTGACCTAATGTCTAGAGGTATTGCTGCAGCTGAATACATACTTCATGTTGTCAAATTTGCAACTTGTCGAATTTATGTGCTGGCACATTAAAATTTAGTATTCTATCATACTAATTTTATCTCTTTGGAGTTCCGATGCACGATAACTATTCTTCAAGCCTATTTTCGTTGATTCTAAAGTACTCTTAATCAGATTTAACAACTATATGATATATCTTCTATATATGGTTCTCTAACCTATTGAACTATTGTTTACCTATTGTCTTACTATAGTAGATTATCAAATAAGAAGTCAATCAACAAGTATAGAAAAACTAAAGGGCATAAGGCACTCACCTCCTCTTCACGAATACGAGCGAAGCTTTTCGATCCCGCTGTATGCAAAGTAACCTGCTGTAAACGATTAACCCTGCTCCTCACACTACGAGCCTAAGCTTACAATTATCATAGTAAGAAACATTTTAAGGTAAATACAAAAAAAATAATGTTAAAACATTTAAAAACTTAGTATTTTTCTAATCACCTGTCCTTCCTCACTATTCCAGAAATCAATTAAATACTTCCATTGATCAGGAAGGACCCTTGGATCACGATCAGCTAAACGTTCCTCATAAGTGCCATTAGTGTTGTAGTGTTTTTTTTTCAATTCACACTTGAAGTCCTTCCATTTCTTTCCAAGAGCCTTCATAACCCAACACATACTATCATCTTCGATATCATATTTTAACTACAAAAAAGAAGATAATAGACTATTCTTTCAGTAGAAAATAATGTGTGTAAATAGGCAATTTATTAAATGGTCTAAGTACAAACCTTTACTATGTTCCACAATTTTTCTTTATACTCTGATGGTACTTGCCTCCAATCTTTATATATAAGTGGTGCATCATTTCCATTTCTCACCACTGTGCCTAAGAAATTTGTGAATTTTGTAGCATCATCTCCAATTGGTTGGTCAAATTCATTGAATTCTTGTGGTAGAAATTCACCATCTCGCGTAGCCCAGATTTTTAGCATTCGAGTAGGACCTCTTCTATTCTTTGACTTTCTAGTAGTATCTGTTGAAAAAGAATCACAAAACTAAGCTTATTAGAAACGTAATATATATGAAAAATGTTTACTAAACCACAAGAGTAAGCTTACTAGAAGCATAATAACACAAATTTGTTACCTGCATTTGGTTCATTGTCATCCACACGTATGTCGTCTTCAGTAGAATGATTTTCATTACAATCAGGATGCAGATCGTCTTGTAAAATATTATGATTTTCTGAATAAACTTGATGTTGCATTAAGTGAGGCCTTGAGGGTTTAAAAGATGGTCGAACTATGCGTCTAGTTACTATTCTTTCTGGCTCACTGCTGGATGAAGGGCGATTGTTATACAAATGATTTTGACTAGAAAAGTGTGTTCTATTTGATCGAGATTCATGCTGCCTTGAGATAGGCTGTGTTTCATCAAGTGATGGTTGGACACCTCGAGGTTTGACTTGCTTAGGCAGAGCAATATTTGATGGAGGCTTTTGCATAGGTCCTCTATGTGTACTTGTGGGATGCGAAGGATCAGATGTAGGATCCCTAGCATGAGTATTGGAACGCCACATGATTAAAGTGAACCCTGTAAAACAAAACTTTATATATTATAAAGATGTATAATCATGACAAGTTACAATAGAGAAAAGTAAATAATTGTAATTAAATACTTAACCTTATATGTGATTTCCTGCAAAGAATGTGCACCAATCAGATTCAACTTTGTCTTCACGTCTTGTGCTGTGACAAAGAGTTTTACAAATACTTAGTAAATAAAATTCTAACCAGCTATAGCTAGAGAATAAAGAGAATTTGCATCATGAAATCAACAACATATTTATAAAAATTCAGCTTAGTGAATTACCCTGGAGCTGAATTTAGATAAGTGTGTTTCCATTTCCGTTATCCTCACTAGAATATGCCTCATCACTATGCACAACATTACTTGCAACATTCACTACTAAAGGTGAATTAATGGTTATTCCAGCTACATCTGTTCTCATCCAATTTATAATATCATAATTATTGCTTGTGGTGCTATTTGCATTGAGGTTATCATCTAAGCCATTAGGATAGTATATCTCCACCTCATCATCATCATCATCATCTTTCCTAGACATATCAAAATAATCTCTAGGTTTTGTACCAATTACAATATGCCAATCTTCATCTATAGGATCTCTGATGTAGAAAACTTGTTCAACTTGAGATGCTAATACGAAAGGTTCATTTGACAAATGGTCGCCTCTATATAATAAATGATTGAAATTAACAAGTGTGAATCCATATTCATCCTTTTTAATTCCTCTACCTTCCGAGCGCACATCTGCCCAATCACATTGAAATAATACAACTTTTGCTTTTCCGCTGTAGTTTAACTCAATGATTTCTCTTATAACTCCATAGTATGCAACATTGCCTTTGGCAGGATTTTGATCCTTTGCGCTAGAAAAACTTGAGGTACTTGCGACCACCACAACACCGCTATTTTGTGTTTTTCTGTTCTCTTCAATATCTTTTGTGTGAAATCTAAATCCATTTATGATATAACCTTTAAATCTCTTAGCATTCATAAGAGGACCTGCTGCCATCCATTTGATTTCTTCTGATAACTCCTCATTTTCTTCTCTAATTAACTTGTTTACCTATATATAGCAACAAGAAAAGTCATTCGATATGCAAGTTGGCAAATTTAGTAAGTTTTAAGTAATTTTGTGAAAGTTTCACTCACATAGGATCTAAACCACTCATGAAAAGTTTCATTATGAATACGCTCTATATCATGCTTTCTTGCTCGACGATTGTGCACTTTAATCTCATTGAGATGCTTTCTGCATATACAATAGAAAAGGATAGTAACTATAGAATAAAAATAATAATGACCATGAAAAATATTAAAGTTTGTTAGTTGATTAACTTACGTAAGATAAGGACTGATAGGATTATAATTAAATAACACATATCGGTGAGCTTGTGCCCACGTTATATAGTCCAATGCAAAACTCTCACCATCATCCAATGCACGACCAATATATGGAAAAAAAAGGCTGCACTTGACTTTGGATGCTAGAGCGGTCATCATTTCTTATTGGACGATTAAATTTGGTATCAACATTGTGCAAGTAACGTGAACAAAATGTTAAGCTTTCCTCAACCAAGTAGCCTTCAGCAATCGAACCCTCTGGACGGTTTCTATTTCGGACACTCAACTTTAATTTCAACAGTGATCTACAGCAAATAGTCATAAAAACTATAAGATAATCATTGTTGATTGAATTAGCAAAAATTGATTTCAACAACAACTAACCTCTCAATTGGAAACATCCAACGGTATTGCACCGGTCCAGCAATTTTGGCCTCAGTAGCAAGATGAATTGCCAAATGCACCATGATATCAAAAAAAGCCGGTGGGAAGATCCTCTCAAGATGGCATAATATCAAAATAATTCGATCTTCCAACTGTTCCATATCCTTTATTTTTATCGATTTGCAACATAATTCTCGAAAGAAGTTGCTAAGTTCTATTAGCGGTGAGCATACATCTTTTGGCAAAATTCTTCTTATAGCCAGTGGGAGCAAATGTTGCATTAGCACATAACTATCATGGCTCTTAGCCCTAAAATTTTCTTATCTTTAACCCGTATACGATTTGAAATATTGGCTGCATAACCGTCGGGAAACTTTACTCCTTTCAATACCTTAAAGAAAATCTCCTTTTCTTCTCTGCTTAACAAGAAGCTTGCCGGTGGTAGATATGTTTTACTTCCATTTGCAACTGGATGAAGATCATATCTTAAGCCCATTTCTTGAAGGTCAAGACGAGCTTTAAAATTATCCTTTGATTTTCCCTCAAAATTAAGCAATGTATAGAGCACATTATCGGAAATATTTTTTACAATATGCATGACATCTAGGTTATGACGCACCAAAAGAGTGTCCCAGTATGGCAAATCAAAAAATATGCTTCGTTTCTTCCAGTTATATGGTGGTTGCATCACATCAACTTGCCCGCCTTTTTTTGACTTTGTATTTTTTTTATGCTTTCCAAATACAATATTAATATCTTTTACTTGCTCGAACACATCATGCCCGGAAAGTAGAGGCGGGGCTTCTCTCAACTCGCATGTACCATCAAAAGAAATTGCATCTCGACGAAACTTGTGTCCTCTCTTAAGAAATCTACGATGGCCCATGTAACATAATTTACGTCCATGCTTTAAATATTTAGAGCAAGTATCCTTATTGCAATATGGACAAGCAAGATAGCCTTTGGTGCTCCAACCAGACAAGCACGCATAGCCCGGAAAATCACTTATAGTCCACAATATTGCTGCATGCATTTGAAATGTTTGACCGGAGGACACATCATATGTCTTAACCCCATTGAACCATAATTCTTTTAACTCTTCAATTAAAGGTTGCATAAACACATCTATATCATTTCCAGGTGCAGATGGGCCAGGAATAAGCAATGAAAGGATGAGATTAGATTGTTTCATACATATCCAAGGCGGTAGATTGTATGGAATCAAAATAACAGGCCATGTGCTGTGAGAAATACTCATCATCCGAAATGGATTGAAGCCATCACTTGCTAAACCAAGTCTTACATTGCGTGGATCAGATGAGAACTGTTGGTGCTTGTTATCAAAATCTTTCCATGCTAGCGAATCGGCAGGATGTCTTAAAACTCCATCTTTTGTTCGCTTTTCATTATGCCATCTCATTTCAGATGCTGTTTTTTTGATGACATAAATAGCCTTTGTAATCTAGGTTTTAATGGAAAGTATCGCAAGATCTTCATCGGAACTTTATGATTACGATTTGATTTAGATTTTTTACCACTCGACTTGTTTTCAACTGTTTTCCATCTTGAAGCACCACATATATGACATGACGATGCATTAGCCAACTCCTTTCTATATAAGATGCAATCATTTGGGCATGCATCAATCTTTTCATATCCAAGACCTAAATCTTTCATAATTTTATTAGTCTCGTAAAAACTTTCCGGTAATGTCTCTCCCCTCTGGAAGTGCTTGTTTTAAGAGCTCTAGCAACATGTCAAAACTTTTATTACTCCAACCCCCCCCTAGGCATTTAATCTGCAATAGACGTACGATAAAGGAAAGCTTCGAAAACATATTACAGCCTGGATATAACTCTTGATTAGAGTCTTTTACCAGTCTAAAAAATTTTTTTGTCTCTTCATCTGGCTCCTCTTGTAAATTATCAAATTCTGAATTTTCCAACTCCACATTTGAAGTTGGAAAATAAAATGCATCATGTATCATCTCATCAATCAATTTCATCAGTTTGCTTTTCTTTGTCTTCATAACCAAACCCATGAATAGGTTCCGAAGCAAAATCCTCTTCTCCATGAAAAATCCATCGTGTATAGCTTCGCATAAATCCATCGCATAATAAATGTTCGTAGACAACTTCATATTCCCTCCAAAAGCAATTAGTACATTTTTTACATGGGCATAAAATCATATTATTTTCCGATGCATTCTCAAATGCAAATTTGAGAAAAAGATCCAAGCCTTGTTGGTAGTCCTCACTCATCCTACAATTTATTTACTCCAAATTATTGGATCAGCTTGATAATAAATACTTGAGAATAGGTACTTCTTAATAATTTAGAAAATTACCTCGACTTATGAATCCAACTTTTGTCCATGTTTTGGTAGCTAGTTTAACTTGTGAGAAATAACAATAATATAATAAGTTACACCTGCACAGATTTAACAAGTTACCATTATAATAAATAATATACAAATAATAAAAAAAAATTATCCAAATTTAAATGTGAATTAAAATTCGCTTATATCTAGTATTTACTATTTTTTAGGTTGTTATATACTTGGGAATATGAAATTCAGAACAATATCCTGGAGGACTTGAACACTATATATATTTCTTTAACCTTTTCCATATCTTGACCATTTAGCAAATGTTGATTTTGCTCTATGTTTGGTTGTACATATTACAAGTCTTCACAATATATATCTTTGGTTATCTATTAGTTTTTTTTAGCTTTACATCCCTTATGAATGGTTTTTGAATAAAATATGTAGCTCTCTACTTTGACCTAAAGACCTTAATCAAATGCTTAATTTATTAGCTGAAATTAATTTGTAAAATATAGTTGCGAGTGATGACTATTTTTCAAGTGCAGAAACAAGGTAAAAATAATATACAGCAAAGTTCTAACCTAAGTATGGTGAGCAAGCATCCTACTAAAGTATTTAATAAAGACTAGATATTTAACTATTTCCAAATCTCAAATCTAAAAAAATTCATATCTCTCAACTTTTTCTACTTTTATAAATTAAAAAAAAAAAGAAACTCGATCATCACCATTTAAAAGAACTAGAGTAACTTGATTCTTGTACTTATTACACTAGATATCCTTAATCGCAAGGTTTAAATATGTGACGGCCAAATTACTATTGAAACCAAAGTTGACAAATTAAAAATCTAACTAATTCTAGAAAGAATTTAAAACTAAAGCATGCAGATGTTTTGTTATGTTGTTTTGACATACAAATGCAAATCACACACAGAGCGCAAAAAGTAATAAGTAGGAAAGAAGACAAACTTTAATAGATGGCAAATTTTAACTTGACGTGAAATATGGTAAACTTTTATTTGACGATCTAACATTTAGAGTTTTAATTTCCATATCCAAATTTTCAACTAGTTTTGATCTGAGTCATCTGATGGCTCTTCTATTATATAATTTGCACACACACCACTTATTTTAATGTAGCAGAGTCAAATGCATGACTTGAGCTGTTCTACTTAAGCCTGCTAAATAAATGGTGTGTCAAAATTTTAGAATGAAAGAGCCATCAAATAGCTTGGAATAAATTAATTAAAAGATTAGTTAGCAGAAGTAGAACTTTTTAAATTTAAATGGTAAAATTAAATTGGTCAATAGATCAGATAAGTATGCATGATACATCTTTTACCAAATTAAAAAATAGAATAACATAGATAACATCAAACATGCACTTAGTTTAATATGTCTTGCAATTTCACAAAGTATTTAACAAGAAGCTACAGTTCTAAAAAGCTTATAGTGTGTAAGAATTTTAAAAAGGTATCACTATAGGATGTAGATAGGTATGAGACTATCGATGAAAGAATGAGAAAGAAATAAGATTCCTTTTTTTCCTTGAAAGATTAAATATGCTTTGTTCCTATATATCTGTTTGAAAAGTCAAAGCATACAAGAGTGAAAGAAAATATGATCCAAAACAGAGGAAGAATTAAGAACATATATATTATCATATTTTAGAGAAGATCAGAGGCAACCTAAAAAATACATAAGAACTATAGAAGTAGTTACACATATAGTTTCATCACCTAACAGGAATAACGAAAAAAAAAAAGTCTTATATATAGTGCTCAAAGCTGAAATTAGAACCTACGGCAATTGGAATCTTAAGCATGTAAATTAAAATAAATTAATAACTAAATCCTCCCATCACTAGATATTAACCCCCAAAACTCAAAAAAAAAAAAAACAGTAGATATAGAGTCCAGTCATCAACGATCAATAGCAATGCATAAAAATCATAAATGATTTTGAATGGGTTTTCATCACAAAACTTAATTAAAAATTATAAGTTGCAAAAAAAAGAAAACAAAATTCTTCTCACAATGATTTAGAATCATAGCATTCATCTAGAAAGAAATTGCTCTGTAAGGAGTTGTTGTAGGTTTATGCCATTTTTTTTAGCTTGATAGGTTTTGATTGAGAAAAATAGTGGGTGGATCACCAATGTGCTAGAAAAATTTTACAGTTACAAGTTTATAGTTATAATTAATTTTAAGAAAGAAACAAGACTAATCTGTAAGTAAGAAACATATTTTGCAAAAGTAGAGGTTTTCTTCCTCTTCTTATCAAAATAATTAAGATTATGATAAAATCTGACTAAATATTCTTAACTATAAAATCTTATCAAAACTTTATAGAAAATTTTGGTGTTTCAGTTAATTCAACACAACAATTAAGCAAACCCCCAAAACATCATAATCCACAAAGTAGAAACAAATTTTCTTCTAATTGTACCCAGGTTAAACCCAATTTGCATCTAAATTAAAATCTGTATCAAAATCCCTTTTTTTTATATAGCTACAATTGATCTTAGCTTGAATAAAAGGGGGCAAAAAAGCAGCAAGAGAATTTATTGGAAGAAGAAAGGCTACCTTAGTTGTATTGGGCAAAGAAGGGTTAGAGTTCTTCTTGTAATGGAGAAGCACCTCGGGAACACGGCGCAGTAACGAGATCTACAACCTGGGGAACACGGCGCCGGTGACGGTGCCGCGGCTCGTCGCCCTGCTGGAGAAGCACCTCGGGGCGCGCGCGCGGAGGAGGGTGGTCGACAGGCCCGGGAATGGCGACGTCCCCTTCACCCACGCCGACGTCGCCCGCGCCCGCGCCGACCTCAGGTACCGCCCCCGCACGGATCTCGATGCGGGGCTCAAGAAGTTCGTGAAGTGGTACCTCAGCTACTACGGCTAGAGCAGCAGCAGCAACAGCAGCGGCGGAAGAGGAGGTGGATGGGGAGCGGGGAAGACGAACAAGCAGCAGCAGCAGAAGAAGAAGCAGAGTCAGCAGCTTGCTGTGAAAGCGCTTTTTGATTAATCAACTAGTTCCCATTTCTTTTTTTTCTTTTAAAATGGGGGGATTAGTAGGGATCTTCTCTTCTTTGCACCATCAGAGGGCTTTTGT
Organism: Puya raimondii; assembly: GCA_016920855.1. NCBI lineage: Eukaryota > Viridiplantae > Streptophyta > Magnoliopsida > Poales > Bromeliaceae > Puya > Puya raimondii. The sequence continues at coordinate 193,594,958 of JABWPP010000050.1, read as the reverse complement.
GGTTCTTCTTCTTCCCTGCCCTTGTAACCACCACTAATTGTAATGGAAAAAGAAGAATGCGACCATAATTGCTCTTGATTGGCCGGAGAGATGGTGTGAAGGAGATGGTGTGGAGGAGATGGTGTTCACAAAGGGCTTTTTGGGATAGCACTAGGAAAATAGAGTTTCAGATTTTTAAGGGGAGGAGTGAGAAATATCATCTACAGCACTCCGAGATAAGGAAAAAAAATTCACGCTCCCGCGCACTTTGTACGAAGAGACCCTTTTTTCCCCATCCGCGCGCGCGGGAGCTTTTTAGTGATCGCGCGCCAAAAAAAAAAAAAAAAAGGCTGGCACCTCACCAAAATCGCCAGCATTTACTTGTCTGTGCTGGCACCCATTAAAATTGCCAGCTTAAGTCTGCCAGCGAATTACTGCCATGTTGTAGTGAATTTAGATAAAAATATATATTTTTTCGCCACCATTTGTTTGGTACAAAATCAATGGTTTTGGAACTATAGTTATCTCTTTTCTTTTGTTTGTTTAATCAAAAATTTGCACACACACACATAAAAAAAAAAAAAAAAAATTAACAATTAAATTTTTTTTATTCTTCTTTTAATTTTCGTTCACTCAATAGACTTTGTCACCACCCAGAAAAAAGTCAATCACGGTATTTTAAAAAAAGAGTTACAGATAAATTTTATTTACAGCAAATCAAATAATAAAATTTTGTATTTACTGTTAAAAATAATTTCACTCTCTTTCACTTTGAGTGAAACAAATATGTCCTTGATAGAGATTTTTTTTTTTTTTTACATATTAATACATTATTGATAATATATAAAGGGGGCATTATAGGAACACACAATATTTATTTCCTTATCCAAATATCAATTTCATGTCACTTTCTCACACTATAGAACAAAATAACTACCCCTGCACCTCCCCCAATCCACACACGCGCACTCTCATAATCCCCATCATCATCATCAGGGCTTTTTTTGCAAATAGTTCCCTGAAAAAAAATTTATTTTAAAAATAGCCCTAATAAATTTATAATTATAAAAATGTTCCTATCCCTGCCACATAGGCGTCACACAGACGCCATACGGGCGGGCTGGGAGGTGGGGTGGTAAGTTGAACACTGTGAATCATTCACCGTGTTCAAACACGGTGAATGGTTCACCGTGTTCAACTTGCCAACCCGACGCCCACCCGCCTGCGTGGCGCTGACGCCTGCGTGGCAAGAGTAGGACTATTTTTTGGAATTATAAATTTGTCGGGACTATTTTTAAAATAAATTTTTTTTAAGGGGCCAATTGCAAAAAAACGTCCTCATCATCATGTATATGTTGGGGAAGTTGTTTGGTACATTTGTTGCCTCGCCTCGTGATTCGCGCCGTGATTGATTGGTCAACGCTTTGACTCTCCTCTCCTCTCTCTGACTCTCTCTCACACTTCCACTGCGACCCTGAAAACGGTTACAACCCCGCCCACCACATCAATTCGAAAATGTCGCACACCTCCCCCCATTTCGACCCCCCCTCTCTCTCTCTCTCCTCGAATTAGGGTTTTTGCGATCCCAACTCCTCTTCTCCCTCGCATGCTGGGGCTCTAGAACGGGAGAGGGGGAGGGGGAGGGAGAAGGAGCTCACGATGAATGGCAATGGCGGTGCCCTCACCTTCGCCTACTACGTCACCGGCCACGGATTCGGCCACGCCACCCGCGTCGTCGAGGTAGTTCCGTTCAGTTGGAGATCTCCCATACGTTGTGATTTTTCGTAGATCTAATTCGTCTTTTTTCAATCTACACTGCGCCTTTTCTACATTTGTTCTTTGAATTGGGGTTTTGTTGATGGTAATTTCGGACAATATGTTAAAAATTGGCGATTGGGTGTGTTATTGGACTTTTGTTATATATGATTAAAGGGCAAAAATTGTGTTTTTGACTTGCGTGTTTGTATGAATCTAGATCTGATTAAACTGTGCTATATGTTGATTATTTATTTTTAATTGTGGCATAGCGTGACGATTTTCTACTTGGGGAGAAACTAGGAAATGGGTAAAATTGCTCTTCGATGGTTATTAGATGCAATTAAAGTGTGCAAAATTGTATTTTTACGTGTGGGGATAATTATTTTCCTCTGTATTCTACTTGCAGGTAGTGCGGCATCTGGTTGCCGCTGGTCATGTAGTTCATGTTGTAACGGGTGCTCCAGATTACGTGTATACTACTGAGATTAATTCACCCAATCTCCATCTTAGGAAGGTTGGTTGGTTCAGTTTAGAAGTGATAGTATTAAAATTAGTAGATTTTGTGCTTCTTGTGTTGCTTTACTCTTCTAGATGTATTCTTAGATGTTACTCATGCTACTGTATGGTTGCTTTGGTGAAAAATTGGATGAATAGGTTTTGTTGGACTGTGGAGCTGTGCAAGCTGATGCTTTGACTGTCGATCGCCTTGCCTCTTTAGAGAAGGTATCTTCTTCATCCCCAATTTTTTTTTTTTTTTTTTAATTTTTCTTATGTTTCCTCTCTCCACTCATATTTGTAGGCAATTTTATCTTGTGTTTTATTCACTCTCTTAAGCTTTAAAAGTTAGGTTAATACACTCTCTCAAGTAGAGCTGGTCAGCTATAGTGCTGCTGGAAGAAGCCTGGACAACTTTTTCAGTATATCCCTTTCACAACTGTAGCTGTAGCTTGGAAGCTTAAGCTTTAAATCTGAGCTTTTGCTTTTGGGGACCAACAATTCATTTGGCTAGACTCTTATTTTGCCTCACGCACAGCTTTCGCTTCTCAAGGAGAGAAACTCTTTTAGAATTGGGCCAATAATGTACTTACTGTGTTGTATTAAAGAAGTTATTTGATTTGTGGTATGATATATTGTTGATATTCTGATTTGTTCTTGTACGATCTTAAAATTTTTCTTCCTGTGCAGTATGCTCAAACTGCAGTGGTGCCTCGGAATACTATTATGGCAACTGAAGTAGAGTGGCTGAAATACATTAAAGCTGACCTTGTGGTACTTTCTTACAATCTCATCAGTTTCACAACTAAACTTCACGTTATGCTAATTTATGTCGCCCATGTATTATTACATAGAAGAACATACTGTTAATTTTCAGCAAAGATACATGATCAAGTGGTTGATCAAGTGGCATTGTTCTTTTCCCTTTGATGCATGACTTGTTTCCAACAACATATTTCGTGCTTTCTGAGGAGGAAACTTTGTTGCTAAGTTTGTTGTTGCTAATGATTTTGGTGGCGATAGGTCTCTGATGTTGTTCCGGTGGCATGTCGAGCGGCAGCAGATGCTGGAATCCGATCTGTTTGCGTCACAAACTTTAGGTACTTGATTTTTTTCCTATAAGTTTCATTTGCATGTGCTTTTACCAAAATGATACATCATTTAGTCATCAAACATTCCTTTTAGTACTGTAACTTCGACAAGGTGGAATAATCAATTGATCAGCTTTCCGGTAGCCTGACCTTTCACTATATAGGAGTTCTTTCCTTTTTAAGTAATCATAAATTGCGTAATGAGTTGAAAGATATGAGAACGGAGGGAGAAGAGGGAAGTATATGAGGTTGAAGATGATATAACTTTCCATAGTGAAAATATACTACAGTTTTGTACGAAATTAGACATTTCTATGTCATATATATCTAGAGTGATGGCTTGGGATGCCAAGGCAGTAGGAAATAAGGGAATCATTTATAAGGTGATGCATCTATTGTTGAAACCAAGGATATAAGTGCCGTGGCACAAGGGTGTGCCTAGCAGTTGCAGGCACAGTATGGCGCGGTGCGTGCCATGCCACGTTGTGCCGATATGTGCCATTTACAAAGTACTTGTGTGCTGATACAGGCATAAAATGCTTATTTTCGGCATCGGTATATTCGAAGCTATTATTATATATCTTTATCAAATCTTTTACACCTTATTGATGTAACTACTTGCTAAGTTCAAACAAAAGATGATTTTCAACCCTGCCATCGGCACGGGGGTTGTATCATGCTGAAATCTTGTTGGCATCGTAGGCATGGCCCATGCCGATTGGCACTTAAATCGTTGGTTGAAATTATCAAGAAGCTATCATTAATAGTTTGAAGTATTCAATGATTTGATAACTGCCTCCAATTTCCTTGAAGATGATCTTTCTTCATCTTTCTCGAAATTGACTCATATTAACATCAGACGATATTATCTTTGAGTTCATTGCTATCAATTATTGTTGCCAGAAACCTAGCATTTGCAATATTTAGCACCTTTATGTTTCTAATTGTTTATGATAGATGATTTACTTTTCATTACTTTCTTAATTTTGCAGTTGGGATTTCATATATGCAGAGTATGTCATGGCTGCTGGTCACCTGCATCGTTCTACAGTCTGGCAGGTAACTTTTATTTTCCTTTACTAGCCCGTACAATATGCCATGATTTACTCTCTCTTTTTTCTTTTTTTTGCTTTAGAGAAGCTCTACCATACCTAGTGATTTCTATCTTTGGAAAAATAAATTTCCGCAATGTCTTTCCGTTTCATCTTTTGATGCAGATTGCTGAAGATTATTCTCATTGTGAGCTAGTTCTCCGGCTTCCAGGCTATTGCCCAAGTATGTTGGCAGACATTCCAATTATGTGGTTTTATGAAGTACCTTCCATCTCTCCTTTTGTATATAAATGAATTTATTTAATAAATATTTGTTTTGAGATTTGAAGTGCCTGCCTTCCGAGATGTAATTGATGTTCCTTTGGTTGTGAGGAGATTGCACAAATCTCGACAAGAGGTAATTTTCCCCCTCATAATTTGGGTTATGTTTTAATGAATGATAACTGTTTGATGTATGGTGTATCATCCTCGTGCTGATTCAGGTGCGTGAAGAACTCGGAATTGGAGACGATGTAAAGGTTCTTATTTTCAACTTTGGCGGACAGGTAGGATATTCATAGCTAGTGTTTCTTAATAAGATAACAAAATTTTCATTTAACTTTTCTCTCTTTCAATAGTTCACTATAAGGAATAAATCAAGTACTCAACTATGCGTATTCTAGTTGATCGGTTGCTAGCTACATGAAAAGATTAAAAAAAAGAGAGAATCTTTTTCTCTTGAAAGGGGATGTTATCGTTGCATGTATGGATGTATGTATCTATATGTACACATGTTCTTGCATAGTTATTTTTCTGTCGTTTGAAACATCCTAGTTCTCTATGGAAAAAATATAGGAGAATTCTCTTTTTTTATATTGAAATTCCATTTGGTCTTTGCAATTGGCCCCTACTCTGGGCCCCCTAATCTGTTCCACATTAAAGCACCTCATCGTTTTGTTTAAACTGGTGGTTGTTTTAGTCTAATTAGAAATGTCCCTGAGTTAATATTTACTAATGGGTGAATTAGTGATGATTTTCTTTTACATTTGTAATCTCATGTTATTCGATATCCTACACCTACAGCCAGCTGGATGGAAGCTGAAGCAAGAATGGTTGCCTACTGGTTGGCTATGTCTGGTATGTTTTTTTAGCTGTTTAAAGAAGTCATTATTCAAACAAACAGAGAACTGTCGAACTTTACTTCTAAGCAATCATAAGGAGATTTTACATATATATATATATGCCAGCGAATATGCTTTATATATATATATATATATATATACACCCTTGAAAGTGCAGCTTATTGAGAAAATGCTCTTACTTAAGTTGGGGAGTCATCCAACATGTGGGGAAGTTGATTTTGTATTTAGGAAAATCTTTTCAATGAGAGTCAATTTGTAGTTACAGTGGTAGATAAATTTAGTTTCTGCAGGAACATATGGTCATAGATAATTCTGTAGAGATATAAGTAATTAACTCTAATTATATTTATCCTTTTTCATTTAAAGGTCTGTGGAGCACCTGATGACCAAGAGCTTCCTCCTAACTTTATAAAGCTTCCAAGAGATGTATACACGCCTGATGTAATTGCTTCATCTGATTGCATGCTTGGTAATATAATTGAAATCTTTCAAATTGCAGCTTCTTCTTGAAAAAAATTAAGCTTAACATGGTTCATCTGTCTGTTACTTTAGGTAAAATTGGGTATGGCACAGTCAGTGAAGCTTTAGCATATAAGTTGCCTTTTGTTTTTGTACGGAGAGACTACTTCAATGAAGAGCCTTTCTTGAGAAATATGCTTGAGGTAAAACTTTTCTATTCTTTCCCAAGGGTAACTTGCACTAGGAGTCTTCGATACCGTTGTTTCAGTTTGGTCCCAAACTTAATCTATTAGAAATAGTCCTCTAATTTATTGTGCTTGTCCCTTTTGGCTAAATTTCTAAGCTATGACGCACGGATACTTCAAATTTCATGCCGTACCCGTATTTGATACGTATCGGACACCGATAAGCGCCCGATACGTGCCCGATACGTGTCCGATACAGGAATGAAGTATCCGGCATTTTAAAAAATAAAAAAAATGTCGGATACGGCTCGGATACGGGGGGATACGGGGGGGATACGGCCAGGTTCTTTTTTGGCCTAAAATGATCGGAATTTTAAAAAAAATTAAAAGCCCACATCCAAACCTATTGGAAATAAGGACAAGAGTGAGAAAAACACCAATCTCTATTTAATTTGTCATTTCTTCTATCTTTTTGCTCTTGAATAGTAGAAAGCGCTCCCTCTCGTTCTATCTCCACACAGTATTAAGCCATGATTTAGTTCTTCACTGCTTCTCTTTTACTTTTTTTCATCTAATTTGTCAACCTAGCATTAAGCAACAAAGGCTATAGAGAATATGATTTTTTTTTCTTTTTTATTAAATTGCTAGCATATTTTTTTTATTACAGTTTAATAATAGAACTAATAAAACAAACATATATGTTGAATGGTTAATTATCTAGTTTGTGTGACTACATATCTATTGTTATCATTTGATCAAATTGGAGAATAATTGGGTGATACTTTATGAATTATTATTTCATATGAACAGATGTAGGACAATTATACAAGTTAATGTATATTAGAATATATTTCTTAATATAATCCAGATATCCTACTTGTTATCAATATATCATTACCTATAATCAATATATATTTAAGTATATTTAAATAATATTTTATTCAAATATATCCCGCGTATCGTATCCTGGAAGTTTTTCACCGTATCCGTGTCGTGTCGTGTCGTATCCGTATCCCCGTATCCGTATCTGTGCAACATAGTTTCTAAGTCAAACTGGACAGAAATAACCATGCAATCTTTAGCTAACTTCTTGTAATCAATTTTCAGACATCTCGTATGATGGTTTTGAAGCCATTTTCGTCCAATTTAGCCAAGAAACATAATGAAAATGGTAAGATTGCAACCAAATTCCAAGGTTAGGGATAAAAATTTAAGGTTTGGGACCAAACTAAAACTGTCTAAACTCGTAGGGTACTGTTGTCTTTATCTATTCTTTTAGGGCTTCAGTTTATTTTGGAAAATTATTGCTCCATCCTGAATTTGATAAAATATTTATGCCTTTATATATCATCTTACGCAGTACCACCAGGGTGGTGTTGAGATGATCAGGAGGGATTTACTTAGCGGACAGTGGATGCCTTATCTCGCACGTGCACTTACTCTTAAACCATGCTATGATGGTGGCACTAACGGTGGCGAAGTACTCTATTTTTCTGATTGTGTACCTCCTGCAGAAATGTGAAATCTCTAGATTATCTAGTTGCTTTGAGCTTTATTATTACGAATTTTCTAAGTTCAATCTCTCAGCATGCCTCAAAAGTAATTCTTCAAGATTCTTTTGGTACTTAAACTTGCTACTTGTTTAGTATTATCTCAATAATTTGAGAACTTGTTATGACCTTGCAAACTATTGTCTGTTTCAAATTATACATGTGTGGTCAAATCTTTGAAGGGTTTGTGCATGTTATTTATAAATTGGAGTGACGTTATGTACTTTCAGACATCAACTGTTCATGTAACAGCCACACATTTATTATTGGCCTTTTGCAGGTTGCTTCCAACATTCTACAGGATATTTCTAATGGAACATGTCATGCATCAACAAAGGTAGGTATCATTTATATATTATAAGCATTGAGCTCAAGATTTTAATTCCTGATTATTTTAAGAATTAGATCATATCTGGATACTATTTGTGTAGTACTGTAATTCAGTGGCAATTGGCTTGTTGCATTGAGTATGGGTCAGATCACATGCTTGTCGAGTCAAAGAACCCTAAGAGCTCAATAATACTTTTCTTGTTTATTATCAGACCAGATTAAGTAAAGGAAAGAGCAGTTTATGCATTAGGAATTAGGATTTGGGGTATCTGAAGAATAGCTGCATCTCATATTAGCTATGAACTGCAATAATTAAGTCAAACAACTCTAAACATTGGTTGCAGGCCAGCATTTTTATGATATCAGCTTTCTTAAAATAAAATTTGTTCATTTTGGGTCACATAGATGAAAACTGAACGATTTCTGCTTAATGGTAGTTTTTTTGTTGTTGTGTGGACTGTTTAAAACCAAACTGCAACTCCTATTTAATCCTTTGATATTTAGTAAATAATTAGGTAACCCGATACCAACTAGCTTATAACTGAGTCGATTCCAAATAACCCTTGCCCCAGTTATTCTAGACACATTGGTTAATGCATCTTTTTACTTTCACATGTTCTTTTTTTAAAAAAAAAAATTGCAGAGTGGGGTAAGGCGATTGCACGATGCGATCATTCTTGGGTATCAATTGCAACGAGCCCCAGGAAGGGAAATCAACATACCAGAATGGTATTCGATGGCTGAAGATGAAGTGGGCCTTCACCTTGCACCGCCAAATGTGGAAACAAATGGGAGTGCATCCTCGGAAGAGTTGTTAGTTACTCATTATTCCGCACAACAATTCCATGATTTTGTGAAATATATCTACATGTCAAAGAAGCTTTTACATACATATATCGCTGCAAAATCATCCATTTACACCTATGCATATTGAAATCTGAATTTTCACATACTCCTCAAAAGTGTAGGTTTTTTCAGAAAAATTGAGGAGTTGCAAGTCACGAGGGAAAGTTGTTTGTATTAAATATGGGTTATCAAGAAGGGCATGTTTTGTAGGTACAAGCACATAAATGTAAGAACTTAAGCTTTCAAAGAACATTTATGAAAATTCAGATCTTCAGGAGTATATAGGTAATTAGATAATTCTATAGGGGTATATACTGCAAATATCTTTGACAGAATAAATGACATCAAGTGTATCTTATGCTAGATGTATTGAGAACTTTGAGATTCTTCATGGAGAACTGCATGGCTTGTCGGATACGGTAGCATTTCTGAACAGCTTGTCGAATCTCGCTAGTGAAGCTGATCCAGGAAAATATACTGAGAAGCACATGTTAAGGGACCAGATCGCTGCAGCTGCGCTTTTCAACTGGGAGGTTTTCATCTAACTCAAATGCTAAGATTGTAGGAAACCCTCACAAATATCAGTGTTTACATGGTCCCCCATGAAATCTTAAAGCCTACATTTTACCCCATTGACCTACAAGCAGTAATAGACATGGCTTAATATTATATGGAGGCTAAGCGTTGTGTTATTGCTGAACCTACTTCTTTCATTAGTCTTCATGGTATCCACATTTTCTTTTTTCACAAATGCCTGCTAAATTGTAAATTCACTGGGGCAATTTTTTTTCGTTTCCTTTTATTTTCAAACAATATCAAAATCATTGTACCAATTTACCTGCTTCATATTTCTACAATGGCGCTTTTTCATTTAAGTTTTTTGGTAACTTTGGGACATTGAAATATGTAATAACACCAACTACTTTCTTATGAAATTTGTTATCAGGAATAAAATTATCCATTGTGGAAGTCGGCGTAATGCAGTTTCTAATGTGAAAAGCCATTAAGGGAAGTAAATTAGCTACCAGATTTAAGTGCACCATTTCTGACGTCATCAATTTTGATGCAGGAGAAATTTTATGTGACAAGAGCACCTGGAAGGTTGGACGTAATGGGAGGGATTGCGGACTATTCCGGAAGCCTAGTTTTGCAGGTTAGTACTTGTTTTCCTCTTTTCTTTCCTCATCTAGATTTTTTTTAAGGGGTAAATGTATCAGTAGTCCCTCTACCCCAATATTGCAACTTAGTCCCCGAACTTGAACATTCTAGTCTCAAAACTTTTCAAATATTGCAATTCCATCTATGTCCGATATACGAATTCTGACAACAAGTAATCTTTTTGGGGTAAAATATTTTTCTTAATCCTGTATTAAGTACACTGGGACAAGGAAATTGTAGTATAAGAGGGTGAAAATAAGTACTTTTCCAAGAAAAACTTGAAGTTTTCTGATGGTCAAGCTGTCAAGAGTGGAATTTGCCATATATGCGGAAGTTCTAGAACTCTAGAATGCAGTATTCAGGGGCTGTGAGTTGCAACACTAAAATTAGTGAAGGATTATCCCATGCATTTCCTTTTCATATCATTTTGTTGTCATGTATGTAGTTGTTAGGAGACAGTAAGATACCATCTATCTTGTAATTTGTCTACTATAACTTTTTTTTGTAATTTCTTATTTTCTTTTTCAACAGATGCCTATTAGAGAGGCATGTCATGTTGCTGTACAAAGAAATCATCCCACTAAGCAAAAACTGTGGAAGCATGCCCACGGGCGACAAACAGAAAAAGGGCAAGGATATTCTCCTGTGCTGCAAATTGTATGTCATTACTGTATATTTCTTATTTACAGTGCTTATCTGTTTATTGTTACAAACTTACAAAGTGTATTGTGGTAGATACTCCCCCATCCCTCTAAACACATTGGATACCATATGAACATGCCATCTTCACTTAGAATTGGGTGAGGAAAATACCCTTGCCACATTGTTTATTCCTTTGGACAGTAATTTCATAGAGCATAGTGAAATACTGCTCTCCCAATTGCTATGCCCTTGTCCTAATTGATTTCCACTATTTCAAGCCAAACACGACAAGGCTAATGTGAAGAACTTACCCTTATGAATGTTATTTCCTATCCTCGGCGTAGAAATCCCCAAACAAATGTTGAAGTGGCCTGACATATCTTCTACCTCAGTAATGTACACTTCTATTTCGTTTTTGGTCCTTCTGAAAGATTCTTAAAGAACATCTTGATAAATAATAGAAAAAAAATACACAAGGAAAGGATCAGAGGAGAAGGGAAGAAAAACTAAGTTGACTTAAGTGGGTCCATATGGAAAAAGCGAACTTCTGGTATCTATCAAGGATTTCGTGATGATTTTTTCCCTTCGTAGGCATAGATAGTTAGATATGGAAGTCATAACATGCCCTCCCATTTCTTACATGAAGACATTTCTATGCATCGAGCTGGAATGCTTTTGGAAGCACCAAGTCCTTGGTGCTATCAATTTTTTGGCGCTTGAATCAAGCCTTTTGGCCATTGGATCAAAAATCAACAATGATGGCTAGTAATGGGGCCCCCTTTTGTGCATGATCCAAGGGCCAAGATAGTTGATCCAAGGGCCAAAAAGTTGATTGCATCGAGGACTTGGTGCGTCTAGAAGCATCCCAGCTGGACTCCATTTCTATTAGATGTCCCTCATTGATGTAAAATTAAGTAATGATATTTCTTAGTTATTACCTCTTTTGTAATGTATGATTCTTTTCATGTCTCTGGACATTCACATAATTTCTTTTCAGCGTCCTTCTCTTTGAAACTCACATTTAGACTAAACGTTTTTAGTAACTCTTTTGTTGATTCTATTGCTGCTAATTGACACCATATTCAGGTATCTTTAGGATCTGACTTAAATAACCGGGCACCGACCTTTGACATGGACTTATCAGATATGATGAATGGCGAGCAACCAATATCATATGAAGAGGCATATAAGTACTTTGCACAAGACCCATCCCAGAAGTCAGTAACACTCATTTTATTGGTACCTATAATCCCTAGGAAATTATCTATTTACATAGTTCCCTCAACTCCTTGAAAAAGCAGTTCGGGGAGAGAAATATACCAGGGGCATTTCTTTAGATTATTTTATTCTTTTTTGAAAGAGGGGCAAAATTTTAAGGGTATATAAGGAAGAAATTAAATTTTGAAAGGCATATAACAAAATTCAGATGTTGGAAAGATAGTTTTGCAGGAATATATTTCTATTTTAGTAATACAGTCCATCTTGCAAGTTGTAACCCTTAATATCCACTGAAAAGTGTTCTTCAGGTGGGCGGCATATGTTGCGGGGGCAGTTATTGTGCTGATGTCTGAGCTTGGTGTGCGCTTTACCGACAGCATCAGCATACTTGTAAGACATTTTTTTTTTCTTCTCATATTAGCTTTTTTGTTATTATAGGTTTTAAGATAATAATTGCACTATTTATTCTTTGTCAACTAAAGAATCATGAGAAATTTAATATGAAGCAAAACTCTTTCGATATATTACAGATGCTTTTTTTAAAAAAAAATGTTTATAGAATTCTCCTGCAACACTTGTTCAAAGAATGGAGCTAGGTTACGGTAGCAGCTCTTAGTAGCCGACTAGCCGTACATTTATATTAGAAGGTTACAACTAAAGATTACACCATTGAGGTTGTCGGTATAAATGCTATTTGCTACAGATGCGGCTGAAAACTGTTTATGATAAACTTAAATAAAGCAGACTACATTCTCTTTGTACTAAATTCACACTACTGCTTTCTTATGACTATCTAAGATAAGCTTGAAGGAAGCAGAATAGGATCTCTTTGTACTCTTTTACTTGTCCACGTTAGCTAATCCTCTGTCTCTTGTTATATGTATCTTCACGAACTGAATACAGGTCTCTTCTGCTGTTCCAGAGGGTAAAGGAGTGTCCTCTTCTGCAGCGGTGGAGGTTGCAACCATGTTTGCACTTGCTGCTGCTCATGGTTAATCTTTTTTCCGAAACTTTTGTTGATTACATTAATTTTTTTTTCTTTTCTGGGAATCTTCGACCAATATTCACGTCCAGTATTGGCTGTATTTCCCAAGAGATCCAGCAAAGAGATTACAGTTCAATTGTTCCATGCATCAGCAGCAGATATTAAACAGCGGTTTTTGCAGAAATAACCCTGCCACTAAATATGGTGGATTATTCACATGTTCCTAAGATTTACTTCGTACGATATATTATACTTTTCTAAGTGATGACACGTTTTGTATTAAATTCATTCTCAATATGAATCTGATCCATATATTTGGCTTCCATTATTTTTCCTGCAGGGCTGGATATTTCTCCAAGGGATATAGCATTGCTCTGTCAAAAGGTATGGTTACTCGGCTGCCTTCTTGAGGCTTTAATTTTGTGATAACATCGACTAATTAAGCTAATTATTGAACAAATTAGTAACCTTTTCAGGTTGAGAACTATATTGTTGGAGCTCCTTGTGGAGTGATGGATCAAATGACTTCTGCTTGTGGAGAAGCTAATAAGCTTCTTGCAATGGTTTGCCAGGTTGGCATTACTTGTTAATCGAAAAGTGCTTTTTCTATAAGCTGTGCCTGTAATTCTCCAAAAGTATAATATGACTTTATGCAGCCTGCGGAGGTAAAGGAACTGGTTACAATTCCAAGTCACATTCGATTTTGGGGTTTTGATTCTGGGATAAGGCACAGGTATAAGCACTGGTTTGAATTTGATGAAAAAATTGATATGTTTGAAAGAATGCATATTCAAGTGACAATTGATCATATCGAGCAATGACATCAAGATGCATCGTACATTGTGAATAGCCAGATTTCAATTGAAATGAAATCTTTAGGAGGAATCAATGAAACAACATCAATTCAAATCCTGGATCTTCGAATTGAGAGAGATATTGAGAGAGATCTGGCAAGGACTATATTCATGTTAGAGCTTGAACTGCATTGGAGCAGAAACCACTGAAATTTTAACTAAAGTATTTAAAAGAAAGTTTGAAGGCAACATTTTTCAAGAACCTAATCGAAGAGAGAGCCAATATAGTGATAAAGGTTTTTTGTAGCCTACAAGAAATAGTTGAGATAACAAGCATTTTGGGTTAGTGACAAATTAAAATAAAGTTTGATCACTATTCAATTACATTTTAGAGTTTCAATTTTAACATGTAGTCCCTAAAGTTTATCCTGTGTGAAAATTTAAAAGATTACTACATCATTGTTATAATTTAAGCCTCAAAATCTTCCATATTCGTGAACTCAGTGCTGATGGCGATGCAGTGTCCTCTTTTAGATGAAATAAAAGGTCTTATTTGAAGCTTGTCTCATGTAGCGAAAGTTCTTCCTTTCCATCTGAAGAATGTCACCAAATTAGCACCATGATTGGAGTTTGCTAACTTTGCCAAATTAGAAGGGCCTATTTGAAACCAAGGTCAAATATTACTAATCTGGTTTGCAATTAACTCTAAGCTTTTCTGTTCTTTTTGTGTCATTCTGTGCATGGTAGGTGAGACATTAAGTCATTCATCAAATGCAAATATCTGTATGCGCATCTTAAGGCCGACCAATTTATTTCTTAAGCAAATCTTCTTCTTTTTTTGTGTTTCTTGCTGGCTAAGCTCTTGTTCTTCAGTGTTGGTGGGGCAGACTATGGATCTGTGCGAGTCGGTACATTCATGGGGCGGAAGATTATTAAATCTGCAGCAAATGCCATGCTGTTGCATTCAGTGAATGGTGTCAGCATTTCTCAATATGTGGATGGGGTAAATTTTGATGAGTGTGAAGACCATAGTAATGAACTACTTGAAGCCGAAGCTTCTTTAGACTATCTATGCAACCTTTCAACGCACAGGTAAATTTACAATCAGGTGTTGGTATTTGTCCCGATTGAGTTTCCAGATTTTACATTTTAGAGATAATTGCATAAAATCTGAACTTTTCATATATACCGTACCTTTCTACTTACAAAGTGCTTCCTTTTACAAACCTTTTCTATTACAGAACCAACTTTCTCTTATGATTTTGATGATTAAGATAAGGTTATCTTTGTACAAAACTACATTTTTTGAGGTAAGTATGAAATTCAGATTTTACAGGGTAGTACATGTAAATATACAAATTTTCATGTATATATTTGCAAATCCCCTACTTTTTCTTGAAATTTGATCCCCTTCTTTCTGTTGTGATAATATTATTTAAGATTGTTGATGCCTGGTGCTTATATGAGATCATATAAATTTTTTGCATATTTTCAGAGAATGTAGCAAAGTGCCAGTTTTGTTTCTTTTTGCATAGCAAATGTAAATAACATTTCTTAACAAATCAACTCAGAGTGCGAGACAAATTATATTTTTTTACTTAATATTTGTAGATATGAAGCTGTCTATGCAAAAAAGCTTCCAGAGAGTACACTTGGTAGTGTATTCTTGGAGAAGTATATCGATCATGAAGATATGGTAACCACAATCAATCCCCAGCTTACTTACGCAGTCAAAGCACCCACTAAACATCCCATTTATGAAAATTTCCGAGTTGAGGTTGGCCCTTTATTTATTTATTAATTTCAGAGTAAGATCCTTTAATTATTAGCTTCTTTTTTTATTGCGACCCAAATGTCAAGATGTACGGAGAAATTGATTTGCTGCAGTAAAGGTTTTATTTATTTCACTACATGTTCCTATTAGTTTTCTATAGTGCAAATGAGTACGTACTAGTTAGATTTTAATTTTGAACGCATTTTAATTTAAAAGGAATTCATCTTCTCGTGCAATTAACTGTTATTGTTTGATTTATAGGCCTTCAAGGCACTACTGACTGCAGGATCAACAGGCGAACAACTTCGTGCACTTGGTGAACTTATGTATCAGGTAATAATTCATGCTGAATTTGATGTCATCCCTTTTGAGGATTTGATATATTTTCATACACTCCTGCAAATTATGTAATTACAACATAATTTTCATTGTGTCCTCCAAAAGCTTAATTTTTCGCACTATATTCAGAAAAGCCCTTTATGATACAAAGCTAACTTTTTCCCCATGAATTGGACGACCACCCAACTGGTTTTTTTTTTTTAACGAAATTGTATGTTTAAGGAGCATAGATTGAAATTTAGATTTTGAAAACGTATATATGTAAATGGATTAAAATTTCCTTGGCATTTTGAACTATCTAACACCATGCTACATAAACTTGCTAAGAATTTTTAATACTTTTTTTTTCATTTGGACATATATTGTTCTAAATGGAAGTAATTTCCATGTTCATTGAGCAATGAAATTCTACTGGATCTTTTCTTACCATGTACATTAGTTAAGTAGATACTTTTCTCATTATTTGATTTATTCTATATGCAGTGTCATTACAGCTACAATGACTGTGGCCTTGGCTCCGATGGGACAGATAGGCTTGTCGAGTTAGTGCAAGAAATTCAGCATAAAAATTCCGCTCAAGGTGGAGAAGGCACTCTTTTTGGTGCGAAAATTACTGGAGGCGGCTCAGGTGGCTCAGTGTGTGTTATAGGAAGAGACTGTGTTAAAAGCAGTGAGCAAATCCTTGAGGTTAGTTTTCTTTATTAGATTTGTCTTTTGCATATTTTACCCCAGCAAATATGAAAAATTTACTTTTTTGTTTTTAAAAACCTTGAAGCTCCAAACACTTGTTTTAAGATTTGCAGTGCAATTGAGAATCATTGAATGCTTGCTATCTAGCTGTTGTAGAAATAATTATGCTGATTAAATAGCACCAGTCCAATATTATGTTTTTTAGATACATATCCTGCAAACCCAAATTTCATATATAAATTTAGAAATTCTTTGTACTTACAAAATGCCCCTCTTTGTAAACTTTTCCGTATACAGGGCCAACTGCTCCCAATGAATGGGATGATTGTTGCTAACTAAAGATAAGCAGATTTTCGTAAGGAACTCTTGCAACACTTTACAGGATATATTTGTAACTAAATGATTTTTCTTGGACACATGTAAATACGCCCATATTATTCTTTTTTTTTCCCTTGCCATAATTAATTCTTTTGGTCTGGGACTGCTAATGTTAATCTTCGGAATTTTCAGATTCAAGAAAGGTACAAAGCTGCTACCGGCTATTTTCCCTATGTCTTTGAGGGATCATCTCCTGGTGCCGGGACGTTTGGATACCTAAAATTGCGGCGTCAGCTCTAGAGATAAGTATCTGCAAAATTAATGGCGATTGGACAGTTTGTTAGTTGTAAATTGCATTTCTTGAATGGTTACTTCTTGAAGGATTATTCGTTGTTCAAACTCAACAATGGCTATTATCTTGATGTGTGAAGAAACAACAAATGTAGGGGATTCAATTTAATAAAATTTTCTTTCCTCCTTGATTGAATAGTTTTCTGTTGTCAGAATCTCAATTTTCCATCAGTCATTCTTATCTTAGGTACCTTGCTACTTTGAATTATAGTAACTGATGCTTATTCTTAAGTAACCCTTAAATAGAGCAGTAAACACTGTGGCACCATGAAGGTCCAAATGCAAGAAAGACGTAAAGAAAAGAAAAGAGATCTCGAGGAATGTCAAGTTGATTTATATATTTAGTTATTCTGAAATTCTATGAGAAAACTTTCTGTTCAGGTTGATTTATATATTTTTTAGGAGTCCTTTTTAATAAAAGCAGAGAAGTAAGAATCATGTCGTACTCGAAAGAAGTACATTGGTTTATTTAACACAATTGATGCAACAAAACTGCAACAAGAAATGCAAGGGAAAAAGGTTGTTTTGGTAACTAATTATCATATAGGAATCAATTTTGTACATATGCTTTGCATAATTCACAGCTATTTATTGGGTTATTTGTTTCCTCCTTGGATCTTTATGTCTCTACACTGAAAACTAACAACAAATGGAGAAGAAAGACAATAAGTTTGGGAAAAAGCAAAATTATGTCTTACACCCTACAATGACACCTGTAGGTTTTTTAGCCAATCTACCATAATTTACACACCACCAAAATACATACAGAAGAAAGTTTATGCCAACAATAAGATTAACCCATCGCCTACCTTCTCAAATGTTTTGAATTGTAATCTGAATGCTGAAACTCTTGTAGAGAGTGATAGGGCTCATTATTCTTCGGTCCTTGATTTCGACGAATTCCATCGAACAAATGAAGAGTACTCATCATCAATGTCTCTTTCTCTCACATCATCAATCCTTTTTATAGCTTCTTTCAAATCCAACCTCTTATGAACATCTTCTTCGCAGCAACTGAGTCCTATAGTTAGTAACTTCATCATCTCCACTCTTCCATCTTCGTTCTTGTTAAACATCTCCGCATCAAACACTTTATCAGTACACTCTTCTCTAACAATTGAACCGATCCACATCGCTGGATCGGGGCCACTATTTCCCTTTTTAAGATAAATGGTTGGAAAATTGCCGGTTAATATCTCAAGTATTAGTATACCGAAGCTCCACACATCACTCTTCTTAGATAACTTTCCATATTTAGCAAATTCTGGGGATTTATATGCTACCATTACTTGTGAAGCATGTGAGTGGCTCATCACCGGCACGAGCCCATAATCTGACAGAACGGGTTCGTAGGACTCGTTAAGAAGAACATTTGAGGATTTGAGGTGGCCGTGAGGAACAGTTAAAGCCGGGAGCTCTTCGTGGAGGTAAAGAAGCCCTTTCGCTACACCTTTGATCACCTTTAGTCTTGTCGGCCAATCGAATGGTTGAAGGTTCGAGCCACGGTTACCTGCAGGTATTTAGCAAAAGTAAGGTATGCAACAGCAGCTACAGTACTGCAACAGTACTTTTTTGCTGCATCAATTTGTCATATGAATCTTTGGATTTAGATTTCGGTTTGTTGAGAATCATCTATGGGTTCTTTACATGATGAGCTAAAACAGCTATATGAGTTTGAGGTACTGACGAAAAGAAAAAAAATCAGTGCATACAACATCTGTCTAAAAATTTGTGTTAACTTATGGCTAAATTACGAACATGTCGAGAAGAGTAAATGATCATGGATTAATTATGTGCATATCAGTTAATGAAGAAGGTCTAGGTTATTTAGGGCTGTTTTGGACCTGATGTAGCTTCTCAAAAGTGCTGTTGGAAGAAGCTTAAACATTTTGTTTTTTTCATTTGAAGTTCCTCTCAACAGTTTTCTGCTGAAGCTGGGAGTATAAGCTTCGAAATGTAGCTTTCATTTTGGGGTTGAAAGCTCCCTTTGGCTTACACATTTCCTTGGAAATTGCATCTTAGGTTTGATTGTCCCTAGCCCTGTTTCAATTGTCACAATTTAGCCCCTGCAATTTGCCCTCAATTTTATTTCATAATTTGACCTTGATTTCAATTTCTTACGTAAAGTTTGCATTTATTTCATTTTCATCTTTAAGAGTGTCAAGATTTACAAAGGTAAGTCTAATGGTGTTCATTTGGCACTTTTTCAGATAAATCGAGGGACTTAACTTTCTCATTCGAGAACTAAGTTATTACCCTTATAACTACAAGGATAAAATAGAAATCTAGATCAAAATCCAAGGACCAAATTGGTATTTAATTGCACTTATTATTTGTCTAACATCTGACCACTATTTCTTAGGTATTTGACTTCTATTTCCCAAAATCTAGGGACCAAATTTGTATTTAACTGTACTTATTTTTTCTCAGACATCTGACCTCTTTTTCTTAGGTATTTGACTTCTGTTTCTCAAGTAAGAAAGCTTTATGTTTGTCGGGGCACTTTTAGATCTTCAACTTACTTCTGGAAATGCATGCATTCATATGCATGACATGCTTTCATATCATCAACATAAATTAAGACCAAAAAGATATGCAAATCCTTTTTTCTAGGGTTTGGAATCTTACCATGAAGCATGTGAGCCAAGCTCCCATTAGGAACATGCTCAGTGACCAGCAACTTCTCATCCTTCTTAGCCAAGTAAGCCACCAAAGGCACCAAGTTAGGGTGAGACAATCTCCCCAGCCTCCTCATATACTCCTGAAACTCTTCTCTCCCCAATCCCTTCATTTCTCGAAACCTCTTTACGACAACTGCGGGTCCATCGAACAGATTAGCCTTGTACGAAGACCCGAAATTCCCGCTTCCGAGTATTTCAGCTGAAGCTCTCAGAAGATCCTCAATCTCAAACCTTTGCTTCCTCTCTCTTACAAACACCAACTTCCCCTTCTCTTCCTTGTGACTCCTTTTGTGCCCCCCATGTTGGTGGCTTATGGCCCCGAGCTCGGCCTCGTCGTCAGCGTCAGAAGACTCGTTATTCGTAGTTGCACCGGTATACTGAAAGGTTTGTTCGGTATGCTTGCTTCTCTCACGGCGGCGGGCGAGGATGACCATGATCAAGCCTATGATTATAAGTAGAACTCCGAGGGATATCACTATGATGGCAAATAGAAGGATGGGAGATATGTTCTTCCACGGTGACGGCGCCGAATATGTACTGCATGGGATGCTGAGAGGCGGACCGCAGAGATTTTTGTTGCCTAGAAGGCGAAAAGAGAGAGAAAAAGAGAGTTAGAACAGAGTTTTTTGGTAAGCAAGTTTATGTAAATAGAGATTCAGAATGATTCGCTGCTTTTTATATTTTTCCTGCATTCGAACTCCGAAAGATGATACTATTTTTAAAAGCGGTAAGATGTGCTGACTAAACATAGTTGTTTGAAAAAGCAGTAAGAAAAAAATAAAATCATTTTTATTAAGATCTCATCAACAACTTCGGCTTCTTGCAGCAGTAAAAATAGAAGTTTCAAATTGGAGTTCCGAAGGCTCATTTAACTTCTAACCACAGCTAAAAGTTCATTTTTTTTTCCCCCACATATGCCTTCAAATTGAGAGATAAATCACATCACTTATCTATCATCTACTGCTAACACCAATTGTTGTGATTTTGTCTTTCCTCTAGTTTTTCTCTCCAAAATGGTGATGAGTTTTGCTACATTATGCTACAGTAATCATTTTTTAATTTTTGCCATGAGAGAGTGTGAGAGAGAAATGGGAGGTTGCAAATGAACTACACATGATCTGTAAACTTGGGGGGGAAAAAGACATGGTAAGCTAACAAAACTGACACCTTTGAAATTGGAAATTTTCTTAAATTTTTTGAAATGGAGAATTGGGTTATCATGGTAATGACATTGAAACAAACAGTTGTATCATGCATATCTTGCAATATTGCAGAGTGATTGCCAAAAAAAAGGCCAATCCAAATGCATATGACATGAATGGAATGAGAAAACAGTGTGATATTTATATATTTAAGTTGCTTCTACTTCCATTCTATAAATATGTAATCTTTTTCTTAGTCAGTTAATTAGAATTTATTGAGCCATATTTTAGACTAAATAAAAAGGAATCAGAGCAATACAAATAAAATTGAGAGATTGGAGAAATATCAAAGAAAATTATTGAAAGATGTAAAATAAGTTAGAATAAAAAGAATATTAAAAGAAAATAAATAGCATCTGTTGATATATGATTTTCATCAAAATTCTCAATATAATGTTAATCTAGATTCTATTGAGCCATATTTTGGACCAAGCAAAAAAAAAAAATATAGGGATACAAATAAAATGGGAGATTGGAGGAATACCAAAGAAAATTATCGAAATGTGGCTTCTCATTCAAAGAATTATTATGATATAAATAAAATAAGAGATTAGAAAAATACTAAAGAAAATTATTTAGGAATGTAAAATAAGTTGGAAATGATAGAATATTAAAACAAACTGAATAACATCTATCAAAATGTGGCTCCTCATTAAAATCCTTAATATAATATAAATTGACTAAATAATTTAATCTTTAAATTAACAATTTGTTTGGATAAATTAGAATTTGTGTTGGAATTAATTAAAAAAATTTCTCTCTCATCCCGCGTAGCATGAGAGTAACACAATAGATTATACCTTTCAGATGAAAACTAATGTTAAACCCACTGCCCAATATATTTTCCAGATGTAAACACTTAGTTTAAATTTACTGCTCCATATATCAATGAGATAATGCAATTTTTTTTAGTAGTTATTATATGTCTGCAAGGTGAGTCAATCAAAACTAATGGAACAACTTGGCAAGGTTTTTGAAAGAACGAGAAATTCTATATCTATCATTACAAGATCTTGAAAAAGAGAGAAAAATTAATGTAGAAGAAACTAATAATTTGTTCTACCAGTTGTGTTGGAAGTTTAAGATGATTAAGAGAGTAAATACCATGTTTACTGTATAAATTAAATTTTTTTTGGAATTTTTTATCATTGATATTAAAATTTATGATTAAATATAATATAAATGTCAAGAAAAAAAAGACACAGTATAAAAAGAAATAAAAATATAGAAATTTAAGTTGCAATGCTATTCTAATTTAAAAATCATAAAATTTTACGTGTATTAAGATGGTGAGATGATTGTTCAACCAAACCTTCAAAGAAGCTTGCATTGAACCTGCTCAACCCCGCCGGAATCGAGCCCTCGAGGCTGTTATAGGCAACGTTCACCGCACTCAGCCCCGCCTGCCGGAGATCCGGCAGCTCCCCCTCGAACCGGTTGTACTCCGCCGCCAGCTCCGCCAGCCGCGGCAGCCCCACCAGCGACTCCGGCATCCGCCCGTCCAGCTCGTTGTGCGACAGGTCGACGCGCTCCAGCGTCCGCATGCCGGCGAACGCGTCCTCCGGCACCTCGCCCGAGAACCGGTTGTACGACAGGTCGAGCTCCGCGAGCGCTCCGAGCTTCTGTATATCCGCCGGGACGGGGCCCCGGAAGCCGTTGTTGGAGAGGCTGACGGCGCGGAGGGCCGGCAGGGCCGCCAGCGGCGCCAGGGAGGGCAGGCGGCCGGACAGGCCCATGCCGTCGAGGCGGAGCTCCGCGACGGTGCCGTTGGAGCTGCAGGCGACGCCGGACCAGCGGGCGGCGGGGTCGCAGGGGGCGGAGCCGGGGAGCCAGTCGTGGAGGGCGGGGTCAGCGGCGGAGACGGAGGACTTGAAGAGGAGGAGCGCGGCGGCCTCGGAGGAGGGGGAGGAGGGGCCGTGGAGGGAGGAGAGGAGGCCGAGGAGGAGGGAGAGGAGGTGGAGGGGCCACGGCGACTCGGCGTCCGCCATGGCGATTTTGCGGAGGCGGTTTACGGTATCACGGCGACTACGAGACGGTGGCGGTGGCGGTGGGGAGGGGGAGGGGTTTGGATTGCATGGTGGGGAGGAATGGTAGGAATGGGAGGAGCAGGAGGAGAAAGAGAGAGGAAGGGGCTAAGAATAGTAGCTATATACATACACATACATGCATGCATGCATATATTCGTGCTTTAATTTTCGTGCTAGGATGCTTTAATTTTCGTGTTGGGATGGGAGAGGAGGGGAACGATTTATGAGGTTTGACATAGTCAAATCACGTCTTCCAAACATACATACGTACACGATACGTACATATAAGGATTCAGTTTTAACATCAAAATACTATAGTAATCCACATCAAGTACAGTAACGTACGTACACGTGGGGGATTCAGTTCTAATATCAGTACCATTTTTGGAGCTCATTCGTTAGGATTCAACTGCTATCGTTGGCGAGCCCTAACAAAATATTTGGCCTCTCAAAAATTTATTTTTAGAGCTTATTGGTTAGAATTCAACTGCTATCATGGGCAGAGTCGCAACAAAATATTTAACTTTTTTTAGAATTTGGAATGAAAGATTTCTCTGTCACAATTATTCTGCATAAAATTTGCAATTTTTTGTAACAGATAACGAGTTTTGATACCGACGAGCATAGAAGTACATGAATTTTTTTTTTCCCCCTCAAGTATCATATTACTTCTAGTTAATTTGACTTTTTTTTTTCCTATGGATAAATTCATGAAAAAAAACATTGTGACAAACTGATTAAATAATTAATGTCTTTTACAGTTTTTTTTTCCCCTTTTCGGATCAAAATAATAATACATCTTGGCTGCTTTAATCTTCGTGCGAATTTTACAGGAAAAAAAAACATCTTACGCGATATTTCCAGGTGGAAAAGGTGTTGACCGGATCAAAACTTGAAGGGAGCACTAGGTGGACCAAGCGCACCACCTCATCAGTAGACCACAATAGGCCCTAGAGCATCACTCACGCTTCTTTGGGAAAGTATATGTTTGCGTATATACAAGTATACACCGCAATTGTTACTTGTACGGTGTTTGTGTATGCATTACTTGTGTATATTCAAACAAATTAGATTTTGAATGTTGCAATTTTATATACCCAGGTCAAATCAATTTCTCTAAAAGTACGTGAAAAATAAGTAACGTACGTATTATTTCTGATGATGAGATATACGAATCGACGAGCAGCATTCTTAAATTTGATTCAAATTATTTGAACCTTCTAAAAATTGAATTTGGCGATTTTACGACGTTAGTTACGTAGAGATCGAGTGTTCTCGTATTTCAATCATAGTTAGTTAATTCGGATTCGGCAAAAATTCGGTACGAATATAATTCGAATAAAATTCATATTTTAATTTTTAAATTCGGTAAAAAATACGGTTTAAAAAACGAATTCGTCAATTATTCGGATATGTAATTTATACGAGAATTATAGTTCAGCGTTTAAAAATTCGGAATCAAAAGTTCGGATACTGAATTAATTTTTTATAAAAGAATTAATACTATTATCATAAATAATTATAATTTCTATAAATTTAAAACTAAAGAAAATATAAAATAAAATGTATTATATATATATATATATAAATATATATATAAAGTTACATACACCCACGCAGTGAGAGGTCCATGTGGACCTCTCAGTCTCTCACTCAGCGCGGTCCACGAGGCTGAGTGCAGCCTCGTGGACCGCAACGTTTTAGTGAAGCCCAACGCCCCAACACCGCGTATTTTTTTCAGTTCTTCTTCCCTCTCCTTCTTCTTTTACTATTGCTCAGCCACCATTTCTTCATAATCGAAAGCAAAGGTTGTTCGATTGCTCAGAACGAGATGCACAGATCATTGGCGCAGTGGTCGCACGCCGCCGGTCTGAAAAATTTCCTCCTTCGCAGCCGTCAAATCTAAATTTTTCAAAAAAATTCCACCTTCCGCAGCCGCCCACACCTAATTTTTCAGAATATTATTCGGGGACTTCGTTTTGATCGCGAATTTCTTGAGCGAGGAAAAAAATCACGTATTATTCCGGATCGGTGGAAAAAATTAGCAGACTGACCGTTTCATACGGTATTTTAATAGTTCACGAATAATACGCGTATTAACCAACTAAGAGATTTCCAATTAGCCATTAATCAATTTTGACACCACTCAAATATTAGATAAATGACATAAAAAATTCGGGCTTTTTTTGCAAATGACTCCCTAAAAAAATTTATTTTAAAAAGTCACCCTACGCCTGCCACGTAGTCACCACGCGAGCGTGTTGAAAGGTGGGGTGGCAAGTTGAACACGATGAACAATTCACCGTGCGTGTTTCTTTTATTGTGCGTGTTTCTTTTATTATTCACGCTGATTGATCTATACTATCTTTTCGGGATAGTATAAATTATACGGTGAACCATTCACCGTATTTGAACACAGTGAATGATTCACCGTGTTCAACTTACCAACCCGGCACCCACCCGCCCGCATGGCGCTGACGTGACGCCTGCATATCAAGGGTAAGACTATTTTTGTAATTATAAATTTGTCGGAACTATTTTTAAAATAAATTTTTTTTAGGTGGCCAATTGCAAAAAAAGCCCAAAAAATTCAGAATCTAAAAAGTTCAAATAGTGTATAGGTTAAATAACAATGCAGATTGCCGATTTAGTATGCGAGCGTTGAAAATGACGCAAAAGTAAATGGCTTAGTTTACTATGAAAAGTATTCTAACTTACTCCGCAGAAGATAAAACTACAGCAAAATGAAGATAAAACTACAGCAAAATAAATCTTCATAGTTTGTGACAACTCTCTTAGATTCCCATAAAATTGATCCCTAATCCGACTGAAGCCAGAAGTAGAAGTTTTCTTTCTGCTTCCAAACAGAAAAGTTGCTCAAAAAGCCACGCAAAACAAGTATATTATTACTTAAAAAACCAATATTTCCTTCGAGTTAATAAAAAACAAGAAACACATACATGGTGGATGGTGGAGATTAGATGACTCATTTCACATGCAATGATAAAGAAGTAACAAATAAGAATTCAACAAATTAATTGGTTTATGCAGCGGAAATGAAATCGCATTCTCGTACGATTGAGAGGGCTCAGAATTAGCTCTGATACCATATCACCTAAAAAATCAATCTAATAAAAGAATGATCTAGAAATAGTTTTACAACTAAGCACAGAATAGCTCATTCCATAAGCAACTAGTAAGTCACCATAAGCACAGATATCATTTTACCAGATTTTCGGCAAACAAGCAATCTTTCAATGATCTGCTAGTTTTGGGGATAATCTCCACACGCAATCGAACTCATCAGCTCAATGTGATCTTTGCTTCTGATGTATATATAGAAGTCCATCAGAGTATTCCAATTTAATCCAGGAATAAAACCATCCCCTCCTACTTTAATTCTGCAACTTAATCCAGGTATAATAAAGTTATCCCTTCTCCCTTCAACAATACAACTTCAGGGATCTTAACTAGCAAAAGAGAAAAACCAAGTTCAATTATTTGAGGTGGAATGTGAAATGAGGCTTGTTTGGCCCGACCGGAGCTTTTACAGATGTGTTGTTTGAGTAAAACTGTTCGGAAAACTACAAACAATTTTTTTCATTAAAACCACTCCAATAGCTTTTCGGGCCTAAAACCTCATTTTACAGGGGTATACATGCAAGTACATAAGTTTTGCAGGGAAATAGAAACTAAAGTAACTATTGACAGGTAAGAAGAAGATGTGGAGGCTTGAGATTGGCAAGGGCGGGCCATGGCTCAAAACTAAATTTAATCACCTTGGAAGAGAAATCTGGGTGTATGATGAACAGCTCGGATCGAGCGAGGAGCGAGAAGCGGTCGAAAACGCCCGCAAAGAATTTTGGAGGAACAGGTTCAGTCAGAAACAAAGCTCCGATTTGCTGGCTCGAATGCAGGTATCTTCTCCATCTACACCTGCATGCTCAAAATATATAAGCATGGTTACAGTATAAATTGTTACCGAGTTTTATAAGAGTTTACATATATATCCCCGCAACGTATAAAGTATAAACATATAATAAACCAGAGTAATATATATATATGGGTTAATTGCATACAGGTCCCCGCAAACATAATGAATTGCAGATATATCCCTGCAAAATTCAACTTTCATTAGTTATTCCTGCAAAAGTCGTAATATATGCAGATATGTCCCTCTGGTTTGTTGCCGTTTGAGATCAGTTTATTTTTTAACAGTAGGGATGCGAAATGCCAATTTTGCCCTCACAAATATGTCCCTCTAAAAGAAGGATACGAGGAAGAAGAAGAAAGAGGAGGCGGAGGCGGCGGCGGCACCGGTGCACGGCGGTGCTCCCGCTTCCCCCCTGCAGCGGCATCCCTCATTGTGTGGATCCTCCGCGGCCCCCACTACCTCAACGATCGCCTTATCGACTTCTTCTTCGTCCACCTCTCCTCCTCTTTCTCCGGCGCCGGCGATGTCCCCGGCGGAGGCGGAGGCGATCGCCTCCTCCTTGTCTCGCCCTCCGTCGCCTTCTGGATCGCCAACGCACCCGACGCTGCCAACGCCGTGGAGCCCCTCCGCCTCCGCGACTGCGACCTCGCCCTCTTCGCTGTAAACGACAACCCGACGTCGCCCTCGCCGAGGGCGGATCCCACTGGAGCCTCCTCGTCTACCACGCCGCCAAGGATGCCGCCGACGAATCGGGCGGCGGACATCGGCCCCAGCCGTTCCAGATCAAGGAAGAGGAAAAGGAAGAGGGAAGGGGCAAAACTGTCAATTCACCTTATTAACTAATCGTGGTTAAGTATTTTAACTACGGTTAACTTAATTTCTCTAACAGCCCCTGATGGGAGGGACATATTTGCATACATTACGACTTTTGCAGGGATAACTAATGAAAGATGAACTTTGCAGGAATATATCTGCAATTCACTATGTTTGCGGGGACCTGTATGCAATTAACCCTATATATATATATATATACATATCCCTCGAATTTGCAGTTTTTTATGAAAAGACCCCTATATTAAGTTGGATAGGTTTTGTGTCAGAAAGAGTTCTCTGAACAGGGGCACTATTGTAAGTACATATGATTATACATGAAAGAGGTATGCTCTGGGAGGGTACACATGAAATTTGATATTCGTGAACTTACATGTGTAAATAGAAAATTTTGCAGGGATAAAGATGTAAACATCTCAAACTGTAATTAACAGATCACACAAATGTTGAGTACCTGAAAAACCAGAAAGGAATCAGCTTCACAAGTTGAACCAAATTAAGAAAACAAAAGAGAGAAAAAAAAAGAAAGAGAAGCACATACATCTTTACTTCTTGATCCATAATCTTTTTTATTTTTATTTTTATTTTTTTTTGCTTTGCAGTTGGCCAAAGAGAACAATCCTTGCGGTGTAAAGCTAGAGAAAATAACTGTGAAAAATGATGAGGAAGTTACGGAAAATGCAGTTTTAGCGACACTGAGAAGGGGAATCAATTATTTTTCTAGCATACAAGCATATGATGGGCACTGGCCTGGAGATTTTCCAGGACCACTTTTTCTAACTCCCATTCTGGTAAGTATTTAAATTACTGACTTAACAAAGATTTCAAGGAATTTTTCAGTTTAGTACTCCAATTATAGATTATTTTTGAATACCTGAATTGGTGGAAAGAAAACTTCAATCATTTCAAAGCAAATCATCCTCTGGATGGGAAAATAAAATGTAGAACAATCAATTGAGCGATTAATCAATTGATTAGTGTATTTTTTTCGTTTATTGCAGGTTATAGCGTTATATGTAACTGGATCATTGAACACTGCATTATCATCGGAACATCAAAAGGAGTTGCGGCGCTATCTATACAATCACCAAGTAAGGCTTAGAATTTTCAGCTGTTTAAGCATTTTATAAGGCCTTGTTAGGATATGCAACATGAAGACTAGATTATATCATGCAAAGAAAATTCAGTATATGCGATAGGGTCAGGGAAAATTTATATATATGTGGTCAGAGAAGTTTGGATTTCAATTTTGTCCTCATGGTTTTACTCGTAATAATTTAGTCCTGAAATTAGCACTGCGTAACAAGTAAGTCCTTTTAAAAAGTGCCATTTTGTACCAACATTGAACTTCTTTTCATTAGATAGAAACTCTTTGGGACGAATTGTAACCGAGATCAAACTTTACGGAGAATATTGCAATTAAGACCAGACTTAAAGAGTAACAGTTGACACACTATGAGGTTTTAAAAGAAATCAGCAGAAGACTCCGCGACTGAATTGTTACAGTTGAAATTCTAAGAATGAAATGGAAACTCAGGACAAAGTTCAGGGACTAAATTTGTATCTCACCCTATTATACAATGTGTATTCAGAATGCATACAATATAAAATAAGTTTTAACTATAAAAAGTACTTGATCAAGTAAAATAATACACATATCTATAAAATCAGCAATTGTAATATTGGGAAAAAAATTGCCAGAATAAGGATGGAGGTTGGGGATTCCATACAGAGGGAGAGAGCATTATGTTTAGCTCTACACTTTGCTACACTACTTTAAGACTGCTTGGCGAAAAAGCTGAGGGTTCTGGACATGGCGCCACGGAAAAAGCTCGAAAATGGATTCTTGATCATGGTGGCGTAACAATGATACCAACATGGGGAAAGTTTTGGCTTTCTGTAAGTTCCTTTCAAAAAATATTATGTGCACCTCAAAATGCACCAAAAATATTATTAATAAGTCAGCATTGTATACATTATAGATAGCAATATTACTACGAATTTACTCAGCAATTGCCATATATATAATGCTGACTCATTAATAATATCCTGAAGTGTATTATGAGGTACGTATAATATTACTTGTCTATTCCTAACCTAACCTCAATACTTCATCGGAATAAAGGGGGAATAAGAGCCCTTATTCCCCTTACTCTGCCAACGGTCATCAGGAACAGCGATTCCCTCTTAACGGTGCTAATTCTTGAATAACCTATTGAGAGGGGGGAATTACTGTTCTTTGCCTTCATCTATAATAACTATTCTCGTCTTTATTCTTCCTCAAAGAACTACTATTTGAACTATTGCCTAACTAGTTTTTTATATACTGTCTACTAAACTAATTAACTTCTTAATTATTTACCTAAGTAATTAACTAATTTCAATAAAGCCACCCTGAACTCGAATATTTTTGGAACGTTTTTGAGAGACTGTCAAACAAACAGAAAATTTTGGAAAGATTTTAGTAATTCAGTTGATGTTTAAATTACGTATCGCAATCCAGGTACTAGGCATTTTCGAATGGTCAGGGGTTAATCCAATCCCACCAGATCTTATTCTTCTTCCTTCCTCACTACCCATTTATCTAGGTATGTAATTCGCCCATATTCTTTTCACAGAGGAAAAGAAAAATATTTCTTTAAACACTGGATTGCATATGAAGTGCAATTTTCAGCATTCCATGTTTAATCATGTGGCTTGACCTTTTTTTTTTGGTTCTTATACTTTCCATGGTGGCATTCTCGCTCAATGGATTTCAAATGCTTCTTATGACATACTTAAAACTTGAGAATGTTTGATTTTTCTTCGTACTGAACAGCTTATCTAACACAGGACGACTTTGGTGCCATTTTAGACTAATCTACACTCCCATGTCATACTTATACGGAAAGAGATTTGTCGGTCCTATAACAAAAACAGTTCTAGAGTTGAGGGATGAGCTCCATAGTCAACCTTACCAAAGCATAGACTGGAACAAAGCACGCAAGATGTGTGCAAAGGTTTGTTACTTATTTATGTTTAGGAGATTCTAGGGCAATTCTTTTAGTGTAGTTAACTTGGAGTGCTACCTCATGAATAATATCGCCTTATTCTCAAAAGGCCTATGAATGTACTATAGTTCTAAAAAGATATAATTTCATGTACTTAGAAGGCATTTTGAGACTACTTGTTCACAAATGTAACATGTATTGTCTCTGTCTATTATTTAGCACTAAATATGTGCTTTCTAGATTATTAGTCTTTTGCTAGTAAGAAATACAGTTAGGACTTACTTCCTTTCAATAATTCAAGCATTGTTGAAGTATATGAAACAACCACGTTTCTCTAAGAGCTTAAGCTACTAGAGAGCAGTGTTTTTAATATTTATATTCAACAATTCCTCTCACGCCTAAACTCGAGACTTTTGATAGGCCCAAGACGAGAATTTGAATTAAACAGGAAGAAATTAAATAAATCTAGAGGCTTGACGGGACTCGAACTCAGAACCTCATGCTCTGTTACAATATTAAAGTATATGAAACAACAATTGTTTCATATACTTTTAGGTAACACGATATCAGAGCCAATTCTAAGCCCCTTCATTCTGTGAGGTTGTGGGTTCAATCCTCACTTTCAACAAATAACGGGTTAAATTCTCATTATAAAATGAGTTAAATCTTCATCTTCTACTCACCTATCAATTCTACGTACCTTTAATATTCATTATGTACGTGAGTGGGGTGTTAATATATATTCCTGGGCCCGTTTCCTACTAGATTGATCTTTTAGGTAACACTTCTCAAAATACAATTATAAGGGAGTAGACTTACACGGAGCTCTTTTGATGAACTTGAAACTACAGGAAGATCTCTACCAACCGCACTCGCTGTTTCAGGACTACTTAGCAGAATTCCTTTACAGGATCTTCGAACCGCTATTTGCTCATTGGCCCCTTTCCGTTTTGAGAAAGAAGGCACTGCAAGAGATAATGCAATACATACACTATGAAGACGAGAATTCTCTGTACTTATCTGTGGGAGCTGCACAGAAGGTAAGTAACAGCTAAGGACTAGCATCAGAATCATAGTGTGAAAAGAAAGAAAGAATATATATATATATATATATATATATATATATATATATATATATATATATATATATATATATAAAGATTTCATGATGCAAAATTGTATAAAAAGATATTCTTCCAGGGGAATATACGTAACTAAATATTGAAGAGAGAAAAAAAAAAAGCCTCATGCTCTAAACGATATACCAAAAGGATTGGTAATATTCTGAGTCTCTGACATAATGCTAAAATAAAAGGAGAGAAAATTTCATCAAACTTAATCCATGTTGATCACACAAGTTGATGAATCACTTAAACTCAATGCAGACCTTATGCATGCTTTCCTGCTGGGTGGAAAATCCAAGTGCAGATGCATTCAAGTTTCACGTCGCTAGAATACCTGATTATCTATGGGTTAGTGAAGATGGCATGAAAATGCGGGTAATTTCTATAACTTAATTGATGAGATCTTCTGTGAAACATTTTACTCGTATGAGAATTGTGACTACAGAAAAAATAAATATTCGCCTTAACAGAAAATAAAAAAACTATTTGATTAACTCTAACTCAACTTGATGCCTATTTTGATCTAGCTCCTGGAACAACTTCTCTAATATGAGAAGCAGCAAATAGGCATGTGATAAACACATGGATTTAAGTGCCGTGGCACGGGGTCGTGCCGGAAACTTGCCGGCACGGTGCGTGCCGGGCCGCTCCGATGCGTGCCGGTCACAAAAAATACATGTGTGCCGACACATAATGGCATGAAATATTTATTTTCTTTAGCAACAAAATATTCTAACAGTTTATTATGTATCTTTGTCAAATCTTTTGAACTTTATTGAGAAGATTACTTATTAATTTGAAGAATAGAGGGTTTTGAGCTGTGTCATCGGCACGGGAGCTGTATGGTGCCGATATCTTGTTGGCACGATACGGTACGGTAGATACAGCCCGTGCTGATGGGCACTTAAATCCTTGGATAAACATCAAGTCTAGAACTTCTGCTACAGTGGGAAGCTGAAATAAGCTTCTAAACCCCAAAAGCTAAAAGCAGAGTGGGAGGAGCTTCTACTATAGTTGGAAATGGTTAGAATTACATGGACGGAAACATTTTTAGAGCTTTCTTGAATAGATTTACTCAAAAATACTTCTGCAGAAACTCTAGAGAGGCTGAACGAACGCTTTAATTTAGTTTCTAGTAATGGTTTGATGTGGTTACCATCTATTTGTAGTCTTGTGGGAGTCAGTTGTGGGAAGCAGCTTTGGCAGTCCAAGCAATTTTAGCATGCAATCTCGCAGAGGAATGTGGAAGCACTTTGATGAAAGCAGATGAATACATAAAAAGCTCACAGGTTTTATCCTACTTAACTGAAGCTTCTTAGTTCTTAACTTACAAAAGAAAAATATACAGACCCCACCTCCACCCTTAAAAGAACAAAAACTATATGTTATTCAAAGAATTACTGAGTGAACTTTATTGTCTGGGATTTGATAACATTTAAATCCAGAAAAACCTATCACGACTTGATGGTTTCTATATCTTACTGAGGGAACATTCTGTAACTTTCTTAGCAGAAACCGTCAAATCTGACAATATGCTAGTGAAATCAAATAATATGCCATTTAGGAGCTCGAGGGGTTTCAAAATCACCTGTATAATTATTTTGTTCTTTTTGGGGAGGTGGCAGTGTCGGTGGGGTTTCATACATTATAAGCCTTCACATTCTTATATGTTGGCCTTTAAATCTACCACTTTTATGTGAAGATTTTGGAGAACCCTTCCGGCGACTTCAGTGCGAAGTTCCGACATACGTCTAAAGGTGGTTGGGCATTCCAAGTCGCCGATTATGGATGGCCCATCTCAGACTGCACTGCAGAAGCTCTTAAGGTCTAGTATCATATCCAATAAAACATTATTAACCACAATCATGAATGGCCATGTGATTAGCACATATGATAGTCGCAAGTTCGGCATTTGAGATAAAATTCAACATGGTTGAAGAGTTCAGTATTCAGGAAAATTTTAGTAAACTTTAAAAAATTTGGAAGTAATTCAGTTAAGAAAACAAAATTATACAACATAAAAATATATAGAAGTAGAATATGTCACGTAACTATCTTTTCTCCTTTCAATTTCAGAGTACAATAGATAGAAGTCAATATAAATTTCTTTAAAGACTCTTTAAATTTTATACTTCCTAGTGAGTTTCTCTAAACATACAGATACTAATAAAAATTCGTGTCTCCGTTACATACACAGAGATGGCTCGTGATAAATCAGCAAGCAACCAATAATAATCACAGGGACAAAAAGAATATTCATAAATTTCGAGTTATCTTCAGTGATATTCTCTATGCCTAATGATAAGTAAATTTTCTACCTACAGGCTATACTACTGTCATCAAACATTTCGCCAAATATCGTTGATGAGAAACTGGCAACAGATCGCATCTATGAAGCAGTGAATTTCATCTTATCCTTACAGGTATTTCATTAATAACACATAGTATTAGTAGTAGTGTAATCAGTAGTAGTTTCAGCAGATAAAAAGGAAAAAGAAAAGAAAAGATCATGTGCTTGCTAGCCAATCCTCATTTTAGTAAAAGAGCTTAAACGATTACACGATTGGCACATTATTTTTATAATTTTTTGGACAATAAAGACAACCATGAACCATAATTGTTGTCAACATTAATCGAAATTTTCATTATCCAATTCTCATATTGACAAAGAGGAAACTTAAAAGCGAAGTACCCGAATAGACCTGCCAACTAAAACATTACCTACTATTTCATCTGACCATTAAATTATTTTTTCTTCCAAAACTTGATTAAACAAAACCCGGCTTCTTCATATATGAAGAATCGAGTTAAAAGATGTCACTCATGATCTTTGAACGATGCATACCAGCTCATCAAACAAGTAAAATAATCACAAAGAGAAGGTATTATTAAACACGTATGAGATCCTAGATAACAAACAAGTTCATCAATCAAACAAGCACTCAGCTATACATACATAATATGTATATGTGTATATATATATATATATATATATATATATATATATATATATATATATATATATATATATATATATATATATTTTCAAATTTAAATTTTAGGACAGGAAGAAAATTAAACCATAAATAAGAGGAGACTACAAGGTAGTGGTTTCTGAATGCAATCCCTGTAGACATTCAATATAGGCATGTTCAAACAAAAAAGGATATATACCTAATTAAGTACCACAAGAATGCATCGCTAACTTAACCAATTTCATCGACACAAAAGGCCAATTTCATCGACACAAAAGGCGATGCTTTACTTATGCTAGTTATTTCATGACAGAATGGCAACGGTGGTTTCTCAGCATGGGAGTTGACACGCTCACATCCATGGATAGAGGTATCTTCTTTCATAGCATGAATAGTACATTTCTCAAAATTCGTCCATAGCTTGAAAAATTTTAATTCAAAGAACAAGCTAATCCAAATTTCAAAATTTTGGTAAAAGGTGATTCACTTGATATGCTTCCAGATTTTACTACTTGATTGATCCTTGAATTACAAAGCTATAGAGCACTTAATAGTTGAAAACAGATTTTGATTATTTCAACCTCTCCGAAAGTGAAGAGATTGAAGTTAATATTTATATATATATATATATATATATATGTTTTTTTTTTTTCTTTTGTTAACCACAAAATTGCTGCATATAACTTGACCAAACTGGTTCAGAAGGCTTTCTATTCTTTTACACCACATTATTTGACATAGCTGAGGTAGAAAAAAATTCATCTAAAGAACAATCTCTAGTGAATTGGAAGGTCGAAGAACCTGTCCTCTTATCAGAAAAATGCAATACTAACTTTCCACCTTTAAACAGCTAAAAAAAAAAAAAACCTCAAAAGAAGGTACTCTTAACATGACAAATAATTCTTTTAGTATTTTATAACATGAGATACTCATGAGACAATCTAATATGCAATTTGCAAACTTGTTTAAAAAGCTGAAACTATCAAGTTAAGTTTTTCTAGTTGACTAGGTACTTGCATTGATTATTGTTCTTGGGTTACTGTTCTCAGTGTTTCAACACCTCAGAGATATTTGCAGACCTTATGTTGGACTATCAGTAAGGCATCCCAACATCTGTTAATAAATAACTTATCTTACGTATAGGAAAAAATGTACAGAAACCCCTTCATACGTATACATAGACCATTTTGAAGCACATCCCTTAAGCTTTTCATTTTTCGAATTGCACCCCCTCAATTTTTGCTTGTTTCGATTTGAGTTACTTCCTTCAATTGACTTTGGAATCCTGTTAAAGTAAATGGCTCTAGCAGATATCGCATGTTAACCGTTAGCAGAACCCACAGAAACGCCAGCTGAAAAGTGGCAGAGCTTCTGAATCTAACAAAGATCGGCAGTAAACTTAACCGAATCTCCAATTTAGAAAACGAAATAACCATCAAAACAAGCAAAAGTCGACCAGGTGTTAATCCGGAAAAAAAAAAAAAGAAGTTGAGGGTTCTATTTCCAAATGGTCCATAATCGAGGGGCTTTCTGTACATTGTTACTTAGAGATCATCCGAAGCTAACAAAAGGCATCACAGGTATGTAGAATGCACATCATCAGCAATCCAGGCATTGGCATTATTCAGAAAAATGTATCCCGAGCATCGGAGGAAAGAAATAGAAGTATGCATCAAAAAAGCAACAGAATACATTGAAAAGGAGCAGAAAGATGATGGATCATGGTCAGCTTCTTTATATTCATCGAATAGAAGTTACAAAACATATGCATCTCACTACCCAGTAGATTTCACATGTTTATTTTGACAATAAATTAATCAACAAGGTAAATATGAATATCTTCTATAAAATTCAACAAAGTGAATCTCTTCTAAAAATTTCAAGAAAATCCCTTTTCTTTTCATATAAAAATCCCTTACTTTCATGTTTCTCTTTCATAAAAGTTCCTAGTGAGCATTTTTCAGGGGAGTCTAAGAATATTCATGTACATAACACTCTATGTTGTAGGCTTCATATGCAACTGAAGTGTGCGAGTATAAAAATTATTATCATGATATTCTTTGACTTCACAGAAAGATACTCAGTACGGACATAAAAACTAAAAGCCAAGAGAAACATAATAATACTAATGGGTAAAAAGAGCTTCTTAGGTTTGGATCATGGGGAATTTGCTACACATATGGAACATGGTTTGCAATAGAAGGTCTAGTTGCTGCTGGAAAGAGCTATAACAACAGCACAAGCATTCGTAAGGCTTGCGAGTTTCTCTTATCAAAGCAGCTAAGTACCGGTGGGTGGGGCGAGAGTTATCTCTCATCCATAAACAAGGTAAGAATTTGGTATATTTCCATTAAGTTGATCAACCCTAGTGCTAAAAAATATTATTATTTTTTATTTTTTATTTTCTGTCCTTAGCTTTAGTAAGTTAATTATTAATTTCTCATTTTCCATCAGTAGGTTTTAGAGGTTTCTTTATAGGAGAAGAACATGTCATTATATTGTTGGCTGAAACAGGTGTACACTAATCTAGATGGCGAGAAGTCCAATTTGGTGAATACATCTTGGGCAGTGCTGGGCCTCATGAAAGCTGGGCAGGTTAGTTTAGAGTTTAGACAGTAACAACTGAGGTAAATACTAGTTTAGAGATATTAACATATATAAGCCCACCAAATTATCTATCTACAAATAAATCCCTCTAAAATCTTTTTTTTATTTTAACGAAAACCTTTCAAAACCTAAAATTCTTACATATATACCCTTGTACTTACAGAAATACGCCTCTTTAACGAAGAACTTCCAACACAAAATCAACTTCCTTCAATAAATTGGATGACTCCCCAAACTTCAACTTAATGTATTATTATAACTTATAAGACACTGCAATTTTGAGGGGTAAATATGAAAACTCTGATTGTAAAAGGGCATAAATGACAATAAATGACTTTTGAAGGATATGCATGTAAAAGCCCTTTGATGTATTAAAATCTTGGAAGTGCAACCATGGTGTATCCAGTTAACTCTAAAGATCTACCATGCTTTTGACAGCATATGAACAGCACAACACCTTATTAAACCTCGCTACATGACATTTTAAACAAGAGGATGTAAATCACTTTAATTTCTTGTTCCGTATAATATATTTTTCTTCCAAATATTCATTTTGCTATAATACATAAAATTGCAGGCTGAGAGAGATTCTACTCCATTGCACCGCGCAACAAGACTTCTAATCAATATGCAGCTAGATGATGGAAACTTCCCCCAACAGGTAAATCTTCTTTGTGAATATAACCAATTAGCAACAATGTTTTTGTTCTCTTTCACATTTCTTCTACTATTTGAATATTTCCTAAGCCCACAATGGTACCTTCAAATTGATACAATTGACCCTATTATCGAACACTAACGGAGAAACCAAATTATTAGTCCTCCCTTACTATGGTTTCTTGATCTTGGTGTGCTAACTGTTGTATATGTACTGTGGCAGGAAGTGACAGGGTGCTTCATGAAAACTGGGACCTTAAATTATGTGACGTACCGCAACATCTTTCCCATATGGGCTCTTGGAGAATATCGGAAACAAGTGTTCAACACAAAGAGGTCCTGATTGTCTCATATGGCAACTCTCAGAGTTAACTCAAACTTGATGCAGGCTTCAAAATAAATGAATCATGAAGCAGCAAGCTAGAAGAACATATAGAATGGTGCTGTATATGTCTTACAGGTGTAAAATTTGCGTCATATTTGTTTAAAAATGTTACATGTATACCCTTGCAAAATTATCAAATCTCATCTCCCTAAAGACACGTAATTTTCACATATGGCACTGAAAAACTAGAGAGCTTGTTAGGCCTTGCTATTGTGACAGCTTCTTTGCTCCGACTAGCAGTAGGTGTTTAACAAATGAAAATTTGTAAAGTTCCATTGTGGCGGGGCCTTAGTGCTAAAATGGATTTCTGAGGCCCAAAAGCCGAAGCTCCAAACTGGAGCTTCTGCTTCTGCTGCATCAGAAGCTGTTAAGCGATCTTAAAAAAATCAAAAGCTTTTAGTGCTTTTTCAAACATCTTTACCCAAACAACACAAAAGCTCGGGTAGAGCCTCGGAATAAATAACAACAACAACAACAAATCCTACCTGTCGTTGGAAGAAGGAAGTGGGAATTAGCTTATAGCATTGCAAATTCAGATCTTGAGCAAAAGAAACCCATTTTCGAAATTTTAGGAAGAACTTTGCTTCAAAAGCCCCAATTTGGCATAGCACATTTACAGTTTACTATCCTATGGTTCAAAGTATAGCACTTTCCCCTACTGTAGTTTATATTTATGTTTCTATAAGAAGGTTCCAATAAAAAAAATGTAGCAAAGTGCTACATTTTATAGATGGCAGGGTGATAAAGTGTCACACTTTTACCACCGTGTGGTTTATAATACGCACTTTGCTATTCTTTCTAATGGTGGGTCCTCAAAGAAAAATAAAACAAAAACCAGAGGACAAAATGCTATACTTTAAATCACAAGATAGTAAACTATAAATGCACTATACCAGGAGGCGTCTTTTAAAGTTGTTCCTAAATTTTGTATTTATTTTATTGTTAAAAGAAAAAAATAATTAAATGATCAAAGAAAAGGGGCCCTAAAAGGGGGAATAATTGACTGCTCATATAATGAACCCAGATCAAAATAGATGAAAATTATTACTACAAAAAATCCACTTCAATTGAAACGACATATCACAACTTTTCACTGATTAAATCAGCTCCTAATTTAAGACGAGAAATGCACTAAAAACGAAGCGGAGAAATGCACTTTCAACTGATTAAATTAATTCAATTGGAATCATTTTAACTACATAATCACAACTTTTGACTGATTAAATTAATTCAGTTGGAACCATTTTAACAACACATTTAACTGATTATATTAACTCCTAATTTAAGATGAGAAGTGCGGTAAAGAGATCAATTTAGCTCCTAATTTAAGATGAGAAGTGCGGTAAAGAGATCAATTTAGCTCCTAATTTAAGATGAGAAATGCGCTAAAAATAGACGAAAATAATTACTACAAAAAATCCATTTCAATGGGAACCATTTTAACAAACATATCACAAAATTTTAATAATTAAATTAACTCCTAATTTAAGACAAGAAATGCACTAAAAATAGATGAAACTGATTACCACAGAAAATCCATTTCAATTGGATCCATTTTAACAACATATCACAAATTTTTAATAATTAAATTAACTCCTAACTTAAGACGAGAAATGCACCAAAATTAA
Organism: Puya raimondii; assembly: GCA_016920855.1. NCBI lineage: Eukaryota > Viridiplantae > Streptophyta > Magnoliopsida > Poales > Bromeliaceae > Puya > Puya raimondii. The sequence goes on along the minus strand of JABWPP010000050.1, from coordinate 193,554,782 downwards.
TAATGAAACTGATTACTACAGAAAATCCACTTCATTTGGAACCATTTTAACAACATATCACAGCTTTTTACTTATTAAATTAGCCCCTAATTTAATACGAGAAATGCAGTAAAATAGATCAAATTAGCTCCTAATTTAAGACGTGAAACGCATTAAAAATCGATGAAAATAATTAGACAAAAAATCCACTTCGATTGAAACCATTTTAACAACAGATCACAACTTTTAACTGACTAAATTAGCTCCTAATTTATGGAGAGAAATGCACTAAAAAAGATTGATTTATACCCCATTACTGCGCGATAATGACAATTAATGAGTAAAAAAATCTAAATAAATAAATCTCTTATTAAAAATCTAACCTCTTAGTTGAAGGCGATTCGGATCTTCCTCTTTTTCCTCTCACTGCTTCTTCGTCTTTTAACTGGGACTTAGGGTTCCGATTTGTGGGGAATGATTCGACTTTTTTTAACTGCGTCGTTCGTTGTTGGTGATTTTTGCATGCAAGTCCACGTCTTATACCATTTTGAGCAATAGTCCCTGTTGGATGTTTTGAAAAAAATAAACGTGTTCTGGCTAAATTACACTTTTGGCCCTCAAACTGTGAGCGGTTTGACACTTTGGTCCTCAAATTGTAATTTGTAGACTTTTTTGCATTTAGTCCCCTCAAAACTTTTTTTACAAATAGTACTATTAAAATTGTATTTGTATATATGACCATTTTCTTGTCACACGAGCGTCGTGATTGTATTTTTAAATTAAATACGATGATTGAATTATCAATTTAAACACCGGTGATCCAATCACCATGTTTAAACATGATGATTGAATTATCGTGTTCAACTTAAGAACACGATCTGGACGCTTGCGTGGCAAGAAAAAAGACTATTTATACAAATATAAAATTACAAAAAAGGCCATAATTTGTTGAAACTTTTGCGTTTTTCGAAAAAAGACTATTTATACAAATATAAAATTACAAAAAAAGGCCATAATTTGTTGAAACTTTTAATTTGCGTTTTTCGGAATTATTGCAATTAAACTCAACAACAGATTTAGTTGATTGAATGGTGATGTGTCGCTGATTTGGTGGAGATATATTATCATTATAATTATTGATGCGGTAATAATTAAAATATTACATCAATACTATATTAACGACAAATCAGTATTGTATTTTGCTTATGTGGTGTAATGTCATACAAGATTACTCAAAATATGAGACTAGTGTATAATATTAGCAATAACATAAACACAAATGGTACAGATAATTGATGATACAATTAGCACTTTATTTCCAATTTTTTTAGGAATTAACAAGTGATTCTTAACTTGATAAGAAAGAATAAGCTCAATATATAATCATTAACAAGGAAGAGAGAGAGAGAAAGAGAGAGAGAGATAGATCTGGATCAATGTCCATCAAAACTTTAATACAAGATAATATGTAAACATTGCGTCCCGCATCGAACCGAACCTTCGTAGGCGAAAACAAAAGTGTATAACCGAGAAGAAACCAATCGAATCGCGAGGAAGTTACACATTATACACGACCGTCCTCGTCCTCGTCCTCGTCCTCATCGATCGAAGCCTTTACATTTTCGTTTCGTGTGGTTGCAGGAAACGACGGCGATTCTGCATGCTGCTGATACCTATCAGAATCTGGCGACAGGAGGAACAACTTATTATACTCCATCGGGGGCTCGCTTCTGCTTCTCCCGTTCCCGGGCCTCGTTCTTCTGCTTTTAGGGTGGGCCGAGACCGGGGCGGGGGCGGGGGCGGGGGCGGGGGCCGGGGCCGGGGCCGGGGCAGGCACATTTTCGCCCTCAATCTTGTTTGGGTGACTCTTCGGTTCCTTCGGGACCTCGTAGAGTGTCACTGCACTGCTGAAGCTCTGAAGAAGCATGTTCTCTCGGCTATCGGGCAAGTCTTGAAGGCTTTCTAGGATTTCGACCACTTGGGTCATCACCGGACGGCCTTTAGGGTTTTGGCTGAGGCAACGGTAGGCCAGGTTGGCGACCTCCGTCGCGACGCGTGTCGAGTATTGGCCGTCCATTCTCGGATCGATGATTTTGAAGAGCTTTCGGCTGTGGATGAGGAGCGGGCGAGCCCACTCGACAAGGTTATGCTCGCGGCTCGGCCGGCTCTTGTCCATTGCCCTTCGCCCGATGAGCATCTCCAGCAGCACGACGCCGAACCCGTAGACGTCGCTCCTCGCAGTCAAATGGCCTGCGGAAGATCAAACAATTACCTTCATCAAGAGCAGTCTGAAACAGCTATCAAATGGTCTCTGCAATACTTTGCTCTTTGACCACTAATAGATCTCGTAAATTATTCATATAACACAATAAAATGATTTTTTTTTTGGCTAAATTACAAAAAACTCTCTTATAAATACCCGCTTTTTCACTTTCCTTCCATAACTTTCAAAAACCTACATTTTACCCCCTCAACATTTCAAGTTGTTGCATTTAGCCCCCTCCGTCAGGGTTCCATCACTATTCTGTCCATTTTTAATAATTTGTACCGAAAATGCCCTTCAAAATAATAGAAATATATTAAAAATTAATTTTTTTCTTATAGAAGAAGTAAGGGCAATTTGGTCATTTTGCCCTCTTCATTAACGACATACCCCCTTGAAAACATTTCTGAAATTATAAGGGGGCAAAATGTACGTTTTTAAAAGTTAGGGAGGAAAAGTAAAAAAGCGGGTATTTACAGGGGGTTTCATGTAATTTAGCCTTTTTTTTTTTGAGAAGACTCACCAGTCATCACATACTCAGGAGCCGCGTATCCATACGTCCCCATGACCCGAGTCGAGACATGGGTTTGGTCTCCCATGGGCCCCTCCTTTGCGAGGCCAAAGTCGGAAAGTTTCGCATTATAGTCCTGCGAGGAGGGTAAAAAGTTTGTAGTTCAAGTAAGATCACATATTAGAACAGCTTTTTACATATATTCTTCGACAAAATCATCTACTATCGTATATTCCCTGCAAAAATTTAGAACTATTTTATGTATACCAACAAAAGTGCTATTTATTGCAAAAAGGAAAACGAACCAACTTAAAGTTGGGGAATTATTATCAAATACATGGTTGCAATTGGTTTTTGTAAAGGGGCAATTTTTTTCAATTATAAGTTTACATACATAAGAAATTAAGTTTTCTAAATCTCTACATAATATATTGCGAAATGTCAAATCGATGAAATGTATAATAATAGATGTTAAGCAAGATAATACTACTCAAAATGGACAATGATGTAGAAAGAGGCGCCAACCGCATCTAGCAAGATGTTTGATGTTTTGAAGTCGCGATAAATTATGGATCGTTCCGCTGCATGAAGATAAGCAAGCCCCTTCGCGGCCCCTAGAGCAATCTTCATACGAGTGGACCACGGCATCGTAAGGCAAACCCCTATTGAAACATTCAAAGAGTAAGATGAACGAATCATGGAATCTTGCACTAACAATGACCATTGTTTGTAATTCAAGTTTGCTCTGCGAGTTGTCGTTCACTGTATTCTTCTTTGCCTTTCGGCAATTCGTATCTTTTATTCATTCATACATAAATTGCTATGTTTAGTTGTAAGTGGCATCGAGGAAAGCAATAAAATTTCGTGTTTTACTTTCTAAGATTGCATGTTCTAAAATCATGTCATGAACCATGATTAAAGAAAATAAAAAAGTTATACTATTGAGTGTCGAGAACTGGAACATACGTCGGAAGAGGTGCTTTTCGAGGCTGCCACAAGCCATGTACTCATAGACAAGTAGCCTGTGGGTACCCTCGCAGCAGTAACCGATAAGTTTGACCAAATTAGGATGGCTCAACTGCCCAAGATAGTTGACTTCTGCCTGGAAAAGGAGAACAAAAATAGAACCAATCATCAATCAGCAGTCTTTAACTTACATAAATCAAACATCTCGCTGCCATCATTTAAATGAGAATTCAGGGGCCATCCAATTCCTGGGTGGAAGTGGGTTATGTACTAGAAAAGTGTTTTAAAGAGGTATATTTCTGTTCGTACAATGATATATGTATATGCGTATGAATGTATATGTATATAAACAAATTTTACAGGGGCATATATGTAAATATCTCATTAAGCAAAAAGTATATCTGTGAATGAAAGATTAGAACAATCAGGATTCTTTACCGAACAGAAAAAAAAAAAAGAGAAAAAAAAAGAGAAAATTTTACCAGCCATTCCTTGTCCCCCTGAAACCCATCCGGATTAAGCATTTTAACAGCGACTTGTGTTGATTCAAAACCCGCCCTGACACTCTCATCAATGACTCCTTTATACACGATACCGAATCCGCCCTCCCCAAGAATCTGATCTGGCCGAAAGTTCTTGGTTGCCGCTCTCAACTCACTGTAAGTGAATATGTTCACATTTCCGTATCCAGCTGTTTGTCTCAAGTCTTCCACATCTTTTGGCGGGGTCAAAACACTGACCACAGCTTTAGAACCAGATTTGGCTTGTTTCAGTGAGGAAGCGGATTGCCCCAATATAGCTGAGAAAATTTAATGAAGAAAATTAGGGATAGAAAAAATGGTTAATATAGTTTCTTGCAACTGTTGAGTTATAAACGGTTAGGAAACCCACTAATAAAGTGATAAAGAATTGTAGTTTAAGCCTGAGAGATTTGGAGGAAAAGTGATGAAGAATGGGGACGAACAAATGTAAGATCTATATTTCCGGGGGGTCAAAGTGAAAACAGTGATATTTGCAGGCGGTCTCCTGCAACATAGTTATTATAAGGTCTATCGCAAGATTATCACACAATGAGGTCAGAGACTCAGAGCACATGCTCTTTTCTTGTATGTATGTAGAATTTTTACTTACAATGTCTTTCACATGTTACAAATTACATACTTTGTGCACTACAGCCACATCACCAATCCACAACTCATAGAATTCATAAAGATTCAACATGAATAACTTTATAATGCTGCCATGTCCTTTCGGTGCTTAGCTTTTACTGGGTTACAACAGTATTTATCTCAGAAAGAAAACAAGCAGGAACTAGGATATGGTTATATATTTCACAATAAGTTTGTAATTTTACATAATAAATATGTCAAACTAGGACTTCGTTGAACTAAACTGTGGTGAATTTGGCGGCAGCTTGATAAGTCCATATTCAAACCAACGTTGGTCATATTTCTTTTTATCGAGAATGGGGAGAAACTTGTATACTCCACCCGGACATGAACCCTCATGATTTATAAAATCAACCGATCTTCTTCTTGGTGCAAATTTCATTATTATCAGTATTAATATATAGAATAGGGAGTATTCATAGAGTCTAATACTCTATCTACTTGACTTCGGGATTGGTAGAAAAATACTAGAATACATAATAAAAGAAAATCAATCGGTTTATAAAAACCAAACCCTATCAATCAGTTTATAAAAATTCTAGAATACATAATAAACAAATCCTCATTTCCTACACAATCTGTAGGTCCACCATCAAAGGTCAAAGACCCTCCAAAAAAAAAAAAAAAAATCCCTTAAAATACCGACCACAAGCATATTGAGGATATATAAATATACTTAAACCAGGACATATTCTTATCACCAATTTAAGACATGCCAACAACTCTTTAATTAGTTTTACTCTCCTCACCCACCTTAAATGATCTTTTGCTTGTTTCTTACCCTGGAATTGTTAATTTATAGCAGCATAGTTGCAGTTACTCTTTTTTCATATACTTCTTAAACTAGATTTAACCTATATAATCACACAAGCATTAAGAAAAGAACACTTTAGTTGCTCCTAAACAAATAAACTTCTATTTATATCCTGACTAAATTATAGAAATTAGCCCAGCTTGGAATACTTACTGATCATAATCTTTCTCCATACACATTAGTACATAACAGTGACAACACCTAAACTCATAGTTAGGCCCAAACTAACATAATTATTCCATAATTAAACCCTATTAATTAGATATAACAACTTTCCTTTCAAATGCTAAAAAAATAGAAACCATTTAATATATCATAGCATTTTTGTGCCACTTATTGAACTTCACCTTCCATATTTGCTACACTTTGAAAATCACCTCTTCCATGAGCTCATAACCAAATAATAAATAACAGAAATTAAAATCCAGGTAAAATTCATAAACAAAACCAACTAATTTTTCCCCCATTAAAAAAAAAAAGGCCACTAACTTTTCTCCTATCTTAATTCACACCATAAAGCTTGATACAATGCAAGAGCTCGCTAATTATCCCAAATCATGAACTTATTTTGAAACCGACCAATGATTTTTTGTTGTTTAATTAAGAACCCTCAATTCTCATTTATTTTGCTTTAAATTACTTTAGTCCATTGAACAGGGAAATTCGTTAAGATTAATGATTCCATAAGCTATTGATCGTTAATTATTTACAAAATACACATTTCATTCACCAAATAATAGTTAAGAGCCATGAAATTTGACAAAATCGTAGATTAATTTAACGAAAATCCCGATTTCAATCCACCGAAATATCTCAAATCATGGCATACGGAAGTTGACAGGGTCTATTTCAAAATGGCCAAAAGCAAAGGGGGGTCTCCCTCCATTTTAACCTCTAATCTATGCAAAAATTAGTAACTTTTTCTTCACCAAATCAAGCTTCGTGGATCAAATTCAAATGGAAAACAAGTTTTAGGTGTTTAACGGGATCGAATTACACGAAATGTCGGTGGGTTTTTTATGATCTCAACCCATAAAAATCAAATAAATTTGGAAAAAAAATAGCTCCAGAAAACAAGATCAACTGAGATTTCCTCGCCAAATCATGCTTCGCTGATCGAATTCAAGTTACAAACAAAGTTTTTGGCCAAGCGGGATCAAATTACACAAAATGCTAGTGAGATTTCAACGGATTTAACCCGAAAAAAAAATCAAATAAAATAGAAAAAAAACAATTGCATCCAAAAACCAAGATCGAGCGAGAAGAGCCAAATCACCTTGCCTCCTCTGGAACTGGAGCTCCTCCAACGACAAGCACCCGCCCATTTCGGCGCCGATCCCGCTCAAAACCCCCCCCTCAATCCACAACCCCCATCGCCGACTCCTCAGATCCGATCCCAAATCGCACCAAATCGCATCAAATCGAATCCCCTCTCGACCCTTCTCGCGGAGAAACTAGGGTTCGGGAGATCTCTCTCCCCTCCCCCCTCCTCTTTTTCCGATTATTTTTGGGTAATTATTTTTAAGGACAAAGAATTAAAAAATATAATATAATATAAATAATTTGAAAAAAGAAAAAAAAAAAAAAAAAGTTGTGGGGGGGGTTTATTCGCTCGAAAAAGAAGGCGCGGAGTTCGCTGCGAAAAATGATGAAAGGAAAAGGAAAGATGCCCGTTGGGCTTAATAATGTATGCTGTTTCGAGAATGCCCCTGGAGTTTGTTATAATTACGATATTGCCACTGAAATTACACTATTACGGTGTATGTTTGTTTAAATTGGGACAATTGCTTATATACCCCTGAAAAGTTCCCGACTTTTTTATTTAACCCTTGAAAATATTCTTTTTACGTTTCAACATATTTCTAATATACCCCTAGAGTTAAATTTTGTATGTGAACTATTAGCAATAGCCGTTATTTCTGTAAAATTACTATTTTGCCCTTTCAAATATACCCTCCTATCATAACCAACTTTTCTTATTTGCCCCCTCAAGTCAGGGGCAAAAGAAGTATTTTGATTTTTGGTCTTTTCAAATATACCCTTCTATCATCACCAACTTTTCTTATTTGCCCTTCAGTTAAGGGCAAAAGAGGTATTTTAATTTTTTATTAACTCTGGTAGACATTTAACTCACGTTTAATCAAAGTTAACTTAACGGGTGGTAACTGCAGAAGTATTTTTGAATAACGGAGGAACGTATGAGGGATATATTGAAGAAAAAAAAGTAGGGATAAATGAGATATTTCCTAAGTTTTGAGGGGTATATAGGCAATTATTCCATTGTTTAATTGTTTCACAGAAAAGTCAAAATTATCTTCGGCGATAGGGCTAAGGCTACTATACTCTTATGAATATAGACTCATTTGTACTTATAAATTTTCGATCGTTGGATGAAGAGATATGTGGTTAGGATGATAGTGGTCCCTTAGGGTTGAGTAGTATGATTTAACGGGTGAAAATGGTCAAAGGAGTAAATCTAACGGCCGAAAACTTATGAGTACAAAGGGGTGTATACTCATAAGAGTATAGTAGTCGGACTCTCGGCCATAGATGCTTATTTTTATTGTTTAGTTTGGATTCTGTTTTTATTTTAAGACATGTTTGGTTGATCGAAACTGAAGTATCGAAAGTGCCTTCATAAAAGTTACTTATGTTTTACTGTTTATTTTATAGCTGTAAAATTGAAGTTCTTTCGGTTCTGTTATTTGTTTCGCATAAAATAAAATAGCGTAAAATCAAAAGTTATACCTTGTTAATATTTTTTTATCTTTTTTCTCAGTCTATTTTGCAGTAACTAACTTTGGCGCATCAGTTACAGTAGTTTGGAGAGTTTGAGTTTCGACCTAAGTAAACCGAACGACCAAAGTAGAAACTTACGATCGAAAAACTATTTCACCCATTTTGGTGAAACAAACACACCCTTTCCGTAAGTTAAATTCACATGTAACTCCACTTTTTCAAAACGTCCGAGTTGACCTCGTCTTGAGTAGTGTCAAACAGCAAAGAAACAGAATAAAAATAATGATAATTAACTGGCATAACTTTTTTCTGGCTAAATTACAGAAAATCTCCCTATCAATATCCATTTTTTTACTTTTTTTTTCTATCATTTAAAAATCTACACTTTGTCCCCTTATAAAATAAAAAATGTTCACTTTGTCCTGCCGTCAGTATTCCGTTAGGGTTCCGTTTATAAAATATTATTATATATTTTTTTATATCCAAAATATTCTCAGTAATATTAGGAAAGAAGACTAAGATGATGAGGGGCAAATTGATCATTTTGCCATCAATTTTAACACCGTACCCTCCTGTGAACATTTTTCATTTTACAAGGGGACAAAGTGTAGGTTTTTAAATAACATGGAGGGAAAATAAAAAAGCAGGTATTGACAGAGAGGTTTTCTGTAATTTAGCCTAAAAAGAATAATTATAGTTTCAAAGTCATTAATTTCTGTCAAACAAACAACGGTAAAGAAAATAATTTGCCTGACCTTCAGTCTAATTGAAAGTTATTTTTAATCTGAAAATTATTTATAGGCAACCAAACAAGCCTTATGTGTGCGGCTAGGGAGATTCGAGGATATTACTATCCTTCTCATAGAGTTTGGATGTGTGATATAAATATATTTTCTTATTTATTTTATTTAGAAATAATTACTTTTTTGCTCTTGAAAATTTGTGATATTTTTTTTTATCTTTTAATTTTAAATATATTCTTAAAAAGTTTCTGTTTTTTTCTTATATACCCAAAATTTGAATTTTTTCAAAAATATTTTGAAAAACTAATTCTATGAAGGGTGTATATGAAAGGGGAAAACTTTATAGAGGTATATAGGAAACTGCCCCAATTTATTTATATAGAAAATCTAATAAAAGTAATGTTATATTTATTCTCAAAGATAGAGAGACTGAAAAAATTAATTTTTTTGAGAGGTGTTTGTGTCAAGACTAATACTAGACTGTTTCCAATCTGATCGATTTTTTAAGTAAAATAGTATTAGAGTCAGTTTTAAGTTTCTGTCCGTGGAAGCTGAAACAATTGGTTCTTTTGAAAGACATGTGTTAAGATTAGTACTAAAGTATCTTTTGTTAAGATGATATCAAAGCTAGTACTAAATTTTCTCTGTTTCCGATAAACTCTTATTCGTCATTTTTCTATGTCCACTGCAGTATCGAGATTCAAGTAAAATTTATTTATATTGGAACGGAGCTTTCAGATTCGAATGCAGAGCGAATCTATTTAGAATCTGTTTGATATTGAGCGTTATCTAATACTATCGCCCAAAAGGCATTAGAAAAAAAAAGAACATAGAGGTATATAACTTGATTAGTGCAATTTATATTTTTTTACATAAACAAATGAAATATTTTTTTTATCATACTTTTTTGCTGCATAAAATATGCTCTCCCAAGATCCCAAAGAAAGATTTAGATACCTATGACCTATGTATTGCATAGATGCGCACAAGAGTATCAATCATATGAGTTTATTCTATTTTATTTTTTGGGTTTAAATTGTTGTTTTAGCTTATATATATTTTACTCAAAAAAACCCTTTGAAAATCTAATCCTATTAATAAACCCTAGAGGGATTTTTTTTTTTTTTATGGGAAATCAACAAGGGTATTCTCGTCATTCAGGATATATAAGATATTTTTTTAAGTTTTGAAGGGTGTCTCAAGACAATATTTCATTATTTTCAAATTTATCCTAAAATTACTAAAATATCCTTTTAAACCCCAATTCTCATTAGTAAACCCTATATATAAATTTTAAAATTAATGAGGGTATTTTGGTCAACTAGGAGCATATCACATATATTAGATATTATCCCATAAATAAAATATTCTTGAAGTGTATCATTGTATGGCAAAACAATGGGCTAGTAAATTTCCGGAAATTCCGAGAAAAAAGAATAAGATTTGTAGGTGCAACTACCACTACAACATGGCAGTAATTCGCTGGCAGACTTAAGCTGGCAATTTTAATGGGTGCCAGCACAGACAAGTAAATGCTGGCGATTTTGGTGAGGTGCCAGCCTTTTTTTTTTTTTTTTTGGCGCGCGATCACTAAAAAGCTCCCGCGCGCGCGGATGGGGAAAAAAGGGTCTCTTCGTACAAAGTGCGCGGGAGCGTGAATTTTTTTTCCTTATCTCGGAGTGCTGTAGATGATATTTCTCACTCCTCCCCTTAAAAATCTGAAACTCTATTTTCCTAGTGCTATCCCAAAAAGCCCTTTGTGAACACCATCTCCTCCACACCATCTCCTTCACACCATCTCTCCGGCCAATCAAGAGCAATTATGGTCGCATTCTTCTTTTTCCATTACAATTAGTGGTGGTTACAAGGGCAGGGAAGAAGAAGAACCACAAAAGCCCTCTGATGGTGCAAAGAAGAGAAGATCCCTACTAATCCCCCCATTTTAAAAGAAAAAAAAGAAATGGGAACTAGTTGATTAATCAAAAAGCGCTTTCACAGCAAGCTGCTGACTCTGCTTCTTCTTCTGCTGCTGCTGCTTGTTCGTCTTCCCCGCTCCCCATCCACCTCCTCTTCCGCCGCTGCTGTTGCTGCTGCTGCTCTAGCCGTAGTAGCTGAGGTACCACTTCACGAACTTCTTGAGCCCCGCATCGAGATCCGTGCGGGGGCGGTACCTGAGGTCGGCGCGGGCGCGGGCGACGTCGGCGTGGGTGAAGGGGACGTCGCCATTCCCGGGCCTGTCGACCACCCTCCTCCGCGCGCGCGCCCCGAGGTGCTTCTCCAGCAGGGCGACGAGCCGCGGCACCGTCACCGGCGCCGTGTTCCCCAGGTTGTAGAGATCTCGTTACTGCGCCGTGTTCCCGAGGTGCTTCTCCATTACAAGAAGAACTCTAACCCTTCTTTGCCCAATACAACTAAGGTAGCCTTTCTTCTTCCAATAAATTCTCTTGCTGCTTTTTTGCCCCCTTTTATTCAAGCTAAGATCAATTGTAGCTATATAAAAAAAAAAGGGATTTTGATACAGATTTTAATTTAGATGCAAATTGGGTTTAACCTGGGTACAATTAGAAGAAAATTTGTTTCTACTTTGTGGATTATGATGTTTTGGGGGTTTGCTTAATTGTTGTGTTGAATTAACTGAAACACCAAAATTTTCTATAAAGTTTTGATAAGATTTTATAGTTAAGAATATTTAGTCAGATTTTATCATAATCTTAATTATTTTGATAAGAAGAGGAAGAAAACCTCTACTTTTGCAAAATATGTTTCTTACTTACAGATTAGTCTTGTTTCTTTCTTAAAATTAATTATAACTATAAACTTGTAACTGTAAAATTTTTCTAGCACATTGGTGATCCACCCACTATTTTTCTCAATCAAAACCTATCAAGCTAAAAAAAATGGCATAAACCTACAACAACTCCTTACAGAGCAATTTCTTTCTAGATGAATGCTATGATTCTAAATCATTGTGAGAAGAATTTTTTTTTTTTTTTTTTTTGCAACTTATAATTTTTAATTAAGTTTTGTGATGAAAACCCATTCAAAATCATTTATGATTTTTATGCATTGCTATTGATCGTTGATGACTGGACTCTATATCTACTGTTTTTTTTTTTTTTTTTTTTTTTGGGGGTTAATATCTAGTGATGGGAGGATTTAGTTATTAATTTATTTTAATTTACATGCTTAAGATTCCAATTGCCGTAGGTTCTAATTTCAGCTTTGAGCACTATATATAAGACTTTTTTTTTTCGTTATTCCTGTTAGGTGATGAAACTATATGTGTAACTACTTCTATAGTTCTTATGTATTTTTTAGGTTGCCTCTGCCTCTGATCTTCTCTAAAATATGATAATATATATGTTCTTAATTCTTCCTCTGTTTTGGATCATATTTTCTTTCACTCTTGTATGCTTTGACTTTTCAAACAGATATATAGGAACAAAGCATATTTAATCTTTCAAGGAAAAAAAGGAATCTTATTTCTTTCTCATTCTTTCATCGATAGTCTCATACCTATCTACATCCTATAGTGATATCCTTTTTAAAATTCTTACACACTATAAGCTTTTTAGAACTGTAGCTTCTTGTTAAATACTTTGTGAAATTGCAAGACATATTAAACTAAGTGCATGTTTGATGTTATCTATGTTATTCTATTTTTTAATTTGGTAAAAGATGTATCATGCATACTTATCTGATCTATTGACCAATTTAATTTTACCATTTAAATTTAAAAAGTTCTACTTCTGCTAACTAATCTTTTAATTAATTTATTCCAAGCTATTTGATGGCTCTTTCATTCTAAAATTTTGACACACCATTTATTTAGCAGGCTTAAGTAGAACAGCTCAAGTCATGCATTTGACTCTGCTACATTAAAATAAGTGGTGTGTGTGCAAATTATATAATAGAAGAGCCATCAGATGACTCAGATCAAAACTAGTTGAAAATTTGGATATGGAAATTAAAACTCTAAATGTTAGATCGTCAAATAAAAGTTTACCATATTTCACGTCAAGTTAAAATTTGCCATCTATTAAAGTTTGTCTTCTTTCCTACTTATTACTTTTTGCGCTCTGTGTGTGATTTGCATTTGTATGTCAAAACAACATAACAAAACATCTGCATGCTTTAGTTTTAAATTCTTTCTAGAATTAGTTAGATTTTTAATTTGTCAACTTTGGTTTCAATAGTAATTTGGCCGTCACATATTTAAACCTTGCGATTAAGGATATCTAGTGTAATAAGTACAAGAATCAAGTTACTCTAGTTCTTTTAAATGGTGATGATCGAGTTTCTTTTTTTTTTTTTAATTTATAAAAGTAGAAAAAGTTGAGAGATATGAATTTTTTTAGATTTGAGATTTGGAAATAGTTAAATATCTAGTCTTTATTAAATACTTTAGTAGGATGCTTGCTCACCATACTTAGGTTAGAACTTTGCTGTATATTATTTTTACCTTGTTTCTGCACTTGAAAAATAGTCATCACTCGCAACTATATTTTACAAATTAATTTCAGCTAATAAATTAAGCATTTGATTAAGGTCTTTAGGTCAAAGTAGAGAGCTACATATTTTATTCAAAAACCATTCATAAGGGATGTAAAGCTAAAAAAAAACTAATAGATAACCAAAGATATATATTGTGAAGACTTGTAATATGTACAACCAAACATAGAGCAAAATCAACATTTGCTAAATGGTCAAGATATGGAAAAGGTTAAAGAAATATATATAGTGTTCAAGTCCTCCAGGATATTGTTCTGAATTTCATATTCCCAAGTATATAACAACCTAAAATAGTAAATACTAGATATAAGCGAATTTTAATTCACATTTAAATTTGGATAATTTTTTTTTATTATTTGTATATTATTTATTATAATGGTAACTTGTTAAATCTGTGCAGGTGTAACTTATTATATTATTGTTATTTCTCACAAGTTAAACTAGCTACCAAAACATGGACAAAAGTTGGATTCATAAGTCGAGGTAATTTTCTAAATTATTAAGAAGTACCTATTCTCAAGTATTTATTATCAAGCTGATCCAATAATTTGGAGTAAATAAATTGTAGGATGAGTGAGGACTACCAACAAGGCTTGGATCTTTTTCTCAAATTTGCATTTGAGAATGCATCGGAAAATAATATGATTTTTATGCCCATGTAAAAAATGTACTAATTGCTTTTGGAGGGAATATGAAGTTGTCTACGAACATTTATTATGCGATGGATTTATGCGAAGCTATACACGATGGATTTTTCATGGAGAAGAGGATTTTGCTTCGGAACCTATTCATGGGTTTGGTTATGAAGACAAAGAAAAGCAAACTGATGAAATTGATGAGATGATACATGATGCATTTTATTTTCCAACTTCAAATGTGGAGTTGGAAAATTCAGAATTTGATAATTTACAAGAGGAGCCAGATGAAGAGACAAAAAAATTTTTTAGACTGGTAAAAGACTCTAATCAAGAGTTATATCCAGGCTGTAATATGTTTTCGAAGCTTTCCTTTATCGTACGTCTATTGCAGATTAAATGCCTAGGGGGTTGGAGTAATAAAAGTTTTGACATGTTGCTAGAGCTCTTAAAACAAGCACTTCCAGAGGGAGAGACATTACCGGAAAGTTTTTACGAGACTAATAAAATTATGAAAGATTTAGGTCTTGGATATGAAAAGATTGATGCATGCCCAAATGATTGCATCTTATATAGAAAGGAGTTGGCTAATGCATCGTCATGTCATATATGTGGTGCTTCAAGATGGAAAACAGTTGAAAACAAGTCGAGTGGTAAAAAATCTAAATCAAATCGTAATCATAAAGTTCCGATGAAGATCTTGCGATACTTTCCATTAAAACCTAGATTACAAAGGCTATTTATGTCATCAAAAACAGCATCTGAAATGAGATGGCATAATGAAAAGCGAACAAAAGATGGAGTTTTAAGACATCCTGCCGATTCGCTAGCATGGAAAGATTTTGATAACAAGCACCAACAGTTCTCATCTGATCCACGCAATGTAAGACTTGGTTTAGCAAGTGATGGCTTCAATCCATTTCGGATGATGAGTATTTCTCACAGCACATGGCCTGTTATTTTGATTCCATACAATCTACCGCCTTGGATATGTATGAAACAATCTAATCTCATCCTTTCATTGCTTATTCCTGGCCCATCTGCACCTGGAAATGATATAGATGTGTTTATGCAACCTTTAATTGAAGAGTTAAAAGAATTATGGTTCAATGGGGTTAAGACATATGATGTGTCCTCCGGTCAAACATTTCAAATGCATGCAGCAATATTGTGGACTATATAAGTGATTTTCCGGGCTATGCGTGCTTGTCTGGTTGGAGCACCAAAGGCTATCTTGCTTGTCCATATTGCAATAAGGATACTTGCTCTAAATATTTAAAGCATGGACGTAAATTATGTTACATGGGCCATCGTAGATTTCTTAAGAGAGGACACAAGTTTCGTCGAGATGCAATTTCTTTTGATGGTACATGCGAGTTGAGAGAAGCCCCGCCTCTACTTTCCGGGCATGATGTGTTCGAGCAAGTAAAAGATATTAATATTGTATTTGGAAAGCATAAAAAAAATACAAAGTCAAAAAAAGGCGGGCAAGTTGATGTGATGCAACCACCATATAACTGGACTGGAAGAAACGAAGCATATTTTTTGATTTGCCATACTGGGACACTCTTTTGGTGCGTCATAACCTAGATGTCATGCATATTGTAAAAAATATTTCCGATAATGTGCTCTATACATTGCTTAATTTTGAGGGAAAATCAAAGGATAATTTTAAAGCTCGTCTTGACCTTCAAGAAATGGGCTTAAGATATGATCTTCATCCAGTTGCAAATGGAAGTAAAACATATCTACCACCGGCAAGCTTCTTGTTAAGCAGAGAAGAAAAGGAGATTTTCTTTAAGGTATTGAAAGGAGTAAAGTTTCCCGACGGTTATGCAGCCAATATTTCAAATCGTATACGGGTTAAAGATAAGAAAATTTTAGGGCTTAAGAGCCATGATAGTTATGTGCTAATGCAACATTTGCTCCCACTGGCTATAAGAAGAATTTTGCCAAAAGATGTATGCTCACCGCTAATAGAACTTAGCAACTTCTTTCGAGAATTATGTTGCAAATCGATAAAAATAAAGGATATGGAACAGTTGGAAGATCGAATTATTTTGATATTATGCCATCTTGAGAGGATCTTCCCACCGGCTTTTTTTGATATCATGGTGCATTTGGCAATTCATCTTGCTACTGAGGCCAAAATTGCTGGACCGGTGCAATACCGTTGGATGTTTTTCCAATTGAGAGGTTAGTTGTTGTTGAAATCAATTTTTGCTAATTCAATCAACAATGATTATCTTATAGTTTTTATGACTATTTGCTGTAGATCACTGTTGAAATTAAAGTTGAGTGTCCGAAATAGAAACCGTCCAGAGGGTTCGATTGCTGAAGGCTACTTGGTTGAGGAAAGCTTAACATTTTGTTCACGTTACTTGCACAATGTTGATACCAAATTTAATCGTCCAATAAGAAATGATGACCGCTCTAGCATCCAAAGTCAAGTGCAGCCTTTTTTTCCATATATTGGTCGTGCATTGGATGATGGTGAGAGTTTTGCATTGGACTATATAACGTGGGCACAAGCTCACCGATATGTGTTATTTAATTATAATCCTATCAGTCCTTATCTTACGTAAGTTAATCAACTAACAAACTTTAATATTTTTCATGGTCATTATTATTTTTATTCTATAGTTACTATCCTTTTCTATTGTATATGCAGAAAGCATCTCAATGAGATTAAAGTGCACAATCGTCGAGCAAGAAAGCATGATATAGAGCGTATTCATAATGAAACTTTTCATGAGTGGTTTAGATCCTATGTGAGTGAAACTTTCACAAAATTACTTAAAACTTACTAAATTTGCCAACTTGCATATCGAATGACTTTTCTTGTTGCTATATATAGGTAAACAAGTTAATTAGAGAAGAAAATGAGGAGTTATCAGAAGAAATCAAATGGATGGCAGCAGGTCCTCTTATGAATGCTAAGAGATTTAAAGGTTATATCATAAATGGATTTAGATTTCACACAAAAGATATTGAAGAGAACAGAAAAACACAAAATAGCGGTGTTGTGGTGGTCGCAAGTACCTCAAGTTTTTCTAGCGCAAAGGATCAAAATCCTGCCAAAGGCAATGTTGCATACTATGGAGTTATAAGAGAAATCATTGAGTTAAACTACAGCGGAAAAGCAAAAGTTGTATTATTTCAATGTGATTGGGCAGATGTGCGCTCGGAAGGTAGAGGAATTAAAAAGGATGAATATGGATTCACACTTGTTAATTTCAATCATTTATTATATAGAGGCGACCATTTGTCAAATGAACCTTTCGTATTAGCATCTCAAGTTGAACAAGTTTTCTACATCAGAGATCCTATAGATGAAGATTGGCATATTGTAATTGGTACAAAACCTAGAGATTATTTTGATATGTCTAGGAAAGATGATGATGATGATGATGAGAGTGGAGATATACTATCCTAATGGCTTAGATGATAACCTCAATGCAAATAGCACCACAAGCAATAATTATGATATTATAAATTGGATGAGAACAGATGTAGCTGGAATAACCATTAATTCACCTTTAGTAGTGAATGTTGCAAGTAATGTTGTGCATAGTGATGAGGCATATTCTAGTGAGGATAACGGAAATGGAAACACACTTATCTAAATTCAGCTCCAGGGTAATTCACTAAGCTGAATTTTTATAAATATGTTGTTGATTTCATGATGCAAATTCTCTTTATTCTCTAGCTATAGCTGGTTAGAATTTTATTTACTAAGTATTTGTAAAACTCTTTGTCACAGCACAAGACGTGAAGACAAAGTTGAATCTGATTGGTGCACATTCTTTGCAGGAAATCACATATAAGGTTAAGTATTTAATTACAATTATTTACTTTTCTCTATTGTAACTTGTCATGATTATACATCTTTATAATATATAAAGTTTTGTTTTACAGGGTTCACTTTAATCATGTGGCGTTCCAATACTCATGCTAGGGATCCTACATCTGATCCTTCGCATCCCACAAGTACACATAGAGGACCTATGCAAAAGCCTCCATCAAATATTGCTCTGCCTAAGCAAGTCAAACCTCGAGGTGTCCAACCATCACTTGATGAAACACAGCCTATCTCAAGGCAGCATGAATCTCGATCAAATAGAACACACTTTTCTAGTCAAAATCATTTGTATAACAATCGCCCTTCATCCAGCAGTGAGCCAGAAAGAATAGTAATAGTAACTAGACGCATAGTTCGACCATCTTTTAAACCCTCAAGGCCTCACTTAATGCAACATCAAGTTTATTCAGAAAATCATAATATTTTACAAGACGATCTGCATCCTGATTGTAATGAAAATCATTCTACTGAAGACGACATACGTGTGGATGACAATGAACCAAATGCAGGTAACAAATTTGTGTTATTATGCTTCTAGTAAGCTTACTCTTGTGGTTTAGTAAACATTTCATATATATTACGTTTCTAATAAGCTTAGTTTTGTGATTCTTTTTCAACAGATACTACTAGAAAGTCAAAGAATAGAAGAGGTCCTACTCGAATGCTAAAAATCTGGGCTACGCGAGATGGTGAATTTCTACCACAAGAATTCAATGAATTTGACCAACCAATTGGAGATGATGCTACAAAATTCACAAATTTCTTAGGCACAGTGGTGAGAAATGGAAATGATGCACCACTTATATATAAAGATTGGAGGCAAGTACCATCAGAGTATAAAGAAAAATTGTGGAACATAGTAAAGGTTTGTACTTAGACCATTTAATAAATTGCCTATTTACACACATTATTTTCTACTGAAAGAATAGTCTATTATCTTCTTTTTTGTAGTTAAAATATGATATCGAAGATGATAGTATGTGTTGGGTTATGAAGGCTCTTGGAAAGAAATGGAAGGACTTCAAGTGTGAATTGAAAAAAAAAACACTACAACACTAATGGCACTTATGAGGAACGTTTAGCTGATCGTGATCCAAGGTTCCTTCCTGATCAATGGAAGTATTTAATTGATTTCTGGAATAGTGAGGAAGGACAGGTGATTAGAAAAATACTAAGTTTTTAAATGTTTTAACATTATTTTTTTTTTGTATTTACCTTAAAATGTTTCTTACTATGATAATTGTAAGCTTAGGCTCGTAGTGTGAGGAGCAGGGTTAATCGTTTACAGCAGGTTACTTTGCATACAGCGGGATCGAAAAGCTTCGCTCGTATTCGTGAAGAGGAGGTGAGTGCCTTATGCCCTTTAGTTTTTCTATACTTGTTGATTGACTTCTTATTTGATAATCTACTATAGTAAGACAATAGGTAAACAATAGTTCAATAGGTTAGAGAACCATATATAGAAGATATATCATATAGTTGTTAAATCTGATTAAGAGTACTTTAGAATCAACGAAAATAGGCTTGAAGAATAGTTATCGTGCATCGGAACTCCAAAGAGATAAAATTAGTATGATAGAATACTAAATTTTAATGTGCCAGCACATAAATTCGACAAGTTGCAAATTTGACAACATGAAGTATGTATTCAGCTGCAGCAATACCTCTAGACATTAGGTCAAATAAAATTAGTATGATATAATTTTTTAGAGTCTCTTTTCATGTAAAATTCAAGGGTATTGTGTTTTACTTCAAATTTTCAAATACATATGTATTGGTGACAGCGTAAAAGTAAAGGAGTTCTACCAACTAGAGTACAACTTTTCAAAATCACGCATATACACAAAGATGGAGCTCCTGTGAATGCTGAATGTGCGAAAAAAATTGTAAGGAACAATTTTCTCTATGTACCTTCTTCTTTCTTATTTGTTAAATAGGTGCAACATGAACTTAATATTAATTGGTCTTATAATAATTACAGAGTGATATTGATAAGATGACCATGGATAACCCAGAGAAGGCAAATAAATCTCTTAAAGAAGGTGATTTATTTTTAGAAGTTTTTGGAAAGGAAAGACACGGTCATGTTCGTGGCCTTGGTTTAGGCCCTTGTCCTTCTGATATTTGGAGCTCAATGCCTTCTCGTGCGACAAGTGTACGAATGGCATACGAAGCTAAAAGAAAAGCTGAAGTAGAAACACGAGCAATGCAAGAAAAAAAATGACAGCTATGGAACAGGAACAAATTGAGTTAAAAGCAAAATTAGCTAAAATGGAAGCAAAGATGGATGCTTGGCAAAGAAGCCCAAATGATTTTCCACCAATCTAATTCTATGAACACTAGACAGGTTTCACCAATCTAATTCCATAGAGACTAGATAGGTTTAATTTTACTAGTTTGCTCGCATATTTTGGCTATGTAATATAACTTTTTTAATGTTTTAATAGGTTCCATTGTTCATTCTGTAGAATGTTGCCAACGTAAACGAAGATGCTGCTAATGGACTTGAAAGAGATGCATTATCCTCGTCGTCATCATCCACTCATACAATTCCAACTCATAGGGTTTGTTTTACATCATCCACTCATGCAATTTAATACTTCTTTTTACAATTTAATTTGTGATAAATACGTATTCTAATAAAATATGAAAAAAATTCTCTCCAAATTGTAGACACATCATAAGAAAATGAGGATGCAACATGAAATATTGCGAAATGAAGTAAGTTGCCATTTTGAATCTTTTTTACGCATTTTAACTTTTGTTTAACTCAATGTGTATTGAAATATCTTTTGTAATGTTTGAACATGGTATATAGGGTGGAAAAGAAGTGACATTAATATCTCTTGGAAAACCACATCGTCCTGTGGCACGAGGAATTCTATTTAGTAGAGATCCATCTACTATAGTTGGAGGAGAAAGACTAGGCCAACAGTTTTGGGAGGTGTATATTGAGGTTGTCATAATGCCCAATGAGAGTCTAATTCGTAGTTTTCAAAACTTGAAGACGGTTGGTGATGCTGCTCGAAAATCAATTGCTTGGCCCTCTTATCTTGTAAGTTTCATCTTTATAGATATCTAGTAAATTACTATTCTTTTCATGTAGATCATAAATCAAATGATTGAATGCAGTCATTTTTTCACATTGTCGTAGGTCAAAGAAGATGGAAAGTGAAGAAATCCTACGACTTAAAACATTTTGGAGGTAGCTGCTTTGAAGCTTTGGAGGTAGCTGCTTTGAAGCTATATGAGATCTGAATGTTATGCAAATCCTTTTTTGTTGAGCAGCAAAATAGTATGTTAATTATCATTTTTTTTTTAGTTATAGATAGCTTATTTGTTTTTTTATGAAGTCATTTTGATTGTATGACTCAAGTTATAGATAGCTTATTTGTTTTTTTTAAGTGAAGTCATTTTGATTGTATGACTCAAACTGTGAACTTAATTTTAAAGTATTTAGTTTATGGATTATGATGTATAACTCTTTATATTTAATAGAATTTTGTCGGATATATATATAGCTTTTATGGTCATATATCGACCAGCTGCTTGCATCAATGTGCAAAATTGATGAACTTCTATTGAAAGACTAATACATGCTAATTAAAAGAGAAAATTACAACATTTTTTACACTTTTATTGGTGAAAAAATTAATAAAATAAAAAGAATTCTACGATTTTTAAACTACTGGGAAATTACTATTTGCCGGCAGTTTAGATTGTTTGAAAAATTATTTTTGTTGGTGATATTAGCTGCTGCCAAATAAGCTTTCGATGGTAGCTAAGATTGCCATGAAATGTCTATTTGCTGGTTATTCAAAGAGCCACCAATTTATTATTTGATGGCACTTAATTTGCCATGATATATAGTTTTTTTTGGCAATTCAAACCGCCAGTAAAAGACTGTTTTGCTGGCTCTTGTCTTTTGCCGACGGTTGTTTGCGAGGCCATTTACAAACTGCCAGCATTAATCTTTGCTGGCATTTTGCACTACTTTTGCTGGCAGTTTTGATGGCCACTAAACATGGTTTTTCTTGTAGTGATTTTAGTTCAACTAAAAGTCATTTTCAATCTAAAAATTTTTTATAGGCAAAACTGAACATACCCTTAATTATATGAGTTTATATATCAACAACATATAAAAGCAATATTTTGCTTGTAAACAAGGAGAAAGTATTTTCTATCACAATTATTTTACATATAAATAATAATAAGGATAAACTTGAAATTCGCCCCCTCCGACCTTCCCCACGCATTTAACTTCATTTTCACTTTGCCACCTCGTAGTTTAAAAAGTCTCACTCTGCCCCCTATGGTTGTTTAACTCATTTTCACTTTGCCATCTTGTGGTTTAAAATATTTGCCCTCCCGTGGTTTAGCTCATTTTTTCACTTTGCTACCTTGTGATTTTTAAAAAAATTTTAAATTTACCACCCTATTTGATATATAATTTTCTGGTGAAATAGAAAATAAAACTATAGGACAAAGGAAAACTTCTTGAACCATAGGTGATAAAGTAAAAATAAGCTAAGCCAAAAAAGGGCAATTTAAATTTTATCCTAATAACAATCAATTAAAGATCTCTATGTTGTTCAGCAGTACATGAACAATTTTTCCTAAACATTATTT